>OY728151.1:1183091970-1183757259 GCA_963277665.1 Viscum album | reverse complement strand
TCTAGTAATAGAACTCCCAATGAATCTATACAATGTAAATGAGAATATTTTATCTTTTAAATTTTTTTTATATTCTACCAACCAATATCAAAATTATACTTTGATGAACAAAAAATGGTACCAGATTCAAAATGGACATGCAATGTCTTTTTGGAATCCCAAACTACTTCGTAAAGTTTCAATATTCTTTGTAAAAATCATTTGGAAACATAGTAATCCACTTAACAATAAGAAACCAGTAGTATTCAAACAAATTTATACCATTTAAAAATAAAAAAAACATGTCCCAAAACATAATATTTCTAGGATGAATTTCAATATCATGGATAAAAATTAGGTACCACCATTGTATTATGAAAACCTTCTCCCAAATACACTATTAAATTCTCAGTAGAAACTATAATACTCTTCTCTAACAGCAATCATAATAACTAGTGTGTGATTCCACTTTTTAGGGATCACATAGAATGTTTGATCAATGGAAGAACACCACTGAAAGATGGAGATATGGAACACTAGTCTAGATTTTTTATAGAATATCCCTATTATTTAAAAATCAAGAACTAGGTTTTCTGGGCCCCAAAAAAATTAATATGGACTCTGTTATGTATGGTTTTATTCCTCCTCATAGACTTCCCTACAGATAGTAAATAATAGTTAAATAAGTATATTGAAAAAAATACATTAGAAATATTTATATAAAAAATCCATAAGTATTACATTGTTTGGGATTGCATCATATATCATTGGGATAACGAAAATACATATTCTAATTTAAGAGGAACATTTGGGTTTTAGGGAAATCTATCCTTGTAGTCTTTCAACACAGTCTAATAGAAAAACTCTCATGAACACCACCATCCAAACATTAAATCTTATGCTTCCACAATTCATGTATCCTTACTTATATATTTTAATAATTTCCTTTAAATATGGTTCCTATAGAATGTGAATTCATGAAGGATAGCCATTAAATATGATCCACCCCATCACATTTCTTCTCAAATTCATATTATATTTGGAAGTTAAGATGATTATTTCCAATTCTTTATCCTTCATCCTTCCTTTTCCTCTTGATTTTTTGTTCCCCTATAAACCATAATAGTAGTGATGATCGAATTTAGGTTATGAGAGGATCTTATTTTATAAAATTGGTTGAAAGAAGATTGTAGAATTCATTTCATTAATATTTTGTGCTTCTACCATACTGGGTTAGTAGATTCTGGTTAATTAAGTTATGTGTTTTTGTAAAAATAAATTCTTAATGAGTTTTTAATGATTCCTATTCATTTCATATGATATTATCATTGGGATCCCCATTGTGAACTATGTTTGTATCACTACATACCCATCTTATCTATGTGGAACTACTTTTTTATTGTTGATTATTCATATTATGATTTATTGATATGATTTTTTCGTATTTATTTATTTACATTATTTATTTTATGGATTGGTTTATATTTTATTTTTTATTGAAAATTTAATTTAATTTTTTAAAAGATAAAAATTATTTTGATTCTTTTTTTTTAATTTGGATGTCCACCTTTTAATTGTTTTACAATGTAATTTTATAATGTGGTGGACCCACCCATTGGTTGACAAACATGTGATTTTTAGTTAAGGGTTTGAATGGAATGATTGATTTATTCACATGAAATTACAATATTGGGTTTCAAGATGAATAGTAATTTTTTTTAATTATCACTTATTTTATTATGTTATTATTATTATTTTGATTATTATTTTTTATAGATTTTCATATCTATGATTTTTTTGGTTGTTATAGGGCTGCAGATTCTACAGCTTTATTATTTTTGAAAAGTTATTTATAAAGGTGGTTTGAAGCACCACTATATAAGGTAAAATTTTGTTTTAGTAGATGTTTTTTAGTTTTAGAGGCAATTTCCCCTCCAAAAAATGGATATTTGATTTTTTCAATTTAAACTGCTGCTATATGTTTGGAATTTTTTGGTAGGGTAATTCACCACTAAAACCTAAAAAATCACCACTAAATAAGTGTTATATGAAGATTATCAGAAATGGATACTAAATGGATAGAACAGACATGATTTAGATGATAAAACTTATATTAGTGGTGCTTTTGGGAAACCATCACAGAACTATATGGAGGTAATTTAAACAACAATGAAATAAAAAAAAATACTATTCTTGGTCAATTTTGTTGAAGTGAACTTCAATGATGTGGAATTTTTGGATGTCTCATCAAGCCACCCTTGTTACTATCATAATAATAAAAATTCATGTTGTATGTTGTTCTACATGACATGAATAATCTTTTCAAGAATAGTTTTAGCGGAATGTATTGCAATACGTTTGCATGATTTTTCTTCATCCGCTTATTCATGGTGTTGCATTGATTTGTAAAATCATTGTTTATCCTAAATTACATTTGATCGTATAACATCTTAGGAATTCTTCATTATTTGAAACTTCTCCCTTGTAAAGCATGGAATCATTAGTTATTTCAGGTATCATTTTATAATCAATTCCACGTTTTTGAGGATTTTTTTCTATCATAGAATGAAAGAGGGAACATATCTTCACTAAATGATACATGAAAAATGGGGGTTCAAAACCCATTGGGTGAAGGTACTGTAGTGGCACTGTAGCAGCGAAAACACTGTTCATCAGTGGGTACTGTAGCGGCAGCAGGGCACTGTAGTGGCGACGGTAATGTGCAGGTACTGTAGCAGGCAGGTTACTATTCACAGAATGTGAATTGTGCCAAAAATTTGGGCATATGGGCTATGTAATGGGATACAAGACCACTAGACCATCAGGATATGTAATGGGTTTCCCTCTACCCATTTAAAAGAGGTCTTTGATTTGATTTAATAATAAAAATGTGGCTTTGGAAAAAAAAACTAAATGCATCATGAAGAAACTATAAAATCATGGACACTTCTTTGTCAATAATTCCATAGAGACACTTGATATGATAAAACTTAAGTAGAAAATACAACTTTCATTATGCGACACACCCTTCATACTATTCTTATTTTCTATCTTTAACTAATTCATAAAGCTCATTTTTTGGTCACTAAAGTTATGAGATAGATTAAATTTTTCAAGATCAATTAAATCATATTTTGATCTATTAAAATCTTTGAAATTGGATCCTATAAATCCAAATGCATCATTTATCATGTTTTGATCTAAATTATCCTCCAGCGGTCCACGTTGTGTTTCATTGAAAAGATAATTATTATTTTTACATTCTATAACATTTGATTATCCCTTCCAAATCCAATATACATATTGAGCAGGAAGCTGTTTCAACGTCATGTTCTCATAAACCTCAATTTTATTCAAACATTGTTTTAATTTACAATGAGGATAAAAAAAATTATTATACCAACCACTAATCGATTTCTAATTTAAAAATCTAAAACAAAATACTTCCATAGGAATTATGAGGTGTGTTTCAAGGTAAATTAATTATACTTTTATCCATTAGAATTGGATTATCTATCTTCTCCCTATACATTCAAATAAAAATAAATAAATTTTAAATAAAAAATATACAGTCAAGATTTAAACATCATCCAACTTCATTATTAACCATGGTAGGGTGTTGACTCAACTTACATTACATTACAATTAAATTGATTCAGTACGACATGAAAAACATAAAAAAATAAATGAAAATATATTACCCCTCACAATAAAAGGGTAATATGTTGTGGAAAATGATCATTGAGCTGAGGAGAGGAAAGCAAAGAAAGTGGTTGTTGGGAAAATGATACCAGTGAAGTATGTCTTATGAAAAAACAAGGGTAGGAGAAATTGGGTCGAGCTAGAGGGGGAATGATGATGGGGTTTTTAGGAGAAAGGGGTTATGGTTGGTGGTACTTTAGGGAGTCCTAGTAATCGGGAAAACAGAAATATGGGACAAAATTGGGGGTCCCCATCACGGGGAGAAGGTTCATCCAGGGAGGGTGAGAGGGATTGTTGCATGTGGTTGGTGTCAAAGATAGAAAGGGTTCAAGGCTACTGGGATCAGGGGGTTGGTGTGTGGATTGAGTAGAGGGGGGATATGTGGTTGATTTGGTATTATTTTAAAGAATTAGTAGTGGTTTTAACAAAACATTCACTAAATAAAAAAATATAAAAAATTAATATGGTTATACAAAGCTATCTATATTATTAAACAATACCTAATACTATTTATTTAGCAGTCTTTTTCGAAACTAAACATTAATTTTTTTATAGTTTAATCCTTAATTTAATTTTTTAACTGAAAGATGATGGTTTGATGAGATCATAAAATACTTATTTCCAAATTATTTTTTTAAATATTTATTACTATGTGAATATATTCCATTGTGAACAAATATTTTTTACGTGAATTTATTTGTTATGGGAAATGAAGTTAATCTTCATTCTTTTATTTCATATAAGAGATGAAGTTATTCCAAATTTCAAATAATCTTCTAAAACATGGAGATATATGAGAGTGGTGGAAAGTATGGTTTTCTCTGGAGTGGTTTAGTGGATGGCCTTTTATCGCTATGTTTAGGGTGGTGATATAGGATTTCCTTGAAATCATCACCACATTTTTCTCATCCATGGTTCAGAAATGATATGATCAATATCCAAGTTATTTTGTTCCCTCTACATTGACACATTATCTTTATCCATGTGTATTAGTTGATGTTGTATCCCCTTATATAATTATTTGGTAACAACACTTCCCTCAAAGTCCTGCTCTCTTCATGGTGGTGAAGAGGACGGTCTTGGTTTTTTGATCCCAATAGGTCAAGATGGTGACAATTTTTCTCATAAATTTGATATGATTAAATCGGATTTGGGTACCCCTTAATGGTTTTTCAATAAGGTTTGATTTTTAAAATGATTGTTTTGATTGATTGATAAAAATAGGTTTGGGTACCCTTAGTCATTGTCCCCTCCCTCCTTCAAAAAAATTTCAGGTATGATTTTCTTAATTTTTAATTTAGTAAAATGTAATTATTTTTAAAATATGGGATGTCCAAATGTAAAATTAATTGATGCTCACACATGTTAGGTGGAGAGCATCAATTCATTTGATGGCCTTATTTCGTTTTTTAAATAATTTTAAATAATTTTAAATATTTATATAAAAAATAAGAAAATAAATTTTTAATATTTATTTTTTGTTATATATATATATTAGTGGTGGCATATACTATAGTAGAAACTATAGCTACAGAGGGTATAGTATAAATACTACTCACATATTGGGAGTTTGAGCCAAAAAACAAGCACTTGGTTCTTGAAATTAGGGATTTCAAGACAAAGGTCCTTCAAACTATCAAATTTTATTGAGATTATGGACTACATGGTCTTCATATCATGTAAGAGTTACCTCTTTAACTAGTAAAAAAGGTCATTTTATTTCCTTTATAAAAAAGGATCTCAACCACAACCTACTACAATATATATATATATTATAAATTATGGAACAATATTTATAAAAATATTTTTTATTTGGAATTAATAGAATTTATAGAATTCCAAAATATAAACAAAAACCCAGCACATGAATCCCTTTTATAAAGAAGGGGACCATGATATCCATTATGATTTTTCCATGTGAGATTCAGTTTCACTATTCAAAACTCTAATTACTATATATTACTAATAAAAATAAATAAATAATAAAACATATTTAAAAATTGAAAAAATGAAAGTAAATTATCGTTATTATAAATAATAAATAATATTATAAATAAAAAAATATTATTATAATTAATAATTATAATGAAAAATACTAATTAGTAAAAATTAATAATAATTATTAATATATTTTTTAGGGATAAATCCCCTTTCATTGAAATAGAGAAATGGAGAGTTGGGGATAGACAAATCATCAGTTCCCTCATCAAGTACCATCAAAGACCAATTGTTTTCCTAATATTTATCCCAATTCCACGTTCTTATTCTTGCATGGTTTCCCAATAAATTCCTTGACCACATCCATGGCTTCGACCCCTGGGATAATGCTCTTTTAATCCATCCACTTGATAGAGTAGGATTTTAATGTTAGTGTCATCTAAATTAGGATCCTCCGTTTGAATTTCATCCTTCTTAGCAGACCAATCAGCATGACAACATCCTATTCCATGACTTCTAAGGTGAAAACCGCAATTCCATGACATAACATGTTGCTAAGCCCCTTTTAGTTCATCCCTCTCTGATTCGACTTTTCACTTCTGTATAGGTGTCTTCTTCTTATCATCTACAAATCCCATAGGAAAGGTTTGTTACCATCCACCTGCCGAATATCAATATCATTGATATCATGATTATCCAAGGGTTTCTTCTACATAATGACTTCTAATGCACTTTTATCATTTCCCTCACATGGAAGGATGGACTTCATTTGGCTAGAATTAGTAAATTCCTCAGCATGTATCCCTGTTTTGACAAGCACTCCAAATGTATTTGATGTTGCAACCATATCCATTCTATGAGTAACATTATTTTCATGCAGTGCATAAACATAATTAGTTGAAGTGGCCAACACTGGTCTGGTAATGCCTTCACCAGGGTACCTTAAATCACCATACACATGGGTTCAGTTGACTTATGGAGGTAAAAACGCAAAAAGTGAATCAATATCCTCCTCATTACTAAAAAGATCAGGAGTCTTCTTGGAGTGTCCCATCCTAGAAGCGGATGCCTAATTGCCTCAGGGAAATGAAACAAATTTTAAATCATTGTCATGTTTATCAGTATGGTTCCCATTCTAATACATTCATTTCAAAGGGGTATCATCATCCAATTTTTGTTTTCCCTTTCACCTCTTTAAAGAGATAATTTTATCTTCTAATGTAATTTTATCAAAAAAATATTGTGCAACCATGTCCCTAGTAGTGTGTACATCAACATCTGCCTCATCTTACACCACATGGCACAATGTTTTGACAAAATATTCTTCCATTAGAAAACATTTTCACACTAGTATGGAGCACCCTAATGTATACTTCAAGTGTAACCAAATTACACTGGCCCTATGACTGCTTAGATGATCGAGGTACTTTTGTGAAGATGGTTCCATTTCCAAGAACCTTTCTCACCTGATCTTGAACATCATGACCCAACATTGGTTTTTTCTACCCATCATTATTACATTTATCATGATCACCCATTTTAGCCTCAGGATCCTAAGCATCAATAATTTTGTATTCCATTGGAATATTTCCATTCAGCCTTAACTCATCATGTGTATTATGCTAAAGTGTCTAGATCGTGGCAGCCTAAATTGGATCTTATTGCAATCCTTTAGCTTAATTTATCCACTTGAGGTAGTGGGAAAAATCATGCCCTTTCTTTAATTAGAAAGAGCATGAATGATACCTTCAACAAAGATATTTTATGTGTCAAATTGAGTGACAACCAGAGTAGAAGAGTGGAACCTTCTCAAATTCTAATTTCAAGGATAAGTAATTATCTAAAGGAGATAAACAAATATAAACCAAATGGGATATTTGGTCCACTTCATCCAAAACCAATCAAAGAATCAAAAATTATCTTCCTTAAAGGTTAGATCCATTTTTATGGGAACACCCAAAGTCACAGTAATGTCATATAATATTCATTGATGAAAAAAATAAAATTGAGCCCAAAATGTTTTACTCAAACATGGGCCTTTGAATTCGTTACCTCAAATGGATTGAAATGGTGATCCCATTCTTGGAAACACCAGTCCCGTCATAAAAAAAATAAGACCAAAACCCCATGCTTATTTCTTACGATCATCATAGTGGAATAGTAAATGTTAATACCCTCACCCTATAGGGATGCATTAGAAATAAGAGAATCCCCAAACACATTATATGTGGGTCAGCAGTTCATGGGTATTCCATATCATACCATCAGAAGGACAAACCAATCTGGAAATGACCAAATTTTGGTAGATCTATAATATTTTCTGAATGGAATCATGATCCATAGTATGATGTACCATACCACCTCTTTTGATGACTCAATTTTTGAGCAACATCATTAGAACATGAGAAAATTAATTATTGTCTGAAACTAGAAATCGTTGATGAAGAATCAATTTTTATACGTTTCTTCATGAATTCACCGGTTAGAATTGAACTGGATAGCTTTCCTCCCTTAAAGAGATCAATCTCAATATCGCATGGATAATAAATGGAATAAAATAACCCCAAAATGCCTCCATCATCTTTGTTGAGAGATCCCGAGACCTTCCCCATCTATCTCCCAAATAATTATTATTAATTAATAATTACTAATAATATATAATATTATTTAATAATTAATAAAAATTAATTAATTATTGATTAATAATAAATAATAGTTTTTAATAATAAATAATAATAATAATTAATAGTTAAAAATATTAATTAATATTAATTAATAATTAATAATAATTAGAAATAAGCTCTTAGGGGTCGACACCCCTTTTTTATTAAGGAAAGAAAAATCACAATTCAACTGGGTTGATAGGTAACTCTTATATGACCCTAAGACCCTATGGTTCAAATTCAATTACATTTTGATGGCCTAAAGGCGCTATGGCTTGAAAGATGAAGGACATGACCTGAATCCCCTTGCTAAGAAGCCAAATTTCGCATCATGATCGTAGTCTTCTCGCTGCGATACCTCCCCCACCACCAGAAACTGTTACATTCCATTTCCCCATTGTGAAGTCTAAACATATCAACCCTATTTAACCCATGTTTGAGTAGAGGGCTACATGATAGGTTTTAGTACATTCATCGCTTTAACGAGTTATCCGCTAAGTAATGTGTGAATGTCTTCAAGCCACGATGTCTTCCAAGATGCACCGCTTGACTTGTCTGGTTGTCACCATTCAAACAATGTGTCACACATTTTTCCAAGAACTGTCATAGTGTCTTCCCCTTTGCAACTCCATTGAAAATCTCCCTATATCCCAAGCAGTTAGATGGATGGTTGATAAGGACCAACACACCTATATCTATCTTTCGAGCTCCCCACCAACTACACTTTAGGAGGCAAGATGCACTACCTACCTTGACGCGCTACACTAATCGATAGACCAAACCACGTCACATATTGCTCTATAGTGGCTAAGAGGCCCTGTGGCCTGAAGACCTATAATGGCCATAAGGCCGTGTTGCACGAAGGTCCAAATCTGTGGCCTATAGGCCCAATTTGGAGGAATAGTTTCGATGCAACAATAACTGCTATATTAAAATATCATTAATAAAATGTAATTAAAAATGAAACTAATTAAAATAAAGTAATATTAATATAAATAATAAATAATATTATAAATAAAAAAGTAAGAATTTAATTATTATAATTAATAAATATTCCATAAAATAAGAATTAATAATAACTATAAATTTCTAATGATAAATAATATTATTTAATAATTAATAATAATTAATTAATATACAATAAAAATTAATAATAATTATTAACAATAAAAAATATTAATTAATAATTAATAATAATAATTAATAATAATTAACATCAATTAATAATATTTAATAATGATTAGTAATAAATAATAATGTATAATAATGAATAATTTATTTTAATTAGTAATAATTAAAAATATTTTTTAATATTTAAATTTAATTGATAATAATTAATAATTAATTACATTAAAACTAATAATAAAAATTAAAAACTAGTAATTAAAAATAATTATATAACAAATATTAATATTAAATAATTATTAAGAATTATCAATTAGTAATTATTAATAGTATCTATTACTAATTATTGCTAATTAAAATTAATTAAAATTTAATTATTTTTAGTGATTCATAATACATTACTATTAATAATTAATAATTAATAATCATTACCCATTACTAATTATTAATTATATAAAGAATCATTTTATAAGTTATTAAATTTTAATTTCTAAATTATAATATTAGTTATTGTTGATTAATTATTATTTTAATTATATAAATATTATTAATAATAATATTAATTGATAAATATATTATCTATTAATAATATTAGTAATTATAATTTAATTATTTTTAAAAATTAATGATTAATGATTATTATTAATTGTTACAAAATATTAGTCGATAACTGTTAATTATTTCAAAACAAATTGGGGGAAAACCCATTTTTGAGGAAATGAAGTTCACTTTTCAACAGTTTGAGAGGTAACCATAACATGATCCAAAGTCCTAATGGCTCCATGGTTTGTTACAATTTTATGGCGCATATGATCTATGGATTGAGAGTCGAAAGAGATAACTCAAAGGACCAAGATGAGCAAACAAATATGGAATCATGATCATTTTATTCTCACTATGACACCCCCTAACAACAAATGTTTCATTAAACTCCCACACAGTAAGGTCAAGATACAAAACCTCCATTGAACCTATTTCTGGGTAGAGGGTCTATTGATAGGTTTCAGCACACTCAATTCTCTTTCAAACTTCCCACCCAACAATGCCTGCATGTCTCCATGCTATATTTCATGCCAAGATGTATCGTTTCGTCTATCCAATTATAAAAATTCACACAATGTCTCACCCCTGATCTAAGAACCACCATGTTGTGTTTTTATTTACAACCTCACAAAAGAGCACCCCTCTATCAGAAGTGGTTTGAGGGATGGTTGATAGGTTCGAAAATTTCAATAGATCTTTTGATATGCCCACCCAGAAATGCTGCATGGGGTTGAGCTGCATTGCCTACCTAATGCACTGCACTGATCGGCTGGTCTATAACATTTGATTACTCATTTCAGGTACTTTTTTCCCATGTTTTATTTCATCATCCTTGGTTGGGTTCATTTTTATGATTCTTGAGGAAGGGAATACTTAATTAGGGAAAATGACATAATTTTCAATGATGTATGGTTGTTATAAATTTTTCTAAAGGCTATGGGGGTTTCTCTCTGAGTTTCAACGACACTAGAAGAGGGGTTTTTGAGTTTTTTCTACAAAAACTAGGCTTTTTTCTATCTCTAGGATGATTAAGCATCATCTAATTAGTACATATTTTTTATTTTTAAGGGGTAAATATAGTTAAATGATTCTGGTAATGAAGGATGTACATTGTATGAAACAAGTTCATGTCATATAAAGGATAAAGACTAGAATTTTAATCCAAGGTGATGCACTTTTAAGTGGGTATTTTTAATCAGGAAATACACATTGTGAACTGGTTATATGTGATTTACTAATTTGGATTTCTCATTTTTATGGAATTTTGTGGGTTTTTATTCCTTTTATTCGATTGTACACCCACCGATCTTGTGTTCAATATCTCTACAAGCGATTTTGAGTGATCCCATCCAATCTGGATCCCATCATTCAATGTTCACCTCCTCTGGAAGATGCAATGATCTACTCTAGGTAATATTTCCTTCTTCCCTTCATTTTCGATGGTTACAACAATGGTGTTTGATGCATTAATGTTTTAGATTTCAGATCATGTAGTGTTTCCCATCGATGCATTGTAGTATCATGACATGCATGTCTTGTTTTTCAAAGGCTGTATCTTAGTCTCCAATCACCATTGTCGAAGGTGACTATGTTTACACCATTTTGAGGATGTTTTATCTATATAATGGATTAATTTGAGGAATTTCTTACCACTCTTGATATATTATTTTTGGGTGTTTATTTCAATTGAATTGATTTGTGGGTTCAAAGGATATCTTGGAAAAATAAATGTTTTTAATTGGGTTTTCTTTTAAAAAAATATTTTTTTGACTGAAAAATGGGCTTTCAAACACTGAATCAGAATGAATTATCTTTTAAAAATGATTCATAATTTATGATCATATTTTTGAATTTTTTTTACATGATTTACACTTTGGGAACCTTGAGTGAGTCGAGAAATAGACCTAGTCAACCTTAGTTTGTGTGTCACAACTATTGGTTGTTTTGTTGATATCAATAGATTATGGAAGTACTCAATATATGTTTCATCCAATGTTTGTCTTTATTTAGGGTTCTTTTATGTATTATACACATTATCATATAAGATAGAGCCCTAATGATAGCGTGGTTTTTCAATTATGGTTTTTTATCTAACGATGGGGTTTTTCATGGATCATTTATGACATGTTTTTATATGAGGTTATATCACATGGATTTGCTTGATGATATTTCATGGATATGTTTTTACATGATTAACTTTTTATTCATGAATATTATTTCCATTTTATTTATACTTTTCATATACATGTATTTATGAATATGAAAGGAGTTTATGAAAACCAAAGGAAAAATGATTTGCATATGATTATTATTTATTATTAAAATGATTTGTAAAACTGTTCTCAATTTGAATGATAAAGCTATTTCATTCCTGATATTAAACCTTGTATAGAATCATTTGTGGTTTCTTACTAGGGTATATTCCCACCCCCTAATTTTTAATTTGGGAATTTGTAGATGTCGTATTATGTGATAAAAGTATAGTGAATGAAATATTATAGCATGCTAGCTTCTCTTGTTTTCATAGCCTTTGGTTCATGATGGTTGGGATGTGATAGTTAGTCCTATGGAGACTTTTGGTCATTTATGATTCGTCCCTTTCTATTTTAGCCCATCATGGTTTGGATTTTATTATTTTTCATTGTATCTCTTTTCATATGCATAAAACTTTGGTTTTATTTCTTTTTTTAGTTATATTCAAGAATTATTTCTGTTATATTGGTCATACCACACCCCTATGATGGACGAGATTAGGTGGATGGTTTGGTTGACCAAGGTAAGTTCATTAAAAATTGATATCAAATGGAATTCTCAGCCCGAAGTGTGAAAAAATAACTGATTTTGGTTATATGTCATGGGTAGAAAAGAGTTAGGACTATTGAAATTCGTATAGTAAAAACAAACAAGAGGCATGGATAGCTCACTTCTATGATTGAATTAGAGTTACCAAGGGTGGTCAAAGATTTTTACCAGGCTTGAGACTAGAAGTTTGATATCATTAGAATGATCTCTCTGGGATGTTTATTTAAATGGACTTATTCCTTCTTAATGTGTTGTCTTTTTTCAGTAGAATTTATTATTGGTTTAAATTCATTCTATTTGAATGCATTGATTTGGACACCTGAAGGTTGTCCCGTAATTTTTAAATTTTCATGTCACTGATTGGTTATTTTTCCGTGTTTATCAGACAATGACTCCTTAAAGAGCTATTCTAAATTTCATAGAGGAAGTTGTGAGATAGGATCTATAGAGGGATACTTCAATGGAACCATCATAGGTTGAAGTTTTAATCCTCACTATTAATATTATGGTTCTAGTGGGTGTTGATAACTTATGATGTGTGGTGGATCATGGCTCTGAATTTACTAAATAGCATCCACTCATCATCAATTGTGATAAATATCTATAGGATTATGAGGAGTTTATTGAGAAGAATGATAGGATATTCACCTTCTTGAAGGCTCTTGATGACTCTAAAGTTGTTTTTTTCACATAAATTCTTGAGGGCCCAGGAGAGGGATGGTGAGAATATATTGTACAAACTATGTTATATGGGGATATTACATGGGATTCATTAAAGAAAATATTTAATAATCAGTTTTTACATGAGATATTATGTGAAAAATATAATTGGTAGTTTCTAAACATGGATCAAGGTAATCATACCACTATAGAGTATTCTAACTATTTCAATGAGTTTCTGCATATGGCATCGAAGCATGTCACTAATGAGATCCTTATGTCTCATAGGATTGATTTGGGATTAAGGTCAGATATTTAGCCTATGTTGATTTTGATTTTCCGTATGACCCTTTTGGAAGTGGTTGACGATGATTCTTTGGTTGAGGAATACATATATGGGATGAAAGGAATGGGTGGACTGTTAGTTGGTGCAATTATTAAAAAGGGTTTATATTATGGCCCGAAAAGTAAACACAAGAGTGGTTAGTTTTCTTTAGGACTAATTTTTGGTGCATTGATTGAACAATAAAAGGTTTTTTTCTATCAATATGGAAGGATTGGTCATACCAAGCCTAACTTTGTGGAGGCTCCCAAGACTTTTCATCTTTTTGGATGATCTATCCATCTGAAATATTTTTCGAATAAGATATCCTACTGTAGTAATGAATGATCCATGTTCACTAAGGGATCACTGGTTCGTTCTGATGCTTCCAAGGGTGGTGGGTTTTATCCATAGGATAAGGGGGATGTTCATGTTTATAATAAATCTTAGAGAGGAGATACGCGCATATATCTTTATGTAGTAGAGTATTCAACAAAAGGAATCTAATGCATGGGAAACTATAGTTTGAGGTAGAAAATTTATTTCATCTTTTATGGTGATATCTTTGTTTGATACATGTGCTACTCATTATATTATATCTTATAAATTAGTTAATTTATTGAGATTTAATTTGGAGATTATACCATTTTGTTTGGATCTTTCTATGCCTTTGGGAAAGAGACCTAAACGAGGTTTTGAGTATCCCGTGTATCGGGTGATGATAGCTGTTTTTGAGGTATAGTGAGACTTCATAGTACAAGATCTTAATATATTCAACAAAATTATTATTATGTATTTAATGATCAATGTTATTGAATAAATATACTTTTATCATTGTCAAGTATAACTCTTTTCTTCCGATGGGGTTACTCAAGTTTGGTGAGGCTTGTTGTTCTTTATGCAGGGGTAATATCATGTCTATTTTCAGAGTTTTTTCTTGATGTAGATGAACCTTTCTTGGGAAGTCAGCTACATGAAATGGTTTTTGCATACTCAAAGGTCTTTCTGGATTATTTTTCAAGTTTACCACCCCCGATATTGGTTGAGTTAACTATAGAACTACTCCCTACTATAATTTCCATATCTACAACAACATTAAAAATAAAACCTACTTAGTTGGTGGAACTTAATGTCCCTCATGAGGACCTGATGGCTAATAGATTTATTCATCCAGGCATGTCACCATGAACATATAATGTCTTCTTTTATAATAAATAAGACAGAAGACTATGAATTTGTATTAACTATCAGAAGTTAAATCAGGTGACTCTCAAGAAAAAATATCCCTTTACAGGATTAATGATCTTTTTGATCAACATAGAGGGGATCATTGGTTTTCATTGATCAACATGTGGTCAGGTTATCATCTGTTGATAGTGTTAGAGGAGCGTATACCTAAGACAATGTTTAGGTTCTGGCATGGGAATTTTGAGTTTCTAGTTATGCCATTTAGACTTTCTAACACTACAGTGGAATTCAAGTCTTTGATAAACCCTATCTTTAATGGGTTCTTAGACTACTTAGTTTTGGTTTTAAGGGATGTTTTGTTTTACTCCATGTTTGAGGAGGATCACATGGACCATTTGGATATCCTTATTAGATAATTGAGGGAACCTATTATGAATTATAATCTCCCCAAACCCAAGTTTTGGAATCAAGAAGTAATGTTTAAGGGGAAAGTTATATTAGAGAGGAACATATCCATGTATCCTTAAATGGTACACACTGTTATGCCTTGGTAGAGGCTTGTAAATGTATTTGAGATATGAAGATTCTTGGGGTTGGCTAGTTATTTCAGGTGCTTTTCTTTGTACTAATCCCATATTTCATATCTTAAAAAATATTTAACCCATAAGGGTGTAATTTTTGAGTGGCAAGAATTGTGTCAAATATATTTTGAGGCATCAAAAGTTAGATTGACCTCATATCTTATTTTTATTCTTCTAGAACCAGGCTTGGGTTATGATTTTTTCTATTATTCTTCTCTTATGAGTTTGGGATGTGTCCTAATACAGGAGAAACATGTGATAGCCAAAGACTCTCACGAGTTAAACCTTCATGAGAAGAATAAACCAAAATGCAATATTTCGTTGGTAGAGATTATATATGCACTCAAAAAATGGATACAATATATCATTGAAGACTAGTTTATAGAGGATTATATTTGTAAGATTTTAAAATATATTTTCACTTAGAAGGATATGAACTTATGATAGAGACCCTGAGTGGAATACCTTCTGAATTTTGATTTTGATATTCCATATAATCCCAGAAAATGGAATCTTATTGTTGATTCACTGAGTCGGAAACTACTAACACGATTCATGAAATAATCAATGGGAGAGTGGTCTCTATTGCGTTTTTTGATGATTTAAGATTCTGAATAGAATTGGTTAGTGGGATGGTATTCTTTGATTAAATAAAAGCTGACTCATCTTTCGATGAGTGAGTTAAACTCAAGAAGATGATAGAAACCGGGTTTTAATGATTTCAGAAATCCATTTATGGTTTGGAGACATTGGGTGAGTGTTCTTGGTCTTCTAGTGAAGCATAGAAATTTTTTTGAAGGTTGGTTGTTATGTTTTCTCTGATGTAGCAGTTGATGGATTATGTACACTATTTTTATTGGTCAATACACCATGTAATTTCCACGATATATCATTATTTGAGATAATAGTATTTGTGGCTGGGGATGAGGAAATCAATTACGTATTTTTTAACATGGTGTCTTAGTTATCCAAGAATTAATATAGAACACGAGAGACCTATATGTTTACTGTATCCCTTTCCCATTCTAGTATAGATTTGGGATGATATTTCCATATATTTCATTATTAGTTTCTACAACATCTTAAGATTTTCGTACATAGATATTACATATTTTTAGATGAATAATAATATAATCCATGAAAAAAATTTAATGGTATATATTATTTAGAGATTTGGTATACAATCATCATATTTTATTAACGATTTGCAACATCTCCCATTAAGATCTTCCCATATAGTACTCTTCATAAGAGTAAATACTAAAAACATTATTCATATCTTGGGGAAAAGAAACATAAGAAAAAGGTGATCTCATATACACAATAAGGGAAAAAATAGAGATATCAATAATAAAAGTATCTTAAATGAATAATAAAATAAGAAAAAGATTTTAAAATTATATCCTACATATCAAAGTTCATGATATTGTGCGATAGAATAGACCCCATATGTTCATATAGATTCAAAGAACATATTCCATGATATAATAATATAATCAATGTAGTTGGGTCTTAGATATAAGCATATAAAATCATTTCCTTCATAGTAAAGGATTATTTTTAAGACTATCATAGAGAATAAAGACATTTACAGAACTGGGTTTACTCCCTGTTCCAGCTCGGTATTATGAAACTAATTTTACATTCTGTTCCAGCCCTATATTACTGAATTGTGTTAACTCCTATTTATAGTTCTATATATCACATGAGATATAAATATATTCCCAATGTGTTGGATGTAAATATAGATCCCTCCCATCACATAATTAAATCCATATATATATGTCCCACAATGATATAAATCATTCATCATATCAGAACTCAAGGAATGAAAGGGGTTTCATAAAAAATTCATAATAACATAACTCATGGAAAAGAAAAAAAATCATAAACATCATTCCATCATAAACATAAACCATTTATAGAATGAATAAGAATAGTATCCTTGGATCATACCCAAGTAAAACAAAAGTAATTGTAAGTAATGTGGTATTAGATGGAAAATTATTATGAAAGATCACTTGAAATAATTCTTAAAAAAATATCCGTTCCATTTAAAAAATTTAAAAACTCACATAGTAACAAAATAAAATATTTTTTTAAAGAACCATGTATGATCATGAAGTAAGGTTCATGAAATTAAGGAATCATGAAATTAGAAAAATCCACTCATTCCATATATGTTAAATAACATTCCTTTCGTATGTTTTTCAGAAAAGTCACAAAGATGCTTATTTATAAAATAAAAAATATATTCTTTTAAATCCATTTTTTAAAAATTAAAACATGGTTAAAAATGATTCTAAACAATGGAATATTTTTTTTAATTTTTTTTGATAACATTTACATGTAAGGAAAACATTCCCCTAATAGATACTTAAACATAATGAATCTCAAATAATGATGAGATTGTGAAATAAGCCATCACCACTTTGTAATTAGTGGAATCATATGCCCCATGAATGAAAAAAAATTATAAGGTTATTTATATACCATAATATTTAGGATAATACTCATGAAATACTTTCATGAAAATCATATACACTGCACAAAAGAAACAAGTAGGGTATAAGGTGTGTCCCAAAAAAATGAAAGTGAGACGAAAATATATTACTTCATGTCTTGAATTTAATTGTTCATATTGAAATATCCTAAATAATAATTATGATTTTATTATACATGTATTCCTTAAATAGATATATATCATATAATTTTTGATTTTTTATAATATCTTATCATGTATTTATTAATTATTTGTTATTAAAGTCACTGTTCTAGGTGATAACAACTTCTTTTTCGAAACATGTTTCAGTTTGGTTGTCCCAATCCTTATAATTTGATCAAGGAAACACAATTTAAAAAATTTTAATCGTGAATTCAAAAATGTTTTTCCATGAAATGGTTCCCTAAGTCAGTCGGTCACTTGATATCTAGCGCGCATCCCCGTATGCTAGAGGCTACCGACTGATAGTGATGGTCTGGTAAGTCATGACGGGGATACTATACCCTCTTAAATGAGAGTAAAAAACTAATATAAATAAATAAAAAAATATGAAATCATATATAATCAAAACATTAAAAATGTCGCAAGAATAACCATGGAAGGGAATATAATATTCTACTGAAAGGGAAACATGCCATGCCAATGTAAGTGTACAAGTGTGTAAAATAAAACTAAAAATAAGTACACTAAAGACTCCCAAGCCGGTCTCAAACCTCGTCTAGTTCTATAATATGAGATCTATCCCCAATCATCAATCTAATCCAAGTCCCTTTCACTTAACCTCTACTAGCACAATAAAGTCTATTCAGGTACCGATTAAGTAGCCTGAATAGGGTGTGAGTAAACCTCAGTGTGCCACAACCAACGTTGTCTAAAAAATCCATTCAACAACAGTGCATGAAATTTTAAAAAGAATAATTATAATTTACAAATTAATAGTTTATCACAATATTAAATATCCCAATTAAATCCAATAAAAACCTCGAGTTCCCATAGATACTAGTACCTCAATACCTACATTGGTCCACGATAGAATCTGATCCTTCTATAAGGTTTACTATTCATTTAAACACTCGATTTGAATGACCATGTTACAATTCATAGTATTTATCTGAATGAGTATGTTACCATTCACCATTTAATAATACATAATTGAATGAGCATGTTACTATTCGTAATAGTTAGCAGAATGAGCATGTTACCATTCATCATTTAATAATATAAAATTAATTTTTCATGTTACCATTTAGAAGTTGTCTGAATGAGCATGTTACCGTTCACCATTTAATAATACACATATCATAAGTATTTCATTTATCGGGGTTAATCAACATTAACCACATTATCACATATAGAACATCATTACAACAAGAAGGATTAATCACCATTAAAACTCTTACAATAATATCAAATTATATTATCAATTAATTAATCTTCTCACGCTCCTTTCTTATTCAAAAATTAGAATTCACATAAAACCCATTAAGTATTTCCCAAATTAATTTAAAACATCAATCTCTTTAATTAAAAAATCGCTAATTAATCACTTACCCATAATTAATTCATAAATTAATTATCTCAATTACCAAACTCAACATTTCATCATCAATCCATCAATTAATAATCTCAATCCAAAATTTAATATTCCACAATTTATTTCCAAATTAATTGTCTCAATTTGTATCATCCAAAACTCATAATTACTTCCATAATTAATTACCCAAATATACCATCTCGATTAAATCATAATTAATTCTCACAATTAATTAATATAATCATAAATCTTAAAATTTCAAAATTAATTCCCCAATTAATTATCTCATTCAATGATACTGAAATCTCATTGTTTCATAATTATCCCAACTAAATAATTTAAAACATTTATTAATTTAGTTAGGGATTATAATTTCTATACAACTCTATAAATTCTACAAAATGCGTATAACTAATCAATTGTGACTGTGGGATTTATATTTTAGAATAGAAACCTTGATTCATTGATGGATGTTTGCTCAACAGAAATCTTCAAAATCTGAGTTGCACAACAACGTAGATCTGAGATCCGAATGTAATCCTTAAAACTAAGATCAATGATATAAATATCTAATAAATCTATATGTAGATCTACAATATTAGATCTAGATCTCACCAATTAGGTTTATATTGAAATAAAGAGAGAATAATCTCCACCAAAAGATGTTGAGAAGAAGGAAGAATAGATGGAATAAGGATCTGGATGAGATCCACTTACCGAGAGAATAGAATATCCTCGATTCAGACTATGAATCTTGAAGAGTGGTGGTCCGATGATCATTGCAACCCCTCTTTAAAGTTCTGGAATATACCAAAAAATGTTATTTCCCAAGGCAACGTCAAAATGTTGGTATTTAGAGGTTTCATGGGATTTTGAAATACATTTTTGAGTGAAATAAAACCACACACACAGTTTTTATAGGCGTGGGTGCATGGTTTAACAAACCATGCACCAACCATGAATCCCTTAATACGTAGGTCAGCATGGTTTCCTGGGCTAGGAAAACAGTTTACTCTAACCATGCGCTAACCATGCAGAATCCCCTTTTCTCAAAATTTTCTTAAAAATCAACCCAAACACACTCCAAGTCATCACTCAAACAAAAGGTTCTTAAATAAAATAAAAAATACCTAAATTTCTTCCAGAGATAACACTAGAAAAGGTCATGATCTACATTAATAATTTTTCAAACATAATGAATATTAATTATATTCATATTTAAACTCACTCATAAAAAATTGGGATTGAAAAATGGATTACATCGTACATGGAGATGGTTGGCCATGCGTACGCATGAACTTTGTTTCCATTTTTCATCTAATGAAATTCACAAAAGGTAAATAATAATAAATCTTCAAAAAATAATTATTCTCTTATATATTTAATATATGTTTATAAATATCATCCTAACTACCATCAATGTGAATTATAAGTCAAAATTTATCACACCACATCACGAAGATGGTAGTCCATATGTATTTACGAGTGAAATTATCATTTACAAAAAGATTGAATGATGATGAGGTATAAAAAATATTATCATTAATGAGGTATAATTATATTATAAATATTATATATTATCACTAATACTATAAAAATACCCATACATATAAGATGGTGATGAAAAATGAATAGTATCGCTATATGGAGACGATAAGATGTACGTAAAAATGATGGATTCTTTCACTTCATGTTTGATGGGAAAGAGGGTTTATAATGGTGTTTTCATAATTTTAATAAAATTTAAGAATATTTAGGATACAAAATATTTTTTTATAAACATCGTAGATTTAGATGAGGTAATGAAGAGTAGAAAAATAAATTTAACGGTTAGAGTGATTACCTATTCTTCGAAACATGTCCTTTGAGTCTCCTCTAATGGGATCTTGGGATGGACTTATGAGAAGTCAAAAACCTATATAATGTGTCTATTTATGTTCAAAAAATAATTGTTTTGGGGATGGTCGAGCTAGAATGATCGAAGTGATTTTAATATGTAAGGGAGTATGTGTCCTTTTATAATTGAGGAGAGAGGAACTTTTGGAAACAATCAAAATATTAAATTAATATAATTTAATTATCTATTCCAAATGTCCTTGAGGTGAGTTATTTCCAAGATAATATTAATATGGGTCAAAATAATCTCATAAAATAATTTTTAGACATGTTTTGGTCACATTATCACCCATTATCACCCGGAAAGGGACTCTTGAAAACATTGTTCTGTTTTGTTTGATTTTGTATCTGGATGTTCTAGAAGTCTCTCTGAACTTTGCTTTTAATAAACAAATTTAGGGCCTTCCCCCCCACCTTTCAAAAAAAAACATTAACCCTTATGAGAACAAAAAAGTATTTTAGAACTTATGGGTAAATATTTTTACTATAAAATTCCAAAAACCAATAAATAGATCACTAATGTCATTAAAAACTTTAAAAAAATAATTTTACTAAATTTAATATTTTTAAGACTTTTATATAATTTAATTAAATATTATTTATTTTAAAATATCATTACTCTTAGTCTTGACACTATTCATTACTTTGAGTTTAAAAAATATTAACGTAATAAGATATAATCAAAAAAATATTTTTTATTTCCCTATGATTTAAAATACATCAATTAAATTCATAGATGACATAATTTTCTCAAATTATATTTTTTTAATATTTTTTTATCATTTATATGATAATTCCATTTATAAAATAATTATTTCATCATCATTGGATAATTATTCAAGGTAAATTTTCTTCACTAAAAAATAAAAATATATTACCATGTTGTAGAAAAATATTCTAGATTTAAAATTAATTTTTCTTGTCGAGGTTATCTAATGGATAACCCCAAATTTAAAATGTCATAGTTATGAAAATCATGAATATGAAGTAGTTACATTTTCTTTAAGTAAAATATTATAAATGTCATAATCTCATTCAAGTGGCCCTAGAAGTCAGAAAAAATTTATATCATGAATATAATATTATTAATTTAAAATATATATATTGACTCATTCCTAACCTACATTTTCCCCATGTGGACACATAAGATATATTTAAGACACAAAAACTGGCATTTTACGACTTTCTTTGATTTAAATGTTATATAAGTCATTTACCTGGAAAGGTGTCTATTAAAAAACTCTATTTAGATCCTCAGGTTTTAATGGTAAAATTATCTTTATCCAATAAATTTTGGTAAAGTTTTATGGTCATTTTATAGTCCTTATCATTTTATTGTTAACCTAAATTACTCAATTTACCCTTTAATGTGCTGAAAAAAATCACCAAGGTTATTATTCATATTGTAAAAAAATAAATAGGGGATATTTACTAAATTTTTAACTTATGAATCCAAATTTTAAATCCATTTTTAAAAATTCAATAACCATATTTTTTAGAATTTAATTTAAAATAAAACAAGTAAAACGACTTGAAGAATAGTCTTTTGGGAAAATTCCCTTTTAAGACATAAAATATTTTATAATAAATTCATGTATAAAATGGTATTGAAAAAACATAATTTGTTTATTTTTAATTAAAATGAAATAATAAAAATTTAAAACTAATCCAAATCAAAAAAATTCCTTGTGAAGACATTAAAATAAAATACAATTTTCTTTAAAAATCAATATTTTTAACTATTCAGTGCAGAATAAATGTTTTTATAAAATTATCAAAATATTATTTTATGATAATTTTGACATTATAAATTAAAAAATTAAAATAATTTTTTCAAATAAAATTTCTATAAATTGTACTCATAAAAATAATAAAAATTAATTTGTCAAGAAAACATATTTTTGAATAATAAAGTTACTTTACGAAAAATTATGTGATTATTTTTCTAATCACATTCCAATACATTCATATTGAGTTCGACCTTTATATTTATTTTATAATTTTGTTTTTCATATTTATTACTTGTAATTTAATGGATAGGTTATAAGGGGAATATAATATTTCACGATTCGTCTAAACTTTCTATTGTGTGCAATACAAGCAATCAATGACATCAAATTATTTGAAGATATATTTCATAAAAACATTTAGATGTTACATTTTACCCCATTAAAATAAAACTTTCCCCAAAATCCATCTCATCCATCAAATATTTTATAATTTTATATTTCATTCATAGAAACCCACATCGTAAAACTGAAATAATAAAACTTACCTTAAAAAGGGAATGTTGGAAAACATGAATGTGTCTTGATGTAACACATAAATAGGTTTCCTCATTTAAAAAACAAGAAAATATGGATTTTAAAAGGAAAAATAATCCCCAAGAACTAATAGATAGTAACATAGAACTTTATTAAGATATGGTTAATGACAACAAAACCATACACCACATATGTCTGAAAATGTTCCTTACTATCATAAAAATGTTGATAACCAGATAAAATTTCATTTAAAAATAATTTCAGAAAATATAATTACCTAATTTCATTTAATAAGTACAATATCGCTTTTTGGATGTTCCTTGACCAATCCTTTCTTCATCACATATTCCAAGAAATTAAGATGAAATTTTAATTCCTATAGAACTAGTTGATCATAAACCCATAATGGGACAATAAGTTATTCCTTTTATCAATAAAAAATTAGTTAGAAAATGTTATAAAATACACATAAATCTTCATTTGGTGAACTAATAAATTAATCTATAAAACCTTTTCCAAGATTCATCTTAAAAAATTTCATAAATTTTTACACTTTTGAACCTTCCAAAATATTACAATCCAAAACCTTCCAAAGAAGGTCACTAAATTCCCAAAATAAACATATCATTAATCACCCAAGAAACCTGATGTAAATTATAGATGTCACATTACAAAAAAAATTAAGACCTTACTCATGTATTCTATTTAACCATTTTAAGAACCTGAATTACAGTAAAACCTTAATGAAAACATGCATGCTTTAAAAAATAAACTCTTTCCTCATACCACAGATCAAAAAATTCTAAAAACTAAATCCATGTTATCATTAACCTCCTTGAAATCATATTACTAATCTTTTCTAAGGTCATAAATAATATCCCATTTATTTTTCAAAATCAAACATCTCTTTATACACATATTATGGGTTTTCAATCCCTTAATCATTTGTTCTCTACAAACAAAACCTCAATTACTTTTCATGATTTCCAATACCATTCATCATATGTTGTTTCATTTTTCTATAATACCATAAAATGAATTTTAATATATTATTCTTGAATTCAAATACAAAAACACTCAATAAATCCCCCACTTAATTATTTTTCTCCACATCATCAATATTGACCATAAGAGATTTCCCATTGTCTTTGGATTTAAGGTCTTCTGGAATCTATCGTCAACGTAAACCCTTTTATTTGGTAATTAGATAGAATAATTCAAATTTGACTTACATTTGTAGCACGAAAGTGTTAGAGGTGAATTATTTAAAACCTTCTATCAATTCAAATCATTAGCTAAATTGTATATGTCACTTTGGTAGTAAATTTCTCAATGAACTCCCCTTTCACTGATAAGAAATTTAATATTCCCATTAAGATATTTTCATCTATGTTTCTATACACACTTTTAACATAAAAGAAAACCAATCTTAATATTTCTATGTTTTTTATAATTTTCTTCGAATTCGGATTTTCTTTTCTTTTCAAAACCATGAGATTGTTGCGTAATTCCAATAACTATATCCACCTCAAGAAAAAATTGAACAACTTATTCATAGCTACTAAAGTCTCTTATTACTAATCCCTTTTAAATGATTTGTTTTAATCTATATAAGAATCAACCAACATTAATTTCAGTTTGGATGATACTATAAGAAGTGTGTCACATAAGGCTTATAAAATTTACCTCACAGGTACTAACATATTCATCATATTTTTTATTTATCTCAATGAAATAATTATCTATTTTTGTATGAATTATACCATGAAGGTATTTATATTAAAATAAGTTCTTGAACTCATCCAATTCCATGGAGTCAATTTCATCCTCTTCCCTCATATTATTGATAATATCTCATCATTGATCTGCATCAACATCCAAATTAGAGACAACCCAAAAGACATTCTCTTGTTCTGAACATCATAGAACTAAACATATTTTTTAGTTGTACTCATCCATTACTCAACCAATATTATATTAGAAGACCCACTGAATGAAGGTGGATTCCACCTCATAATTTAATAAACATAATTTTTTCTCCCCTTAGTTCAATTGGAATTCCATCACGATTCATATCATTAGAAAGTTGTGTGTTCATATAAACAATATTTTTCATTCCTTCTACTACATCATTTGATTTCTTAGGAGGAAAATCATTGAATTACCCCTCATATTCAGTACTAATTCAGTTCCATTAGGTTTCAACCGTGGAATAAAACCAAAAAATAATTGTGAGTAAGACAAATCATCAGGAGAAGTTTTTTCTAAACAACGAAAGCATATATTTAATAAATGAAACAATAGGTTTAAACAAGGTCATTCAAGATCATTATCAAAATAGTAGTATTTTATTATATAATTAGTCTTATACCTATTATTTTCATAAAATTTTTATATTCATAATCCCCATATATTATATAATCCCTTCTATGATAACAACTACAAAGGCCCGATATTTTTATTCACAGATATTATATATTTTTATAGGAATAAAAATATAATACATTCCAGAACCATAATTTTTTTGAGTATTTATATATTAGAAATAAAATAATATTATATTATGAAATATCTTAAACATATACCATAAATATATTCACAATTTGAAATCCTCAATATAATACCTACTAAAAACATTATTCGTATCTTTGGGAAAAGAGATAGAAGAAAAGGGTGAACTCAAATGTTCAGTAATATTAAACAAGGTATATTTCAATCATAATAATCATAAGTTCATAAGAAAATAAAAAAATCATTTAGAAATTTTATCCTACATAACAACGATCCTGATCTTGGGTCATGGAATAAATCATAAATTCTAATAATGAATTAAGGACCATCTTCCATGATAGTATAACATAAGACATGGATTTTTCTTCATACACATAAGCATATAAAATCATCTACATATTAGTAAATTATAATTTATAAAAAAATCATAGAAGAAAAACTCATCTACTGAAACAGGTTCACTCCCCATTCTAGCCCTGAATTATTGAACATGGTTTACTTCTTATTCCATCCCTATACTGATGAATCATGTTCACTCTTAATTCCAGTCTTATCAGTCTCATGAGATATAAATATTTATATAATACATTGGAGGAATATATATTTCCCACCTATCACATAATAAAAAACAAACATATGGTTTCCAAAATAAAATTAATCATTCCTCATATTCGAACCCAAGGAAATAAGGGGGTTTCATAAACATTTAATAACTACATAACAGACAGAAAAGAAACATAATTCATAAAAATAAAGACATCATAAAAATAAACTATTAAGATATAAATAATAATATTATCCTTTTCTCATACCCCAATAATATATAAGTAACATCAAATAATTTATTCTTATATATAAATTTAGTTTGAAATATCACATGAAATAATTATTCAGTAAAATATTCTTTCTATTTAAATTAAATTTTTTATTTCGTTCAATTATGAAAAAAAATTTCTTTATAAATAAACTTGTAAGCCTATAAATAAATATTTAAGACATTAATGTTTCATGAATGTGATAAAATACACTCAAACTATTTAGGTTAAAAAATATACCTTTCATATTTTTGTCAGAAAATTCATAGATATCCTTGTTTAAAAAATGTAAAACATTTTATTTTCAAAAAAAAAAAGAAAATCAGTGTTAAAATTGATTTTAAAAAATGGTAAGAACATTTTTTGAAAACATTTTTATAAAACATGTTCATGGAAGATAAATATTCCCCAATAGAGACTAAAACAAAAAAATCAAATAATGATGACATTGTGAAATAAACTCTTACCACTTTGTAATCAGTTGGATCATATACCACAATAAATAAATAAAATTATATGGATATATAAATACCATAATATTGGGGATAATAATTATAAAATACATTAATGGGAACTATATATACCACAAAAAAGAGGTAGGTTGTTTATAAGGCATGTGTCCCACACAAATAAAAATGGGACAAAATCCCTTACCTCAAGTCATGAATTTATATTTTCACATTGAAACCTCATGTATGATAAATATGAATTTATTATATATTTACTCCATAACCAAATATATATCATATCATTTATTAACTATTTATAACATCTTATCACCATTTTTATTAAAATGTTTTTATTAAAAAATTTGTCAGGGGTGATAACTGTTTCATTTTCCAAGAATGTTTTGGTTTGGTAGTCTTGGTCCTTATTCTTTGATCATGGTCCCATAATTTCCATAGTATTAATCATGGTTTAAAATCATATATATTCTCTAAATTAATATTTATAATCATTCATTAAAATTATAGATAGAAAAAATAATTGCATAATTATTTTGTTATATATATAATATATTTTTCCAAAAAATTCTTTATTACCATCCATGTGAAATTTAAGTGTAAATGAACCACATCGCATCATGGTGATGGTAGTACGTATGTATGCATGAACGACATTATCGTTTCTCAAAATATTGAATGATGATAAGTTAAACATAATATTTTCATTAAATAGTTATAATTATATTATAAATATCATATATAATCACTAATCCCATATTAATACCCATCCATATAATATGGTGATAAAAATTTAATTGTATCGCTACGTGGAGATGGAAAGTTGTACGTACGCATGAGCGATACTTTCACTTCTTATTTGATGGAAAAAGTGTATAATGGTGTTTAATATTCATAATAAAATTTAAGAATATTTATGATACATAATATATTATTTTATGATAAAAATCATTGATTTTCAGGAGGTAAAGAAGAGTATAAAAATAAAGTGGTCAATTAGAGCAATTATCTATTATTTAAGACATATCCTTAGGATCTCCTATAATGTAATCTAGCTTTGGACTTTTGAGGAGTAAAGAAACTATATAACGTTTCAAGTGAAATTTTGAACATAAATATTTAGGGTATGGTCGATCAAGAAGTCTCAAATTGATGCGATGAAGTGAGGGAGGAGGTTTCCTTTTATAATTAAAGTGAAGGGAACTTTAGGAAACTCTAAAAATATTAAATTAATATGAATTAATTTTAAATTACAAATGGATATTTAAAATACAATATGATTATGGGTATAATAAATTTATTAAATAACTTTTTGATATGTTTGGGTCACATTATTACAATTATCATTTAGTTTTAACAATTATTTTACCTCTTTAACTCTTACCATTACAACATTGATTTTACTACTTATGGGTCAATATTTTTACTATAAATTTCCAAAATACCCATAAATGGGTCATTGATAAGATTTTAAAAATTATACAAATAAGTCTTCTTAATTTAAAATTTATATGAATTTTCTATTATTTAATAAAATATTATTTATTTTAAAATATCATTAAATTTAATTGTTACACTATTCATAATTTTGACTTTTAAAAATATCATAAAAACATGATATATCCAAAAGAATATTTTATTATATACATAAAAACTCAATATAATCTATAAAATTTGTGGATTATAATATTTTTCTCAAATTATAATTATGTTAATTTTTTAATTGTCATTTATTTAATATTTCTATTAATAAAATAATTATGGTATCATCATTATTTTGTTATTTAAGGATCTTGTTTCTTCACTAATAATTTTAAATAAATAACCAGGATGTAAATAAATATTTTTTATTTTAAATTAATATTTTTAGATGAATTTATCTTCTATATAACACAATATTAAAAATGATATAGTTTTTGAAATCATGAATAACACACATTAGAAATTTCTTTATGTAAAATATTATAAATTTAATAATCTCATCCAAGTAGTCCCAAAACCAATAGATATATTAATTTAATTAAAATAAGTTTTTTAATTTAAAAATGGATATTTATATTCATTCATATCCTACCTGTGTATCCATGTGGGAATATAATAGTAATTTAAGACAAAGTAAGTGACATTTTGTGACTTTCTTTGATGTAAATATTATATAATTAATTTTCATAGACAAGTAATCATTAATCAAATAAATATCAATAATTAGGTGATAAGAGTTGAATTATACTTATCCAATATAATTTTTGAATGTTTTAACGACATTTTATAGTCCTTATGAGTTTAGTTTTAACCTAAATTACCCAATTTATCCTTTACCAAAGAAAAAAATTTACTATGGTTATGATTAACATCAGACAAAAATAAAATTTAATAATTTAATAATTATAAAACTTATGAATCCAAATTTTTAATACATTTTTAAAAATTAAAAACACATAATTTGGGGAATTTAATTTAATATAAAACTTGTAAAACACTGTGAATACTATTTTTTTGAATAATTACTTTTTTAAACATAAAATTGTTTTATAATAAATTAATTTATAAAACTATTTAAAAAACATAATTGGATTATTTTATGTCAAATTTAACTACAGATTATTTAAATCTATTCCAAATAAAAATTTTACCTTGTAAATACATTAAAAGAAATACAATTTTCAATAAAAATAGTATTTCTCACTATTCCTTGCAAAATAACTATTTTAGAAAATTATAAATAAGTAATTTTAAGATAAGTTTGAAATTATAATTTATTAAATTCAATTAAATTTTTATACATTTTCAATAACTTGTACTCATAAAAAAGTAAAACTCTTTTTTGAAAACGTATTTTTAAAGAATAATGTGACATTACTAAAAGTTGTGTAATAATTTTTCTAATAACTTACTAATATATTGATATTTAGTTGGACCATGATATTTATTTGATAATTTATTTATTCATATTTATTCTTTGTAACTTAACATCTTGGTTATAATGAACATATAATATTTTGTGGATTTTCTAAACTTGATATTGCGTGCAATGCAAGTAGTAAAAGAAATGAGATTATTTAAATATCCATTTAATAAAAAATATTGAGGTGTTAGAGTTTTATATAGAAACATAGTGTTAATGATGAGGTTTGGGTGATCATTTATAGACTCACTAAATCAACACATTTCATACCTATGAAGGAGATAATGAAGGTGGAGCACATTGGGGAATTATATGACCGAGAGGTTGTAACACTTATTAGGGATCCCTCAGTTGTTTTATTTGAAATGGACCTAATGTTTACATATATTTTTTTGGAATATTTATAGAAATAGATGGGTTCCTCGTCGAAATTGATCACGACATATCATCGACAGATGGATAGACATATAGAGAGTGTTATCTAGGTTATTGATGATACTCTTTGAGCATATGTGCTGGATTTCGATGGGTCATTGGAAAATAATTTTGCATTGGTTATGTTTTCCAATAACAATATTTATCAATAATTGATTAAGACTGTGCCATTTGAGGCTTTGTATTGTAATCCTTGAAAATCTATCTTTTGCAGGGCAGAGTTGGGAGAGTAGTCCTTGGTTAAGATGGGTCTTGTTTAAAAGAATACATAGATGATTTAGTTTATCCAGAAGAGATTAGTCATGGAGCATAGTCAATAGAAGTATTTTGTGGACCATCATCATTGAACACTAGAGTTTGATGTGGGTGATTGTTTTTGTCTCATAGTCTTACCTCACATGGGAAATTGTCAGTTGGATTTTTTTGGTAAGTTGGCCCCATGGTTTGTGGGACTTTTTTAGATCTTAGACCACTTGGAAGGGTGGCCTATCGATTGGAATTACTGTATTATTAGACTTATATCCATCATGTGCTTCATGATTCCTAGTTGAGGATTTATATATCAGATCCTTCTGAAGTGATTTTATGGGAGGATATTTATCATGAGCTAGACACTACTATTCTTGAGAAGCTAGTTCAGATTATGGATCACCAGGATAAGGTACCAAGTGGTAAAATGAGTATTATGGTCTGGGTACTATAGATGTACACATGGGATATCCATGAGGTGTGGGAGTGGGAATCATTGATGAAGTATCAATGGCCTTCTCCTTTCTCAGATTAAATATCATAATGAATTTTTGGGGACATGAATCTTATATGGTGGGGAGATTGTAACATTTCATTACTTATTTCAGGTAGTGCTTTGTCTATGTTTTATTTCATCATCCATTTTTGGGTGGGTTGGTGGGATTCTTGAGGATGGGGAGCCTGTATTGGTGAAAATTAACTAAGGTTTGGAAATTTGAGGATTTTTTATTAGCGGATTCTTGGTATATATTTTGTTAATGTCATTGTGTGGTTCTCTCTGAGTTTGGAGAGCACCATAAGGGGTTTTTTGAGTTTTGATATAGAATATATGATTTTTAGTATAAATATGGGGATTATAGGTCCTATGAGTAGAAAAACCATGCATTTTTTAATGGGATATTTCATGAATTGATTCATTTCATGAGGGTTTATAAACGATGAAATAGGTTCAAATTGTGTAAATTTCGAATTCTGGATTTTTAATATGAGATGATGCATTTTTCAAAGGTATTTTGAATTTATAATTACATGGAGTAAATTGGTTACATGTTGTGTACTAATTTAGATTTCTCTATTTAAGGGTGATGTGTGGGTGTTTCTTCTTTTTTTACCATAAATATAAACATATAATATCCAAAATATCTCTAGAAAATTTTGGGTGATCCCCCCTTCTAGATCTCTTCGTTCGATGTTCTGCTTCTATAGAGGTTGCAGTTCACTACTCCAGCTTAACATTCTTTCTTCCCCTCAATGTTGTTTGTTTTAGTTGTAGTGTTTGATGTGTTTATTGTTCATATTCATGATCAAATAGTGTTTTCTCTTGATCCGTAGTAGTTTCATGATGCACCTTTTCTTTCTAAGGATGAACTCTTGGTTTCGAATCACTTTGGTTGAAGGTGGCTAGGTTGATTCCATGTTGAGGTAATTGTTTCTATAAAATGTGTTAATTCATTGAGTTTTTATCATTATTAATAAATTTTATTGGGGTTTTCATTATAATTGATGTTATTATTAGTTTCAAAGGATTTCATGTAAAACAAATGTTTTTAAAGTGGTTTTATTTAAAAAAATATTCGTTTTTATTTGAAAATGTGTTTTCAAACACCAAAGAATTTTGGGTGGGCTTTGAAAAATGTTTTATAAATTTTCAGCTTGTTTTTTAAATTTATTTTGACAAGATTTTCACTTTGGTAACCTTAGATGAATTAGGAAATTGACATAGGAAGCCCTTGTGTGTATGGAACCACTAGTGGTTGTTTGGTTGATATCGACCTACTTTGGAAGGATCCAATATCATTTGGATCCAACGTTTTTCCTTTTTATGATTATTATTTGTATAGTATGTATTATCCTATAGTCTTGAGACTAAATTGTAGTGTTTTTTCATTTATGTATTTTTATTAAATGATGGTTTTTTTCATGGATAATTTCTCACATATTTTTATATGAGTGTTTATCGCATGGCTTCACATGACGATATATCATTAATATAAGTTTACCTACATAAATTATGATGAATGGATATTATTTCCTATTTTATCACTTATACTTTTCATATTCCTAAATTTATGAATATGAAAATATTTTATAAAAATCCAAATAGAAAACTATTTGTTATTGGGTAAGAATTTTTATGAAAGTGCATTGTAAAAATGTTTTCATTTTAAAAGCTAGAGTTGTTGCATTCATGATATTATAATTTGTATAGAATCTTTTATGGTAACCTACTGGACTTTGGGATCACACCGTACTTTTTTCCATTGGGTAGTTATAGATTTAATGTTACAAAATATAGGTAAATAGAAGAGCATATTGTGACATGATGGTTTCCCTTATAGTCGATACCTTCAGTTCGAGATGGTTTGGAGATGATGGTTGTCCAAATAGAGACTTTTGGTCTTGTCTGATTCATACCTTAATATTTTATACATAATTGAAATTAGTTTTTATGTATAGGATAATCATAATAGGTATAATCAGTGTGATCATCTCATGAAAAAAGGCAAAGAAGGCATATTAAATCCTTGTCGATCACATGTGAAGTTAACATGTCACCTAAATAGGTATACAATGTTTCTAGAATCTTCATGGCTATCTATCACCAAGTAATTAATAATAAATATCAAAATATTTTAATTGAATGAACAAGGGTACACCACCACCACTTCCTTACTAGTTTTCTACTATTGCCCAACACCACACTTCCTAAGCCATCTCTCTCCAAATGAGCTATCCCGTAGAAACCAAGGAAACACATGAAAACATGCCCCTCATGCATCACATTCACAAAACATCTCATCCATATATTAAACATGTTATTTATGAGATCAACCATAGCATGTATGGAATTTATCATAAATTTGATATTATACTACAATATATTATAGCCCATACATTGACTAAGGTACCTCAAGCCATCATAGCCTATACACATCATACCTATTATAATCGTTTGAATACTGTATCCCAAGATACATGTGTAGTAAATAACCACAATACAACACATCCCTCTACAAAAATATATAGTAAAACTATGAATTGTTCAAAATAGGGTAAAGTACTACCATGAGAAGAGAGTGGGTCCAGAGGGGGATGTCATCCGTCTATCCTCCCACGAAGATGTAGAGGAAAACACCCTACTAGAGTCTAATGGGTTTCAATCAACCTAAAAACATTGGTGGGTAGCATATAAAATCACAAAATTTATAGGATATAATATAGATCACAACCACACTATGGTCATAACCTATTCCCAAGTTCAACTATAGGTATCATCACTCGGACACCCAACCTTCACTGCTAGGGACTCGATATATTATGGTCGTGAAATAATTTAAAGAAGATTGATTAAATTAATTATTTACATTTTAACATGTAATATTTCGTTAATTAATTAATTATCTATTAAAGAACCATTACCATTATTTCAATCTATATTTCATCGACAAAATAATGACGTCCATTTCCTCTATGCATAATCTAACCAAGTCCATGGTTTCTCAATATTAACATCTTTATCATTTCATTCCATCAAAAACCCATCCCATGAGTTAAACCATTAAAATTATTAAATTTCTATTCTATAATTCTAGGTACACTATTAAAAAATCCTATGTTTCTATCAAGTGATGCAACTAAGAACATCCAGTTGCTTCATAAAGCATGGAAATTAATTTAGAAAAACAAGAAACCTAACCATTCATCCCTTCAATAGATTCAACAAGTGATCATCTCATCTCTTAGTGACATAAAAATAGGTTATCGTAGACTTAACTCATTCCATCATCCCAGTTCCATTCCTAACACCACTATAAATATCCCCTTATGTCTTGCTGTCACATGTGTCAACCGCTACCACCACATTATGCCTCCCCACCAAAATCTCATCACTCATCCTAAGATCACATCACATCAGAATGTTCACATCTAGAGAACATCATACATGAAATCAAACAACACCATATTTAATGAAGAAATTGTCCCTAAAAACAATGAATTCACCCTTTATATGAAAACGAGCTCCCAAAACCCCAATACAAGGCATATAACCTTCTCAAATAGTGGTTAATCTTGATCTTAAGTAATATCTTTATTTACCAACTGATTTTTAGTCCATCTTGAGTCAACCAATTCACAAATTCATAGATTCCAACTATAGGTAACCAAATTCATCATATAAAAAAATCTATTATAATTAATTAAACAATTAATTTAAAATTTCACCCAAGTATACATTATAGTTTAAACAAAATATGGGGAAGAACCATTCTAATTTTACACACAATTCATTATTATTCATAACAAAAATAATTATAGAATCGTGTTCTTTAGGAAATTCATTTAACACATGGAATATGATATTTTATTAACCATGCACTAAGTGTTAATTTGACTTATATGAAATTACAATAACAATGGTTGATTAAAGATTCAAATTTTATTTGTTTAATAAACTAACAATTACATACTCTATGTTTTTTTATGACTTTTATAAAGCTACACAATCCAAACCAAGCATATCAAACATGCTATGAAACTATAATCATAGATAAAACACTATCTAGAAAATCACAAAGAAACTCGTTATTATGGTGAAAATCAACAACATGAGATTTCTATACATACTACAATTTCATTATTTAATTAGGTTTAATCTTTATTCGGTTAATTAAAAATTCATCCTGTAATCTAAACCATGATATCATTATAATTTAATGTAAAATAAAACAGAATAAAAAATCACATGCCTTAAACTTCCAACATTCTTCAAATATAAATGGAATTACTATGTGGATTTCTGATCACCTCCCTTTTAAGGAATCTATGATCTACCAAGGTTGTAATTCCATGAAAACATTGAAAAACCACATAGAAAATTCCATTATAATTATTGATATCATAAACTTTATCAAGGAAATAATAACGACATGAAAACATGATCTAATGGAGAAAACCCACTAGAAAAGAGGGTACATGTAAACATGGATCACCGTTGATTGATATCTTGATTCTGGGGGTTGATCCCATTTGAAAAGTGATTCAAAGGGCATCAAAAACATCTCTTGGGTTCTTGGGGGTTGAGAGGGAAAGAGAGGAGAGAGATAATTATGTATTCAAATGGATTGTATGTATTTATAGGAATTCAATAAAATATAAGACCATTGCAATGACCCTTGTACCATGATATAGAATTAATATACATGGGGGAAACCATGGCATAACACAATGGATCACACCATAATCCCCTTGGTCAAAGATAAATTTTGAGATATAAGGGCATATGCTACAAAATTTGATTTAGGGACCACTGTTCAACCTCTAGAACCAGGACAAAATACTTAGTAGCCTAAGAATTGGGATATAGTGAAACCAAAATCCATTTTATATGGGTTATTAATTATTTAGAATTATCCAATTTTCACCTTCGGCCTTTGTGTTGTAGCCACCCTCTCCACACTACGGCCTCTCTACGATCATCATATGGGCTACACTACAGTATGCCTCCATATCACAACTATGAATAAAAATGAAGTAGACATGAAATACATATCCTAGGACCTATTACATAAAAATTATTCTCCATGCCACATCCTATAATCCATGACCCAAAATAGCTTATTAAGATGAAATTTTTACTTAACTCCCCTACCATCCTTCCAAACACCTTGGAACCTACTCAAAGTCCCTCAAGCACCAAAAAATTATTATGGGATGGGATAACATGATCCATTCACTTACATTAGATACATATCAATAAATCCCCATTTGAAGGAATTTGAAACCAAGCCTAATGTGTTCAGTAGAATAAGGGGTTTTCGGGGCAACCACCACATGGGATACCTCCCAAGAATCTCACTATCATAGAAGATACACCACCTCACTCAATGGATCTAAGAGTGAAAACATGAAATAATAATCCTAGATCATAACATTCTCCTAGGGTAGATACCTCTAAAAAGAGATAAAACTACAATAAGAAATAAGATAAAACTATGTCATAAACTATAAAAGGTCAATATCCAAAAATAAAAATCTTTAAATATTGGGAGATAAACATTAAAAAACGTGAGTTACTAAGAATGTATCTATTAATTAAATTACTAGGTACTCTACTAGACACCAATATTACTCCAAAATACATTAAGAGGGGAATAAAATGTCTATTAATCACCTATTCTTGGTGGTCTTGGATCCCCACAAGATACTCCTGAAAGTTAAAATCATTATTAACATCGATCTTACCCTAATCGATGATGTAGGAGTCATTATGAAGATAATGAAAGAGATATAATATATTAATTGACATCATGTATTAGGATCATCTATGGGGGAATTACTATATCATATTCCACAACTCCAACATGAGACAACACCACGAAAGGCCAAATAAATTGGGGAGAAAGCTTACTACCATAACCAAACGGTCACTTCACATGATAAGGAGTCACCTTTAAGAAGACATTATATGAAAAATTGAAATTTATAGGTATCCTTCTATGATCAACATAGTAATTATAATTCTATTATGCAGCTTTTATCCTTTCATGAAATACCATAACAATCTCTATCATGTTTTGAACTTTCTATAGCACAAGAATTCCTAACTCTCTGAACCTAGTTTAGCACAATAGAGAATGAAAAGGTCATCTATACAAATATTTAAACAGAAAAAAACTAATGGTGGAGGGAAAAATATTATTTTATGAATACTAGACCAAATTTAGGGACCTCATCCACAAACCACCAAAATCTTGGACAAACGAATGCAACATGTCTTAAAGAGTATGGATAGTCTACTCTGTCTAACCATTCATATATAGATGAAATGCAGTGATAAGGCATAAATGAGAGACAAAGGAATGATGGATACATATTCACGCAGTAGAGGTAAAATTAGGATCATGATCATATATGATCATCCTATAGAATCAATGTAGTCTTACCATCTTTTCTAGGCGATTCCTTAACAAAACCTACACTAAGCTCGACTCCTTAACCACTATGAAGTGGGTTGTTTTAATCAAATGATCCAATATAACCCATATAGAATAAAATCATCCTTGAACATGAAGTAAACTAGTAATGAAATCCATTGATATTTCCTCTGACTTACACTAGGAATATTAAACGGTTGGAATAACCAACTGGGAAAATGGTTCAAAGCCATTCCCTTCTGGCCGACCAAACATCATGATACAGTCTATAAAACTACGCAATTAAACCTAGTCCAACAAAAATACCCTCTAAAAGTCAAGTATATATTTATTAAAGTTGTATTAACTGCCAATGGTGAGCTATGTAACTATGAAAGAACTATATCATGCATCACTAAAGGGACAAAAAACACCCCTAAAACAACACCAAATGTTGTTAATCCTCATACTAACCATGAGGAGAATCACAAAAAACAACTCAGTCTCTCAAGACCTCTACCTCATAATCCCCCAACACTCCTCTACATGTTGTGCCATAGATTACTACACTATTATCTAGAGAATATAACTTATTCAACAAAAACCACTGATATAAAAACACATCAGTAAGAGTTCTTACACCGCTCTCTACGAATCTCTAGATTCTTATGTGACATCACAACATGACTTCCTACGTAGCACACACGCAACCACATTAGCATTACTAGATGTATATAAAATATAGAAGTCAGTATCTTGTAATAATTTCATTCATTGAAATTATGATAAGTTTAAGTCAGGATGGGAAAATAAATTCCTTTGACTCTTGTGAGCTGTGAAAACCACAAAAATCTCACTGATGAGGTAATATCGCCACAACTTCAAGAAAATTAAACATCCACAAACTAGATATCATGAGGGGAGATATTATGATCATGGGGAAATAAATGTTGAGACCCATAAGAAACAACCTATCTCTTCCACATCATAACTCAACCCAACCAAAGATGTAATGTGTCATAGGAAACCACAAACAGAACCCCCTTTTTGAAAAGAAGAACCAGAGAACTAAAAAACTTCTCTTTATGTTAATAAAAAGCTTTATTAAACTGATCAAACCACAATAATGCCTAATAATATTTGTCCATATATGTCAAAGGAGTCACAAAATGAGATTAATTATCCATGATCCTTCTATAATAGTCAGTATAGCGCATGAAACTTCTCACCTCCAGAACCGTCTTCAGGGATACCTAAGAAGTGATATTCTCTATCGTTAAAATATCCATAAATAATCCTTGTTGGGACACGGCATGTCCCTTCAATGAAACTTCATGATCCCAAAACTCACACTTTTGAAAACTTTCTGAACTTCCATTGAGAACAAAGAACTCCCAAAATGGCATGCAAATGCAAGGCTTGATCCGCACCAAATGTAAATTACACAAGTATTTCATCAATGGAAGCCACCATGACATTATTCCAAAACCCCCGGAACACTGAATTCATAAAACTCATGAATAGGTATATATCATTCACTATACTAAACAAAATCAAAGAAACTCATAATATCCATGATGAAATCAGATAGAGTTATTGATAATGTCCTCATCTTTTACCTACTTCTATTGATATCCCAACCTCAGATCGATCTTTGTGAAACCACTTTATCCATTCAACTAAACAAGTAAAAAATGAATCCATGGAAGAGGATAAAATTTTTCCATGTCGTTGGGTTCATGTGATGGTAATTGATACGAAGGCACAAACTACCATCAACATTATTTATGAACAAAACTAGTACGCCCCAATACGACACACTCAGATGAACAACACCTTACTATAATAAATGACCAAGATAATCCCACATCCCTCAAAACATGATCTATTACATCATATACAAACACATCGAGATAGATTAATCATCCAATTACATCTTAATCCCAAACTCTATTTCTCATTAATGGGATAATACTATAACCACCTCAGGAAAGAAATTATGGTAATATTCTAAAACTTAAGGAACCATCATCAAATATACATAGGATGAACTCAATATCATCTGAATTATCAAGGATAAAATGGATAGAGGATTCCCCTAACCGATCCTTGGTTCCCCATCATCAATGAAAATTACATGATCTCCATAGGCATAATAGAACAAAATTTTTATCCAAAATAAATCCACAATAACGTACACCAAATACTACTAATAGATTCCAAGGATGATCTTGAAAGGATGTATCCATAAATATAGGAACTATCTAGAATAGTGGTACTTCCCTAGAACAAGCTCACAGTTTCTACATACTTCATAAAATTAGTCTTGAACTCCAACTAGTGTAGTCAATACAAAGGGAACTGGAATCATTTCCACCTCATGTCCCAAATCATGGATTTTTAAGGTAATATAAAGGAGTTTGTTTCTCTTGAATCAATCAAACAATGAATCCATATAGAAAACATGTAATGGGAAACTCAACCAATTTATGTCTTTCCCAATTATGGAAATGCTAGAGCTTGAAGTAGGCCATGACCTAATCTACAATATCAATATCCCTAATTCCAATCAACTCCTTTATCACACTCCACTCTTTGAGGATGAAGATCACACTGAGGTTATTCTCTTCCAACCCCATCTCCTCTCTAATGATCCCAAAAAGGATCACCTTGCTTCTTCATTAGTTTAAACTGCCTTAATTGAGGAACCTAAAGTGGAACATCTATTTCAGGATGACTATTTAGTAAGGTTATCACTGTCACTACTGATAAACTTGGCCTACATCAGAAAAAATGGATCTAATCACTTGAAAAAACACTTAGATCCACCGACCAAAAAAACAAGATTTTGGGGAATGGGACCTATTCTTGGTGGACTGAAAGGACTTCGGTACAAGAAAATTGGAACATTGGACGATAACTATAATTTATGGTGAACACTGAAGAATCCCATCTTATTATGATCTGATTTCTCCTAGAATCCTCTCAATAACTTATACTCTCACCAACACCACGTGATAAGTTGACAATATAAATGGGATACCCAGGATTTGAATCTATGGACATAAATCTTACCAGAAATGCCTCACCATGGCCTCCTAATTTGGAAACATTTTTTAGGAATATTAGAGAAGGCTCCTAAAATAAATCCAAAACATTTACAAGACAAAACTACCTTTGTTGAATGGTAAGAAACTTATAGAGACTAGCCACATTAAGGATAAAATAATATAACCATACTCATAACTGATCTCATAATCCCCCTTCAAAATCCTCATGATCACCATGGAATAAAATATACAATTACCTTGATTCCACTTACAACATAGTCACCACCAACAAAACCTAGTGTTACTTCCAAGAATGGATCAAACAGAATGTTTTATCTACCTCTTGTAACTAGTCTTTAGTGGCCGATTCTGAAATATATTCCTCATAATTGTGAAAACTTTGGCACTAAATTTATTAGTGTTTCCTCCTCCCTGTGTCATCATCATGGACCACTACTCTAAAGATGTATACAAAAATATCCTACTAAAAATATTTGATGTGAACATGATGAAGATTTCAACCTAGTTCCATATCCAATAAAGAAAAAATGGTTTGTCTTTTAAACCAATTATATGGAATGTTTCAACTAATTATTATTTTTTATTTATGTTTATCTTAATCCCAAGGTCTAACCATTTTAAACATAGATGAAATGATAAAAGAAACATCATCCATTCCTTGGTCTCTACCCAACAACTAGTATCACTTCATTTTGTAAACATAGTAAAACTAAGGCCCTAGAATGATATCCAAGTGGGTCCAAAACGCATGTGTCTTATCCATTTTACCATGTTTACATTTCTTAATAAACATTTGTGAAATAATTTCCCTACCAACCCATTCATCCTCAAGTGTGGATAACTCCAATATATATCCCATTCCTCAACTTGAACTTCTAATACCACTATATCATGAACCACTCCCACCCAAGAGTACACATCAAAGGAAATAAATGAGGGAAGGTGGATAGTGACAGCCCAAGTACAACCTCTAGTAGGCCCTGAGTTGGTGATTAGCACAGAGGGTATATGATACATAAAATGGGGGAATTTCCCTCTAAGAGAGCACCTAAAAGTGAGAGATACTGGACATATGAACTAATCAACTCGTGATAATACATATAATAGAACCCAAGTGAATAATTGTAATGTCATACAATGTGAAAAACTATATAAAAGAAATTTTATTTTTTCAAAAGATAAATATGACAGAGACCATGAATCTGAAACAAATCCTATAAAACCACAAGCTAGTATTAAATAGACCGGTCCCCAATACACTCTCACTAACATGAAAAATAGTTTACATATATGTATGATGAGAATAATTGGTACAATTATCAGTATCCTATCTTGAGCCTCAAATGTAAATGATAAAGAAATAATATCGAATAATAGTATACAAAAAGTGAAGATAACTCATCACCTAAAAAAGGAATATTAAGTTCACAAACTGACCATGGATATCTCTCACTAAGTAACACATAAAAGTGATCACAATATATTAATGGAATAAACATGCCACTTCCTCAGTGTTTTTATACTATTCTCAAATGCCACACATCTTGAGATGTCCTTTTCCAAATAAGATATCCCAAAGACCCCTAGGAAAAGTATCACAATGTACACTTCATGCATACCATCATCACATCATCCCATCAGTATAGTAACAATGTTTTTTTTGGGAGCCACCACAACCTGTATGATTTGTATCATACATTATTTATTATACACAAATCCATAATAACCCATACACAAGGTAAGGTACCTCAATCAATCACAACCTACATATAGCATGTCATGAACCAACGCGGGTCGACCCTGGACTGATCACCTGAGACAGTCCACGACATGGCCTGAGTGGCATTCCCGATCCTCCCAGGCTGGAGACAAGTGCCAGTGCTTAAAAAGAGATAAAGAGGGCACAATTTCACCAAATGAAAACAAAAAAAGAAGTGGGAAGAAAATAGAACAATGAAAAGTAAATTAACAACACAAAAGGAAAGAATGACCAGCAATAAATAACCAACCAGACCACGACTAAAACTCCTCATGACCCAGAGAGTCGCTTCACCACTCCACAAAAAACTCTCGCCCATGGAATGAAAACTCTAGTCGAACCTACAATAGAAATTAAGAATAAGAAAACACTATAGGAATGAGTATTAAAACCTAGTAGGCATTCCTAACAAACTATTCCCAGTGTACTACCTTTAAATAAATTATTTACCAGTTCCAGGTTTGAACTACATTATTTAAAATACTGGTTTCCACAGACACTTTAATTTCTAAACATGTAACATTCTATTTTTATTTTTAATTTAAAAATTATTTTAATAATTTAAGGAAAATGTTTATTTCATTTTAAAACATTTTCATGAAAGATTTTGAAATCAAAATTTTAGTTGTTAGCTAAGAGTAAAATATAGAAAACACACACCACACAATAAAGGCAATGGGAAAGTAGAAAACGGGGACCAGCAACTGAACTAAGCCTCTCAATTGTCTGATACAAACAAATAAACACTAAATAAAACATGGTTCGAACATAGGAGCTCCTGAACAATCTAGAATGTACTATGAATATGACTCATCCTGAAGGCATGCATACTATCGATGACGTTATAATGCCTTAACACCTGATTGTCGCCCTACCTGGCCTGATCAAGAGGCCCAATCCCATATAAATAATAACAAAACACCTCTCTACGATATGCCACTAGCCAGTGCGTAATCTAAACTAGCGCAACTATCATTCTCAAAAGATTCACTTACTATGCCTGGTTCCCATGTCAACATGTATAATAAACAGGGGTGAGTCGACAATGTCGATCAAGTAACCATTCATGATGCACAAACATCCCACACAATGACTCGCAAAATAAACGTATACAAAGAGAAACCCCTTTGTTACCCCAAATAATGTTTTCTCAAAATAATTTATTTTATCATAGTGCCAAACAGACCTTAACCAACCAATCGACACACACCTGTTTTGAAAAAAAAACCATTTTTGAAAGTCGAACTTATTTTCAACCAAATCCACTCTTTTAATGAAACACAATTTACTTATAAAGGCCAACTTAGAATTTTATCAACACTAATGATGGGTATTTAAAAAATATATATTTAGGTAATTCAAAACAAGAGAGAACCACTGTCCTTCACAATGAAAATTTAATCTGAAACTAATTATTTAGTATTATATAAAATTAATCTAAAATTTAATGATATAGCAAGAAATTAGTAACTTCTAAATATAAGGGAAAGTGAAGTGGGGACCTACCTTAAAGTGAACCAAACTGAAAATTCCACATATTGATGCTTTCTAACCAGAAGATACTGCTACATGCACATACATTCATTTATATATATATATATATATATCCTTAATCCAATGTGTGTATTCCCCGATCCATGAGGGAATACGCACATGGAGGCCATATATAATATATATATATATATATATATATATATACATTCCTAATCATATGTGTTCATGCACTAGAAGATGTTCAAAACCTACTGAAATAAATCAAAGACTCATAAATATCACGACAACATTAACGCGCTCCGAAACATATCCAAATCATGATTCACAGAATTCAAATTAGTTAATAAACCATCTAAAAGTTTATATTTTTTTAAATGAGTAAAGTAAACTTCCCATAAGAAAAACTCATTCAAATAAGACATTAAAGATGCACATCAAATAATCCAATAAGAAACAAAACAAGCTTCTATTGAAAAATCCACTTTTAACACAATTGCACCTTTATATCTCTTAGAAAACATTCTTTTCACCTTTTACAACAGGCGTAGAATATATTTATGAAACGCCACAAAGCACACATGAAACATAAAAACTTTTCTTTCATTAGAACACTCATTTTTATCACATATGTATCACAAAAATTTTCCAAATCATGTTTCGCACCAAAATAATCATCCACAAAACATGCCAAATCAATAAAGTAGGTAAGATAATTATCTGAACACTATTGTTCGATGAAAAATATAATAATATCTCCAAAAACAATTATTTAATAAATGGAAAATAATTAATTAATACCAATGATGGTCAAAAATACAAGCAATCAAATGACTTCAAAATTTATTAGGGAAAAAGCAAGGTGATCCTACCTTAACCGTCGAATAAAACCTAGAACTCGGTGCGAAACACCGATCACACAACAATTTCACCCGTGGGAAGATGAATCCGACCCAATATAACAAAAATTTTAATATAATTCTAGTATTGAGCACAAAATTTAAACTCTAACCATGAATAAACTTACACCGAAAGATGGAAAATATTACCAAAAGAGGAGGCTATCAGATGGCGGTTTGGAGGTCCACCGGCTGATGGTGCAACTTGGCTGGAAGGGTGTGTGGCGGCCGAATAGTGCTAGCGAGGGGCTTCGTCAGATGGGAGTTTTTGCACGAACAGGTCAGATAGCATTGGAGAGGACTCAGCCGGATGGGAGGTAGCTCGAGGGGTTGCACTGAAGGCCACACTGCACACAAGAGGGAGGATGTCTGTGAGTTGGGGTGGCATGCCATGAGTAGATGGCTGAAGTGGGGGATTCACCAGGAGGATGGTATTATGGGGAGGTTTGCATAGGGGTCAAGCCACCTGGGAGGAGGTGTTGCAGGCATGCTAGGAAGGGGGCACCATTAGGGTCCCACACCCTTTTTTTCAAATTCATTTTTTTATTTTTTTATTTCAATGAAAAAAATAAACTAAAAGAACTAATAATAATAAAAATAATAATAACAACATACTATTAATTATAATAATGATAATGATAAGAATTTTAATAATTACAAAAATAAAGAAAAACAAAATTAATAATATTATTATTATCATATGAAATACTAATAATACTATTATTATCGTTAATACTTTTTCTTCGCCTATTTTTAAATGTTGGGAAACTACGAAGTTAACCCGTGTGACTAAAACTAATTTTAATGAAGAAAAAATGATAGTTATTTTATTTTTAATAAAAATAATATTAGTAACATTTTTAATAATTATATTAATATTAATATAAATTTTAATAATATCAATAATTTTTATCACTTCATTCTTAATAATAATTATAAAATTAATAACAAAAATAAAAGAAATTAAAATAACACAATAAATCACAATCTACAGTCATTTTAATTTTCCGAAGGCAGGCGAATCATGCCGATGCATAGTTGAAGCCGTGCGGGGATTTGAAAATGCACTCTGCCCGTGCGCCGAACGACGTCAACTCAAAAACACACAATATTTGTCAAAACTCAAAAATCTCCTTTGGGATTCAACCCAACCCTTGACAAAAATTTTAAAAACCAAAGGAAATAATAAAATAAATAAATTAGATTGGTCGGGGTGTGACAATTATCCACACCATAATGTATTCCTCCCTTAGAATGCCACAACAAGTTCTAGACCCAAAGATGAAGCAACTAAGTGTCACCCACATTCAAAAGTTTAAGGGCCTCCAGTTGATCGATCCATATAGACTTCAAACTCCCAAGACAGAAAATTCATCCATAAACAACAATCACCTTAATTATCACAAACTGTACCTAGACCATCAATTTCAACCAAAGAACAAACCTAAACCAATACAAAAGTTTATTTCCATAATATTAGTCCAAAGGAACCATTAGGTGTACTCCAATCCAAATGTTAACTCAAGAGGTAGAATTTAAGATTAGGTGGTTCCGCCTAAGACCACCCACCACAAAACGATATCCAGAACAAACACTGATACTGACACGGGGAGGCCCGAATGGGATCCACACCATAAGGATTGGGATAAGTCTAAATTACTTCGGGTTTAACATCGTGAGACCCACTGTGAGTCTCCCCACCACAAGAACTAAGGAGATTAACCGAACTTGAAAACTTTCCTCATGAACCTGAATACCCCAACATAAGGAGGAAATACGAGAAGGGTGAAACTGATAGAACATCAAAACTACCACTATCATCATATCAACAATGTCGCACACTCAACCGAACATAAACCACATCACACTAAGGAATGAGATAAAAGCAAGGCCCATTTTTTCCCACCATTGGGGTTCTTCTAAATATGCACCAGCTTCACTCTGAAACCTATGGTTGGAGAACCGATGATTGAAGCATCTCCACGATTTCAGTCAAGCTTCAAAAATTCAAAACAAAACACACAAACCAAAATTTCACCAAACACACATCCAATAAAATAATTGTTTCTAAGAGTTTCAACAATAACCATTCTTACAACTGATGGAATAGAAACACCACAAAACGCTATAGGCGACGAATACTATATCCAAGAAACATTATAGGGAGAAAACCTCAAATTAATCCCCAAATATTACACTTCTTCTTCTCATGGGTTGAGGTGACCTTCGACAAGCCAGGTCTGACTTTAGTGCACTTCTTGGAAACACCTCAGCAGAATCGCTGCAAGTGAATCAAACGTCCATAGGTGTGGTAGGTTCTCAGAGCACTCGGGAACGTCGGCCTCTTGTGACCCTCCCTAAAACACTAGTGATAGATCATGACATTTCACTACAAAGTAGATGAACTATGGTCTGAAGGCCTCTTGATTCCTCTTTTAGATCCACCAGCATCAGGTCGCTTCCCATTCTTCTTATTGTCATCCTCTACACTACTTCCCAAGGATGGATTATTCACCAACTCAAGTACTCCTGCAAACATAGCTTCATCAAGAAATTATTACCCCATAACATCCGATAAGGTGGTTAGGTTGAGCTCTGCCACTTTTGATTGCAGTTCAGGTCTTTGTCCAGACTCAAATTGTCGACCCTTCCCAGGATCATTTGCAACAAACCATTGGTCCTACAGGACTAGGTCTATGATATTTCAATAGAATTATAGTACCGATTCAACGCACTACTAAAGACAACACAACTTCATCCTATTCTTCAGATTGGTCAACTCATAGATATATTTTTGGTTGAACGTCCACTTGAAGAACACCCACATTAGATCTTCTCAAGGATTATTCTGAGACACGGACTTCTACCATTTCTAGGTTGGAGAATTGAGCATAATGGTATCCAAATTCACCTTTAATGACTTAGGAAACCCAACAAAACTAAAGTTCCTCTCAATCTTCCATTACCACTCCTCTGCCTCAAGGGGGTCTTCTTGTCCATAAAAGAGAGGAGGGTTAAATTTCTGAAACTCGATGACATAGTCTATTCATAGATCAACTGGAGGATTTTCAAAGGGCACACCACCCAAAGATACACCTTGGGAATTCATCAAATAGTTGTGGAGGAGAATGCTATGGAACAAGTAAACAAATAACCTAATCAAATCATTTTCAATGCCATTTCAAATTCAGCTTTTCACAATTTCTAAAATAAAACATACTAAACCATTCTTAGAAATAATGAAGACCCAAACAATTCAGTAGGGAAACTAGTGTCGATGGGTGACTCAGACATATGTTTGCGGCCATACGCCAGTCATTCCATCATCACAAGGAGCACTTTAGAGTAATTTCTCCACCTCCACATGGCTTTCCAGACCATCAGAGCTCATAGAGGTCACTTGGCTGACCCCCATTTCATTTCCCAATATAAAAAAACTCAAAGGAACCAAAAAAACACAGAAAACCTAGACATCCCATAGTAACCTGAGGTTCGGAATGAGTAAGAGTTCATGAAGTCATTCTCGTATGTACACCGCGATTCCCAAAAACTCTACTTCTTCTCCCATGAAAACCCCATATAACAATGGGCGCTTTGAAAAACAAGGTATGCTCAGGAGATTACTCCCTCTGATACTATTTTGTCACAAAACAACCAGGGTCGACCCTGAACTGATCACCCGAGCCGGTCCGCGACAAGGCCCGAGGGGCGTTCCCGATCCTCCTAGGCTGGAGACCCATTCCAGTGCATTAAAAGAGAGAAAGAGGGAACTATTTTACCCATTGAAAATAAATAAAGAAACATATAAAATATAGAACAACCCAAAGTAAATTAATAATAAAAAAATAAAGAAGGACCAACAACAACCAAATAACCTGACCACAACCAAAACTCCTCGAGACCCCGAGAGTCTCTTCACCAATCCACAACAAACTCTTTCCCACTGTGAGCAAACTCATGCTGAACCTACAATAGAAACTAGAAACAAGAAAACACTATAGGAGTGAGTATTAAATCTTAGTAGGCGTTCCCAACAAAAAATCCCAAAAGAACTACCTTTAAATAAAAAATTTAACAATTTTAGGTTTGAACTAAATTATATAAAATATTGGGTTCCACACAAACATTCATTTCTAAAACAAGTAATAGTTAATTTCCCTTTTAATTTAAAATCACGTTTAATATTTGAAGGGAAAATGAACATTACATTATAAAAAAAAAATTCGAAAGATTTAGAAATCTGAATTTCATTTGTTAGCCAATATTAAAACACACACAACACACTCCACACAATAGGGGAAATGGTAAATAGAAAATGGGGACCAACAACAAAAATAATCCACTCAATTTTTTCTACATACAAATAAACACTAAATAAAACATGGTTCGAACCTAGGAGCTCGTGATCAATCTAGAACATACTATACACATGACTCATCTTGTAGGCATGCCTACTCTTGATGACATCATAATATGTCCTTTTTTACTTTATTATAATGATTAAGCTTTCGAAAATAAATAGAAAAGGAAGAATAATGTATAGTGGTTCAGGGAATAGAAGGACCCTAGTCCACACCACAGATGCTCTACTCCACGAGCTTGGGGATTTTCACTATCTGGTCCCCTTATCAACAGACTGTTCCACTACATAGTACAACCAGTTGACACCTTTACAACATTAATGCTAAATAGATCTTTCTGGTTCATAGACCGAACCTAACACACAACTTAGTATGAAAATCCAGTCACTCAAAGTAAAAGTGTATTTGTTCATTGAAAATATTTTCAACTGTTCTTAACAATTGCAAGAACATGCAATTGACAGCCGTTGGATCTTCGATTTTCAGAAATGATGTTCTCCAAGTAAGAGTAGTTTTGAGTCAATCCAGTTGTAGTAGATCTTGAAATATAATTCACAACTTTAACAACAATCGATTCAAAAAATATATTCAATGTAGAATCAGTGAGTCTTCAATATTGGTTCATCTTTTTTAGAAAACAGAGCTTTGTTTCTCTTCGTAATAGAAGATCTATAAGTCTCGATTTTATTTTTAAATTTTCATAGTAAATAAACTCAAGAGATTGATATTTATTTTTCATCTTTTCGATGACTCACCCCTATCTCAGTAATAAAAAATAATATAGGTATATATAGAATAAATACGAGCATTATCCTTTTAAATTTAGATCCACAAAAGTCGCCTTTAGAATCACCCTATTCCAAAGTTTGAATAACAGAGTAGTCATAACTCCCCTTAAAATTTTCTATGAAAATATTCTCTTAAATAAAACTTTTGAAACATAAATAATCAGAATTGAATCAGGAAAAGACATGCTTTAGATTTGGGATTTTAATTTGGCTTGAAATCATCCTAATAATCAACATGAATTTTGTTTCATTAATAAAGTCGTAATTTAAATCCCCTATGCCAAACATAGTGTTAAACTTCATAGCATATATTCTCAGAACATAAGTTTTACAAAATAAGGTTGATCAGGAAAGTAAGATTTAATGATCCATTCTTCAAACATAAGGTTGATCTCAAATGCAAGGTTGGTCATCCATACTTTTCTCTTCAACTCTTAAATGTATGGAATATAATCCATACTTTTATCAGATTCTAAACGAAAGGTAAATGATCTTATGTAAGGTTGTTTACAAAAGTATGGTTTATGAACCATACATTTTAGAAACAAACATGAATTTCCAAACCTACATAGGGTTCTTCTTCCATACTTTTGTGATATTCCAAACTTAAGGTTCCTTTGAAATGTAGGGTTCTTCTTCCATACTTTTCTAATGATATATGGTTACTTAACAATACTTTTCTCATAACCCATAAGCGATAGTTTTCATCCTTACAGTAAGCTCCAAAAACGTAGGGTATGAACAATGTTTCTAGAATATACTAAAGTGCTAAAAATGATTTCCAAATACTTTATCAAATATTCCCCGTGGATTAAACACTTAAATATTAATCCAAAATAGAGAAATAATTAATATTTATTTCCATGAATATACTCAAATTACAATCATTAGAATAAAAAAAGGGTATTTGTGAACTTATAAATTATCACAAAGAGATAGAGTGTTGTTATCAACAATCTCCCCCTTAATAAAATAGAGTATTTTTGAAGACCACGGTTTCTCAAAAATCACTCCCTTTTTGATGATCACAAAACCCATGAAATAACTAATAAAATTATCTTACAAAATTAATTTCATATAATTTAGAAATTTTTAAGGATAAAAACAATATTTTACTTTAACAAAATTATTTCCTAATTTTTACTTCCCCCCACCCCCCCCCCCCCCTTTATAATGTTAAATAATATCACCTCCATTATAAATAAAGAATTTTGTGTTTATCCCAAAATTTATCCTTAAGAGAAATTTCTCCCCTCAAAATGAAATGTTTTCTTTTCTTCCTCTGAGTAAACAGTTTATAAAATAAAAAGTTATGTTTTCCATATTTTACCAAATGAAAAATATGATGTGTTTATCCATAGTTATCCCCCTTTTTGTGATATAAAAATGAATAATAGAAGAAGGAATATAACACATTTTAATGTTACTCAGAACATAAGTAAATGTTATGATAAACTAGTTATCAATATTTGAGTCTAGATTACTACCATTCTAACATATACAGTATAGTAAAATAGAATAATGATACAGAAACATGTGATTAAATTATATGTCATTGAAAAAATAATTACAAGTACAGTAATGATGATGAGAATCATGGTTGGGATATAAAGTTTTGGGGAATGGGTTTCAGTGCCTCAGAATGATTTATTTCATCTCTGACATCTGCAATCTCAACCTTTTCATTAATCCATGTCCTAATTGGATTATGAGATATCTTCCTTCCCGAGTCAGATGTATGTATTCAATCAAATTGATTCTAAAAAACTTATGTAACCTCTCTTCATTTTCCATAAAAAGAGTTAACTTATCAGTGAACTAATTCAGCAAATCTCTAATTCCAAATTCATTCAAAATTGACTACTCAATAAAAAACTTCTGATTGTCCAACAACATAGATAAAGAATCACCATTTCATTGAAGGTCCTACAATCTATCATTCATATTGCTCATAAGTTTTGTAATGGCGTAAAATCTTCTGATCAGATCTGGTGAAGTACCTGATGTACTGGATTCACTATTTTTGAAAGTTGTGAAATGTTGCTCCATTAAAGATATAAAATCTAGTAAATCTGACTTCATCATCATTTCAGATTTGAGATTTGAAACTTCAAACAACATTTCCTTCTGGAAATTTTCAACTTCTTGATTAGAGACAGAACTGGAATTCGGTCTTTGAAATTTCAGATATTCCTCTTCTAAGGCTCTTCTTAAAGAATCATTTTCCGCTTGAAAATTATTAAATTTTCAGATTAACTCCTCCACATGATTATTATCAGAGTCAAAAGCACCATGTGCTTGATTCTCTCTATGAGCTTCCACTAGATTTATCAAAGCTTGTGGTTGGAAGTTAGCATCTGACTTCTCTTCATCGTTCCTCTGTACTGGCTTCTCAACTGATTTTTACTTCGAGTCCGTTCTGGAATCATCCATAGAAAAATACTCAACAAACATTTTAGTGTGAATTTATGAAGGGTTCACTACTGGGTTTGGTTCTTGCTTGTCTTGAGCATCTTCTTCATTGATTTCATCCAAGAAAATTTCCTTGAATATAGGTTCCTCATGAGATACTTCTTCTTGAAAATTTTTAGTAGGCTGTAATGTTTCATATCTGGCCACTTCAACTACTCTAGGATGTTCAACAGTTGGATGCACAATTTCTTTTTATACATGAGGTTTCACCTCAATCTTAGATATGATAGGTTGTGAAATTTCATGTAATATAGATTCTCTAATAAATTTGTATCTTAAAAGTGATTCAGTTTTTTCGATATTTGCTTGAACAGGTTTCTCATTAGATTGATCTACTCTTTACCTTCTCCTATGAAGTCATTCTTGAAATTCCTCATCAACAGGTGTATCAACTACCTCAAACTATATCCTCCTTGATACTCCACTAATTATAGATTCAGCTACTCCTTCCTTTGATTTAGCAGGTAGCTCATGAGCACTCTCTTGTTCTTCATCTGCTCCAACAGGAATGATTTTTCCTTTTATTGTGCTCCAAAATAAAATAATCTTCCTCAACGTTCCAACATTGAAAATATTAATATGGTGACATTTCGCTCAGGCATCCAGTAGACTTATCGTATCATTCTTATGTAATATCTTTGAAATGATCCTTCCAAAGGGATAGAAGAAAATACCCACTTCTGGTTGGAAGTAGCAGTTGAGATATATGACCATAAATTTTGTAAAATTAAACATAATATCACTCATAAATAGAAACATTATGTACATATCAAGGTGCAATATTTTCTCCATCTCTGAAATTCTGGGTGCAATAACTGTTTACACAAATTTAACAAAAATATTCTGGTTAGGTTATAGATCCTTCACTAACATCTTCCTTATATTTGAAAATCCAAACAAAAAATACATAATTTCCCCACACTTATGGACATTATCACCAATATTCTTTGAATAAAAATTTAAAACTACTTCACGGGGGAAGTGAATAATTTTGGCTTTCTCCAAAGAAGAAATAAAAAAATATTTATCCTTGATCTTAGCTAATATTGAATCTTCATATTCTCCCATACTAAAATGAACCAATTTAAAAAAGAGATGAAGTTCTACCTCATATAGAAACACTGTATAGTCCCCATTGAAGGTTTTCTCATGTTTTTGAAATCTTAGGGCATGACACTGCATAAGATTTGTCTAGTACAACCATTCCAGATAGATCAATTTTCCAGGATAAAAAATTCTTCCCATCGAACGTTGCCGCTAGGAATTTCTGGTTTCTAGATCATCAGTCATTTTGGTTTTGGCCATTGCTGTCACATATTTCTAATGAATTGAAAATATAGGGTTTTAAAGGTTCTGGTGCGGGTAGAGAAGGGAGGTAAAAGTTCTCAGGGTTTCAAAGGGTTTTGAGAAAATTAATGGTTTTGGAATGGGAAATGGTTTCTGACATCCTTGACTCCCATGTCATTACACACATAGTATTTGTTACTTTTTTTAAAAGTTAAAACTAATGCGGAAAAATATTAAATAAGAACTGATGATGTTATTAAATTATTCTAAAAATAATTAATAAATAAAATAAGAACTAAAATATGCAATTAAGAAAAAAAATAATTTAAAATTAAATAAACCTCCCCCCCCCCTAATAAAATCAGTCCTAGCAGTGGGAATTGGTTTAGTTAAAATATCAGCTAATTGAATTTAAATGCTTTCAAATTCTAAGAACACAACCTTTTTAAGAAAATGATATCTTGGAAAGTGATGTCGGAGATTGATATGCTTAGTTTTAGAATGATTAATATGGTTTTTGAAATATTTATAGCACTAGTATTATCACATAATATAGGTTTATTATTAAAATTTAGTCCAAAATCTATAAGTGTGTTTTTCATCCACAAAACTTGTGCACAAAAAATTCCTATAGATACATATTCTTCCTCGGCTATTGATAGGGCAACTAAGTGTTGTTTCTTACTAGACCATGACACTAATGATTTTCCTAAAAAGAGACAAGTCCCTGAGATGCTCTTTGGATATAATCTACAACTTCCAAAGTCTGCATCTGAATATGAAATTAAAATAAAATCAGAAGTTTTTGGATAGACAAGTGATTGAAAAACAGTTCCTTTAACATATATAATGATTTTTTGACATAACATAAGTGAAACACTTTTGGATATGATTGAAATCTAGCACAATGACATATTGAGTACATTATATATTTCCTCCTAGTAGTAAGATATTATAGACTACCAATAATACCTCTATATAACTTATTGTCATATAATTTTCTAATTTCATACAAATCAAGTTTTATATTAGTACATACAGGAGTTGAATATGTCTTTATTTTTTCAGGTCCAAATTTCTTTTGTAAATTAGTAATGTATTTGATTTGATTTAAAACATTTCCATAATCTTTTTAAAAAATTTGATGTCCTAAAAAGAAATTTAATTCTCCCATAATACTCATTTCAAATTATTTTTTCATTATATTTTAAAAATCATGACAATGTTTTTTGTTTGTTGAACAAAATATTACATCATAAACATAAATTTGAACCAATAAAATATTAGAGTTCATAGTTTTCTTAAACAATGTTTTATCTTCCATCCCAATAGTAAAATAATTTTTAAAATAAAAGAACATAATCTTTCATACCAAGCTATAGGTGTTTGTTTAAGGCCATAATGAGCTTTAGTATGTTTATAAACCGAATATGGTTTTTGTGAATATTCAAAACCAGGAGGTTTCTAAATAGAAGCTTCCTCCAATAAGTAACCATTTGAAAAGGAAAACTTAATATCCATATAAAATAATTTCATGTTCATATGAGATGCATAGGCTAAAAGGATCCTAATGGATTCTAATATGCTACAGGTGAAAAGGTCCCATCATAATATATACGTTCTTTCTGATTATAACCTTTATCTACTAGTCTTTCTTTATTTCTAGATATTATTCCTTTATCATCTTGTTTATTTCTAAAGACCCATTCGGTTCTTATAACTGGATAATTCTGAGGTCTTCCAACAAAATTCCAAACTTCATTTATCTTGAATTTTGTTCGTTCTTCTTGCACTAAAATCATCCAACTTTCATCAAAAACGGATTTTTCTAATGTCTTAGGTTCTAATTGTGATATAATGGAAGAGAATTCATCAATATTTCCTATATTTCATCTAGGCTTCATTCCAGTTTGTAGGTCTCCTATAACAGTTTCTAAAGGGTGATTCTTTAGGGTTCTAGACTGTCTAGGTAGTATACTACTAGGTTCTTTAATGTCATGTTCTTCTGAACTCGACTAAATTTAATTTAAATATTTTTTAAATTCATCTTTTATGTTCTCAAGTATCATGTTATCATTAGATTCAGATTCAACAATTTGGTCATTACTTCTCTCAAAGGGATCAGATTCATCAAATTTTACATGAATTGATTCTTCAAGAATCCTTGACGTTTTATTAAAAACTCTATAGGCTTTGGAAATAGCAGAATATCCTAAGAAAATGCCTTCATAAGATTTTGGATGAAACATACGAAGATTGTTGTTGAGGTTTAAGGTGTAAACCTTGAATCCAAAAACATTAAAGTAATTTACTTTAGGTTTTCTTTTATTCTAGAGTTCATGGGGTGTCTTTTTAAAAACTGTTCTGATTAAAACTCTATTTATTATATTATAGGTAGTGCTTATAGATTCTACCAAGAAATAGGTAGGAAGATTGTATTCATTTATCATAGTACTAGACATTTCTTGAATATTCATATTTCTTCTTTCAACAATTCCATTTTTTTGAGGTGTTCTTGGTACAAATATGGTGTGTTTAATACCCATATTTGAGCTGAAGGAATTAAATTCCAGATTCTCAAATTATCCACCATGATCACTTCTTAATGAAATCATTTTAGAATCTTTTTCATTTTGAACAGCATTGAAAAAAATTAATATATTGTAAAAGATTCATTTTTATATTTTAGAAAATAATCCCAAGTAAATCTAGAATAGTTATCAACTAAAACGTACACATATAATTTACCATCCAAGAATGCTACCCTTGATAGTACAAATAGATCTGTATGGATATGCTCTAGAGGTTTAGATGTTGCAATATTGTTAACAGATTTGAAGGACGATTTATGTTGCTCATAAAGTTGATATGCATCCCAGAATATATCACTTTCAAATTTGGGACTAGGAAAACCAGAAAATAATTGTTTCATAGATAACTTATGTAGAGAATATATATTGCAATTTCCAAGTCTTCTATGCCAGATCCAAGATTTATTTATCTTAACAGTTAATAATTTTACTTTTTGTTTACACAAGGAATTTAAGTCTAGGGTGTAAACTTTATCAGTTCTTGGTGCTCTAAATTTAAGTAATTTATCTTTAAAAACAGAACAATAGTTTTTAGAAAAATTAGAAAAATAACAATAATTATAGAGTTGAGAGGTACTTATCAGGTTATGTTTCATTCCTTGTACATAGAGTACTTTAAATATTGATATATCTTCCAGATCTCTAACAATTCCAACGACAATATTCTTACCTTTGGTAATTGTTACAAAATGTGACTAGACAACCATCCTTTTGAGTTAGAGTTCGAAAATTTGATGAGTTTCCACTCATATGCCTGGAGAAGCCACTTCCCATATACCATATTTCAGTTTGGTTTCTATGACCTACTTCCTGCAATGGTATTTAAACAAGAATTTTTTTGGAACCCATATTCTGTTGAGTCCAGTAGTGTAAGTTAGGAGAGATATGGGAATCCAGACTTTCTTTGTTTTTCTATAATCAATAGAATCCTATAAATTGCTTGCAAAAATGGATTTCGTAACCCCACTTATTTTTGGTTTCCTTAAACATCAATTTTTAGATTTTTGTCCTCTTGCACCATAATAATTATAGATTACTTTTCTATTATTAGGAACAAAGTAATTTTTATATAATTTAGGTTTTCCACCTTTACTGCATATTCCATATATTTCCTTTTTAATAAAATTCTTTCTAAGTATTTCATTTAGTGTATTTTCCCCTTTTGTAAAAATAAGAGATGCAATTTTGCATGTTTCTACTTTTGTTTGTAGTGTTTTTATTTTAGTTTCGTTTTCTGTACAGTTTGTGTTTAGTGAGTTATATTTTTCATTTAACTCTTGATGTTGTTTTAGGAGAGTGTCTCTTTCTCCTAAAACAGAAGTATGAATATTTTTCAGAGATTTATGTTTCTTAAAATAAGGAATCATATTTATCTTCCAGCATATTTCATTAGGATGTAAATTTACTATTTGATCAACTAGAACTAGAATCAGAATTAGATGAGTAGAAATTTTGCACATCATCAGCTTCTGCCATAAAGCACATGTTTTCTTTTAGATTTGATTGTTCTTTTTCTGAGTATGACTTTGATGAGATGCTGGAGTCTTCAGAAACAATCCATGTAGCTTTCATTTTCTTCTCTTCTTTCTACTGATAGTCATTTATCTTGAAGAATTTCATTTTCTTGTCTTCCTTTAATTGAGTGCGGTCAGGTCTAATGTGACCCATATTTTTTCATTCCTAGCATCTAGCATCATATGGTTATTTTTCATCCTTTTTAAAGGATTTTCTGAAACCCTTATTATTTATGTAGAATTTACTGAACTTTCTAGCCAGCTGAGCGTATTCTACATCTGAATCAAATGAATCAGACTTCTCTGATTTCACTTTGATTTCATTCATCATTTTTATGCTTTTATTTTAATATATTACTTTCAAAGAAGTATTTTAGTTTTCGATTAAAACATTATTCTCATTTTCTTCATCTTCTATCTCATATTAATACATCATAAGAGGTCCAATTAACTCTCTCATTGAATGATCTTTGACTGGTGAGGTTTTCCAAATAGCAGCTGTTATCCCATTCAATATAGGTGGTAGTACACTTAGTACTTTCAGGGCCCGATCTACTTATTTGATAGGATATCCCAAGGCAGTGATGTTATTGACATTTTATGTAAGACTTCCATTCATCTGGCTTATACATTCTCTTTCAAACATTCCTAATGTTTTAAATTTTAATTTTTAGGTGGCTACCTCATTTGTCTAACATTTTTAGTTCATTCATAAGCAACTGTAATCGTCTACCACATTTTATAAGACGTCAGGCACTGAGATACTCCGTTGAATCCATCTGGTCCAATACCACAGATGATAGCATTCATAGCTTTCATGATTATGTCGTACACTGCTTCTGTATCAGCACTCCATGTTTTAGGATTCTCGTGAATCACATTGGGAGTTATAATTTTCGTGTAGCCTATATATCCAAGGATCATTCAAAAAATTATCATCCTTGATTTCTAACATCCATAATTTTCACCGATGAAATAGGGAGCTTGAACCATTTACATATCCTCTCGTGTATTTGCCATTGTGCTTTCTATAATCCAAAAACATTCATATTGTTATAGATTTATCAAAAGAACCACCTCTGATACCAATTGATGGGTTGGGTTATACCAAATATATAGAAGCGGGGGGGGGGGGGGAATTGTGTGTATTACAATTTCATCTCAAGATCATAATCTATCCTTTTACCTTTATTATAATGATTAAGCTCCAGAAAATAAGTAGCAAAGGATGTACGATGTATGGTTTGGGGAATTGAAGGACCCTAGTAAACTCTGGGAATACTCTACTCCATGAGCTTGGTGATTTTTACTATCTGGTCCACTTATCAACAGACCGTTCCAAAACTGAGTACTGGCAGTTGACACCATTACAACATTAAGGCTAAACAGAACTTTCTAGTTCATACACAGAATCTAAAACACAACATAATACAAGTATCCAGTCAATCAAATAAAAATTTTATTTGTTCTTTGAAATACATTCTAGTTGTTCTTCACAATTTCAATGACACGCAATTGACAGTCGATAGATCATCAATTTTCAGAAATGATCTTCTTCAAGTAAGAGTAGTTCTGAGTCCATCAGGTTGCAGTAGATCTTGAAATATAATTTGCAACTCTAACAAAATTTGATTCACAAAAGGTATTCGATGTAGTATTATTGGATCTTGAATCTTTTTTTATTCTTCTTTAAAAAAGAGAGCTTTGTCGCTTTTCATAATAGAAGTTCTGTAAGTCTCAATTGTCTCTATAAATTGTAGTAGTAAAAATACTAAAGAGATTGATATATATTTTTCTTATTTTTGATTATTCCCCCTATCTCAATAATACAAAATAATATAGGAATATTTAGAATTAAGACAAGTGTTCTCCTTTTATATTTAGATCCACAGAAGTCACCTTTAGAATCGCGATATTAAAATTTTTTAATAACAGAGCAGTCGTAACTACCCTCGAATTTTTCATGAAAAGATCCTCTAAAATTGATCTTTTGAATCATAAATAAACGTCTTTGAATCAGTCAAAGATGTGCTTTAGATTCATGCTTTTAATCTGGCATGAAATCAGACTAATAATCAGCATAAAAACCACTTCTTTAATAAAGTCATATTTTAATTCTCTGATGCCATACGTAGGGTTGAACTGCATAACATAAATTCTCTGAACATAAGGTTCACAATGTAAGGTTGATCAGGAATGTAAGATTTGATGATCCATTCTTCAAACATAATGTTGATCTCAAACGTAAGGTTGATCATTCATAATTTTCTCTTCAACTCCCAAACGTACCATATATAATCCATACTTTTATCAGTTTATAATGAAAGGTAAATGATCCAACGTAAGGTTCTTTCCAAAATTAAGTTTGATGAACCATACTTTAGAGAAAAAAACATGACTTTCCAAACATACGTAGGGTACTTCTTCCATACTTTTCTGATAATGTATGGTTACATAACCATACTTTTCTTGATAACTCGTAAGAAACCATTTTCATCCTTACGCTACGCTCCTCGATATAAGGTATAAACAGTGTTTCCAGAACATGATAATGCGCTAAAAATGACTTCCAAATACTTTATCAAATATTCCATGCGGATTAAACATTAAAATATTATAAATAAATAATATTATTTTCCTGAAATATACTCAAAGTCAAATCATTAGAATAAGAAATATGGGTATATTTGAACATCAAAATCATCACAAAGAGATATAGTGTTGTTCTCAACAATCTCCCCCTCAATAAAATAGAGTTTTATTGAAGACCAAACTTGCTCAACAAAGAAGGGGTGGGGGCATTAGGGTTCCACACCCTTTTTTTCAAATTCATTATTTTCCATTTTTTTCTTTCAATGAAACAAAAAAACTAAAAGAAATAACAATAATAATAATAATAACATATTAATAATAATAATTTTAATAATTAAAAAAATAAACAAAAACAAAATTAATAATAATATCATTATCATATGAAACACAAATAATATTTTTTTTACATTAAGACTTTTGATTCCCTTCATTTTAAATGTTGGGCAACTAAACAGTTAACCCATGTGACTGATAATAATTTTAATGATCAACAAAATGACTGCTATATTATTATTAATACAAATAATATTATTAACATTTTTAATAATTATATTAATATAAAAAGCACTTTTAATAATAACAACAATGTTTATCTTTTCATTCTTAATAATAATTATAATTTATTTACAATAATGAAAAATTTAAAATAACACAATAAATCTGAAACTATACTGATTTTAATTTTCATAATCTAGATGGATCGTACCGATGCTTGGGAAAAGCCGCACGGGGTTTCGAAAGCACGCTCCTCCTGTGCGCCGAACAACGTCAACTAAAAAATGCACACTTTTTGTGAAAACTCAAAAATCTCATTCTGGATTCAACGCAAACCTCGACAAAAATATTAAAAACTGAAGGAAATCATAAAATAAAAAAATTATATAGTTCGGGGTGTGGCATATCATTACCTATAATAATCTTTTGGATACTAAATGTGATGATAAATTTGTATAAAATAACAACAGGCTATCACAACCCTATACACACATATATAAGAAAAATAGACACCGTAAATACCTGCACAAAGTACTACAAAGAGAAGAGAGTGGGTCCATATGGGGGAAGTTAACCATCTCCCCTCCCAATGGTTGGTTAAGGGAAACACCCTCATAGAGCCCATTGGGGTTCAGTCGCCCTACAAACATGGGTGGGGTAGAGTTTGAAATCACAAAACATATATGATATAATATATCTCACTAACACACTACAGGAATAAACTAATCCTAATTTCAATTGCATCTATCTTCACTCGGATGCCCAGTTGTCACTGATATGGACTAGATATCCTATAAGAACATAAGTATTTAAAGGTGATACATTAAATTTCTTATTTTCATTTTAACATATAACAATTAATTAATTAATTAATTAGTCATTAATTAACCATTTCTATCATTCGAAGTTGAATTTCAACAAACAAACAATGATGTCCATTTTACCTAGGAAAAATCCAACCATGTTCACAGTTTCTCAAGATTAATATCTTTATAATTGTATTCTAACAAGAACCCACCCCAATGGGTAAAACCATTAACATTATTCATTTACTATTCTATAATTCTAGGTACTCTAGGAAAACATCCTATGTTACCATCAAGAGATACAACTAAGCATGTAATCAAGAGGCTTCAAGTTGTGGGGAAAGGATTGCAGATAAACAAGAAACAATGCCATATGTCCCTTAAATAGATTTAACAAGAAGGAATCCCAGATCTCAGCATCACAACTACATATAAGCCCAGCTTCAACCCATTCCATCATCTCAATGTCGTTTCCAATACAACCATGCATATCTCCATTCATCTGGTCATCACAGACATCAACTACTGCCACAACCTAGGGCATCCCCATCCATACCTCATCAACTATCCCATAATAACATCACACCATAAATATCACATCCAAATCCCATCATAAAAGGAGGAAAACAAAACATAGTCAATGTGGGACTTTCCCCCAAAAAAAAGCATTCAGCTTGTACATGATAATGGGATCATAAGGCCCTAACTCATGGTATAAAACGTTTTCAGAAAATTGGCACTCATTGTCTCAATCTGTTATCTTTATCAACCAATCAGTTTTTATACCATCTTGAATTAACTGATTAATTAATTCATAGGTTTCAACTATGGGAAACCACATTGATTAGTTATAACAATCCATTATAATGAATTAAACAGGCATTATGCCAAAATTTTCATTTAGCGGCTCTTTAAACCACCTCTAAATCATTCTACGATGGCTTTTGAAAACTATAGCTAAATCATGTGTCAGTAGTCAATTTGCGGTGGTTTTTAAATCTGTCGCAGAATGATTTAGTGTTAGTTTAAACCGTTGCTAAATTGTCTTTTAATTTTTTATGTTTTGGAATTTTTTTGATTTTTTTTCTGCATTGGGTGAGATTTGAACCCGTAACCTCTTGCCTATTCTCCAAATACACTACCACTTTCGGAGGCTGTTCATGTAGTCAATATATTGAATTTAATATATATATATATATTAATTGGAAAAACTAATAATACTTATCAAATTGATAAACGCTAAATAATTATTAATCAATATTGATTATTCAATAATCAATAATCAATAATCAATAATTAATAAGTATTTATTAATTTATAATAATTACTAATTACAAATTAATAATTAATAAATAGAATATAAATGAATAATAAATAAAGAATTATATAATATGGAAGTAAATCGTAATGAAATAATAGTAAATAATAAATAGTAAATAGTAAATAATAAATACTAAATAATAAATAAAAAATAGTAAATATTAAATAGTAAACTGTAAATAATAAATAATAAATAATATATACTAAATACTAAATAATATATACTATATACTATATAATATATAACAAATATTATATAAGTAATGTATACATAATAAATTAATTAAAAAATAAATTAATATATGATAAATTTATAATAAATTAACAGTTAACTAATAAATAATAAATAATAAATAATAAATAATAAATAAATAAATAATAAACCAGAAATAAATAAATAATGAATATATAAAAACAATAATTTATAATTCAATAATAAAAAATTAATAAAATAAAAAAACAATAAGAAATAAATTAATAAATAAATTAATAATAGACTAATAAATAATAAATAACTAATAAATTTACAATAAATAAATATATAATAAATAATAAATAATAAATAACAAATTATGAATAAATAAATAAATCAATAAATGAATGAATAAATAAATATATTAATAATAAATAAATAAATAAGTAAATAAATAAATAAATAAATAATAAAAAATAAAAAATAATAAAAAATAAAAAATTATTAATTATTAATAAATAACTAATTATAGTTGAATGCTATGAATTAATAAATAATAATTAATAATTAATATTTAAAAATTTATATATAATTATTTAATAATTTAAAAAAATTAATGTTGAATAAATAAATATATCAATAATAAATCAATAATAAACTAATAAAAAATAAATACTTAATGAATTAAAAATAATTTAAAAAATAATAAATAATAAATAATAAATAATAATTAATACATAAATATATAAGTAAATAAATAATAAACATATAAATATATTATTTGATAAATAAATAATAAATAATAAATAATAAATAATAAATAAATGATAATTAATAACAATTGTAATTGATAATTGATAATTAAAAATTAATAACTAATAATTAATATTCAATATTCAATATTTCATAATTAATATGTAATTAATAAATAAATAAAATAACTAATTTATAATTTATATTTAATTAAAAAATAAAAAATATATAATTAAAAAATAATAAATAAAAAATCAATGAATAAATGAATAATAAACTAACAAAAAATAAATAAATAAATTATTAATTAATTTAAAACAAATTCATAATTAATGAGTACATAATAACTAAATAATAAATAAATTAATAAATAAATAACTGAATAATAAATATTAAATAATGAAATATATATATAAATAAATAATACTAAATAATAGATAAATAAATAATTACTTATATAATTAAGTAAATAATAACTAATTAATAAATTAATTAATATTAAATAAATAAATAAATAAATAACAAATAAATATAAATAAATAAACCATACAATGTTAAAAACCTCTAAAACCCTAAAAACACTAAAATAACCACAAAATCTGATCTAAGACTCATTTTCTATGCCACAACCAGTCAAATAGAATATCGTGAAATGAGATTTGATATGATATGTTGTACAGGTTGAACTAACACCGTGATCAAAGGTTATAACCATTTGAATTTTATGAAATTGGGGTCGCAACAAAAACCTCTATTTTGGAGGCCTTTTGGGCCTTTATGGTAGAATAAAAAGGGGTTGAATGCTCAAATATATATTACCAAACCTAAATGGTGTAAAATTTGTCACAAGCTTTGATTTTAGATATGGTAGACCACAAACAGACACCCACAATAAAAGTTATGGTCGTTTGAAGTTTGAGATCGATTATTGACCTTTTTTAAATTTGAATATATTTTTTCCTTTGATTATCAGAGGAATTAAATCTCACATGGTTTTATCCCATTAAATAAGTTTTGACTTGACTAGTTGTGGAGAATAACTGATTCCCCAGATCAGAAGTAATGGTTGTTTGATGTCGAAGTCTGGTTTTCAGGTTTTTGTAGATTTGTTTAATGATTCACAATTTTATTAACTAATAATTATAAATTTGTTTTAATTAACACATTATACATAATTAAAATTATAAATAATAAACTATATTTGATTTTAAAAAATAAATAAAAAATAATATTTAATTAATAAATAATTTTTCCTGGTGGTTTTCCCCCAACTGCTGGTAAAAAAATTGTACATTTCAAAAAAATTAAACAAATTATAAAAATTATAAAAATTATTTCAAAAACATATAGCAGTGGTTCTTAAAAATGATGCTAAAAAACCATCACTAATTTTTTGATCGAATACCATTTAGAAGCTTGTTTAAAAACCTCCTTTAAAAAATGCCGCTAAAGAACTGTTTTCCTGTACTGAGTTAATTTAAACATGTTTCCTAGTATACTTTCTAGTTTCAATAAACCACGAAGAAAAAACATTATTGTCTGACATTCATTATATTACTTTTCTCTATATAAATAATTATAGCTTCATGTTATTTAAAAAATTCCATTAAAACGTGGAATATCATATTTTAATAAATATGCAGTAAGCATCACATTGACTGTTAGAAAATTACAAGAACAATGGATCATTAAACACGCCACATTAAATTTTTTAGAAAATTAAAAGTTACTATCATTACATTATTTCCCACTTTTATCTATGTAAAAATTTCAAACCTATCATATCAAACATTCTAAATAATCATAATCACAGATAAAAAACATTCAAAAAAATCAAAAGGAAAATTGTTATCACACTGAAGAGAAAAAACAAGTGATCTCTACACATAAACCAATTTCATTATTTAATCTTGGCTATTATTCATTGGGTTAATTAAACCATAATCTAATGAGATAAACCATACTTAATTTATGATTAAATTTAAAATAAAATATAATAAACTAATCCCCTAACTCAAACATCTGACATTATTGAAACAAAAACTGAACACCAACACGAATCTTCATTTACCCATCTCGCAAGGAAACATTGATGTCCTAAGGATTTCATGCCATTAAAACACCATAAAATGACAAGGTAAACTATAATAGAATTATTAAGGTCAAAATATATACCATGGAATGAATACAGAGAGTAAAATAAGATAACATAGAGAGAAACCTCTAGAAAATAAGGCAAAACTCACATTAGATCCCCACATATAGATCTTTAAATGTCAGGGCTTGGTCCCAATCAAAAATGGATTAAAAAATCTATTTTAATTTTGGGGTTCAAGAGATTAGTGTGATAAAATGTGGGGTTTAGAGGGGCTCTAGGAATTTATAGGCATTATGTAAAATAGAAGACCATGGCAGAACCCCTTGATTCACACCATAAAACCACCACACATAGGGGAAATTGTGATGAAATATGAGGGACCACACAGTATTCCACTTGGTGAAGTATAATATTTAATATACAAGGGAATATCCAATAAAATTCAACCTAGAGACCAAAATGGATCCTCAAACACCGCACCATAGTACCCATTTTCTCGAGTGGTAGACTTTGACGTAGCTGATATCCTTGATATAGGGGTGCTGAATTTGTTAGAACCAACCTATTTCCACCATGGTCCCTTTAATTGTAGCCACCCTATCTATGAAATCGCCTCTCAACCACTATGTGATTGGTTATTCTATAGTATGCATCCATAAGAAAAATATACCTTAAATCCAAGAAGACTCAAAATCCCTCTATTAGGACCCTATGCCGCATTTCGGCTTATCTACTCCACAACCTCAACCAGACTATGGCACAACCAACACTCCATGGTGATGAATCTCTTATCATGGTAAAAATTATGTTTATCTCCCCTATTTTTCCTCCAAAAACCTTGTAACCTCATATGAGTACCTCAAACATTGAAGACTAAAAAAGGTAAGGGATATCGAGATCCAAGTCCTTACACCACCAGGTGGGTGGCCTCAAGAAGCAGGATAGGCATGTTGGCAGTTATCATCCATCCCTTTGTCTGCATGGTTCACTGATGTGTGATGGAGGGGCTCCTTTCTATTTGACAATCAAAACATGAGTCCGGTTCAAATACATGGAACAACAATCATGTGGTGCAAGTGAGGGCCACCAAATTATCCTTAGGTCGGAATCTTGAAAGATAGATGAGTGATCTGACACCTATCATCTAGCCCTCCACCAACACCATGGGTAGATGGGTTACCTACCACCCTATAAAGGGGAAAAAACTTTTAGATTGGGATCATGTGTGATGATTTTCTGACAGGGAAGTGCTGATACATAAGACCAACAACATGGCATGATGTAAAATTCTCATTGAGTGTCTTAGGGACATATATAGGGCTTTTGGTTGACCGCCCTTCAGAAGATGTTGCAATAGGCATATGGTCATATAACATCCCATTATTTTTAAAAAATATTTCTATTTTAATAATTTTATTACCCAATATCTTGTGATGTATGTAAGAGTGAGTTTAGACGAACACATAACATTATTAAAATAGCATGTGTTCGTTATCTCTTATCCATTATATTGGTGGGTATGAATAACAATAAATAAATTATGAAAAATATGAGGTCTAAAAATTTATAATGTGAATTCATTATTTATCAAATATTTATTATTAAAACAAAAAATATTATTTGAAAATAAAAGTGACGTTTTTATGAAAAAAATGTTTTTATGTGTGAAATATGTTGTATATTAATAAATTAAATTAATCCTTATTGATGAATTATTTTGGAGAGATATATATTTTTATTATTTAAATGATGAAATGTATTAAATAACTAACAGGTATTATTTTAGGCATTAGATTAAAATAAATTTAGTTGTATTCTAAAAAATGTATTTTCTTCTTATAAAAAGAAGTTTCTGTCACATTCTTCACACGTAATTATAAATGAATTTATTCTATTCATAAGTATTTAATTAGATAAAATTAATTACATATTTATAATTAGGAGATTCAAATATTGTAATTATGCCCCATTTATTTTTCAAAAATATGAATAGTAACAGTATTAAAACTTATAACATTGGTAAAGGGTAAATCAAGTTAATATGGATTAATGATAAGTGAAAAGAACCAAATCGTTAATATTTGTTGTTATTGGATACAGATAATTTGAATCATAACACTTAACATTTAAAAATGAGTTTTTTGATGGACACTTTTCTATGAAAGTGACTTATAAATTATTTATATCAAAGAACATTAGAAAATTTCACTCTTTTCATTTTAATTATCTATTGTGAGTTCATATGAGAAAAAATATAGTATTGAATGAATCTGTGTTTATATTTTAATCTTAATAAAATTATTTTCATGTTATTATTTTTAATATTTGGTTATTATATAATGGCCTCAAATTTCTTATACAACATAGATGTAATATGTCTCCATTTGATAAAAAAACATAATAAATGATTTTAAAATATTAAAATTAATATAATTTGAATTAGTTAATGTGAATAACCAATTTTATATATCTATATTACATATTATGGGGGGTTTAAATCATTATATTCTAATTCTATCTTCTTATTGATATATTTTAGGTCAAATAAATTTAATAGTGTCAAAATTGAAAATAATGATATTCTACCAAAATCAAATTTTATTAAATTATTTAAATGTAATAAAAATATTGAAATAATATAAGGTGTTTATTATATGATATATTTTTTTATCGGTAATTTATTTTCTAATTGTGACCTTATAATAAAAAATTACTATATTTTAATATTAAAAATGTTTTTAACATAGTTAAAATTAAAAGAAGTTAAATAAGTATTAATCAAAATTATAAGGTTTAAAATGATACAAAAACTGTCTAAAATAATTTTTTATGGTATTAAAACCCTATAACACCTTATATTTCAACAAATTTAAATTTTTAGGTATTTGGATTGAGAATTAATTCATTATAATTTAATATTTTGATAAATTTCAAAAGTGTGTGTCACCTCAATTATAAAATGGAACTTGCTCCCTCACTTCTTCAGACCACTTTAAGACTTATATCCAAACCATAATCTAAAACATTTTCTTCTACATATCACTATACATATTATATAGGTTCATTTATTCACAAAAGTGAAATCCAAGAGCTCTTTAGAGGAGGTAAAAAGGAGTCGTTTCAGAGAAGTGGTAACCAACATAACCGATCACTTTATTTTTATACTCTTCTATAACTCATCTTAATCTATGTTATTTATAATATATTAATAAATTAAAAACTATTAAATATTATTAGTATTATTAAGACAACATTACACACTGTGTTTCACATTAAACGAGAAGTGAAAGTATCGCTCGTGCGTACGTATGACTTATCATCTCCACGTAGTGATATAATTCATTTTTCATCACTATTTTTTATAAATGGGTATTATTATTTCATTGATATTTATATATATTATTTATGAAAAAATTATACTTATGTAATAATAATATCATATCTTCATACTTACCATTCAATCCTTTGGGAAATGATAACATCGTTCGTGCATATATATGGACTACCACCTCCACGAAGTGATGCGATTCTTTTTAAATTATATTTGAAATGGAAGTTAATAATGGATATTTTGATGAATATATATTAAATATAATTTAATAATAATCTTATAAAGGTTATTAAAAATTTACCATTATTCTTTTCATCCGTCATAATGATGAAATAGACGTTCACGTGTCCATACAACCTTCCATCTCCCTGAACAATGAATTTCATTTTTCTATCTATAATTTTTGAATATACCAAAATATAATTGTAATAAATATAAACGATATTTATTTCAAGATTAATATTTTGTAGATGTCGTAACACTGATCATATTATAAGGACCAAAACTACCAAAAAAATTTACAAGAAAAACGAAACAATTATCATCTGAAACAAAGATTTAATAAATAATTTTCAATAAACAGGCTATAAAATGTTATAAGTAATTCATAAATGGTATTATATATATATGAGAATGTTTTTTAATAAAATTGTAATAAATCTATTTTTATTATATAGGAGTTTCTTACACGTATGAAGGGTGTCAAGCCTAAGGCAAGTGGTTTTATGATTACAATATCATTGTTTATGTAGATTGTTTATGATGATGTTCTACATGAGTATATAGTATAATATATATATATATATATTAATAAACTCAATAATTTTATTATCCATTCCATATTTCATGCTAATACAGTTTTCCATTCATTTTACTTGCCTTATATAATGAAGATTACACTAATAAGTTTATTAAGGAAAATATAATTCATTTTTCTATTCGGTAAATTTTTTTCCCTATATATCCATATTTTATAAATTTTATTTAAAATCATTTTTACTATTATCTTATTATTTTTAATGTAATTTTTACCCATGTTTCACTTAATACAAAAATGTTAAAATTATTCATTTATTTTCATTTTATGAACGAGGTACTTTTTGAATTTTTTATCAAAAGTAGAAAAGGAATGTTTTATTATATTATAAGTAATGAATAGAATTTAAAACAATCATTATGACTAAACTATTTTAAGTATCATTTTATTATTTTACACTGTTTTTTTCACAGAAAATGGTTTCTTTGTTACGTGTTCAATTTTTTATTTTGAAAATTTATTTTTAAATTCGAAATTTTATCTTACTTGTGATTGTTTTTAATGATATTTTAATTAATAAATGGAAATAACCTTCATTATTTTTAAACAATTATAGTAATAATATCCAAAAATAACATTTTTAATATTTATTTTACTGGTTAATGTTTTTAAAGAAATTTTTTTTATGAAACCCATTTCATTTTAGGGGTTCTAATATGATGAATGGTTTATAATATTTTTTCACATATATATATGGTTTTAATTAAGTGATGGGTCAGATCTATATATCTTTCTAATTAATTGGGTAAATATGTATATATCATAAGATAAGAAATACTGGAATGAAGATTGAACCTAGTTCAGTAAGTCACTTTTTACACTATGATAGTCTTGGGAGTGAACCAGGAAAACAATGATTGTTTGTGGAGTGAATAAAATCAACTATGATAGTTTTTAAAATGACCCTTTACTACTAAGGAAATTATTTTCTCTGAATATGTGTATCCAAAATTAAATGCCTTATGCCTATGTTATTTTCCCATGATCCATGTTATTTTCTTCCTTTGTGATTTATGTCTTTTTAACTACCAAGATTTATTCCACCACTCATGATTATGATATTTGATTACTAGGGTATAGGTTTCAAATGTTATTTTCATGTTATTATACTCTTTTCCCCATGTTATTCTTATGTTTTCATTGATATCAATCTTTTTTACCCATACCAACAATATGAGATCACCATTTTTCTTATGTTTATTTTCCCAGGTTATGAAAAAAGGTATTATGTATGTTAAAAGTAATAGGGGTGATAGTTATTTAGAAATAAGTGGGAGGTGATGTGGATATTTTATGAACTGGTTATTTATGATTCAATGTTTCCTATGATACTAGACCTATACGATCGTTGAATGGATTTTTTTATAAAATATGAATAATATTCATCTATTTTGATATAATATAGATGTATGAAAATGTTGGGTTGCTGTAGGTGGTATCGGAGCAAGGTATAGCTAATATTTTAAAATTTATATGAGATAACTTAAGTGGGAACTCGGGGGGATTAGTCTATGTATATGATAAAATCATAATGTATTGGTAATTATCATGAATAAACATGGTTAAATCTAAGCTTTAATAGAAGAAGGGGTCATGATTTAGACATCTTATATTTTACCCTTTGGGTTTACACTGTGATTCTTATTTCTCAAACTAATATTTTTTGTTTTAGTCAAAGGTTATATCTCAGTGGAATCATATAAATGTGAAAATTAATGGAAAATAAAATGATTTGACCCCTATTAAATTGAATGTTATGTGATATGGATTGAAAAATATAATTTCTATGCTCACATAACTTTCTCAATATATGAATCATACTATGTTTCTAAATTAGTAAATCATGAAAAAATGTTATGTTGAGTACATCATAAAGAAACAACCACCTTTTATGAATGGGTATTTTAATCAACTAGTTTCTACGAAATGGATCAATGCCATTGAAAATATATTTTCCATTATCAAGTGTTCAGAAAATGAGAAATTTATTTTAGTTGTCAATCACTTGTAAGGTGAACTAGATCAATGATGGACTCTTATCGAGAGCATAAATAAATTAGAAGAAATTTAATCTTTATAGTGGGATAAGTTTAGGAGATAATTTATAAATAATTATGTTACTCATATTCTTTCTACAAAATTTTAAAATTAATTCCTTGAGATAAAACAAAAGTATGATGAATCTGTTGGTAACTATGAGACAAACTTCATGAGACTTGTGAGGTATGCTTCTCATATTACCATCCAACCTAAAATTATATATTATCTATTCTTTAGTGGATTAAAAACAAGTCTCCAAAGGAAAAAACTTAATAATGTTTTGTATCAATGAAGAAATCATTTGATGCGGTATCAAGTTGGAGATGAAGATTAGAGTTAACCACTAATCTAGTGGGTTTGAAAAGAAAAGAAAAATGGATTTCAAAGGAAATTCTAAAAACAATGTAGACGAGAATATGAGATTTAATTTATAAAAAAAATATGTAAGGAAACATGGGGGAGATTTTCTTAAGGTATCTAGTAATTTATTAAAGTGTGTAATTGATGGTCATCAGGAAATAGAATACTATTGTGGTGGGAAGAAGATATCTAATGACTTTAATAGAGATAAAGCTCCACATAATGTACCACCCACACTCTAATTCATTAAATGTAATGAGTGCATGCATTATTCTAACTAGTGACCAAATTTGAATATTAATTATGATTGTCGACGTCCAAAACCTCTTAATATGAAATAAAAGGGTAAATCTCATGAGAACACTATTGTTAAGGTTGATTATGATAAAAAAGTGGTGAAAGGTGCACATTCCACCCACTCTAGAACTTCTAATATCTTATTTGATTATGGATCTCCATATTATTTTATATTTAAAGAATTTTATAAGGGTATCAACTCCCCATTCCAAAAATTATATGTTGAATTAGTAGTGAAAACTGCCAACGGTATAATGTTCTCATCACAAGTTTATGAATCATATCTTATTGATGTGGTTGATAATATGCTTCCTATAAATATAATTATTCTCTCTCTAGTTGAATTCAATGTCATATTGGACATGTATATGATATATTTACCTAAATACCACATCAATTATAGATGAAGTTATGTTACATATGATATTATGAACCTTCCTATTATTATATATCAATGTGCTGAAAAAATGAACATCTAATGGAAATTACGTCCATTATATAGGTTATGAAACCAATTAAATAGAGGATATTATCTCATATTGTTGTGTATAAAATCAATATATAAAAAGTTTCTATTATGGGGTAATTTTTTGATGAATTTACAAAATATTTTCATGGCCTTCCATCAAATCATAAAGTTGAGTTTTCAATAGAATCCATACCTAGCACTACACCTCTTTCCAAGAATCCATATAGAATAGCCTTCATTGAGTTTCAAAAATTGAAGAAGAAACTCCATGTGAATATTGGAAAGGGATTCATTCATCTAAGTGCAGAACCATGGGGTGTACCTGTTCTATTTTTTATGAAGAAAGAGAGATCAATGCGACTCTGTAGTGATTATTGATAAATTAACAAGATCAATATCAAGAACAATATTTTCTATCGTATATTTATTACATATTTGATCAACTTAATGGAGCTCAATAATTAGACAAGATTGATATTCATTCTAGATATCATCAATTGAGGGTGAATAAATAGGATATATCCAAGAAGATATTCAATATAATTTATGGTCACTATGAAATTATTTTGATTCTTTTAGTCTTATTATTTACCCTGACATATTCATTGATTTAATGAATAGATTCTTTAGTGACTATCTTGATAATTTTGTGTTAGAATATATAGATGAGATTATTGTAAATTCAAATATAATGTAATATCATTAAGATCACTTGAGAATTGTTCTGAATACCCTATGGAAGGAGAATCTCTATGAAAACTGTTAAAATTATAGGTTTTTTATATTATTTCATTTGGGAGTTATATAATCATAAGTGAGGGTTTATAAATATTTCTTTAAATGATAAAAGTAATTGATAAATCTCCAAGACCAACCACTATAACTAAAATATGTACTTTTCTTGGTTTTTTTGGATATTATCAATGTTTTGTGAAAAAAAATTATAATTATCTTATCATATCACAAATTTGACTTGGAATGGAGTTGAGATCATATAGATGGAGGATTGTGAATTGAATTTCAAAGAGGTATAAAGAATTTTGGTTAGTGAATCTAAATTCAAACTACCCTATGGTGGAGAAATATTTTTTATCTAAAGTGATTCATCATAGAAGGAACCATGATTTTTCCTCATGAAGAATGATATGGTTATAGCTTATGCCTCATGAAAATTGAAGGTTCGTGAGAAAAATCACTCAACTCATGATTTTGAGTTCGATGCTGTAATTTTTTTATAAAACCAATATGAAGGAATTATCATTATGGAGAAATTTGTGACATATACACTAATAACAAAATTTTAATGTATATTTTCACTCAAAAGAGCTAAACATCCACCAAATAATATGGTTGGAGATAAATCAAGATTATGACTAATCAATACAATATCACAATGAGAAAGTGAAAAAAGTGTAAGATTCTTTGAGTACAAAAGACCAAGATATCCTATCTAGGATGATGATCCCAAAAGATACAATATTTCTAGATTTTAAATGGATAGTTCTGGAAATATGGAATGAAGGGGATAAATCTTATATTTCTCAATTGAATGTTCAACGATCTATATATGTGAAGATTATGGAGTCACTAAGGGAATATGTAGAGCTGAGAAATATGGAGATAAATTTTCTTGATTTCAACCATGATTGTAATGGAATATTACTGTTGAAGAACTATGTCTGTGTCCTGTCCATAATATATTTAAAGAATGAACAACTGGATGAGACTTATATGTAATCATTCTTTATTCATCATACATGCACAAAGTTGTTCATGGACTTGAAAGACTATTTCTGGAGGGATTTCATAAAAATACATATTGTAAACTACATTTCTTGGTTCTTGGTATTTCATTGAGTTAATTAATAAAAACATAATTCTAAGGGGACAATATAAACATTACCCATAATGGAATTATAGTGGGAAAATATTACCATGGAATTTGTTTTCAAACTCCCCAAAATATATAAAGTCCACAATTTTATAAGGGTTAGAGTCGACCACCGTATAAAATCAGTACACTTTATTACTATCAAAGAAGATTTCAATCATGATAATATTTATATTATATATATAATGGAGGTGGTAATATTTCATAGACTACAACATTCCATTGTATCTGATTGGGGTCTAAGTTTTACATCAATGTTCTGGAAATGTTTTCAGTAGGCTCTAGATACATATTTTAGTTTTAGTACTACTTATCATCCTTTGATAGATGGTTAGTCTAAGAGTAAAATTCATACTCTAGAATACATGTTGAGATCTTGATCTATCGATTTAAAAGGTTGTTGGGATAAATTCCTTCCTTTGGTGGAGTTTTCATACTGTAATAGATTTCACTCAACGATTCAGATGGAACCTTATGAATACGTCCATTGTTGGAAGTGCATAAATCCATCATGATGGAATGATGCTAGAGAAATAAAGTCAATGGAACTTTATATAGCTAAGTAAACAGAATATAAGGTTAAATTGATTTAGTATAACATAATATTATCACAGAGTTGACAAAAAAGTCATACAGATAATATTTCGAAATATTTAGAGTTTGAAGTTTGTGATAATTTATTCCAATGAATATCTACCCAGAAGAGGGTGATTATATTTGGAAATAAGGGAAATATAATCCCTAGGTATATAAGTACATTTAAAATTATTGATCATATTAGGATAATATCTTATAGATTAGTCTTTCAACCAAATATCTCTCAAGTTCATGATGTGTTACATGTAACTCTCCTAAGAAATTACATACCTGGTACTTCACATAGACTAAAATCCAAGGTCATAATTCTAGTTTAATATATTTATTATGAAGAATAACCAGTAGAGATTCTGGATCTTCAAGAGAATGTTCAATAATACAAGACCAATTTCCCAGTCAATGTTTTGTGGAGAATCCCTCTTTTGTGGAATCTGAATGGGAACCTGAGGATGTGATTAGGCATAAGTATCCTCATCTATTTGTATTAGAGTGATGAATTTCAAGGGATAAATTCATTTTAACGGGGGTATAATGTAACACCATGACATATTAAGAAAATATTACTCTTTAAATAATATTAATTCTTCAATAGCTTGTGTTGTATGCAAGAAAAAGTTTAGACGAACCACATAACATTATTAACATATTATGTGCATATTATCACTTAGTTATTGGATTGAAGGGTATTAATAGTAATAACTATGATATGAAAAATATATGGTTTAAGAATTTATATAATCAATTCATTATTTATCTAATGATTATTATTAAAAATTAAAAAATTGAAATTAAAAGTGATGTTTTTTTGTTATATTGTTTTTTATGCGTGATATTTATTTTATATCAATCAATTATAGTAATACATATAAGTGAATTATTTTAATAATGTTTTTATATTAATTAATTGGTCATCTTTTAAACAATCAAGACATTTTTTTCTAGACATAGGATAATAATAAATACAGTTTTATGATTAAAAATGTATATTTTTTAAAAATCCATTTTGGTCGGATTTTGAAACTTTTTATTAGAAGTAATTTACTCCATTTATAAGTAATGAATTATATAAAAAAATTACATATATATAATTACAAGTTTTAAATTTTTTAATTATTCCACATTTATTTTTGGTCATTATGAATAGTTATCACAATAAAATTTATCACCTCTATAAAGAGAAATTGAGTAAATGTGGATTAATGATAAGTGATAAGGCCTTCATTTTTAATTTAAATTATTATTTAATGAATTTAATTAATCCTTATATCATGTGGTTCAAAATTTAGTTTTTTAATGTACACTTTTCCATTAAAATTACATATATAGTATTTAAATCAAAGAATGTTACAAAATGTCACTCTCTTGGTTTTTGTTATCTATTTTGTGCACGTGTAAGGAAAAACTATAGTTATAAATGAATATGTGTAAATTTTGATCTTAATAAAAAATTCATTAGATTTTTTTAATTTTTTTTAATTACATAATGGCTTTAATTTCTTATGTAACACTGATATAGTATTTCTACATTTAATAAAAAATATAACAAATGATTATAGAAAAATTTAAATATATATAATTTTAACAAGTTAATGTGATCCATGTATTAAATAGATCTATATGACTTATTTGTGATTTTTTAAACAATTATATTTTAATTCACCCTTTGTCTTGATGTAACTTAAGAAAAATTAAATGAATTGTACCAAAATTAATAATAATATTATTTTATTCAAATTATATTTTATTAATTATTTAAAAAGCCTAAAAATCTTGAAATAATATAAAATTTTTATGATATGGTCTCAAATGTCATAAATTTTCCATTTTCGATCAAATATTTACCTTATAAGTTAAAATTGAAAATTATTATTATTGATGAAGTTGTTAACATATTTAAAATTAAAATAGGTTAACTAAGAATTAATAAGAATTACAATGTTTAAAATAACATAAAAACTTGTCTAAATTATATTTTTATATGGAACTATAACCCTATACCACCTTGTCTTTACATAACCTTCCATTTTTATGTATTTTGATTAAGAAAGAATCTATAATAAATTAATCTTTTGAGAAATTCCAAAAGTGCGCCTCACCTCAATTATAATAGGGATCTTCCTCCCCCAATTATATACACTTCTTTGAGACATATAGATAAAAAATAATATGAAAAAATATATTATCCACATCTCTATACATATTATAGAGGTTATGGTCTTCCCAAGAGACCAACCCTGGAGCTCATTAGAGGAGATCTAAAGGATTCATTTTAGAGAAGAGGCAATCTCTCTTACCGATCACTTTATTTTTCTACTCTACTTTACATACTATGAATCAATGGTATTTATCATAAAATAATATCTTCAGTATAATAAATATTTTTAAATTTTATTTCCATTATGAAAACTCTAATATAAACCATCTTTACCATCAAACAAGAAGTGCAAGTATCACTCCTGCGTACGTATGGCTTACAATCTTCGTATAAAGATATTATTCATTTTTCATCACTATATTTTATGTATGGGTATTATGATATTATTAATATTGATAAATTCTATTTATTAATAATTATACTTATGTAATCATAATATTATATCCATATACCTGCCATTAAATCTTTTTGTGAATGATAATGTCGCTCATGCGTACATGTGGAAAACCATCTCTACGAAGTGATAAGTTTTTTTCATTTATATTTTATTTGGTTTGTAATGAGGGATAATTTTATTAATAAATATAATATATTATATAATAATGATCCTATAAATGTGATTTAAAATTTACCTTTATTTTATTTCATCCAAAAAAATAAGAATAAAAATAGAATTCATGTGTATGTATGACCAACAATATCTATGAATGGGGTATTTCATTTATCTATCTATAATATTATGAATTATAATAAGAAAGTATAATATATATATATATGATATTTATATCATGATTAATATTTTGTATATGATGTAACTTTGATCAAATTACAAGGTCCAAAACTACCAAACGAAAATATATATAATAAATGAAGAAATTATCCCAAGAAATAATAAATTAATAAACAAATTGTAAACAAATTTGTATAATGGGTTATAAGTAAATCAATAATGGTATTATATACATACGAGTATAGTTATGAGGTAAAGTTATAATAAATCTATATTTATTATACAAGAGGTTTGGGTTCATTTTTATCTTCAGTCGAAAAACCATTTCCCCTCCATATCCATAGTTTATAAAAATATTTTAAATATTATTTCACTATTATCTGATGATTTTTTAAATTTACCTTTACCTATCTTTTACTTTTCAAAAAATGGTTGAATTGAATAATTTTTTATTAATGAGGTGCCTTTTTATTATTTTCCAAAAGTATAAATACAATATTTTTAATTTATACAGCATGAACAAAATTTCCCACCACCATGAAACCTTAATGATTTGAAACAACCATTAAAATTTTAAAATTTTTCATTCAATGAAAATGGTTTTTTATTCTGTTTCATTATTTTTATATTTTAAAAAGTGAATTTCAAATTGTAAAATATTTTTTTCCTCAAGAGAATTTTAATGATATTTTCATTCATCAATCACAACAACCTTCAGTATTGATTTTACTATTATAGGAATATGATCCACACATAACATTATTATTTTTTGATTCAATGGTTTATATCTCTGATGATGAAATGTTTATGAATCCCCTTTCTTTTCATTGGTTTTTATATAATGAATGACGTATGATATTCTGGAACACATATTTATGGTTATAAATAGGTTATGGGTGGGACCTATAAGTCCTTGTAATGCATTGGGTAAATATTGAAATCTCATGGGATAAAAAGAACTATAATGGGGAGTGAACCTAGTTCTGTAAGTGAATTTTTCTTATATGAATAGCTTTTGAGTGAACCATGACTACTAAAATTGTTTGGGGAGTTAACCTAGATCATTATGTGAATTTATCTTATATTAATGTCTTGTGATTGAACCATGATTACTAAAATAATTTGGGGAGTGAATCCAATCCCCTATGATAGAATTGGAAATTATCCTTAACTACTAAGGAAAAGATTTTGTATGATTATGTGTATGCTACAACTCAACATGTTATCCCTATGTTTTTATCTCATGGATCATGTTCCTTGGTTACATAGTGATTTATGTATTATTAATTTCCAATCTTTATTCTGTCACTCTATATTATGATCTATGATTTGTAGGGTTTGGATTTCAAATTTTATGTTCATGTTCTCATACCAATCTTCTCATGTTATTCTTATATGATCAATGATATCACACTTTTTTACACTTACTATGCAATTGAGATCACCTTTTTTCTTGTGTTTCTTTTCCATAGTTTATAAAGAAATTTATTAAGTATGATATGTCTAAGAAGGGTCATAGTTATAAATAAATAATTGGGGGAAAATGTGGATATTTTATGAACCAATTTTTTATGTTTCCATGATTCCAAATATATGAGACCTATACAATCCTATCTTGTATTATTATGTTATGAAAATATTATTCATCTATTTATATGTAATATCAATGTATGGAAATATTGGATCTCTATAGGGCCACTGGGTCTTCGGTTCATGTAAGTGTTACCTCTAAACCGAGTTAAAAAGAGTGCTTTATTTCATATTAAAAATTGGGCCTTGACCACTTCATGTTAAAAAAATTAATGAATTTTCAGGAATGTCTTCATATTGTCTAACCCCATATTTCATATCATGTGTGACTTTTATTTTGAATAAATGGGTCATGACCTCGATCCCCAGCTCTCACATGTATCAATTAAGAATTATATTATCAATTAATAATATAATTAATTGTTATTAATAATTAGTAGATATTACTATTTTTTAATAATTACTACTAAAAATTATTAATAATTTATTAATGATTAATTGTTAATAATTTTTATTAATTATTATGTAAAACCATTTGTTATTAAAAACAATTAGTTAATAATAATTAATAATAATTATTACTAGTTATTACTAAATATTATTAATTATTAATCATAAATTATTAATTATTAATTATTAATTAATATGAAATATTAATAATATTTATATTTTATAGTAATTATTAATTATATTAATTATATTATTATGTTTTATTTTTAATATTAAATCTCATTTATACTAATTACAATTCATTTTTATTATTTGTATTTTTAATTATATGTCATTATTTATAAATTATTATCATTAGAATGTTGAGAAATTGAAAAAGAACCCCACATGGAAAATCTATAAGGGATGTGTAGGTCTCATCCCCTATATAATGGTGTTTCGGGTGAAGATTTTAGTTGTATTTTGATATTACAAAAATGATGGTAATTCCAAATAAAAAACATTTATTTTAAATACTCTATAAAATATTCTTATATATATATAAATATTAGATAATAGGGGATACAATTACAATGAAACACACAAAAACACCTCATACCCATGGGCTATAAATGATGTTCATATCCCCCCTAAGGGATACCCCGACCATCAATCCATTATTTTTTATTATATATATGGGCCCACAAACCCATTCGTACATACCCATAGGATGACATCATGTGGACCAATGGACCATAATAACTGGCCCTACAGGTTCCACACTCATACCCGTGTATATGTGGTGTGACCCTAACTTCAGTTACAATGACCTTCAATTGTGGTCCACTTCCATGTCTAACCTCAACACTCTTGGAATCCACCACCACCATCTAACCTGAGGTGGTAATCCACTACGTAAGATAGTTGTCTAAAGGCCTGAACTGACATGAAAAATAGTAACACAAGATTCCAATCAAATGATAAGGAGTGAATGCTTCTAGAGGTTGGGATTAGATCCCATAGTCTTCACCACTAGTCTAATTTCATACACCATCTCCACTCGATATACATGTTCACTAGTCGATTCACCTCATCTGACTACCTAAACACCATCATCTTCACTGCCATGACACGATGTCTCCCCTTAGCCTATCTCTCTTTCTTTATAGTGGGGCCCTTTCTACCAATGTATATCACCCTGAGTTTTATGGGTTATTTGTTTAAAATAAATTTAATGTCATTGATAGTCTACATTACATGGAACACTGAGTTTAGCTTATGCTATAGGAAATCTATGTTTTAGAAAACCATGATATAGTATTAATATCATTATTCAAATGTGACCATTATAACCTAGTCATAAAACATAGATGTATGAATAGTAATAAATAAATTTTAAATATTAATAATAATGGTTTTGTATAAAGAAAACATATTGATAAAAATGTACTTAGTTTTTAGAAAAATCATTATTTTTTTCCAAAACACTATTTTCAAAAAAAAATGTTTTATTTTATTTTGTGAGAAAGTAATGAAATTAATTATCACATCTTGGTTTGCGTGTTTTACTTTATCCAGATTTCAGTCGGGTTATTGGTCATTTTCTCTGGAACCAAGTGTGCCAGGATTGAAATTTTGGGATATTACTTCTTCCCCTAGCCCCCATTGAATTTTGGAAGAAAATTTTGGTTTTTGGGTGGTTAGTGCATGCCGCACGGTTTGGCCGCAAGATTTTCTAAACCGTGTAGACAACCCATGCACAATGTTTGGGTGTTGAAAAATAGTTTTGACCATTTTTCCCTTCTAGAAATAAACCAAATTCTCCCCTCTTCTTCCCCATTCATGGTTTTCATCCATGGGAGGTCTCCTAGCTCCCTCATGCTCCCTAAGTATCCATTTTTAAGGGAATTTGATGGGGGAAACTTCAAGATTATTCACGTATGTGAATTTATACATTGTTTTCTTCCTTCTATCTAGGGTTTCATACCTCTTTTCTTGAGGATATATTTTTCTAGGAGCTAGGTTCTCATACCTAGGGTTTAATCTTGGTGTTTTTTTCAATCTTCTCGTTTATGTTTTTTTCCCTTGTCATGTGATTGTGGTGGGGTTGAATTGTCAAACTAAGATATGGGTTTTATGATATTCATGTTATCTGGTTCCATATATAACCATTTTTTGATAAGTTGGGTTTATTTAATAATTTATTTGAAATGTTATTTTAATTATATATTGAGTGTGAATGTTGTTTTTGAAAGAGATTAAAATGTGTTTGATTTTTATATGGCATGTTTACGTGAAATGGGGTGTAGATGTAAAAAATTTTATAATACTTGGTGGTTCTTTATAACTTGTGAAATTGGTTTCTTAAATGATTAGAGGGACAAAAATTCTATTCTGGGGTGGTGTTAGTATGTATTTGATTCTAAAATTGGGATTTTGGGAGTTATTTTGGTGCAAGGCTATGTTGTGTTAGAACTGATTATTTTATAAGTTATCAAAATGGTTTATTGAATGATCTAAGAAGTGAAAATCTTATTGAATCACATTTTTGGTAGGTGTATGTTATTAAAATGGTTCATTTTGAAGTGCAAGGGTTTTTTTTGTGATTTTTACAACTTTGGAAATGTCTTATAAAATTGTTTAATGTATTTATTGAATTATAAAAGAGATGTGAAACATATTTGTGGGATTTTTGGTGTGTGTATAAAATTTTAATGAAATTTGAATGAGAAAATGGTATTTTATTACATGTGAATCATGTCTGAGCACAAAAGTGAATATTGGGTATCTAGGTTGGTAGACTAGGAGTAGTTTTCTAGTGATCTAGTAGTGGACTTGACCTTTTTTCACTTTATAAGATTGATGATGACAATAATAACTAAATTATAATGAAATATGGGGACCATTAGGCCTTTGGGGATCCCCTACTTGTGGATTGTGCTTGAGAAGGTTATTGGTTATGGTTACTTTAACACCGAGATATTATGTACCTAGGGCCCCAAATCTAGATAGTTCCTAGGGGTGTTCCCGTGACTAGTGCTCAATGGATATTGGAAATATTTTAATTACCATTATCATATGATGTTTTTCGTTTGTAAATTCTGAAGCATGTGTGTTTACTTTAAAATTGTTCTTTCTTTAAATTTTCCCTCTCACAAAAATCTATTTTTATTTAATGTTGCATCCCTTTTAAATTGATACTTTCTTTTCATGTTTATAAATACCTACAAGATTTTTGTTTTATAATGTTTATAGATTGGAACCACGGTTGGTGGCATTATAATGGGCTTAGGATCACACCCTACTTACACCCTTGGGTGTAATTAGACTTGAAAATGTTTTTCATAGGTTTGGCTAAAACTGTTAGAGCTGTTGGTTTGGGTTACTAGTGTCCCTTAATAGTGTGGTGTTGTGGAGATGGATTGAGGGAGATACCCCCATTGACCTGAGGTGGTTCTTGGGATATTTTTCTTGGATTTATTATAATGTGGTACTCCTTTTTTCCTTTTGTATGAACCTTATAATTCAATTAAGAATATTGTTTAAGAGTTTCTTATTAAAAAATTTCTGATTCAGATTATTTATTATATTTGGGAATCTTATGTTTATAAACTTAGGTAAATCATTCCTAAACACTTAATTATGATACCCAGGAACGTAAACCAAACCATGGGGAATTGTAATGTCCATCATTCCATGGAACAGATCGGGTTAGGTGCTATTTTGGATGACGAACAGATCTGGTTGGTGATAAAATGGTATCTGAGAAGGTTTTCTCTTGTGGGTCATGTTCTTTCGGGAATGAGTTTGGGTATAACAGAGCTTGGATTTTTGGAACTCGATGTTCATGTTATGAGTAAGGTGTCTTTCTAGAACACCTCATGGAAGGAGTTGAGATATCGGGGAATGTTTGGTTCCATCAAAGTCGTTTGGTCCTTGTGGTTATTTGTTATTTGAGAAATGAAATGAGAGTTAGGTTAATGGGATCAGTGAGCTCGGAGGGCTTGAAAAGCCCTGTGGAGCCGAGGATGTTTTCTTAAGACACACTTCATGAAGGTGGTTTGACAGGAATATGGATTTTAACCATATTTACTAATCACCAATTAACACTAGTTTCCCCTTGATTCATTTGGTAACTTCATGGGTCTTTGAAAATCATTTTAAAAGCTCTTGTTTGAAAATTTTGGAAACAAGAATTTATAATTAAAATGGTTCTGAGTGGATGATTTTACATTTATAAATATTGGATTTACAAAATTTAAATATGTGGTTTATGGAATTTAAATATTGGAAAAGTGTATGTCATTTTAAATCGGGTTTTGGAAATCTTTTTTAATTGGGATTTAAAAGTGGGAATGGTGTGATTTTTAAAGGAATTGAAAATGAGTTTTCAGAACTATTTTGAATGAGGGTTAAAAAGGTGTATTTTCAAGAAACAATATTTGTGTAATATGGTATTGGAATTAAATAATTATAACTTTTAGATTAAAAAACACAATGGTTTTGAAAACAAGGATGATTTTAAAGTGGGTTTTCATATTTTGTTTTGAGTGGAATGAAGTGTTTTGTAATTGATGTGTAAGGATTGAGAATGAATTTTTTTTGGATGATTATTTATTGTTGAAAATGTTTTGTAAGATTCAATGTGGGTTTAATTTCAATGGTCATTATTTTTCCAAAGAGTATTTTTGTAAAATTTGGAATGGGTTAAATTTTGTGACTAGTGGTTTTGAGAAGAGGAGGTGTGGGTTGATTGTTGTTTTGAAAAATGGAAATAAATTTTGTTTTAAACATTAGTATTTCTGTGTGTTTTCACATGAATATGATATGTGTGGAAAGTGAATGGGTGCCTGGTTTGGCATGAGGATAATGCCTGTGAGACAGTTAGTGGGATACCACTGTTGAAGGGGCATTCCACCCTCCCAGTTTTATTTTTAGAAGTGATTTTAAAGAATGGATGCAGTGTTTGGTGACCAATAGACTTGAGGTTTGTAAGAACCCAGAACTTACTTCTAGGAATGTTTTTCTTTTCTGGTTGTTTTGGTGAAAAAGAGGAGTTTCAGAAATTTCAAGAGTACACACCGTGTACTTATAAGTACACGCAGTGTACTTGGTTGCCGCGAGTGACTATGTACTGGATGTGTAATGGCCGAGTACATGGCCATGTGTAGGGACCTAGAGACCACCTAAAGTGGAGGCCAGTTAAGGAAAGTACATGCCATGTACTTCTAAAGTACAGTCCGTGTACTTTCATTTAATTTCATTTAACGGACCAGGGTCATGTCTGATGGAAAGAACCATCTTCTTCCTTACCTATCTCATTTGGGAGAGAATGAGACTGTCAGCTCTTCACCGAGCCCCCGACTCGGCATCTTCCCTCTGATTCGAACTCCGTCGGTTGTGTTGGAATTGCATCAGCGAGTTCTTCCTTCTTCACAAGCTTCATCTCTTGATTTCTCCTATTTCACGAGTTATCCTCAGTTGAAAGGTTTTAGCATTTTTGTATATCTATGACATTTTAGGGCGATTCAAGGCCTGAGGTTCACTTATATCGATCTTATAATGTCGAGGTAGGTGGTTTCTTCCTTTCTCTTGATAGTCTTTGAGTTATACGTGCAAAAGTTCCCAATACCCTTGAACTGTGTATTGTGGGTTTATGGTCTTTAGCCTTATTATTGTATGATATGCCCTATTTGTTTGAATAGAGGATAATTGTTTGTGAATAGGGTTAATGTTGCCATGCTATGGATGTTTTCCAATGTTTTCTAGTTTTGACCATATGGTCTATTTTTCCTGGTAGGCTGCTTTGTTTTCAATGAGTAGTATTGTTAGGATGGAGTGTTTTTCTCTGACGTGCTGTGAGATATTATAGATTGTTTAGCCAAATAGTTCATGAGGTTTAATTTGGCTTCCAGATATCATTTTTGCATGATTGACTTACACAGCACTGTTGGAACTTGGTGCAGTAGACCATATGTATAATGGACATTGAGGGCTTCTCTAGAGTGTCTATTTACGTTTACATTTTGAGAACATATGGGGGATGGATGTAAGTGCTCCCTCAGTGTGTCTATAGTTCCACGTTGTGAGACCATAGTGGGAATTGGACATTGAGTGCTTCCTCAAAGTGTCTATAGTTACGAATACGAGAATATAGGGTGAATTGGCAGTGAGTGCTTCCTCAGAGAGTCTTTCCAAAATCTGAACCAGAGGGGTTAGACTGTGTGTACATCCCAGAGGGTTTTCTTATGTTATTTGGTTGAACCAGAGGGGTTAGGCTGTGAGTAATAGCTAGAGGGTTACCTATTGGTGTTTATCTTTTTATTAGAAATATGTAATTTAATGCAATTAAAAATGGAAGATTGTTTACTTTTGAGTACTTCCTTGTTTACTACATCTTTTTTTCTTTTTACGTACCATATATATTCACACACTGTTAAGCACAAATATCAGGGTTATTGTCTACTAGGATTAGTCTCACACCCTGTTTGGGCCCAGATTTTGGGCCCAACCAAGTTATATTGTTACAGTTCTAGATAACGGAAATCACCCTTCTTCTTCAGGTAATTTACTGCTTTGGAGTTAGAGAGCATGTGACCACGCTGAGGCTTGCGATGATGAAGAGTTGTTTACTTATTTTTCATGTACTTTGGATTAGTACTATATTTCCGCATTGTGACATGTTTGGATTCTTTCCTAACATATATATCATGCATCATTATATATGTGCTCCAGTTTATTTCTTCCAGTCTTCTGCTATTTTCTTGTTTTATGGTATTACTATTTCTTCCACTATTGTTATCTGTTTATTTCTACTATTATACTCTACTAATGAGGGAATATTTTCCCCACTATCACACCCAAGGCCCTCGCTTCTAGTCGGCAGCCTCTGGCATTAATGAAAATGCGCTTGAGGCTAAGTCACCAACTAGGTATGGGGTGCCCCTAGGAAGCTTCCGGAACCGGGACATTACAAAGTGGTATCAGATGAATTCTTCTCTTATTGAATTACTATTTGGAGACTACAACCATGGATAAAATGTAATAGGTACTTGGTAATAAGTTGTTCTTGAGAGTATCTATCTCGTGTATAGGGAAAAGCCAATTTACCTTATATATTACAATTTTTCGGGTTTTTCAATTATTATAGTTGATTTTATTTCACCATTGGGTGATTCACATGTATTGTGTTGTTATTGTTGATATTATTGAGGTTGTATTTCTGTTGCCACCCGATGAGATGAGGGTATGTCATCTCATGCATCATATAGGTACTTTCTAGAGATCGCATTTCATGAAATCATTCCATGCCATTTAGTTTGCATTAGTGATTTCATGTTGTTGTGATAGATGTTGTGCTAGATATGCATGTTGTTGTGATAGATGCCTTGATAGAATACATGATATTTGATAGGGTATTTGATTGTGTAAGATTTTGTATGAATGAATGCCAAACAATGATTATTGAGGTGTTGTGGGCCATCATCGATCAGAATTTGGCCGATCATTGTATTTTCATACATTGTATATGGCATGTAAAAGATTTCAAGCCTTGATTCACTAGTAGTATGGGCCCTCACATATCAAAATCTGGGACATTAATGTTCGTTTCAGTGTTTTTCTATGTTCCAAATTATTTTTTAAGGATTAATATCTAGAAAAAACCAGAATACATGGCATGTGATGATGAATACATTCCATGTTCCCTTCTATTTGAGAAGAAAATCTTTTTATTGAGTACACACTGTGTACTGTATGAAAATTCCATGTAGTCTCTAACCGTGTCACTAGCTATGTGGGAAGAGACACGCGGTTGTGAAATCTTTGGGGGAACATGTCATGTACCCATTGTACCGGTCGTGTTGTGTAGAACACATGTCCACACATGTGACTAATAAAATAGAGAGATAAACCATAGGTTATACACACTATTTCAATCTTGAACATGTTGTGTAGTGTAAACAATGAATTGAGCCGTGTAATAAACAACATGGGTTAGTGAAATCCTTAAGTACATGCTGTGTCTATCTGGAACACACCTTGAAATGTTAGCCATGTACCAGCTGTGTGACTAACAACACGAGTCAGTTACGTTCGTCTAGTACATGTCGTGTATGGAACTAACATTTTGTGAATTCTTGTTCTAGGAGAACCATGTGTCTTAGCCATGTAAGGGAACACGGGTAGAGGAAGAGGATTCAAGTACACATAGTGTGTTAAGGCAACACGCTATGTGTTAAGACAACACGGAATGTGTGTGGGGTGTTACATGCCCTGTTTTGGAAAAATTACACACCCATGTAATAGATTAAGGGAACAAACTGTGTAGGTGTAATTCAGGCCATGTATCAATGTTTTGAAAACATTGAATGCTCTATTTCTCCTGTTAACTTTAGATGCTTATAATTTTTAGTCCTTGAGAATCCTGATCGAAGGTTTGTGTATGAACTTACATAGTCGTGACACAGTGATGTCCTCCAGTTGTATGCCAGTTAGAGGGTAGTGTTCAAACACCAGATAAGGCAGATCAGTGAGTACTTGCAGATACTCCATTTTTTCCAGTCTTGGAACCAGCTGTCATTCCCGAAACAGGTGCTGATGTGCAGTTCCAAGAGGGATTTATGAGGTTCATGAAAACCTTCTATGGAGTACTGTATTTTGAACCTTCTATGGAAGAGTTGATTCTGTGCTTCCAACGATAGTATCCTCCAACATTCTCTAGGGAAGGTGGACCTTTGGCTAGTGAGTCATGGATAGAATCCATGCTGTATATCATCAAGCATCTAGAAATTCCTCCAGAGAGGAGTGTCAAGCTTGCTATGTATATGCTTTGGGATTCCACCAAGATATAGTGGGATGTGATCTCACAGGTGAGACACCAGCAGGTTATGTCCTGGGATGAGTTTCAGCGTGCCTTCTCCGATTACTTCTACCAGGAGACTTTGATGGCCAAACGAGCCTGGGAGTTCATGAGTTTGGAGTAGGGTACTCTTTTAGTTATGGAGTATTCTTCTCACTTCACAGATCTGCAGTGCTTCACACCCATTCCAGGAGGTGATGAGTTATTCTTGGTAAGGATGTTTAAGGATGGTCTTAGAATGGACATCCAATCTCAAGTGAACATCTTCAGGCTGACTTTCATTACTTCTATAGTCAACCAGGCACTGATCAGAGAGAAAAATATGAGGGATTAGGGAGTTGTGATCTAGGGAAGCTCGACATCCAGAGTTGGTATCCCTTCTGCTGGCAGTTGGAAGCGTTGTAGGGAGTCTACGCATGGGGGTTTGAGAAGGCTAGAGACTTATTATGGTATTAAGGTGGTGTGCTACCAGTGAGAGAACAAAAGTCATACGAGGCTACATTTCCCAAGAGACCCAGTGGAGTGCTGGTCTTGTGGAAATATGGAGCACCTTCAACATTTCATTATATTTTTTTCACCAGCAGTTGGTGATAGGGGTTCTTCTATGGCTCATCATTCAAGAGAAGCATCACATGTTTATCACAAGTCTACGAACTGGAGTTCTTCCAGCTATTTAGGCCAAGGTGGAGGTCATGGCTGTGGTATCCAATCATCAGGCATTCAGAGATAACAAGGTGGATCAGCTTTGGGTGGTCAGGTAGGGTCACAAGGCCACAATGCAGGTCATACTTTTGCAATGGAGCAGACCTAGTAGAATCAGGATCTCGAACCCTCTACAGTTCATGGTACGATCCTAGTTTCCTTAGTTTTAGCTTCTCCTCTTTTTGATATAGGGGCTTCATAGAGTTTCATATTTGTTACTATTATGGAGATCCTTGAACTCTGTACCATTTCTTCTGTTGATGTCTTGATTCTAGAAACTTCGTTGGGGACAAGAATTAATAGTGTACATCAGTGAAAGGAGTTCCCACTTGAGGCTGGTGGGTGTCACTTCTTCTGGGGCCTATATGTCTTATAGATGATAGGCTATGATGTCATTCTCGGAATGGACTTGTTGGTTCCCTTCCAGGATGTAGTGGAATGCTATTTCTGTAAGGTGAGTTTCACGTCACTAGAGGGAAGATTGTTTCTTCATAAGGTCGAATGGGATGTCTAGGTGAGCAGAGCGGGACCAGAGCATCATATGTTGGGAGGAGTTACAACCCAGATTTCTAGTCCATATCTGGATGACCATGGTACTTCACAGATGGACTTCCCTCTAGTGGTGCATCATTTTAGGGATGTCTTTCCAGAGGATTTTTTAGGTTTGTATCCAGAACGTGAGGTGGAATTATCTATTGAGCTTATGGGAAGAGTGGCAACAGTGTCCATTCCTCCTTATAGGATGGCTACATAAGAGTTTCCTGAGCTCAAGAAGAAGTTGGAGGAGTTGCAGGAAAATGGTTTTATCGTACCCAAAACTTCTCCTTGGGGTTTGCCTGTTCTATTTGTGAAGAAGGCGGATGGTTCCCTCAGACTTTGTGTGGATTATCGGAAGCTGAACTAGTTGTGTAACATCCCAGGTAAATAAAGAATAAATAATTTTCATATTTATTAATATTTACGAATTAAATATTAATTTTATTTTAAAGGGGTTTCTATGTTCGATAGCGTACCCGATACGCAACGATGAGTTTCTTTGAAACTTACGTAGTACACTAGTAATAAAATAATATTATTTTAAATGTTAGTTAACAAGTAGCCATTGTACTGGAGGGAATGGATAGAAATAACTAAAATATTATTAGATATATTTTTAAATGTTTATACATTTACCCAATAAAAGATAAAGGCTTAAAATACGGAAAGAGTTCAATTTTAGGGCATATATACTCTAATTTTCACTAAAGGTTCACTTATCACCTTTTAATGGTGAACCGTCATTAAATATAGTTTTGATCACTCTTATACTTTATTTTGGACCAAATATAACTCTTCTTTAGAATCGGGACATCAAAATTTACTTTGTGTAAATTTTTGGTACCTTTCTGATAAAGTTCATTTTTTTATGAATAGTGTAAAATGTTGTATTTTAATTCAAAACCTCTTTTTAATCTAATTTATTTATATGATTAGATTATTATTTGAATTGGTTTTAAAGTGAAATTAGAAAATATTTTTACCAGTTAATCCAATGGTTGTCATTGGAATCAATTTCACTTTGAAAACGGACTTAAACTAGTGTCAATCTTTTGATACTTATTGTTTCATAAAAACACGCTATTTGCTATGACAGCAGGAATTAATTATTAAATTAATTAATTTGACTTCTATGTTTTGAATTTTGTAAAATGGACTTCATTTTTGAATTCAGAATATCAAATATAGCTTAGGGTGAATTTTTGGTAATTTTATGAAAAACATCAATTTTTGATGAATAGTGAAACCACTAAGTGGTAATCAAGCAAACTGATTTTTCAGTTAAATGAAAGTTTACCACTAATGTGTATTGAATTTTGTAAATCCGACATACATGGTTGTCATTAAGAAGTAAAATGTGCTTCAATGAGATTAAAATAATTTTTTGATGAATAGTAACTTTTTTTCATTAATCGCGATTAGAGGTAATTAGTGTAATTTAATGTAAAAATGATATTATAAGAATGTGAAAACACCATGACACTTGTCCTACACATATTGGGTGAGTCATGGCCGACCAAGACAAGCCATGGGCCAACTTGGGGACCCCATGGAGCCACTTTAGTTGGAAAATGACATTAATATATTTTTATTTAATGTTAAAGTGAAAATGACACTAACATAAATTGTTTTACTAAAATAATTTTTGAGTGGGGTTATACAAGTCCAAATTTTGAGTATAAATAGTCATTGGAAAGATAAAAAGATTTCCTACATCATAGTAATTTTTTTCTAATTTTTAGACATTAAATAAATTAAATTATTTATAACATAATAATGATGCAGCGATGACATCATTATTTGACGATTAAAATAAAATGGAAAGATAATGAAAAATTTAAAACCTACACATGGCCAAAACCAATTGGATGAGTGGCTTTCGAACCCTTATCAACTTATCCACGAATTATATCAATTTGGGACCTTTTAAAACCGAAACACATTTTCAAATAAAGTAATATCTCTTTACCTTCCAAAAGTGCCCCTCCTCTCCTCTTATAAAAGGCCCCCACCTCTACCTCATTTCACACAATCATAAAGCCTTTGGCTCGGCCAACCCCTGCCCATTTACTCTCTCCAAATCCCTCTCGTCATCCTAGAGGATTCCCTTTCGGCATAATCCTTTCAAAGGAAGCCTTTAGGCTCAAATCAAAAGGGAGTTACACTTTTAAAGGTAATTCATTCTCTTATGTTCATTTGTTTTATTTTGCTTCTCCAACCCTCTAAAATATTTTTATTTACTTCTTTTGTAACAACACCAGTATCTTTAATATACTAGGATGTTGTTATAATATTTATTTGAGCTACAATCTCACACAACTACATCAAATGGTTAAAGAACATACGGTTTCCGTGGATGGCGAAATTCTGCCTCCCGAAACGATGATTGTTCAATACTCATTTAACACCTTCAAGGGTGGCCATTATGATGTAACTATTTTTATATATGATATATAATATGTTTATGTTTTCTTTAAGCTTCTGTATTTTTCATTTTTGGCATACCTTTATGGTTTTCATTATGGGTAAACACGATATCTTCATTTAAGGAAGTGCGGACTACCGCCCCCTAAAAGTGATGTGATTCGTTAATGCCATATGTGGGACGTTTAAAGGATGGATTTAAAGTTATTATATATGATGTTATACTGGAATTATAATATACCTCTATATCATTATTATTTCTTTCCATTAAAGTATGACATAGAAATGAAAGTAGCGTTCATGCGTACGTACGACTTACCGTCTCCATGAACGGTGCATTTCATTTCTTATCCCCAAATGTAATGTACTATTAAAATTACATGTATATAATGTATATATATAATTAATGATATATCTAAATGATGAATATAATTCTGGAATTAAAATATACATACCTCTCATTTAGTTTTAATTCCATTAATATGACAAAGAAATGAAAGTAGCGTTCATGCGTACGTACGGCTTACCGTCCCCATGAACGGTGCATTTCATTTCTTACCTCTAAATGATTATGTAATATTATAAATACATGTATATGCTGGATATATATGATATATATGATATCCAAATCAGGAATTTAATTCTGTATATAAAGAAATTTTGACCACACGAACAACATGTAATTGTAAGAAGTCAACTTTCGACTTAAGAACCAAATATTGAAAAAACAAACATTATTAACTTAAACGGTTACATAATGTTTATAACATGTAAATAAGTGATATAAAAGGAATAATGAACTTTAAAAAGGTTCTTAATCAAGTATAAATTAACTCAAGTTTATTATTCAGGATGTTAAAGAACGATCGAGTCAAGTCGGACCCGAGGTAAGGGACTTCATCTCAATCTCCTTTCATCGAGGCATATTTTGTTTTGTACACAACTTTCTTTTATACAGTGTATAAACTCCTTTGACTTTTACTTTTATACAAAAGGAATCTTTTTCTACGAAGCGTTTTACTAAATGAAAAAAAGGAATGTTTTTTTAACGTACGCGGTGACAACGACCTTTTCCGCCACCGCGAGTATTATTTGATCTTTGGCTTTCTCAACAAGCCGTAATGTTTTTAGAATAAAATAAATACCATATACACTTTTATGTATTTTGGTATTGAAAATGGTTTTGAAAAAGGATTCTATTATGTCAATATATTTATGATATATTGTGATTGAAATGTGGAAATGTTATCATTCATTTATATTGGTTTTATGTTTTATGATTTTATACTGGTACATGGACATTTTAACGGGTGGTTACGTTATAAACCATATGACGGGTGGTGCTGTGAATACCAGGACGGGTGGTTACGTTATAACCTCCAATGCATTGGGTATGGAAGTCGGCCGTATGGCTATTCCATTAAGTATGTATGGAAATTGGCCGTATGGCTATTCTATTAAGTGATATGTGTGGAAGTCGACCGTATGGTTATTCCACTTAAGTATGTTTATGTCCCAAGTTACCTTTATATATTCTATGTGTTCTTTATATGGGTTTTATGGTAATCCTTTGGTTACAAAAAGGTAAGTAATGATACTTTATTCAGTGAAGATTTTTTTTACTACTTCATGAAGGTGAATGTATTACTTTGATATATTATACTTGGTTTACTTGAAGTTTGAAAAACTAACAGTTTTCATTCTTTTTGTATCCCTTACTGAGCTTTTTATGCTCACCCCAAGTTTTTCGAAATGTTTTTCACAGGACTTAAAGTGGAATAAGGTCAAGGATGGGATCAAGGGAATTTCATGCTATATAAAACATGGAATCTAGACATATTTCTTTTTAAGAGTTTTTATTTTATGGAGACTTAGTAGAACTGTCTACTTTGTAATCTTTTAAGATGTAATAGTTATGTTCTAATTCTCTAAAACTCTAAACCTGAAAAGATCCTCAATGTGTAATCTTGTAATAACTCAAGATTAAGCAAGGTTTAAGGCTGGGGCCTTATAGTTGGTATCAATGGTCGGTTTAGACAACTTTAGGAGTTAGAAAAGTGTTAAATTTTAATATGATTGAAATGATATAGCATTTACGGATTACCATGTTGCTTCGCCTAAGATATTTCTGTGTTCAGAATGGTTTTCCGCAGAGGAAACAAAGCAGCTATGTTGGGACGACATCAGGAGGAAGATAACCTTCCAAATCAGCAACCTGAGATGGTCGGAATCAGAACTGAACAGTTTGTTGCAGTGATGGCACAGTTGACTCAGGCTATAAATGGTGGTGGTATCCATGCACGAGATCAGCCAGATCAACCACAGAGGAACATGTCAGTGGTGGAACACTTCATGAGGCAACATCCCCCATCATTCAGAGGATCATCTGACCCTGTGCAAGCTGAAGGGTGGATTAAAGCACTGGAGAAGATTTTTGATGTTATGGGGTGTTCAGAACATCAAAAGGTTAGTCTTGCTGTTTACCGTTTTGAAGGTGAAGCTGATCAGTGGTGGTCGATGGTGAAAAATATAAGGGATAGTGATTAGATTGAGGATCTTCACTGGGACGAATTCAAAGGTATGTTTTTTTGAGAAATATTTTCCTAAGGTGGTTCATCTTAGGATGGAAAAACAGTTCCTAGAATTGAGGCAGGAGGATGATTCAGTGGCTGCTTATGAAGAAAAGTTCACTCGATTGGCAAGGTATGCTCCAAACTTCATACGAGATCTTGATAGTAAAATAAACTGTTTTTACTCAGGGTTAAAGCCAAAGTATCGAAGGGCTTTATCTTCTCGTGAATTCAAAAGTCATGAAAAACTTGTTCGATGTGCGGAGAAGGTGGAAATGGAGTTTGTCGATGATCAGGTGTTCTATGACAAACAACAGAATAAGAGGTCTAGTTGGCAGGAAAAGGGGAAGAATTCATCAAAGAAGCAAGGAGGTAAGAAAACCAAATATCCATCCTGTGAGAAGTGTGGTAAAATGCATCCTGGAGAATGTTTATCCAAGTCTGGTAAGTGCTTTAGGTGTGGTAAGTCTGGTCATATTGCTCGTAACTATAAGGAAGATGATCAAGCAGGAAATGAAAAGCCAATGGTAAGATGTTATAAGTGCAATGAGATGGGTCACTATGAAAATGAGTGTCCGAAAAAGAGCTTGAGTGATGGGAAGCAGTTAGACTACAAGCAGAAAGGGGTGGTGAAATCCTTTGCAACAAATTCAGCAGATGTTGGGCCATAGAATGAAGTGGTATCAGCTCCAGGGAGCTCAGTAGTTTTCAAAGATTGACTTGAGGTCGGGGTACCATCAGTTGAAATTAAAAGAAGCAGACGTTCTGAAGACTGCGTTCCGTACTAGATATGGCCATTATGAATTTGTAGTTATGCCTTTTGGGTTTACCAATTCACCTGCTGTATTCATGGACCTTATGAATAAAATTTTCCATGAGTTCTTGGATAAGTTTGTGTTTGTGTTTTGAGGTTTGGGAAGAGGTTATGTGTGCCTTGTGATTCACAGTTGAAGAATGAGTTGTTATTTGAGGCTCATAGTTCCCCGTTTTCAGTTCATCCTGGCAGTACTAAGATGTACAGAGATATGCGGGAGTATTACTGGTGGGATGGAATGAAAAGAGATATTGCTGATTTTACTGTGAAGTGTTTGACATGTCAACAGGTTAAAGCAGAGCGACAGTTACCGAAAGGGATGCTTCAGCCTTTACCAGTGCCATAGTGGAAATGGGAGAATATATCCATGGACTTTGTTTTTGGATTACCGAAGACATCTCGAGTTAATAATGCAATCTGGGTTATTGTTGATCGCTTGACCTAATCTGCTCATTTCTTTTCTATACGAGATACTTTATCTCTTGATCAACTTTCCTGTTTGTATCTTAAAGAGATAGTCAGGTTACATGGAGTTCCTCCCTCCATTATATCAGATCGTGATCCCAGGTTTACTTATAACTTTTGGAAAGGCCTTCAGAAGTCGTTGGGTACTGAATTAAATTTTAGTACAGCTTTTCATCCTCAATCAGATGGACAGTCAGAACGAACAATTCAGACATTGGAGGATATGCTACGAGCTTGTTCTATGGATTATCAGGGAAGTTGGGACCAACATCTTTCTTTGGTTGAATTTTCATATAATAATAGTTTCCATTCCAGTATACAGATGGCACCATTTCAGGCATTATATGGGAAGCGGTGTCGAACTCCAGCTTTCTGGGATGAAGTGGGTGAAAGGAAGATGATGGGACCAGAATTGGTAGAAGAGATGGCAGAAAAAGTTCAGTTTATTCAGAAGCACATGAGAACAGCTCAGAGCAGACAGAAGAGTTATGCGGATAACCGGAGGAAGGATCTATCTTTTGAGGTAGGTGATCATGCTTTTCTCAAGGTTTCTCCTTGGAAAAGTGTGATGAGATTTGGTAAGAAAGGAAAGCTGAGTCCAAGGTTTATTGGACCATATGAAATTCTGGAGAGAGTTGGATCAGTTGCATACCGGGTGGCTTTACCTCCGAGTTTATCAGGTACACAATGTTTTTCACATTTCGATGTTGAGAAAGTATATGCCAGATCCATCTCAAGTTTTGAGTCCAGAGGTAGTTCAGCTGGAAGAGAACCTATCTTATGAGGAACAACCGGTCCAGATTCTTGACCACAGGGAGAAAGTGTTACGGAATAAGGTGATTCATCAGGTAAAGGTTTTGTGGAAAAACCATGTGATTGAGAGGCAACGTGGGAATCTGAAAATGCTATGAGGGATAAATACCCACACTTATTTTGATAAGTGAATAAAATTGCGAGGACGCAATTCCCAAAAGGGGGGAAGGATGTAACATCCCAGGTAAATAAAGAATAAATAATTTTCATATTTATTAATATTTAAGAATTAAATATTAATTTTATTTTCAAGGGGTTGCTATGTTCGATAGCGTACCCGACACGCAACGATGAGTTTCTTTGAAACTTACATAGCACACTAGTAATAAAATAATATTATTTTAAATGTTAGTTAACAAGTAGCCGTTGTACTGGCGGGAATGGATAGAAATAACTAAAATATGATTAGATATATTTTTAAATGTTTATACATTTACCCAATAAAAGATAAAGGCTTAAAATACGGAAAGAGTTCAATTTTAGGGCATATATACTCTAATTTTCACTAAAGGTTCACTTATCACCTTTTAATGGTGAACCGTCATTAAATATAGTTTTGATCACTCTTATACTTTATTTTGGACCAAATATAACTCTTCTTTAGAATCGGGACATCAAAATTTACTTTGTGTAAATTTTTGGTACCTTTCTGATAAAGTTCATTTTTTTATGAATAGTGTAAAATGTTGCATTTTAATTCAAAACCTCTTTTTAATCTAATTCATTTATATGATTAGATTATTATTTTAATTGGTTTTAAAGTGAAATTAGAAAATATTTTTACCAGTTAATCCAATGGTGGTCATTGGAATCAATTTCACTTTGAAAACGGACTTAAACTAGTGTCAATCTTTTGATACTTATAGTTTCATAAAAACGCGCTATTTGCTATGAAAGCCGGAATTAATTATTAAATTAATTAATTTGACTTCTATGTTTTTAATTTTGTAAAATGGACTTCATTTTTGAATTCGGAATATCAAATATAGCTTAGGGTGAATTTTTGGTAATTTTCTGAAAAACTTCAATTTTTGATGAATAGTGAAACCACTAAGTGGTAATCAAGCAAACTGATTTTTCAGTTAAATGAAAGTTTACCACTAATGTGTATTGAATTTTGAAAATCTTACATACATGGTTGTCATTAAGAAGTAAAATTTGGTTCAATGAGATTAAAATAATTTTTGGTGAATAGTAACTTTTTTCATTAATCGCGATTAGAGGTAATTAGTGTAATTTAATATAAAAATGATATTATAAGAATGTGAAAACACCATGACACTTATCCTACACCTATTGGGTGAGTCATGGCCGACCACGACAAGCCATGGGCCAACATGGGGACCCCATGGAGCCACTTTAGTTGGAAAATGACATTAATATATTTTTATTTAATGTTAAAGTGAAAATGGCACTAACATAAATTGTTTTACTAAAATAATTTTTGAGTGGGGTTATACAAGTCAAAATTTTGATTATAAATAGTAATTGGAAAGCTAAAAAGATTTCCTACATCATAGTAATTGTTTTCTAATTTTTAGACATTAAATAAATTAAATTATTTATGACATAATAATGATGCAGCGATGACATCATTATTTGACGATTAAAATAAAATGGAAAGATAATGAAAAATATAAAACCTAAACATGTCCAAAACCAATTTGATGAGTGGATTTCGAACCCTTATCAACTTATCCCCGAATTATATCAATTTGGGACCTTTTAAAACCGAAACACATTTTCAAATAAAGTAATATCTCTTTACCTTCCAAAAGTGCCCCTCCTCTCCTCTTATAAAAGGCCCCCACCTCTACCTCATTTCACACAATCCTAAAGCCTTTGGCTCGGCCAACCCCTGCCCATTTACTCTCTCCAAATCCCTCTCCTCATCCTAGAGGATTCCCTTTGGGCAGAATCCTTTCAAAGGAAGCCTTTAGGCTCAAATCAAAAGGGAGTTACACTTTTAAAGGTAATTCATTCTCTCATGTTCATTTGTTTTATTTTGCTTCTCCAACCCTCTAAACTCTTTTTATTAACATATTTTGTAACAAAACCAGTATCTTCAGTATACTAGGATGTTGTTATAATATTTATTTGAGCTACACTCTCACAAAACTACATCAAATGGTTAAAGAACATACGGTTTCCGTGGATGGCGAAATTCTGCCTCCCGAAACGATGACTGTTCAATACTCATTTAACACCTTCAAGGGTGGCCATTATGATGTCACTATTTTTATATATGATATATAATATGTTTATGTTTTCTTTAAGCTTCTGTATTTTTCATTTTTGGCATACCTTTATGGTTTCCATTATGGGTAAACACGATATCTTCATTTAAGGAAGTGCGGACTACCGCCCCCTAAAAGTGATGTGATTCGTTAATGCCATATGTGGGACGTGTAAAGGATGGATTTAAAGTTATTATATATGATGTTATACTGGAATTATAATATACCTCTATATAATTATTATTTCTTTCCATTAAAGTATGACATAGAAATGAAAGTAGCGTTCATGCGTACGTACGGCTTACCGTCTCCATGAACGGTGCATTTCATTTCTTATCCCCAAATGTAATGTACTATTATAATTACATGTATATAATGTATATATATAATTAATGATATATCTAAATGATGAATATAATTCTGGAATTAAAATATACACACCTCTCATTTAGTTTTAATTCCATTAATATGACAATGAAATGAAAGTAGCGTTCATGCGTACGTACGGCTTACCGTCTCCATGAACGGTGCATTTCATTTCTTACCTCTAAATGATTATGTAATACTATAAATACATGTATATTCTGGATATATATGATATATATGATATCAAAATCAGGAATTTCATTCTGGATATAAAGAAATTTTGACCACACGAACAACATGTAATTGTAAGAAGTCAACTTTCGACTTAAGAACCAAATATTGAAAAAACACACATTATTAACTTAGACGGTTACATAATGTTTATAACATGTAAATAAGTGATATAAAAGGAATAATGAACTTTAAAAAGGTTCTTAATCAAGTATAAATTAACTCAAATTTATTATTTAGGACGTTAATGAACGATCGAGTCAAGTCGGACCCGAGGTAAGGGACTTCGTCTCAATCTCCTTTCATTGAGGCATATTTCGTTTTATACACAACATTCTTTTATACGGTGTATAAACTCCTTTGACTTTTACTTTTATACAAAAAGAATCTTTTTCTACGAAGCGTTTTACTAAACGACAAAAAGGAATGTTTTTTTAACGTACGCGGTGACAACGACCTTTTCCGCCGCCGCGAGTATTATTTGATCTTTGGCATTCTCAACAAGCCGTAATGTTTTTAGAATAAAATAAATACCATATACTCTTTTATGTATTTTGGTATTGAAAATGGTTTTGAAAAAAGATTCTATTATGTCAATATATTTTTGATATATTGTGATTGAAATGTGGAAATGTTATCATTCCTTTATATTGGTTTTATGTTTTATGATTTTATACTGGTAATTGGACATTTTAACGGGTGGTTACGTTATAAACCATATGACGGGTGGTGCCGTGAATACCAGGACAGGTGGTTACGTTATAACCTCCAATGCATTGGGTATGGAAGTCGGCCGTATGGCTATTCCATTAAGTATGTATGGAAATTGGCCGTATGGCTATTCCATTAAGTGATATGTGTGGAAGTCGACCGTATGGTTATTCCACTTAAGTATGTTTATGTCCCAAGTTACCTTTATATATTCTATGTGTTCTTTATATGGGTTTTATGGTAATCCTTTGGTTACAAAAAGGTAAGTAATGATACTTTATTCAGTGAAGATTTATTTTACTACTTAATGAAGGTGAAGGTATTACTTTGATATAGTATACATGGTTTACTTGATGTTTGAAAAACTAACAGTTTTCATTCTTTTTGTATCCCTTACTGAGCTTTTTATGCTCACCCCAAGTTTTTCGAAATGTTTTTCACAGGACTTAAAGTGGAATAAGGTCAAGGATGGGATCAAGGGAATTTCATGCTATATAAAACATGGAATCTAGACATCTTTCTTTTTAAGAGTTTTTATTTTATGGAGACTTAGTAGAAGTGTCTACTTTGTAATCTTTTAAGATGTAATAGTTATGTTCTAATTCTCTAAAACTCTAAACCTGAAAAGATCCTCAATGTGTAATCTTGTAATAACTCAAGATTAAGCAAGGTTTACGGCTGGGGCCTTATAAGTTGACGGTCAAGAACTAATATCCCTTAATGAGGATTGATGATCTCTTTAATTATCTTCGAGGAGCCTGGGTGTTCTTGAAGATTGACATGAGATCCAGTTATCACCAGTTGCACATTAAACCATCTGCTATTCCCTTTACATTCATTTGAAGCAGTTATAGTCTCTAAAAGTATTGTGTTATGCTGTTTAGTATCACAAATGTGCCTACAATCTTCATGGCACTGATGATCTGAGTGTTCCATCCATACTTGGATTCATTTTTTGTAGTCTTCATGGACGTTATCTTGGTGTACTAACACACTCGAAACGACCTTGCCACACATCATGAGATCATATTGAGTACACTGAGAGAGCATCAGTTATATGATAAGCTCACAAAATGCTAATTTTGGATGAACTGAATTTACTTTTAGGTCATTTTATCACAGAGAAAAGAGTATTAGTAGACCCAGAGAATGTGAGAGCAGTAGTTTCCTAGGAGCAGCCGAAGAATTTATTTGAGGTATGAAGTTTTCTAGGGATATCTAGATACTACATATGTTTCATACAGAACTTTTCATGCCTAGAATAACCACTAACAGGTCTAACTAAGAAAGGTGCGATGTACTTAAGGTTAGATTCTTGTGATTCATCAATTCAGGAGCTGAAAGGGAGGTTGACTTCAGCACCGATACTAGTTTTTCCAAAGTCGGAAAAGATTTATACTGTGTACTGCGATGCATCATGTATCTATATGGGAGCAGTGCTTATTCAGGGAGAAGGAGTCATTGCGTACATGTCTCTGCAGTTGAGGCCACATGAGAGAAATTACCCAACACACGATCTCGAGTTGGATATAGTTTTTCATGCCTTACAATCTTGGAGACATTATATTTTGGGAGATCATTTTTTGGTGTTCATAGACCAAAAAAGTCTAAAGTATATATTTACATAGTGTTATCTGAATTTGAGACAAAAATGGGGTGAGTACCTTCAATCCTTTGACTTTGAGCTTGCCTATATGCTGCGGAAAGGCAACGTAGTGGATGATGCACTGAGCAGGGGGACTTAGATACAAGAAGTTCAGGAGGCCAAAAGTGAGTGGCAGCGTATGGCTCTATTCTCTGAGATTCATTTGGAGGTGCATGACCAATAGGGGAAGATGTTTCATTCTTCTATATCCATTACATCTACTATTCTTGATTGAGTGTTATTGAGGAAGCTATCTGATTCTGAAGGCCTAGTCTTGTGGGAGATCATTTTAGGAGAGAAATCTATTCATGGATGGACCATAGGTTAGGATGATATCTTTCATTTTCATGGGTGAATATTCGGTAGACATACGCGAGGAGCTTATACGGGACTTTTACTCCGTAGTTTTGGAATTTCATCCTACTGTCACAAAGATGTATCATGATCTAAACCATCAATATTGGTGGCCAAGTATGAAAATAGATATTGCTGGTTTCATCATGATGTGTTCCACCTATCAGAAGGTGAAATTGGAGCCTCAGTGATCAACAATGCTTTTGACGCAGTTAACCATTCCCAAGTGGAAATGGAATGATGTCTCGATGGATTTTGTGACAGGTTTTTCGAGGTCGTCTCGAGGGAAAGATGTTGTATGGGTTTTCATTGAAAGACTCACGAAGTATTCTCACTTCTGGCTGATCTAGGAGACCTCCAGCATTGATGAGATGGGAAGACTGTACATCTAAGATATTGTAGGTCTACATGGGGTTCCACACTCCATTGTTTCAGACAAGGAAGCATGTTTTACTTCTTGGGTCTGGCAGGGACTTCAGAAAGATTTGGGTACACATGTAATTCTGTGTACAACTTACGATATCCAGACAAATGGCCAGTCCGAGTGTTTGATTCGTGTGATTGAGGACATTCTTCAAGCATGCATCCTGGATTTTGGAGGTTCTTTGAATAATCACAAACCTCTCATGTATTTTTTCTACAATAATTGGTTTCAAGAAACTATTTAGATGGAACCTTATAAGGAATTGTATGGTAGACCATGCTGATCACCCTTATGTTGGCTGGAGGCAGGAGAGGTAGATATGCTGGGACCTCGTATTATCCAAGAGACCACATAGCTGATAAAGTTGATTCAGAAGAGGATGTCCACTCCACAGTCATGACGGAAGCCTTATTCTAGTCGATGGAGACGTCATTTGATGTTTTAGGTCAAATATTAGGTTTTCCAATGTGTAATACTGAGGTTGAGACATAGGAGAATTAGGAGACATGGTAAGCATTCACTGAGATATGTCAGGCCGTTTGAGGTTTTGGATAGTGTTGGGCTGATTTCCAATCGGTTGTAGTTACCTTAGAGGTACCAGGAATTGCACAATACCTTCCACTTTTCTCATATTCGACGTTACTTCTCAGACATATCTCATGTTTTTCACCCCAAAGAGGTTGAGTTAGAGGTGGATGCCTCATTCAATGAGCATACTATCTATATTCTAGATCGAAGTACAAAGGTTCTCTGTGTCCAGTATGTTCTTATGGTATGCGTGCTACGGAATAACGGGTGAGTACATGACAAGACCTAGGAGAGGGAGGCTGATGTATGATCACAGTGGATGGAGCTGTTCGAGGACTCCTCTTCTTTGCTACCTTGGTAAGGAAATTCAGGGACAAATTTCATTATTGGGGGATGTTTGTAAGAACTTATGTCTTCCTTTTAGGTATGTTTTTCTTTTCTGTTTATTTTTAAGAAAAATACAAAGTGTACTTATAAGCACAAGTCATGTACTCAGTTTCCGTGGGTGATAGTGTACTGTCCATGTAATGGCCGAGTACATGGCCGTGTGTGGTGACCTGGAGACCACCTAAAGCAAAGGCCGGTTTAGGAAAGTACACGTCGTGTAGTTCTAAATTACATTCCATTTATTTTCTTTTTATTTTATTAAACGAACTAGGGTCACATATGATTGACAGGACTATCTTCTTCTCATCCTATCTCGTTTGGGAGTGAATGAGACTGCCAGATCATCACTGAGCCCGATACTAGCCATCGGTCTTCCGATTTGAACTTTGTCAGTTGTATTGGAATCTCATCGGTGAGTTATTCTTTCTTCTTGAGATTCATTTCATAATTTCTCATCTTTCATGATTTATCTTTTCTTGAATGTTTTTATCATTTTTGTAGATCTACAGTGTTCTAGGGTGATTCAAGGCCTGAGGTTCTCTTATATCAATCAAAAAATGACGAGGTAGGTGGTTTCTGCCATTCCCTAGATAGTCTTTGAGTTATACATGGAATAGTGTCTAATAACCTTGAATGAGGTATTGTGAGTTTATGTTTTTAGACATGTTATTTCCTACTGTGCCTTTTTTGTTTGGATAGAGGTTAATTTTTTGTGAATAGGGTTAATGTTGTCAGGCTATGGATGTTTTTCCCATGTATTCTTGTTCTGACCATTTGGACTTTTTTTTATGGTAGGATGAATTGTTTTCCATGCCTTGTATTATTATGATGGAGTGTTTTTATCTGACAGGCTATATACTATTTATCCAAGTAGTTATTGAGGTTTTCTTTGAATTTCATATAGTTTTTGTGCACGATTGACATACACAGGTCTGTGGGAACTCGGGGTAGTAGCCCATAGAGAGAATGAACATAGAAGGATTCTCTATATTTTCTATTTACATTTATGTTGTGAGACCATAGCTTGGATGGACGTAAGTGCTCCCTCAGAGTGTCTGTAGTTCCACGTTGTGATACCATAGGGAGAATTGGATGTTGAGTGCTTCCTTAGTGTTTCTATAGTTACCGATATGAGAATAAATGGTAATTGATGGTGAGTGCTTCCTTAGAGAGTCCTTGATAGAGCTGAACTAGAGGGGTTAGACTGTGTGTACTTCCCATAGGGTTTCTTGTGTCATTTAGTTGAACCAGAGGGGTTATGATGTGAGTACTTCCCAAAGGGTTACCTGTTTTTGATTAGATACTTATTTGATATTTGAAATTGAATTAAATTGAAAATGTAGGATTGCTTACTTTTGTGTACTTTTTTATCTACTACATCTTTTTCCTTATTTGATTCCATATATATTCACTGACTGTTAGGCACATATATTTGGGTGGTTTCCAACTAGTATTAGTCTCACATCCTATTTTGGCCATGCTTTTGGGCCCAAAATGATTATGTCATTCTAGGTATAAATAAGGGAAAACACCCTTTTACATCAGGTACTTGACTGGGTTGGAGTTTGAGAGCATGGGACCAAGATGAGGCTTGCGATGGTGAGGAGTTTTTTTACGTGTTTTTTATATACTTTGGTTTATTACTATATTACAACATTGTGACTTGTTTGTCTACTTTCCTAACATATGTATCATGCGTCATTATATATGTGCTCCAGTTTATTTCTTCCTGTCTTTTTCTATTTTACTGTTGTATAGTATTACTATTTATTCTTCTCTTGTTATCTATTTATTTATGCTGTGTTACTCTACTAATGAGGGCATAGATTCCCCACTATCACACCCAAGTCCATTGCTACTAGTCAGTAGCCTCTGGAATTTGGGGAAATACTCTGGAGGCCATGTGACCAACCGGGTATGGGGTGCCCCTGGGTGGCTTCTGGAACCGTGATGTTACACAGTGATTCTTCTTGTGTTTTGGGAATGTTGGAGTGGGGTGTTTTCAGTGTGAAATATTTTCTTGTCTGGACAATGTTTTGGGTTTTTGTTTCATCTATAAGATGGTTTAAAGTGTCGGTTAGTGGTATTTTATTGGAAATGTTTTGGGAATCCTTTGTGGTGTTTCCCATCATGTGTTTGGTTCTAGTTTTTTGTACATTTTGAAAAACTTTTTATCTTGGTTGGGTCCTTGGGTTTCCATGTTGGCTATGGTAATCCCCCATAAAGAGTTATTTAATGGTTGATGTGCGGCCAAGGGTGATTTGCCTTTGGTAGATCCTCTAGTTGATCAACATAAGGACTTTATTATAGAGATTTGGAAATTGAGTCTAACCCCGTTCATTATATGTAATGTGTATCCTATTGTACTGGGATAATGTTTGTAGAAGGTTCAAATTTACCATAGACTCTTATGTTTCCTAAGTTTTCAAAGGTGATGTTTGACACTATTGTGTCCATAGGTTCTATCTAGAAGAGGTGAAGGGGAATTTCAATGAGGAAAGGTAAAGAAATATAGAGTTGATAGTTTTGGCTATAGTATTTAAGGGACTTTCAGTATTTAATTGGTTTCTCATAAGAAAATGATTCATGTTAGGCTACCGCTGTGGTAAATTTGGTCATTTTGGGCTATTATAGATGCTTCCGGTAATATCATGATGTCTAGAAGTTAGTTTATTTTCCAACTAATTATAGTTTCTATATCAGTTTGGATCATTTTCAGTTATTTCTTTTCATGTTGGTACTACTTTTAGGGGAATGGGTGGATGTTGCAGAACGTTTTGAGGACTTACACATAAATGGATGCATGTTTTCTTCCTAGGAATCATAAAATTTACTTTCCTGAATGAATGTATCTTCATTGTGTTATTTCATCTATTGTTTCCTGTTTGAGGTGAGTGGGTAATTATATATGTGTCTTCAAGGCCCTTGTATTGAGGAAGGTTTTATTAACAGGGATGTGGTTTGAAAGATATGTTGTGTTCTGTTGATGTAGTCGGATCATGGTGTAGTTGGTTGTGGAACCAGGGGAAGAAGTTCAATTTAAGTGGTTTTAGTATCTGACTATGTGTTCGGAGGTTCTTCAATCTTCTAAGCTCCATCTATAGGTCTTGGAGTGAAGCAGGTTCATAGTTTGGAAACCCTAAGGGTGAAAGAGATCTTGGTTTAACATCTATCTCCAGTATGGGAGGTAGATAATGTTTGAGGATTTGATGTGGATGTTTCTTTTCAAGTTGTCCGGTGTGGTGGAAAGGGACATCGGAACCCTGTCCCTTTCGGTTATAATCTGTGTTAGTGGAATAATCCCACCTTTCTTATAAAGAGGCAGGGTGGTTTTTTCCTTCTACAAAACCCAGTGCATGAACCCTTTTGGGCGAAACTATAATTATGGTTTTTTGTGTATGAATAAAGATGTAGGTCCTTTTCATCCTCACTTTTGGGTGGACTCATCAGATTATGGTAATTCCCATGGGAGTGGTCAACCATGTAGTGTTTCTGTTGGTTTGGAGTTTTGTTGAATGGGCATGTTGCGATGGGAGAATGACTTGTGTGGGATGCACTCATGTTATGCCAGGTTGGGTCTCTTTGTTAGTCAGTGTTGGTTGGTTAAGATAGTTGGTTCTCGTGGTTGGGATACCCAACATGGGTCTCATATCAGTTATTTTGGAAAAAGTTCACTAATAATCTACCCCATATGGCAGGGAGTCCAATCGGGCCTCTCCGTGTTGGTGTCCTGGTTCTATCTCAGAAAATTAAGTTTCCTTTCATGGTGGGGATTCCATCCAGACCTCCCTGTGTTAGTGTTCTGGTATAGTCTTGGGCATCATATTAGTTCTTATGGTGTGGAGTCATTTAGGGTATCCTCGTATCAAAAATTAGTTTGTGTTCCCATTGTTGGCTTGGTGATATGCTATATTATTCAGAGATATATGTACATCGACTTCTTTCTTGGCTAAAAGTTGGGATTGGAGGGTTCCCAAAGGTTTTTTAAGTAAGGAAGTGGTAACCTTGTTCAAATATGTTGTTTGTTTTAGGTGTACTACTTAATCATTTCATGAATGTCTAAGGTGATTGTCTTACGATGTTGGTTTGAGTGCGGTGAGAGTATCCATAATTTTTCTAGTCTACTAGAGGTGTTTTGGCTTTTGGGGGTAGGTGAACCTTAGAAAGGGAGTCCCATCGTGGTCACCCAAATTAGCTTGTATCCCTATTTTCTTACTGGTGGTTTCCTTGTTGTCTTTTCTTGGGGAATTGGTTGAGAACCACCCTTTGGAATGGAAATGGTATCAGTTGTGTTTTTTCGTTTGGCCTTGTCAAGGATTTCTGGGGGAGGAAAGCCTTATGGCGAGGATAATTGTCACACCCAAGTTTTTTACTTTTACTTCGTCCAGGTTTTGGTTCAGTTCTGGGTCATTTCCCCGAGAACCAGGTGTGACATGTTTGAAATTTTGGGACATTACTTCCTTATATTCTTGGACCATCTTTCCCCTAGGTTTCCCCTAGGATTTACCTTGAATTTTTGAAGAAAAGGAGGGTTTTTGGGTTTCCAGATTAGGCCACACAGTTTGGCTGCATGGTTTAGTAAATCATGCAGACAAACCATGGACAATTTCCAAGTGTTAAAAAAAATATGTTCTGCTGATTTTACCTTCTATAAATAGACCTATTTCTCCCATCTTCTTCCCCATTCATGGTATTCATCCATGGGAGTCCTCCAAGATCCTTCAATATCACTTTTTCATCCATTCTGTGAAGGGGTTTTGAGGGGGAAAACTTCAAGTTTCTTTAATTAAGTGAATTACTGCTTTGTTTTATTCCTTCTCTCTAGGGTTTCTTCATTCCTTTCATGAGGATATATTTTTCCAGTAGCTATGATTTCGTACATGGGGTTTAATCATGGGTTTCTTGGTTCAATATTATTGATTAGTGTTCGTTTTTACTTTCTTGTGGTGTGGTAGTGGTGCGGTTGAAGTTTCTCACATTGATTTTGTGTTTTTGATATTAAAGGTAGGTGGTTCCAAATATAAAAATTATTTGATGATTCAGTTTACTTTATTAATTTCTTTATCTAGTTCTTTGAATTATATATTGGGTTAGAAAGTTTTTTCTAAAAGTTATTAACATGTATTTCATTTTTATATGGAATTTTCGTGTGAAATGGGGTATATTTTTTTATGAAAACCTAATTGGTATTACTTGGTGGTGCTTTATAACTTGTGAAATTGGTTTGTTAAATGATGAGAGGGCTGAAACTTCTGTTTTGCTGTGGTGTTAGTGTGTGTTTGATTCTAAAAGGTGCATTTGGGAGTTATTTTTGTGCAAGGCCATTTTGTGTTCCATGGGATTGTTTTCTAAGTTGTCAAAAGGGTTTATTGAATGATCTAAGAGGTGAAAACCTTATTTCCAAACTAGTTTGGTAGGTGTATCTTTTTAAAATGGTTCTTTTTGAAGTGAAAGTTCTATTTGTGATGTGTACAACTTTGAAAATGTCTTACAAAATTTATTAAAGAATTTATTTTATTTTGAATGAGATGTGAAACATGTTTGCAGGCAGTTTGGTGTGTTTATAATGTTTGAATGAAATTTGAATGTGAAAATGGAATTTTATAACATGTGAAACATGATTGAGCACAAAAGGGAAGCATTTGTATCTAGGTGGGAGGACTAGGCCTAGTATAATAGTGATCCGATAGTGGAAACTTCCCACTTTCACTTAGAAACATTGACGATGAAAATACTAATTAAACTATGATGATGTTTGGGGACCACTAGGCCATTGAGTTTCCCCCCCGTTGTGGCTTGTGCATGAGAAGGTTATTGGTTATGGTTACTTTTACACTGAGATATGATATAACTAGGGACCCACATTTAGCTAGTTTATAAGAGTGTTCCCATGACAAGTGTTCACTGGCTATTGTCTATTTTTTACTTACCGTTGGCATATGATATGTTTGGTTGGTAAATTCATCAGCATGTGTATTTCCTTTAAAATTGTTCATTCTTTAAGGTTTCCCTCTTATAAATATGTGGGTTTACTTAATGTTACACCCCTATTAAATTGTAACCATCATTTCATATTTATGAAAACATGCATGTTTTTTTCTTTCAATGCTTATATAATGGAATCATGATTGGTGGCATCCTACTAGGCTTAGGATCACACCCTACTTACACCCTTGGGTGTAAGTATACTTGTTAATGTTTTTCACTGGATTGGGTAATGCTTTTAGAGTATGTGGTTCAGGTTACTAGTGAACCATATTGGAGTGGGGTTATAGATATGGATTGAGGGAGACTACACCATTCCATGTGGTATTTCTTGGGATTCTCTTCTTGGATTTCTTCCCTTGTGGCACTCTTTGGGCTTTTGTATAAACCTTGGAATTCCTGAAAAATGTTTAAGAGTTGTTTGTTTTAAATTTTCCAATTCGGTTTATTTATTACTATTAGTTATATTATGTTTATAAACATAGATAAATCGTTCCCAAACACCTATGTATGATTCATAGGCACTTGTTCCAACATGTGGGGATCGATAACGCCCCTTAGGCCATGCCACAAACTGGGCCAAGCGCCGGTTTAGACGATGACCAGATCCTGTTCGGGAAATTAATTTTTAACAATTTTATAAAATTTATTTTGTAAAATAAACATTATTTTTTAAATTTATGTTTCAAAATTATCTTGAATCAAATTTTTTATATTTTTCTGAAAAGATAGAAGTTTCATCAAATAATTAAAAAAACTGGTTTTTATTAAGAATTTTCCGTTTATTTATAGAATATTAATACATAAAAATTGTTTTTAAGATGGTTTTAAAAGTACAAGTATTTCAGTTTTATATTTATTAATACAATTTATTTTAATGGATTCAATTATATATTTAATTGGTATATTAATACTTTCAATTTTTATGAGAAGTTTCTCTTTGGAAAATATATTTTGCATCATGTCTATGAGTTTAATTTTAAATTACATTATAACAATTTTATGAGTTTAATTTTTAAAAAAGGGTACCACATTTAGAATAAGTATAATTTATATTTTATCATAAGTTCAAATTAATTTTTGTCCATAATTAATAGTAAAATAGTTAATAACTAATATTTATAGTTAAGGTAAAAATGTGTTTATCAAGGGGTGGTTAAATTAAACTGATATGGTCTAAAATGACTTATAAAAATTTTTAAAACCCATTTTATTGACATATATTTAAAATTAACCAATTATATTCATTAATTACCCATTTGGGATCTTTTTTGAATGTCAAAATTGTGGGTACACATTTTTCATTAAAATAATTCCAAGTGCGTCCTCCCCCCACTTATAAAAGGCCACCCCCTCTCATCTCTTATCCACAAATACAAAACCCTTTTATTGGAAAATAAATTCCCAAATTATAATGACCCATACTTTACATACATTGTTATTACATCAAAATTGAAGCATAATTATTACAACATATAACAAAACCACGAAAGGACCGTAAAGGTATAGTGTCTTTAGAAACTGGGAAACATAAACCACTGGTTCATAAATCATCTACATTGTCTCCCATTTATTTCATCATATCTATAGTCCCTTTTGGCATATCTTACTTAATAACCTTCTTCCAGACCTGGGGGAAATAAAACATACAAAAGGGTGAGATCAAATGCTCAGTAAGGGTAAACAAAACAAAAATCAATCACATCATATTTATAAGAACATAACATTTTGGAAATCTTAACCTGCAATAGAAATCATAATTTCATAACATGGGACAAACCATGGCAGTGAAATGTAATCACAATAATCATAACATAAAACATGAATCTTTGTGTCATACACACATAATCATAGAGAATCATTTCTTAATAGTGAAGACTCATTCCCAAGACTATCTTAGTGGACAATGTCCATTTCTGAACCGAGTTCACTCCTCGTTTCAGTCCTGTTTCACTAAACCAGTATAACCTACCGTTCCAACCATTTCTATCTCATGAGATATAAAATCATTACCCAATTCATTTGAGGGAGATATAGGTCCCAACCATCTCATAATGATATCATTCTTATGTGTTCCACAAAATCATAAATCATACATCATTGCATAACCCATGTAGTAAAAATGGGAATCTTAAACATCGTGACATCATAAAACAACTCATATAAGATAAAGGAATTCATAGAAATAATTCAATCACAACATAATCAAATAAATGTAATAATAGTGATAGAAACAGAACCCTTTATTATCTTAGATGGAAAATAATTTTGATAAAACACTTGAACTCCATTCTGGAGGAAAATATCCTTTCTACTTCAAAAACACTTTCCTTTCTTTAACATGTTATAAAATATTAAACTAAAAGAAGTTGATTAAAAATAAACATGAAATCTTGTAAGGTAAGCTTCTTGGAAATAATGTTTTAAAAATCCATTCATGCCGTATAAGTTAAAAGAAAACATTATTCTCGTACTTTTGTCCGAAAAGTCAAAAAGTACCTCGTACGAAAAACGAAAAAATATTCCTTTCATATCTTTTACAAAAAAACTCACCGAAGGGAAAAATTGGATATAAACTACTGTATAAGGATATAAATATTACATATTGAGGAAGCATGTATGTGCATGATAAAATACACCCCAGTAAATTTCAAAGTATAAACAATCTCGAATAAAAATGAGATTGTGATATTTTCCATACCTTAGGTCCAATTTGCTTCGTATGTGTCCGAAACTCTTGTATAATTATTTAAATAATGTTATTGACTTATTCCAGAATCATACTTATTGTTATGATATCATATATGGTCATATTCTTGGCTTCTTAGTAGTAATATTTCATTGCTACTTGTTATTCGGGTGTTTATAACTTTTTGTTCTTATGCGGGTTTTGTCGAATTAATTCTTATTCTTCTATTTAGGTTATATATATATCATTTACAGAATGGTATTAATGTACTATATATAATATTTATTCATTCAATTAATTTATATAATCATTATGCAATAAAGATCATGTAGAACGAATCACATCATATTGTGGAGACGGTATTCCGTACGTACGCACGAGCGATGATATCATTTCCATGATCGTGGAATTGTATTGGAGTGTTTGTATACTATTTAGTAATCAATATCACTTTACAATAATCATATATATTCATTAATTTTACCCTTATACCCATCCAAGTAAGGTGGTGGTGGAAAATAGATTACACCACGGCGTGGAGACGGTATTCCGTACGTACGCACGCACGGTGATTTCGTTTTCCGTAGGATGGATAAGAGGTGAAATAGGGTTGTTTTATATTTATAATTACATATAAGTATATAAGTGATACTTATGTTATTACCTCATAATGAAACAACTAAAGAAGAGGTGTTAGAAGAAGAATGGAACTTGAGGAAAACGGTAGAAGGTATTACCTCTTTCTCGAAGTGCCTCCTTTAAACTTTCTCTTAAGGCACTAAAGTTGGTCTTTTGATAAGACCAATACCTCTAGTAGGTTTCTAAGGAAGTGGGGAAGTGAAATGGGCTGGGGTTGGCCGATCTTGAAGGCTCAAATTGGTGTGAGGAAGAGTGGGAGGAGGTGCCCTTTTATAAGGGGGGAGAGGGGCACCTTTGGAAATATAAGAAATATTAGTTTATATTAAATCCCAACCCCACCTAAAAACTTCCAAAATGACTCATATAGGAAGCTTAGATTAGATAGGGTTGTAATATCATCAACCAATAAAATTTATATATGTTTGGAATTTATTTTAAACATTATCAACATGATTTATCATTATTTATCAATTTAATTTTTTTGTGGTAATAATATTCGAAATTTTAAATTATTATAAATAATTACATATGTGTTGTTAATTTTCCATAATTTGACACTTTATGACATTTTAGACCATAAAAATTATAATTTATAATTTATAATTTTTTTTGTGATTTTTAAACAATATTATAATATGTTATATTTATAAAATAACAATAGTGTCAATTTTGACACTATTCATTTATTTGAATTTAAATAAAATATATACATAAGATATGTTCGAACTAAAAGCTTTAATAGATTCATAAAATGTAATATGTATCTATAAAAGTAGTGTAGCACATTAAATAGTTCATATAATATTTACTTTAATATTTTTAAAAAAATTTATTTGATATTTTCATTTATAAAATAATTTCAACATCACTATTGTGTCATAATTAATGATAATTATTTAATCCCTAAAAATTATAAATAAATTCCTATGATGTAGAAAATTGTATTATATTTCTATATACTATTCATGTTCGAATTTTCATTAAGTTTATCACCAATGTAAAATTATTATACTTATAAGATTTAAGAAAGTGACATGTTGTCACATTCTTTGGTTTTAATAATAATTAAATTATTTTCATGGAACAAAGTCCATTAAATGAATAAAATCTGACCCTTAGGTGATATGGGTCGACATTTAGTCATCCAATAGGATTTTGGCAGGTGTTAGGGTAATTTTATAATTTTATATTTACCCTTAATTACCCGATTTACCTTTAACTATGGTAAATAAAATTTACCGTAGTTACTATTCATAATGACCAAAAATAAAAAGTAGTCTATTAACATAATTTGGACCCAATTATTCTGAATATGGAATCCATTTTTCAAAATTCAAAACATATAAGTTGCAGTAATTAATTTAAAATAAATCCTGTTGTTAAGAAAACGGGGTTTAGAAGTTAAAACATTGCCAAAGATTGAAATGTTTTTACCTATGAATTTAATGTGATATTAATGCTAATGACATACATTATATTAAATAGTAAAAATATATTCTATTTATACTTTAAAACCATTCAATATTATAATTTATCCATATAAATTATCTCAATGAAAAAAGTTGTTCTTAATTAAATTTAGCATATTTTTACTATTCATAAAAATATGAAAGTTATCAGAAAAATATCAAAAATATATCCAAAGTAAATTTTTATACCCTGATTCAAAAGAAGAATTCTATTTTGTCAAATTGAACTTATAAAATTGTCAATAACTAGATTTAATGTGGGTGCGCCATCAAAAGGCGACAAAACTATATTTTATGAAAAATATTTCTTTATAAAAAAAAACTGATTTTTCTTTTATACCTCATTCTAGAAAATGTATATGTTGAATTAAAATGTTATAAAATTCAAAATTCAGTTAGTACTATTTATAACGGCTAGTTTTAATAATATTTTAATAGCATATCGTTGTTTAGTGAAACTCGTTATTGCGTACGATGCAAGCTATCGAGGAAGGCCGCAGTAGCGTGTAAAGCAAGCCAAACTAGTGTTGTGTGTAGAGAAAGATTACTTTGATGATTTATATAACATAAAAACAAAATATTTCTCATAAAAGTCTCGGGTGTTACATTCTACCCCCCTTAAGATGAATTTCTCCCTCGAAATTCGTCACTCTATAACAAACAGATGAGGATACCTCTCCCTCATCATATACTCAAGCTCCCATGTAGCTTCTTCTAATTGGTGGTTCCTCCATAAAACTTTCATCAATCGAGTGGTCTTGTTTCGTAGGACTTTTTCTCTACAATCCAGAATCTCTATCGGTTGTTCTTCATAAGATAGATCCTGCTCCAGCGGTACAACTTCTGAGCTGAGTACATCTGAAGGATTAGGTATGTACTTCCTTAGGAGAGATACATGGAACACATCGTGAACTTGAGAGAGATTCGGTGGAAGTTCCAATCGGTAAGCTACCTTCCCAACACGATCCGGTATTTCTAAAGACCTATATATCTAGGGCTCAACTTACCCTTCTTTCCAAATCTCATGACCCTCTTCCAGGGAGATATTCGTAAGAACACTTTACCACCCACTTCAAACTCTAGGTCTTTTCTTCCGTTATCGGCATAACTTTTCTATCGACTCTGAGCTGCTCTTTTTTGTTGTCGAATAGATCTGACCTTTTTTGCCATTTCATTAACGAGATAAGGTCCTAATAGCTTTCTTTCCCCAACTTCATCCCAGCAAGTTGGAGTCCTGCATTTCTTTCCATAGAGAGCTTCATAAGGAGCCATTTGAATACTGGAGTGAAAGATATTTTTATAAGAAAATTCCTCCAAAGGTAGGTGTTGATCCCAACCACCTTTGAAATACATAGAGAAAGATCTCAACATATCTTCTAGAGTTTGAATTGTTCTCTCAGACTGACCGTCTGTCTGAGGATGATAAGCAGTTCTGAAACTCAACTCTGTATCCAGAGTATGCTCAAGACTTCACCAGAACTTCGAGGTAAATCTCGGATCCCGATCAGATATAATAGAAAGTGGTACTCCATGCAATCTTACCACTTCCTTTACATCTATCCTGGAAATCTGATACAGAGATAAATCCTCTCTAATAGCAATGAAGTGTGCAGACTTTGTAAGATGATCAACTATGACCCAGATATCATTATTGCCTTTGGATGTTTTAGGAAGTCCTGTGACAAAGTCCATAGTGATGTTTTCCCATTTTCATTTGGGTATGGGTAATGGTTGTAACATCTCCTTAGACTTCTGTCTCTCATCTTTAACTTGTTGAAAAACCAAGCATCGAGAGACATATTCAGAAACATCTCTTTTCAGGCCATCCCACCAGAAGTACTCTTTCAGGTCCCTATACATCTTCGTGCTTCTAGGATGAATAGAGAATGAAGAACTATGAGTCTCATCCAGCAGTTCCTTCTTTAATTCAGGGATGGGGGGAACACAAACCCGATTCTTGAACTTTATTATCCCATCACAATCAATGTTGAATTCAGGAACATTTCTCACCTTCTTTTGTAACTTGACATCTTCATTCTGTGCCTCTTTAATCTTCACATGTATAGATGGTTGAACATTCATTTGAGAAAGATAAGATTTTTCCCCTTCCATTATAATTCCAAGATCCATCCTTTGTAAATCCATAAATATTGGATCTTTTGTGATCCTCATCATGGATAAACTGGCATGGTCTTGTCGACTAAATGCATCTGGCACCTTGTTTGCTTTCCCAGGGTGGTAATGAATTGAGAAGTCATAATCCTTAATCAGCTCCAACTATCTTCTTTGGCGCATATTCAGCTCCTTTTGTGTTAAAATATACTTTAAACTTTTATGATCAGTATAAATATCACACCTTTCACCATAAAGGTAATGCCTCCAAATCATTAATGCAAAGATTACCACAGCTAACTTCAAATCATGAGTTGGGTAATTTTGCTCATGGATTTTCAACTGTCGTGAGGCATAAGCTATCACCATATCATTTAACATAAGAACACACACCAATCCCTTCTTGGATGCATCACTGTAGATCACAAACCTTTCTCCACTACAAGGCAGTGTGAGCACAGGTGCACTGGATAACCTTCTTTTCAACTCCTTGAAATTCTCTTCACATTCCTCCGTCCAGACAAACTTAACTCCTTTCTGAGTCAACTCGGTGAGTAGATTAGATAATCATGAAAAATATTTCACAAAATATCTATAATATCCATCAAAACCAAGAAAACTTCGGATCTCAGTTACTATTGTTGGTCTCGACCATCTTTCGAAAACCTCTGTTTTTGCTGGATCCACAGATATCCCCTCTTTTGATATTATGTGATCCAAAAATGAAACTTTTTGAAGCCAAAATTCACACTTGGTAAATTTGGCATAATGATTCTCCTTTCTTAGGGTCTTCAATATAATTCTCAAGTGATCTTCATGTTCTTCCTTGCTATTTGAATAGACAAGAATATCGTCTATAAAGACTACCACAAATTGATCAAGATAGTCTCTAAATCCTCTATTCATCAGATCCATGAAGATAGTAGGGGCATTAGTAAGACCAAATGGAATCGCTATAAATTCATAGTGTCCATACCTTTTACGGAAAGCCGTCTTTGGTATATCCTCCCTTTTGACCCTTAATTGATTATACCCTGAACGAAGATCAATCTTGGAAAAGTATTGAGCTCTGCGTAGTTGGTCAAATAAATCATCAATGCGTGGGAGAGGATATTTTTTCTTGATAGTGATCTTGTTAAGTTCTCAATAATCAATGCAGAGTCTCATTGATCCATCTTTCTTCTTAACAAATAGAACATGTTCTCTCCAAGGTGATGCACTAGGGTGTATGAATCCCTTATCAAGATTCTCTTGGAGTTGCTTCTTCAATTCCTGCAACTCAACTGGGGCCATTCTATAAGGTGTCTTTGAAATAGGCAAATCACCCGGTATGAGTTCTATTGAAAACTCAACTTCACGAATTGGTGGAAGACCCAGTAATTCCTCCGGAAAGACATCATCAAACTCCCGTACAATGGGAATATTCTTAATTGTGAGTTTCCAACCAACCATTTGAGATAAATAACCCTCATTTAGTGGAATCAAGACCCATAAGATGGAAGAAATTTCCTCTGGAAGGTTATGTTCATCCTTGCATCGATAGACGATCATAGATTGATCTAGAATATGAAATGTGACTTCCCTTATTTGGAAATTGATATGAGCTCCATATAAAGAAAGACAATCCATGCCAAGAATCACATCAAATTCCACTATAGGAAGGATCACAAGATTTGCAGGAAGCACTTTCCCACAAACTTCAATCGGGGAAGAATTATAAACTTTTGATGTGACTGTTGTTCCATTAGGTGTTGTCACAGCTAACTCAAAATCTAATTGTTGTGGTAATACGGTGATACCCTTAGAAAATTCTTCAGAAATAAAAGAGTGGGTGGATCCAGAATCAAATAAAAAAATTGCTACTTTAGAGTGGATGGTATGTGTACCTTTCACCACGTCGTTATCGTACTCCACATCGCTGATAGAAATTGCATGTGACTTTCCTTTGTCTATAGCCTTAAGAGTTTGTTGACTTCGACCGTCATCATCAACCCTTGGATTAGGGAATTTATTGGCATAATGTCCCATCTCCTTGCACATGAAACATTGAAGTGTAGTAGTTTCATTCTATGTATCCCTTCCTTTGTTTGCATCATTAGACATCTTCTTCCCATCATCGCGGCATTAAAATTCCCGATGACCTTCCTTTCCACATTTGAAACATTTACTTGTCCCTTTAAGACAACTCCCTCCATGTTTCTTTCCACACTTTGAGCATAAGGGAAATCTCGTCTTCTTTTCAGTGTGCTCTTTAGATTTTCCTTTGAATTCCATTTTCCTCTTCTTATCAAACCCATATGACTGATGGGTTACTCCAATATCCATCTCAACTTTGAGATCACATCGAAAGATTTCCTCATAGCTATTGAAGTCCCTTATGGCTAAGGCTCTCCGAAGACTTGGTTTTAAGCCACTAAAGAATCGATCGATCTTACTCTCAGGTTGGATAATAATACCAGAAGCGTACCTTGCAAGCCTTGTAAAATTTGATTCATAGGTACCAACATATTCATCATACTTTTGATTTAGTTCAAGAAACTCTTTCTCCATCTTTGTTCGGAGAATACGAGGGAAGTACTTATTGAAAAATAAGTTCTTGAACACGTCCCATTCCATGGACTCAATTTCATCCCTTTTTCTCATGTTCGTAATAAGATTCCACCATTGATCATCATCACCTTCCAATCGATACACTGCTAAGATGACTTTATCATGATCAGAACATTGAAGAACTGAAAATATCTTTTCAGTAGTACTAATCCATTGTTCAGCAACTAATGGATCAGTAGACCCGCTGAATGAAGGTGGACGCTGTCTCATGAAGTATTCAACAGAATGTTGCTCCTTCCTTTGCTCGTTTGGAAGTCCAGCATGATTCATAGCTTGAGAAAGTTGTGTGAGCATGGCTACAAGATTTTTTCATTCCATCTCCCATAACGTTTGGTTGCTCAGAGGGACAATCATTGCATTGCCTGTCGCATTCCGCATTAACACGGTTCCTTAGGGTTCCAACCATTGACTAAAACCAAGAAGAATAGTGTGAGAAACACTAATTATAATAGGAAAACCACATAATCAAGAATAAAATTTCAAACTTAAGGTCTTATCCTAGGTTATTCATGGCCATTTCTAAAACACTAAGATTGCGTTCTATGCTTAGACTTATCCTTAGGGTTCTTACTAAGGCTTTCACATCCTAGTTTCCAAAGGTTAACTATACCTTTCCTCTGATACCAACTATAACGACCCATACTTTACATACATTTTTATTACATCAGAATTGAAGCATACTTATTTCAACATATAACAAAACCACGAAAGGTCCGTATAGGTATAATGTCTTTAGAAACTGGGAAACATAAACAACTGGTTCATAAAGCATCTACATTGTCTCCCATTTATTTCATCATATCTATAGTCCCTTTTGGCATATATTACTTAATAACCTTCTTCCTGACCTGGGGGAAAGAAAACATAGAAAAGGGTGAGCTCAAATGTTCCGTAAGGGTAAACAAAACAAAAATTAATCACATCATATTCATAAGAACATAACATTTTGGAAATCTCAACCTTCAAAAGAAATCATAATTTCATAACAAGGGATAAATCATGGCAGTGAAATGTAATCACAATAATCATAACATAAAACATGAAACTTTGTGGCATGAACACATAATCATAGAGAATCATTTCTTATTAGTCAAGACTCATTACCAAGACTTTAGTAGACAAAGTCCATTTCTGAACTGAGATCACTCCTCGTTTCAGTTCTGTTTCACTGAACAGGTATAACCTACCGTTTCAGCCATGTCTATATCATGACATATAAAATCCTTACCCAATTCATTGGAGGGAGATATAGGTCCCACCCATCTCATAATGATACCATTCTTATTTGTGCCACAAAATCATAAATCATACATCATTGCATAACCCATGTAGTAAAAATGGGAATCTTAAACATCGTGACATCATAAAACAACTCATATAAGATAAAGGAATTAATAAAAATAATTGCATCACAACATAATCAAATCAATGTAATAATAGGGATAGAAACATAACCCTTTATTATCTTAGATGGAAAATAATTTTGATAAAACAGTTGAACTCCATTGTTGATGAAAATACCCTTTCAACTTCAAAAACACTTTCCTTTCTTTAACATGTTATAAAATTTTAAACTAAAAGAAGTTGATTAAAAATAAACATGAAAAACTTTTAAGGGAAGCTTATTGGAAATAATGTTTTAAAAATCCATTCATGTCGTATAAGTTAAAAGAAAACATTCTTCTCGTACTTTTGTCGGAAAAGTCAAAAAGTACCTCGTACGAAAAACGACAAAAGATTCCTTTCATATCTTTTACAAAAAAACTCACCGAAGGGTAAAATTGGATATAAACTATTGTATAAGGATATAAATATTACATATTGATGAAGAATTGATGTGGATGATAAAATACTCCCCAGTAAATTCCAAAGTATAAACAATCTCGGATAAAAATGAGATTGTGATATTTTCCTTACCTTAGGTCCAATTTGTTTCGTATGTGTCCGAACCTCATGTATAATGATTTAAATAATGTTATTGACTTATTCCAGAATCATACTTATTTTTATGATATCATATATGGTCATATTATTAGCTTCTTAGTAGTAATATTTCATTGCTACTTGTTATTCGGGTGTTTATAACTTTTTGTTCTTATGCTTGTTTGGTCGAATTAATTATTATTCTTCTATTTAGGTTATAGATACATCATTTCCATAATGGTATTAATGTACTATATATCATATTTATTCATTCAATTCATTTATATAATCATTATGCAATGAAGATCAAGTAGAACGAATCGCATCACATCGTGGAGACGGTATTCCGTACGTACGCACGAGCGATGATATCGTTCCCATGATCGTGGAATTGTATTGAAGTGGATGTATACTATTTAAGAATCAATATCACTTTACAATAATCATATATATTCATTATTGTTACCCTTATACCCATCCAAGTAAGGTGGTGGTGGAAAATAGATTACACCACGGTATGGAGACGGTATTCCGTACGTACGCACGCGCGGTGATTTCGTTTTCCATAGGATGGATAAGAGGTGAAATAGGGTTGTTTCATATTTATAATAACATATAAGTATATAATTGATACTGATGTTGTTACCTCATAATTAAACAACTAAATAGGAGGTAGTAGAAGAATAATGGAACATGAAGAAAACGGTAGAAGGTATTACCTCTTTCTCGAAGTGCCTCCTTTAAACTTTCTCTTAAGGCACTAGAGTTGGTCTTTTGATAAGACCAGTACCTCTAGTAGGTTTCTAAGGAAGTGGGGAAGTTAAATGGGAAGGGTTTTTCCGAGCTTTAATGCTCAAATTGGTGTGAGGAAGAGAGGGAGGAGGTGCCTTTTTATAAGGGAGGAGAGGGGAACCTTTGGAAATATAAGAAATATTAGTTTATATTAAATCCCAACCCCACTTAAAAACATCCAAAATGACTCATATTCGAAGCTTATATTAGATAGGGTTGTAATATCATCAACCAATAAAATTTAGACATGTTAGGAATTTATTTTAAACATTATCAACTTGATTTATCCTTATTTATCAATTTAATTTTATTTGTGGTAATAATATTATAAATTTTAAATAATTATAAATAATTACATATGTGTTGTGAATTTTCCATAATTTGACACTTTATGAAACTTTCGACCATATAAATTTTAATATATAATTTTTAAATATTTTTGTGATTTTTAAACAATTTTATAATATGTTATTTTTATAAAATAACAATAGTGTCAATTTTGACACTATTCATTTATTTGAATTTAAATAAAATATATACAGAATATATGTTCGAAATAAAAGCTTTAATAGATTCATAAAATGTCATATGTATCTAGAAAAGTAGTGTAGCACATTAAATAGTTCATATAATATTTACTTTAATATTTTTAAAAAAAATTATTTGATATTTTAATTTATAAAATAATTTCAACATCACTATTGTGTCATAATTAATGATAATTATTTAATCCCTAAAAATTATAAATAAATTCCGATGATGTAGAAAATTGTATTATATTTCTATAGACTATTCATGTTCGAAGTTTCATTAATTTTATCACCAATGTAAAATTATTATACTTATAAGATTTAAGAAAGTGACATGTTGTCACATTCTTTGGTTTTAATAATAATTAAATTATATTCATGGAACAAAGTCCATTAAATGAATCAAATCCGACCCTTAGGTGATATGGGTCGACTTTTAGTCATCCAATAGGATTTTGGCAGGTGTTAGGGTAATTTTATAATTTTATATTTACCCTTAATTACCCGATTTACCTTTAACTATGGTAAATAAAATTTACCGTAGTTACTATTCATAATGACCAAAAATAAAAAGTAGTCTATTAACATAATTTGGACCCAATGATTCTGAATATGGAATCCATTTTTTAAAATTAAAAACATATAAGTTTCAGTAATTAATTTAAAATAAATCCCGTTGTTAAGAAAATGGGTTTTAGAAGTTAAAACATTACCAAAGATTGAAATGTTTTTACCTATGAATTTAATGTTATATTAATGCTAATGACATACATTATATTAAATAGTAAAAATATATTCTATTTATACTTTAAAACCATTCAATATTATAATTTATCCATATAAATTATCTCAATGAAAAAAGTTGTTCTTAATTAAATTTAGCATATTTTTACTATTCATAAAAATATGAAAGATATCAGAAAAATATCAAAAATATATCCAAAGTAAATTTTTATACCCTGATTCAAAAGAAGAATTCTATTTTGTCAAATTGAACTTATAAACTTGTCAAAAACTAGATTTAATGTGGGTGCGCCATCAAAAGGCGGCAAAACTATATTTTATGAAAAATATTTCTTTATCCAAAAAAACTGATTTTTCTTTTATACCTCATTCTAGAAAATGTATATGTTGAATTAAAATGTTATAAAATTCAAAATTCAGTTAGTACTATTTATAACGGCTAGTTTCAATAATATTTTAATAGCATATCGTTGTTTAGTGAAACACGGTATTGCGTACGATGCAAGCTATCGAGGAAGGCCACAGTTGGATGTAAAGCAAGCCAAGCTAGTGTTGCGTGTAGAGAAAGATTACTTTGATGATTTATATAACATAAAAACAAAATATTTCTCCTAAAAGTCTCGGGTGTTACATTCTACCCCCCTTAAGATGAATTTCTCCCTCGAAATTCGTCACTCTATAACAAACAGATGAGGATACCTCTCCCTCATCATATACTCAAGCTCCCATGTAGCTTCTTCTAATTGGTGGTTCCTCCATAAAACTTTCATCAATCGAGTGGTCTTGTTTCGTAGGACTTTTTCTCTTCAATCCAGAATCACTATCGGTTGTTCTTCATAAGATAGATCCTGCTCCAGCGGTACAACTTCTGAGCTGAGTACATGTGAAGGATCAGGTATGTACTTCCTTAGGAGAGATACATGGAACACATCGTGAACTTGAGAGAGATTCGGTGGAAGTGCCAATCGGTAAGCTACCTTCCCAACACGATCCAGTATTTCTAAAGGACCTATATATCTAGGGCTCAACTTCCCCTTCTTTCCAAATCTCATGACCCTCTTCCAGGGAGATATTCCTAAGAACACTTTACCACCCACTTCAAACTCTAGGTCTTTTCTTCCGTTATCGGCATAACTTTTCTATCGACTCTGAGCTGCTCTTTTGTGTTGTCGAATAGATCTGACCTTTTTTGCCATTTCATTAACGAGATAAGGTCCTAATAGATTTCTTTCCCCAACTTCATCCCAGCAAGTTGGAGTCCTGCATTTCTTTCCATAGAGAGCTTCATAAGGAGCCATCTGAATACTGGAGTGAAAGATATTTTTATAAGAAAATTCCACCAAAGGTAGGTGTTGATCCCAACCACCTTTGAAATACATAGAGCAAGATCTCAACATATCTTCTAGAGTTTGAATTGTTCTCTCAGACTGACCGTCTGTCTGAGGATGATAAGCAGTTCTGATACTCAACTCTGTATCCAGAGTATGCTCAAGACTTCACCAGAACTTCGAGGTAAATCTCGGATCCCGATCAGATATAATAGAAAGTGGTACTCCATGCAATCTCACCACTTCCTTTACATCTATCCTGTAAATATGACACAGAGATAAATCCTCTCTAATAGCAATGAAGTGTGCAGACTTTGTAAGATGATCAACTATGACCCAGATATCATTATTGCCTTTGGATGTTTTAGGAAGTCCTGTGACAAAGTCCATAGTGGTGTTTTCCCATTTTCATTCAGGTATGGGTAATGGTTGTAACATCTCCTTGGACTTCTGTCTCTCATCTTTAACTTGTTGACAAACCAAGCATCGAGAGACATATTCAGCAACATCTCTTTTCATGCCATCCCACCAGAAGTACTCTTTCAGGTCCCTATACATCTTCGTGCTTCTAGGATGAATAGAGAATGATGAACTATGAGTCTCATCCAGCAGCTCCTTCTTTAATTCAGGGATGGGGGGAACACTAACCCGATTCCTGAACTTTATTATCCCATCACAATCAATGTTGAATTCAGGAACATTTCTCACCTTCTTTTGTAACTCGACATCTTCTTTCTGTGCCTCTTTAATCTTCACATGTATATATGGTTGAACATTCATTTGAGAAAGATAAGATTTTTCCCCTTCCATTATAATTCCAAGATCCATCCTTTGTAAATCCATAAATATTGGATCTTTTGTGATCCTCATCATGGATAAACTGGCATGGTCTTGTCGACTAAATGCATCTGGCACCTTGTTTGCTTTCCCAGGGTGGTAATGAATTGAGAAGTCATAATCCTTAATCAGCTCCAACTATCTTCTCTGGCGCATATTCAGCTCCTTTTGTGTGAAAATATACTTTAAACTTTTATGATCAATATAAATATCACACCTTTCACCATAAAGGTAATGCCTCCAAATCATTAATGCAAAGATTACCACAGCTAACTTCAAATCATGAGTTGGGTAATTTTGCTCATGGATTTTCAACTGTCGTGAGGCATAAGCTATCACCATATCATTTAACATAAGAACACACACCAATCCCTTCTTGGATGCATCACTGTAGATCAAAAACCTTTCTCCACTACAAGGCAGTGTGAGCACAGGTGCACTGGATAACCTTCTTTTCAACTCCTTGAAATTATCTTCACATTCCTCCGTCCAGACAAACTTAACTCCTTTCTGAGTCAACTCGGTGAGTGGATTAGATAATCGTGAAAAATATTTCACAAAATTGCGATAATATCCATCCAAACCAAGAAAACTTCGGATCTCAGTTACTATTGTTGGTCTCGACCATCTTTCGATAACCTCTGTTTTTGCTAGATCCACAGTTATCCCCTCTTTTGATATTATGTGATCCAAAAATGAAACTTTTTTAAGCCAAAATTCACACTTGGTAAATTTGGCATAATGATTCTCCTTTCTCAGGGTCTTCAATATAATTCTCAAGTGATCTTCATGTTCTTCCTTGCTTTTTGAATAGACAAGAATATCGTCTATAAAGACTACCACAAATTGATCAAGATAGTCTCTAAAGCCTCTATTCATCAGATCCATGAAGATAGTAGGGGCATTAGTAAGACCAAATGGAATCGCTATAAATTCATAGTGTCCATACCTTTTACGGAAAGCCGTCTTTGGTATATCCTCCCTTTTGACCCTTAATTGATGATACCCTGAACGAAGATCAATCTTGGAAAAGTATTGAGCTCCGCGTAGTTGGTCAAATAAGTCATCAATGCGTGGGAGAGGATATTTTTTCTTGATAGTGATCTTGTTAAGTTCTCAATAATCAATGCAGAGTCTCATTGATCCATCTTTCTTCTTAACAAATAGAATATGTTCCCTCCAAGGTGACGCACTAGGGCGTATGAATCCCTTATCAAGATTCTCTTGGAGTTGCTTTTTCAATTCCTGCAACTCAACTGGGGCCATTCTATAAGGTGTCTTTGAAATAGGCAAATCACCTGGTATGAGTTCTATTGAAAACTCAACTTCACGAATTGGTGGAAGACCCAGTAATTCCTCTGGAAAGACATCATCAAACTCCCGTACAATGGGCATATTCTTAATTGTGAGTTTCCCACCAACCATTTGAGATAAATAACCCTCATTTAGTGGAATCAAGACCCATAAGATGGAAGAAATTTTCTCTGGAAGGTTATGTTCATCCTTGCATCGATAGACGATCATAGATTGATCTAGAATATGAAATGTGACTTCCCTTCTTTGGAAATTGATATGAGCTCCATATAAAGAAAGACAATCCATGCCAAGAATCACATCAAATTCCACTATAGGAAGGATCACAAGCTTTGCAGGAAGCACTTTCCCACAAACTTCAATCGGGGAAGAATTATAAACTTTTGATGCGACTGTTGTCCCATTAGGTGTTGTCACAGCTAACTCAAAATCTAATTGTTGTGGTAATACGGTGATACCCTTAGAAAATTCTTCAAAAATAAAAGAGTGGGTGGATCCAGAATCAAATAAAAAAATTTCTACTTTAGAGTGGATGGTATGTGTACCTTTCACCACGTCGTTATCATACTCCACATCGCTGATAGAAATTGCATGTGACTTTCCTTTGTCTATAGCCTTAAGAGTTTGTTGACGTCGACCGTCATCATCAACCCTTGGATTAGGGAATTTATTGGCATAATGTCCCATCTCCTTTCACATGAAACATTGAAGTGTAGTAGTTTCATTTTGTGTATCCCTTCCTTTGTTTGCATCATTAGACATCTTCTTCCCATCATCGCGGCGTTCAAATGCCTGATGACCTTCCTTTCCACATTTGAAACATTTACTTGTCCCTTTAAGACAACTCCCTCCATGTTTCTTTCCACACTATGAGCATAAGGGAAATATCGTCTTCTTTTCAGTGTGCTCTTTAGATTTTCCTTTGAATTCCATTTTCTTCTTCTTATCAAACCCATATGACTGATGGGTTACTCCAATATCCATCTCAACTTTGAGATCACATCGAAAGATTTCCTCATAGCTATTGAAGTCCCTTATGGCTAAGTCTCTCCGAAGACTTGGTTTTAAGCCACTAAAGAATCGATCGATCTTACTCTCAGGTTGGATAATAATACCAGAAGCGTACCTTGCAAGCCTTGTAAAATTTTCTTCATAGGTACCAACATATTCATCATACTTTTGATTCAGTTCAAGAAACTCTTTCTCCATCTTTGTTCGGAGAATACGAGGGAAGTACTTATTGAAAAATAAGTTCTTGAACACGTCCCATTCCATGGACTCAATTTCATCCCTTTTCCTCGTATTCTTAATAAGATTCCACCATTGATCATCATCACCTTCCAATCGATACAATGCTAAGATGACTTTATCATGATCAGAACATTGAAGAACTGAAAAAATCTTTTCAGTAGTACTAATCCATTGTTCAGCAACTAATGGATCAGTAGACCCGCTGAATGATGGTGGACGCTGTCTCATGAAGTATTCAACAGAATGTTTCTCCTTCCTTTGCTCGTTTGGAAGTCCAACATGATTCATAGCTTGAGAAAGTTGTGTGAGCATGGCTACAAGATTTTTTCATTCCATCTCCCATAACGTTTGGTTGCTCAGAGGGACAATCATTGCATTGCCCGTCGCATTCCGCATTAACACGGTTCCTTCGGGTTCCAACCATTGACTAAAACCAAGAAGAATAGTGTGAGAAACACTAATTATAATAGGAAAACCACATTATCAAGAATTAAATTTCAAACTTAAGGTCTTATTGTAGGTTATTCATGGCCATTTCTAAAACACTAAGATTGCGTTCTATGCTTAGACTTATCCTTAGGGTTCTTACTAAGGCCTTCACATCCTAGTTTCCAAAGGATAACTATACCTTTCCTCTGATACCAACTATAACGACCCATACTTTACATACATTTTTATTACATCAGAATTGAAGCATACTTATTTCAACATATAACAAAACCACGAAAGGTCTGTATAGGTATAGTGTCTTTAGAAACTGGGAAACATAAACAACTGGTTCATAAAGCATCTACATTGTCTCCCATTTATTTCATCATATCTATAGTCCCTTTTGGCATATATTACATAATAACCTTCTTCCTGACCTGGGAGAAATAAAACATAGAAAAGGGTGAGCTCAAATGCTCAGTAAGGGTAAACAAAACAAAAATTAATCACATCATATTCATAAGAACATAACATTTTGGAAATCTTAACCTGCAAAAGAAATCATAATTTCATAACAAGGGATAAATCATGGTAGTGAAATGTAATCACAATAATCATAACATAAAACATGAAACTTTGTGGCATGAACACATAATCATAGAGAATCATTTCTTATTAGTCAAGACTCATTACCAAGACTTTAGTAGACAAAGTCCATTTCTGAACTGAGATCACTCCTCGTTTCAGTTCTGTTTCACTGAACATGTATAACCAACCGTTTCAGCCATGTCTATATCATGAGATATAAAATCCTTACCCAATTCATTGGAGGGAGATATAGGTCCCACCCATCTCATAATGATACCATTCATATGTGTGCCACAAAATCATAAATCATACATCATTGCATAACCCATGTAGTAAAAATGGGAATCTTAAACATCGTGACATCATAAAACAACTCATATAAGATAAAGGAATTAATAAAAATAATTGCATCACAACATAATCAAATCAATGTAATAATAGGGATAGAAACATAACCCTTTATTATCTTAGATGGAAAATAATTTTGATAAAACAGTTGAACTCCATTCTTGATGAAAATATCCTTTCAACTTCAAAAACACTTTCCTTTCTTTAACATGTTATAAAATTTTAAACTAAAAGAAGTTGATTAAAAATAAACTTGAAAACTTTTAAGGGAAGATTATTGAAAATAATGTTTTAAAAATCCATTCATGTCGTATAAGTTAAAAGAAAACATTCTTCTCGTACTTTTGTCCGAAAAGTCAAAAAGTACCTCGTACGAAAAACGACAAAAGATTCCTTTCATATCTTTTACAAAAAAACTCACTAAAGGGTAAAATTGGATATAAACTATTGTATAAGGATATAAATATTACATATTGATGAAGCATGGATGTGGATTATAAAATACTCCCCAGTAAATTCCAAAGTATAAACAATCTCGGATAAAAATGAGATTGTGATATTTTCCTTACCTTAGGTCCAATTTGTTTCGTATGTGTCTGAACCTCATGTATAATGATTTAAATAATGTTATTGACTTATTCCAGAATCATACTTATTTTTATGATATCATATATGGTCATATTCTTAGCTTCTTAGTAGTAATATTTCATTGCTACTTGTTATTCGAGTGTTTATAACTTTTTGTTCTTATGCGTGTTTGGTTGAATTAATTATTATTCTTCTATTTAGGTTATAGATACATCATTTCCATAATGGTATTAATGTACTATATATCATATTTATTCATTCAATTCATTTATATAATCATTATGCAATGAAGATCAAGTAGAACGAATCGCATCACATCGTGGAGACGGTATTCCGTACGTACGCACGAGCGATGATATCATTCCCATGATCGTGGAATTGTATTGAAGTGGATGTATACTATTTCAGAATAAATATCACTTTACAATAATCATATATATTCATTATTGTTACCCTTATACCCATCCAAGTAAGGTGGTGGTGGAAAATAGATTACACCACGGTATGGAGACGGTATTCCGTACGTACGCACGCGCGATGATTTCGTTTTCCGTAGGATGGATAAGAGGTGAAATAGGGTTGTTTCATATTTATAATAACATATAAGTATATAAGTGATACTGATGTTGTTACCTCATAATTAAACAACTAAATAAGAGGTAGTAGAAGAATAATGGAACTTGAAGAAAACGGTAGAAGGTATTACCTCTTTCTCGAAGTGCCTCCTTTAAACTTTCTCTTAAGGCACTAGAGTTGGTCTTTTGATAAGACCAGTACCTCTAGTAGGTTTCTAAGGAAGTGGGGAAGTTAAATGGGATGGGGTTTTCCGAGCTTTAATGCTCAAATTGGTGTGAGGAAGAGAGGGAGGAGGTGCCTTTTTATAAGGGAGGAGAGGGGAACCTTTGGAAATATAAGAAATATTAGTTTATATTAAATCCCAACCCCACTTAAAAACATCCAAAATGACTCATATTCGAAGCTTATATTAGATAGGGTTGTAATATCATCAAACAATAAAATTTAGACATGTTAAGAATTTATTTTAAACATTATCAACTTGATTTATCCTTATTTATCAATTTAATTTTATTTGTGGTAATAATATTCTAAATTTTAAATTATTATAAATAATTACATATGTGTTGTGAATTTTCCATAATTTGACACTTTATGAAACTTTCGACCATAAAAATTTTAATTTATAATTTTTAAATATTTTTGTGATTTTTAAACAATTTTATAATATGTTATTTTTATAAAATAACAATAGTGTCAATTTTGACACTATTCATTTATTTGAATTTAAATAAAATATATACAGAAGATATGTTCGAAATAAAAGCTTTAATAGATTCATAAAATGTCATATGTATCTATAAAATTAGTGTAGCACATTAAATAGTTAATATAATATTTATTTTAATATTTTTAAAACAATTTATTTGTTATTTTAATTAATAAAATAATTTCAACATCACTATTGTGTCATAATTAATGATAATTATTTAATCCCTAAAAATTCAAAATAAATTCATATGATGTAGAAAATTGTATTAGATTTCTGGAGACTATTCACGTTCGTAGTTTCATTAAGTTTATCACCAAATTAAAATTATTATACTTATCAGATAAAAGAAAGTGACATGTTGTCACATTCTTTGGTTTTAATAATAATTAAATTGTTTTCATGGAAAAAAGTCCATTAAATGAATCTAATCCGACCCTTAGGTGATATGGGTCGCCTTTTAGTCATCCAATAGGATTTTGAAAGTTTTTAGGGTAATTTTATAATCTTATATTTACCCTTAATTACCCAATTTACCTTTAACTATGGTAAATAAAATTTACCGTAGTTACTATTCATAATGCCCAAAAATAAAAAGTAGTCTATTAACATAATTTGGACCCACTGATTATGAATATGGAATCCATTTTTTAAAATTAAAAACATATAAGTTTCAGTAATTAATTTAAAATAAATCCTGTTGTTAAGAAAATGGGTTTTAGAAGTTAAAACATTACCAAAGATTGAAATGTTTTTACCTATGAATTCAATGTGAAATTAATGCTAATGACATACATTATATTAAATAGTAAAAATATATTCTATTTATACTTTAAAACCATTCAATATTATAATTTATCCATATAAATTATCTCAATGAAAAATTTGTTCTTAATTAAAAATTAGTGTATTTTTACTATTCATCAAAATATGAAAGTTATCAGAAAAATATCAAAAATTTATCCAAAGTAAATTTTTATACCATGATTCAAAAGAAGAATTATATTTTGTCAAATTGAACTTATAGACATTTCCAAAACTAGATTTAATGTGGGTGCGCCATCAAAAGGCGGCAAAAATGTATTTTATGAAAAATATTTCTTTTATCCAAAAAAACTGATTTTGCTTTTATACCTCATTCTAGAAAATGTATAAGTTGAATTAAAATGTTATAAAATTAGAATTTCAGTTAGTACTATTTATAATGTCTAGTTTTAATAATATTTTAATAGCATATCGTTGTTTAGTGAAACTCGGCATTGCGTACGACGCAAGCTATCGAGGAAGGCCGCAGTTGCGTGTAAAGCAACCCAAGATAGTGTTGTGTGTAGAGAAAGATTACTTTGATGATTTATATAACATAAAAACAAAATATTTCTCATTAAAGTCTCAGGTGTTACACAAATATCTTCCTTAAGTCCATATAAACATTCAATAATCCTTGTCTTTATCAGAATGCTATCCTAGGAAGTCTTTTGATGTGAACCAAAAGGAGTTATCCGAAGAAGTGGTAATGTCCTAACCAAGTGATTTATTTTTTTTCTTTTAACAAATCCTTCAAAATTTATTTAACCATTATAATATTTTAACCCCAATATCTAAAATATACCTAGATTTATATATGAAAATTTCATGACCAATATCCATCTTCTCTTCCCTCAATTGGGGAATGATAACGTTGCTCATGTGTACGGAAGACTACCACCTCGCAAACCGTTGTAACTCATTTTCCATCAATACACCTAATGGTTTTGGATTATGATGAATATAATGTATATATATAATATTTTTATCATAATTAAAATTTTATATATATAATATCATATATAAATTTTTTTACTTTCCATTCCATTCATCATATTCTAATGTCGCTCGTGTATATAGTGGACTACTGCCTTGTGAAGCGATGTGATTAATTCTCACTAACATTTTATATGGAATGTAATATGGATTAATTTAATGATAATATGTGATAAAAATTAAAATTTAATGATTCAATATAATATTATAACTATTTACCTTTATTTCATTTCGTCTGCTAGAAAAATGAAAAAAAATGTTCATGCATACGTACGGTCTACTATCTGTATGAATGGTGTATTTAATTTCAATATCCGTAACATTTATAGATGAAGATAAATATGTATATTATGAATATATATGATATTTATAACAGTATTAAAATTATATAGATTATTAAATTATGATTAATGTATAATTATTTAATCTACCAAACCAAAAATCTCATGAAAAATGAAATTGTTAACACCCAGAAATGATGATTTTATAAAAGAATTGTTAATAAATTGGTATTTAAATGTTATAAGAGGATATTACATCATAGTAAAAATATTTTCTTGATTCTATAACATATTTATAATAAATTAATATTTATTATATTGTATTATAGAGTTATTTTTATGAAATAGGAACTCAAGGTAAGGGATTTTTGCCTCACTTTTATTTTATGTGAAACACATGCCATTTCTTCCACGTGAATATTTTATGTTGTGTATGTAATAAAATTGAATTTAATTTATGATTATTCTACTAAAAACTATTTTGATTTAAATATTAATTTAAGATCTCTTTTTCCTATGGTTTACAGTTCAAAAGTTACCAATGTGGTAAGGTGTTTTTGTCTCAAATTGCCTTCTTTGAGAAAGTCTTGTTATGCACCTATCTTATTTTATTAATATTTTATACTACCCATTTTACATTTTATATAAATTGTTTTATTGTTTTTTTGATATCTAATGTTTTTTATTTTTATTATTTTATTGTTCTTACAATTCAAATGTGACCAAAAGGGTAAATAATTTCTATTACAATCTCATAGTTTATGAGGATAATTTATGATTAAGTTTCAAATGTTGAAATCATAGAATATACCTCTCAAGAAACTCATAAATTTTATTATACATTAGTTTTTGATGAAATTTTAAATTAATGGTACCATTTTATTTTCTTTTGTACTTAAAATGGTTGAGAAATGTTTTTAAGAAAATATGGAATTATTTTTCCCTTCGGTCAAAACCCATTTTTCTTCCATATCCCTATTTTTAGAAAAAATTTCATTTTTTTTAGAATTCTATGAATAATCTATTAAATGAATTTTTATCCACTATTATATATTTAAATTTTTTTTTAAAACAGAATCACCATGTCATTTGTCAAACAAGACCCATTTAGATTTTACCAAAAATGTTAAAGGAATGCTTGTTTAAAAGTGTAACACATGAAAGGAATTTCATGCCATCATGACCAGTAAATATTTTAATGATTACCTTATAATTACTTAATATTATTTTCAAATAAAATTAATTTAAATTTTTTTATATTTTTAAAAATATTATTAAAATTGGAAAGGCTAGTTTCCTCAAGAAATGTTCCAAGTGATCTTTAAAAATCTTTTTCTATCTAATATGAAATCATTTGATGTTAATTATTCTTTATTAGGGATATGTTCCAAGGAAACCATTACTATTATTTCTATAAATATTTTATTTTATGGTGGGAACATTTTTATAATACCATTTCTTTTTCAATGGGTTATTTTTAGATGAAATGAAGAATAGATTATGAAACTCATTTATTTTCCATAGGATATGCTATGAAGATAAGTTTATGTAACCCATTTAATTTAATGGGTTATAATATGATGATTGTTTTATTATATTATGGCACACATACACATGATTTTAAAAATGTGATTGGTGGGACCTATATTTCCCTCTCATGAATTGGGTAAATATTTAGATATCATAGGATAACAATGGAATAAATGTTGATGGGATTGATACACTATAAGAAATAGGTGAGACCTGATCCACAATGGAGAACATGTGCATCCTAATCAACTAAGGAAAATAGATGCATCCTGATCCACTATGGAAAATAGATGGTGAATTCGGATCCACTATGATGATGGTTTGGATTGTAAACCTTGAAATATAAAATTTATTTCTATATTTATTATGGTTCCACACTTTTATGACATGAGATTATGGTTCATGACTAATATATGATGATTTATCACTTTTAAGGCCCATGATTTCTGAAATGATAATGTTTTATTCCATGTATTTTGTTTATGATCTATGAATGTTTCGGAATAATTCTTTTATGTTTTGTTTCATGGCCACATACCCTTATTCTTATATTGTAATTTCATATATTAATATATTTATATCTCCTATTTTTAACATTATTGAGCATTTGAGGTCACCCATTCTTGTGTCCCTTCCCCAGGTTATGAAGAAAGGTTTATGTAGGGTATGTTTTAGAGGAGTATTATGTGAGAAGATATTTGAGGGATATGATATTTCTATTTCATAAAATAAGAAGATTGTATTTCTAATATCCAAAAAAACAAATATATTATGATCCTCAGGTATGTATTTTTGTAATGTAAGGAATATTCATATAAAAAGATTTACTATTTATGTATGAAAATTCTTGGTCTCTACATTCCATCTGCACAAGGTTTGGCCTAACTTTCATCATCTGTGTCTATTGGAACCAACAAGGCATCTCACCCCCTCCATTGCGTGGGGGTCTTTAGTCCTGTTATCCATCAAGCTTCACTGTTGGGCAGGGCCCTTCTGTCAATCGATTGTTCAAGCCATGACCCGACATTTCATCACTGATGACACCATATATTGTTGTTATTTGATTCAATCCCACAAACAATGCCCCTTAATTTAGTTGGGGGTATAGAAATTAATACTGTTGGGAATCAAACCATAGTATGTTAGATTAAATTTGGGGGTACCTTAAAAAATGTATTTTAAATAATATATTTTTTAATTTTTTTAAAATATATGTATATATATATTTATGTGAGTATAATAAATTAAAAAATACCGCATAAGCATCAATTAATTTGATGGATGGTTGTCTCATATTCCAACCTAAAAAAAACTTATCCCCAAATTTTTTAAAAATATAACCCCCCCTCGTTTTATCTCAGCACTATTGATTTATTATTACAAGAACATGATGGTGGACTGACATGTACTATCCCGAATGGGAGGGTAAAATCCACAAAATATGGTTTTTCATCTTTTTAATTATTCAAGTGTAGTTTTTTAAGGATATATGAAAAGAGTCCTCACTATTTTTTTAATATTTTTTGTGCTTATATTGTATACAAAAAAATATAAATATGTTTATATTATATTTATAAAACTAAATTAATATAATATAAACATACGAATATAATTATATCTATAATCATATATATAAATAAATAATTATATCTATAATTATATATATATATATATGATTATATTAATATGTTTTTAATTTTTATTATAATTGTAATTATATTTATACTAAAATAATTATGAATATATATAAATATAAATATATTTATAATTTTATAATTACATTAATAATTGTATAAATATATGTATATTTATATAATTATTTATAGAAAATGAAGTTGAAGTTGAGTGGTCCAATGAACCTCAGTTTCATTTAGTTGGTCATGGTTCAATTCACAACATCCCCTTAATTTCGATCCCCAATTAAATTGGATGGGTGTTGTGTGTAGGAATCTAATGGAGAAGTGGCCGATGATGGTCAATAATGAGCGGAGTCACGGATGGTAGTGAAGAAAGTATAGAAGCATGGGTATAAAGACATATAGTGGGGCCTAATGCATGAGGGTCTCGAATCACCAGTCAGATTCGCATGTACAGAGGCACGATAAAGGGGTTTATGTGAGAGGATTTTGTGACTTCAATGATATTAGGGAAAAAAATCAGTTTCATGAAAATGGATGGTGCATGGCATGACCATTGAGGGGTGGCTAACGGCAGAAGGAAACATTCTATGATGTAGCACAAGGCACATAGTTGGTCCAATTGCAATCAACTAAGATAGGCACTTTGGGCTGATATTTTGGGGCCTATAGGCCATGTGTTGATGCCTTTTGGTTCTCTTTATATTAGGCTATATGGGATGAATGTGTATAAATAAAGGAACATGTGAATGTGTTCTCCCTGGGGGGTTTATAAACTTTCTATTCAGCATATAGGTATGGGGGGTGTTTATTTTTAATTATAATTATATCCCAAATATCTAATATATATAATTATTTATATTTATAATATTATTTAAAATTATTTAAAATTATTTATAAATGTCTATAAATATAAATATATTTATAATTAATTTTATATTTATAATTATTTAACTGGATTTATATAATTAAAAAATTAATTAAAATAAATCATATTTTTAAAATTGTTCCCAAGAGTATCTGGCATTTTTTATTTATAAATTTATTTTTATATTTATAAAAGTGTTTATATAAATATTTATATATATCAATTTATTTAATTATTTTACTATAAATATGTATTCATAAATATATTTATAATCATTTAAACATATACCTATTCAAATATATATATATATAAATATATATATTTAATATTGTATAAATATATTATAAAAAAATATATATTATAATAAATATATTTAAAATTTATAAAATAATATATGTTTATATATAATGTTAAAAACTATATAATAAAAATAAAAGAATATATAATTTTAGTTTTTTGGTATCCAATAACAGTTATCCGAACCCACCCAGATTAAAAAACATGTAATATTTTTAAAACCCAAACCCTGCTTGAACCAAATTTTGGGGTTCTAAAACCCAAAAAAAAGACACACCCACATATATATATACACACATATGAGTGTGTGTGTGTGTGTGTGTGTGTCTATTTATTATAAATCTGTGCGGGTTTAGATAAAAAAATTTGATACCGGAAACCTTGATGTTTTTTTATTATATCATTTTTACTTATATATATATATATCTTATTTCATAAAATTATAAATATATTTATATATAAATATATTTATGAATATGTATTTAAAATTTTGTAGATAAATATATATAAATATATAAATATATAAATATATATATACATATAAAAATATATTTATAAAAATATAACACCGGCTCCCTTTAGTAAAAATATTAAAAATATGTTTTTTAAATTTTTTTCAATTGTATAAATTTATTTTTTATGTATATATTTATAAAAATAAATTTAAAAATTTTACTATAAATAAATATTTATAAATATATTTGTTATAATAAATATACATTTTATAATATATATATATATATATTAAAAAATTTGGGATCAAGGTCCATTTTTTGAGGAAAGAAAGCCCTCTTTTAAAAAAGGTTGAGGGGTAATTGTTACATGACCTGAAGACCTAGTGGACCATAGACCCAATACTACATGGCCCAAAGGCCCAATGTGTCAAAGGCCTTTATATGACACCAAGTCCCTAAGTGAGTAGTCTGCATCATGTCATGTCATTAGTCATACATAATTTTTCCCCTTGCTAATAATCTTCGCACATTGATCCCAATATGAACGTTTCATTGCACCTTTCTATGAAACATTAAAAAATGTTGAATTGATGCATCATGATAGTTGACCCCTCCATCCATGATGTGGGAGGAGTTCCAGAAGATAGGTGTCAACACACTCATCTCTCTTTCAAGCCGCCCACCCAATGGTGCCCATAGGACCCTTCGCCTGCATCACCTACCTGTTGATCTCAATCCTGAGACTGGTCCCAAGTAGAGATAGTCATGTGGAAGGGTTCCCCCATTTCCCAATCTAGGGGGATGGAAGACTAGATGATAAGTTTTTACATTCCCATCCCTCTAATCGAGGTCGGCCACCCGGCAGTGCCTACATCTGTTGCCTTCCTATTGCATCAATTCATTCACCTAGTTCCTATCATGATGTATGCTACCCATTAGTGATGACTCAATGTCTTTGTGGCATGAGTTCCTTCAACAAATGATGGCCTAGTGTCAATGAGGCTCTATGTCAATTAATGGTGAAAAGGCCATATGGACTATAATCCCAATTCTGTATCCTGAAAGATCTATTTTGGGGAATATTTTTGCTTATACAATGCTGCTATAGTACCTACTATATTAAATCATAAATCCATATACATAGTTTTGAACTTGGGTCTCTTCGATGCAGGATCAAGGGTTTTTACCACATAACTAATCCTCAACATCATTATACATATATAATTATTATATATAGATAATATATATATATATATAAACACTTTTATAAATTATATATATAATTATATAAAAATATATATATATATATTAGGTATTTTGGGGTACAAATATAATGAAACACACATACTACTCAAACCCATAGGCTAGAAAGGTGGGTCCTAATGCCACCAAGGGATAACCCACCCACCAATCCCAAATTATTAATTATATATATAATCCTGCATACACCTTATTACATACTTTTAGGCACATATAATGTGGTCCAAAGGCCTGAAATAACCATCCATGATTTTCCTACACTCGCCCCCATGAATGTATGATACAGATATTAATTCCATTATAGCAGCCCTTGGTTGTGTTCCACCATCACGACTACACTTAGACATCAAGGCACCAGCCCCCATAGTTGCACTTGAGGTGGCCATCCACCATGAAAGCCTACTAACCAAAGTCCTTCACCAATATTGAAAACATATTCATAAAAATACCCTGGAATTTCAATGTGGGGACGTTTCCTGAGGTTCCACCAAGGCCCCACCTTCATCACCACTAGTGTACCCCCCCCCCAACATCATGGCCGCTATATCTGCTTGTTCATTAACCGATTCGCCTCATCAGTCCACCTAAGCGCTACCATCTTCATTATTACTGCATGATGATTCCCCATATTTTCATATCCATCACTATTGAGTGGGGCCCTCTCTACCACTATCCACACAAGAAGTGATCGAAAGTTTTTCCCCGATATCTGTTTCGAGTGACTGAACTAGTTAACACATCTTTTATTGGGGGTTTCCAGTATTATCATTCATTGCCTTCACAGTTGGGTGGGTCCCTTCTCTGATGTCTAACACACATGGTTCAACCCAAAATTCCATCACTAACGATGTCGAATATTGGAAGCATTTGGAAACAACCCACAAACAGCCCCCCAATATAAATTGGGGGGGAGGGGTGGGTCAAAAATTACCATTATTGGGGAGATCAGCATATTATTAAAGAACGGAAACACCTCATTATTTGTGGATATATGGAGACTCATTACATGAACTGTAAGATATAGTGAAAAAATTCCCAATGAACAACGACCAAATTATTAATAGGTATGAAGACCATTACATTTCTGGTAGGCCCATGATTCATATTCCCTTCTTATTTTTGCTTATTCCTGCACCACTAGAGGCTTCCAACATCATACATCACCCTTGATATCCTAAGAATATCACCCTATCCCAAGCACATTACCACTAAAATTATCCTCAATGCATCATTTTTTCCATGCACCTGCACCACCGGCGTCACCCTGCAATAATTCGTGTGTTCACGACACCACTGACCTTGACCTGTCGATGTTCCCATCAATAGTATCCTCTAACCTCTATTTCCTATGTGGTGGAATTCAAATGGCACTAAATCTATACTGTGTTCTCAAACATGAGTAAGGAAACCCATATCTAGAAATAAACTTGGGAAACCATAGGAAATGACTAAGAATTAAACCCCAATCATATTGGATTTCCTTGGAAAACACCAACAAACCAGGTTGGGGATCATGGGAAAATGAAGTGCTGGTTGTGAGCCAACAGGGAATTCCATACAGACTATTGCTTCCCTCCTTCACCAAACAATCAATGACTTTAAATCACCATATGCATAATATGCAGAATGTACGAGTGTGGTTAGACTCAAAACTATGACACATTTTATGGAGAGTGAGGGGTGGAAATAACGAGTACCACTTGACTAAACCCCATAGTCTTTATATATAAATAAATAAATAAATAAATATTTATTTATTTATAACTACATAATTATAAATAAATTTCTAATTATATAATAATTAATATATATTTATAAAATTTTACCTTGTTGGGGTTGAGTTCCCTATATTAGAAATAGAAAACATCAAAAAAGATAGTGTGAGGCAGAGAAAAAATGACCTCATCAGATATAGACAAGTCACATACCATGTTTTTTCATTATCTTAGCTTAAGAATAACAAATATCATCATGAAGATCCCCCTCATTATCTTGACCAAACCTACAACCTCAACCTCTTGGATATCATCCTCATCTCCATGACTCTTCATATTTCTACATTCCATCAGGGTCTCTTAAACACTTTGCGTAACTGTCAACATAATTAGCCTAAACCTCTTTCCTCTTAGAGAGGACATCAAGTGATGAATGGTCACTTAAACTATCCATCATCAATGAGTTTTGGATATTATAATAGATATAATTTTCATCATCTTTACTATAGAGGATATCAATATCATTATGCATAACGATCCCACCAAAGGGACTGGATGTAGGCACATGTGCCTTGCTAAGGTTTGATGTTTGGATACCTGATCACTAGGAATAGAAAACATCTCATGATCACATGACAATGAATCCATAACTTAAAAAATTTACTAGAATAAAGGATTATAGATCTCATCCCTTTGACATGGAATAGGGTTTAAAGGGGCTTCACTAGCTGGGACAACTCTCATAAGAATATAGGATGTTCTAGATGCAGCTACCTCAATCTAATTTTCCAAGGGACCTAATTCATCTCATGATTCACCAATCTAGTAAAAAAGATATATGATAGATATGGATATAATAAAATACTCCTTGATCAAAATAACATACTATCCTTTTTATTATCCATGTGGATGTCTTTCCATGGCTACTTCCTTCATACACGAGATATAGAAAACTAAGAGACTGACCAATATTTCAAAATCCTTTGATCGGGATGCTGAATCCTGATACCACTAAGTGTTAGAACCCTTTCATGAAGAACATTAATCTTTAATCATAACCTTATAGACCATATATCTAACCAATATATGTTATAACTATAATTGTTGATCACATATGGATTTCACTTCTAACTCAACATGTGATTATATATCCATAGATTGAACATGTCTGACATCCTCTAGGCCATGGGTAATAGAATATCTAAAATAGGGAGAGTGATTCCCATCTCTTTCAAAGTCAATAACAGTTATATGTTATTGAGAGTCTTCTAAACCACTTCATAGACCATTCTCATGATGAGTATTAAGGGATCCCTAGGTTTCTATTTAACGGAGGCCATTGTAGTTTTGTCACTATTGAGTTTCTCACAATTAAGAACCATGTCATTTTTAAACCCTATATTCTGAGAGGAATCCTCAACTGCACCCTACACATTCATGGTTGCAAAATAATTAGATGTCATTTCAACACTCCAATTTTCTATCTTATTACAGGTCCTAGATAAATTCCCATTCAAACCACAAGACAAATATGAGATATTCTTATGGATATCAACCACAAGATTCCCATCATCCATAAAAGCAATAAAAAATCTTGGGCGCTTATTATAATAGAAAATCATGTTAATATCCCTAGTGGGGTTGGGTAGAACTACACTATCATCTATGTTTGAACTGAGACCTTCCTCAATGAAATTTTTTGAAAAGTGACTGAAATGAATATTCTTTGTCTCTCTTTCAAGGTGGATAGGTTCCCCAATTTTCAAGGAAATTTCATAAACGATCTTCAGGTGCTAAAAAATCTAATTATGTCCATGTAAAAAAACACTTACCAAGGAAAACACATTCCTTTCATATGAAACATTAATTTCCACATACCCTTCATGCAGGTGTATAAATTTAGGATTCACAAACAAAAAAACATGGAATCTGTGCTTGTATCTTAGTATCTCGAAAATAAAAATGAAAAATGAAAAAATCCACTCCCAAAGGAGACACACCTCAAATTTGAAACCCCCCCAAAAGGAAATAATTATAACCATGTCCTCAGACTTCTATTCCTTCTAAACATTACAAAGAAAGAGCCTTACAATTTGGGGGTTTTCTCACAGACAACCTCTCTAAAAAGAATGCCATATTTTTTTTCAACAAGTGTCGATGAACCACTATTAAGTATTCTTCTAGAAGATGAATCCTTGATTGATTCTAGAGATTACTTACCAGCATCAGATTTCAAATCCATGGTTACACGCAATCAAACATCCCCAACCAAGGAGCCTCCGATTGACCTCAAATCTGCCATTGAAACTGAAGGCATGTCCCCATATGTCCTTTACAATAAAAGATTAAAACCTAGGTAGTGTGTTAAGTCCATGGTTATAGAAGAACCCTAAGTGATTTTTGCTTCACTATTGGAGTTCTCCCAAACCCATGATTGAACCATCTATCTTAAATATAAATTTATAATTATATTTATACAATATAAAAAAAATAGTAAAAAATATTATAAAAGAGAACCAAATCATTTGGATCTCTTTTCCCACTGTATGAAGTGCCAATTAATTTAGGGATTTAGATTCCCATATCCCTAAATATATATATATACAAAAATAATTTTTTTAACCTAAAAACCATATTTTTAAAATTTTTAACCCACCAAGGGTTTGGATAAATGCTTAGATATCATGATGTAAATGTTTTACACATACATATAAAAAATATTATTGTAGGTTTACCTTTAAAAAAATTATAAAATTTAAAAATTAACTCAATTTTTCAACACATTGGATTATGTGATGGCGACCCTTTATGTGTTTAATACTAGATGACAACCAAAATGTACTAGATCTCTTATTTTAAAAATAAAATTTTGAAAATCTAAACTGATTCAGTAGTCTAGTGGGTAGAAGAAATTAAAATGAAAAAATTAAATCATGAAACAGATTCCATTAATTAAATGGGTAATTATTGACTAATTACATTAGGGTTAGGGTAAGATTTTAATTTGAATATGCGGGTTTTGGTAGTGGAATTTTCATTTGAGTTTGGGGTCGGGTAACCATAAATGGGCTGGCACCTGACCCCTTATCATCCATTGGCATTTTATCATTTATATTTTTTTAAACTAATATATATTTCATGTTATTAATTAATAATAAATATAAATTATACTAAATAATAACTAAAATTCAATAATAAAAAATAATTCTAATTATTAATTAAATAATAAAATTTAAAAAATACTAACTAAAAATTTGTAATTAATTAGAAATAATTAACATTGATTTGTAATAATTCTTAATAATTAATAATTATAAATGATAATAAATATTCATTTTCAACAATTAGTAAATTTTTAAAAAAATTATTAGTTTGTGTTTATGCTATATCTACATTATAACATTGTATTACATTACATTCATGATGTTTTCATATTTATGTTATTTCCACATTATATTTACGTTATACATACATTATATAGCATAAATATAATGTTTTTTTAACATTATATAATATACTTATAATGTAAATATAACATTAAATTCCGTAAATGTAATGTTATATATTGTAGATATAATCTTATATAACTTTATATAATGTCTATATAACATTTTACTTATGGAAATATAATGTTATATAACATAAATATAATGAAACATGATGCTATTTAATGTTAACATAATTCTATTTAATGTGAATAAAATGCTATATTTATCTTAAATTTATGATAGATAACATAAACATATCATTATATAAGGTGAATATTATGTAAATATAACAATATATAATATAAATAGAATATAAATATAATCTCAACATAACATTATATAACACAAATATAACCCACATATATATAAGGAAAACATAGTGTAAAAATAATGTTACATTTATGTAAATATAATGAAAATAAAATTAAAATATAACAAAATTCTAAAGGTATATAATATAAATAAAACATTAAATAATTCTATATTAATAAAATATAACGTGAATATAACTGAAATATAATCTAAATATGATGTTTTATTTACACCGTATAATGTTATATTTAAATAATAGAATATTTTATTTAAAATATATAATTGTAATAAAAGATTATTATTATTTTATATTTTTTTATATAGGTCATATTTCTGTTATATTTATGTTATATAACATTATAATAATATTATGTAAACATTATATGATGTTATATTTATAATATGTTTATGTTATATTTATATTTTACTCAAACTATATAACATTGTAATAACATAAATATGATGTAAATATGACTAAATTATAATATAAATGTTACTTATATAACATAAATATGACATAAAAAAATTTATAACATTTAAATTTTTTTATATTTAATTTATATTCTCACTATATTAATATTATATTGCAATATATATTGATTATATAATGTTATATTTGAGTTATATAATAATATATTTATGATATATTTAAATTATATTTATATTATATGATTTTATATTTGAATTACATAACGTCATAATAAGGTTATATTTACAATTTTTTTCTGTTTCATTTTCATTATTGGTTTATTATAAAATGTCACAATAAGGTAAATGAAATGTTATATAACGTAAATATAATGTAATTAAATGGAAATATTATGCATATAATATAAATATAAAATGAATATAACATAAAAATAATTTTATATAAAATCTATTGAATGCGAATATTATGTAAATATAATGTTATATAATATAAATATAATGTATATATAATATGAACATAACATCAAAATTGTTATATAAAATGAATGTTACATAAATATAATGTTATATAATAAGAATTGAAGATATACATAATAATGAGATATAGTAAATTGAATATAAATATAAAATTATTATAACATTATATAACATAAATAGGACATTAGGTAATGTCATCTATGGAAAATATAATGTAAAGATAATAGAATTATAATTTAAATATATCATTAAATTAACATCATATAGTGTTTTATGTATATTATATAGTGTTTCATTTACATTATATATATGTTATATAACATTATTTTCACATTATTTTTATGTTATATATATCATATTTACATTATAATTATGTTATATCATTATAATAATGTTACATTTATGTTATATAATGTTATATGTACAATATATTTATATTATATTTTTTGAGGTGTGAGATTAATTTTGATGCAAGGAGGAAATGGAAGTTCATTAGAAAAAGAAAAAATTGGTGACCATATTTTTGATAATCTCATAGTGATGGGACAGTAATGACAGAGTGCTAGAGAACTAGAAGATTCAAACTTCTACACAGGAATCCAACCATTGGATGTTCTTGCACTGGTATATATTCAAGACTTCAAATCTATAATATATTAAAAAAATAGACAATCGAACGAATGTTAATGTTAATTTAGTGGTTCAATATGACTAGTTGAATGGTTTTTCCATGGATCTTAGAGGAGGTGGACTTTATCCCGCATGGATCAAATAGTGGGTGCCATTTGAAACACCATAATGAAACTAATCAGTATAGTAGGGTCAACTACATGTGATGCTTACATGGTGATCATGTGAAAGTCAGATTGAGATCAATGTAATCAAATCCTCTTGATTATTTAAAAAAAAGAGAAGAAATGTTCCCTCATAGATTATGGTGCAATATTGAACCACATAATCTTATTGTGTTGTTCTTTAACATTCCTTTTTTATTCCAATCATTGTTTTAAATATTCTTCCTTATATTCTTCCAATTATTTTACATTGTGGTATAGTGACTTGGGTGTTCATTTCTTTCATGTTTTGATAATTTTATGTGGGGTTTATTCTCTATTTGTTTCTCTTATTCATGAATTTATAAGGGAGCTTCATGCAGTGGTTTAATAAAAATAAGTCCATGTTTCTAAAAAGTGGTATCAAATCTCATTGTTGGAGTCATTCTGAAGGATCAGGCCATAATGTGGGTATTTCAGAGCTTAGTTTAATTAAAATATTCTACCCTTTTCTTTATAGAATATTATTAGTAAGAAGTTCCACATATCATATTTTATGTCGAATTGATATAGTTAGAGTTCACAAATTATGGTGGGATGACATCAGATGAGAGAACAATTCAGTTAGATACATTCAATGGAATATAGTTTTGGTTTTAGAAAATAGAGATAGAGTATTTCCTTTAATAGAAAAACCATGATCATTCATTTCATAAAGTTATGAAAGATGTAATGAAAAAGGAATATTAATAATGGGTGGATAATAAATCACTTGAGATGATGCATTTGTTACATTCCCAAAACGTGGGTTTTAATATATGAAAAGCGATGACCGCATTAGAACTCATGAATACCTTGGATGATATTTATGAGAAACACATGAAAATAAAAAAGGTGTTCATACTGAGGAATATTTTTAGTATGCCTATATAGAAATGATGGTCTATAAATGATCATATAAATAAATTTCATATAACCTTATCATAGATGGAACTAGTAAAGGTAGACTTTAGAGACTGAATTTGGGTGATGTTGTTACATACCATCCTTCCAGATTCATGGGATAGAATAGTGATGACTATGAGTAGTTCTAGTGGAATAAAATATTTATTGTTCATAGATGTTTGTGATAAAATGTTGAATGAATAAATATATGGAATGAAGATATAGGTATCTTTAGGAAATGATTATAGTATAGAAGGATGAGGGAGTATTACTGGATGTAAACATCATCTGAAAGGGAAAGGGAAGAGGAGTTGAAGAAAGATATTCTTGGAAGATGGTTCTCCCCTATGTTGGAATAATGGGAAGAAATTACACAAAAAATTTGTAATAGTGTTCAAAGGGAGAAAAATTAGTGATATATTTCCATAATTTATTTTACAAATCTTGTGTCATAGGAAAAGAGTTTTTTATCCTATGTACCACTATCTCACTTGTGTCTTGGGTGATAGAATTTGGATCTTAATTCCATTCAACATCTCATAGGGAGTATACAAAAAGTTACATCTATGAAATATTAAGAATACATTATCTAGTGGGATGAATAGCTTGTGAGATTATTAAAATGGGAGATGCATCCATTTGGAAAAGGAATTTAATCTTGCTATATTTTCAATGTGTGTAGCATATCCCTACATTATTCAAGAACTTCATTTTTGTAGGACAACTCAATGACATATGTTTTTTTATGATTTTTGCGGATAGAAGGTGGAAAATCTCACATGGATCTGTGGTCATTGTAAAATGAGTAAAGGAACAGACCCTACATCTCATACGTTCATCATATGAGGTGATGGATTATAGAGAAGTTACTTCCACTAAAATATAGTATGACCATCTTGGAAACGTCAGTGAGAAGAGAGTGAGTATTGTAGTTTATAGGGATTGTTAAATTCTCGAAGAATGGGTTATAAAACATGTGAGGATTGAAACCATGGAAACAAGATGAAAGAGACTTTATGAATGTAAGGGAAAATTCAAAATCACCAAAAGTTATATTTGGTTCACAAAAATGTATGTGAGATAGATATAGTGTGCTATCATGGAGGTTCACTCTAATATGTTCATTTTATCGTTGACTCAGCATGAAAACTGTGGGTGTACATTATCAAGAACAAGTCCAAGGTATTCAAGATGCTTGTTCGATATAGGGTCATTGAAGAGAATGATACTAGAAGTAATTTTTAGTTATTATGGTCTTAAAATGGTGGTTAGTACATAAGAATGGATTTTTAGAGGGTTTAATAGCAGAAGTTTATTTTTTTAGAAGACCATTCTAGTAAATTCATAGTATAATCGAGTTATGGAGAGGTTGGATATGAATTTTTGGAAAAGGATAGTATAGTGAAGATTCATTTAGGGTTACCATAGGTATTTTGGGTAGAAGAATAAATTTTTGAAACACACATAGTCAATCAAAGTCCATCCTCACTCATTGGGAAAAAACTTCAGGAGAATTATCAGTCTCAAAGAAAGGTTTATTTAAACCACCTCAATATTTTTTTATGCAATAACCTATGCCAATGTTAAAATTATTTCTAATTCTTGATCATATTACTTTGTTGCATATGGTGATGAAGAATTTTCATTTCGACTCCTAGATAATGATTCATGTAAATTCATCAGATGTCGACAAGTGATATTTTCTAAAGATATCCTTTTGGATTATAAAACCATTTTGGAAAATCTTATTGACATCATATCATAATGTAATGAAAGGGATCATCTGGATATATGACCATATGATTAATATCTTTTAAAAAATATTGGAATTGCAACATTTTTGGAAACACCATACTATATAGTGGATTTATATTTAGAAAGAGTTCAAGTTCTTATGGTCTTGAGCTAGCCTAGAGTAATAGAGAGTTTTTGTACTTTTAAAGATCAAGGATTTGAATTTCACACTATGGATTTTGTAGATTTGAAGGAATTTCGACCATAGTAAAAATTGAGGATATTTACCATGTAAAGGGAACCATGTTCAAAGGCATATAAGTACATTTAATTTTATAATTCTAAAGAATGATGGATAGTTTTAATTCATGGAGGAGTCCAAAAGATTTTATGAATTTTAATCTTTGGTAGTTATACATAAGGGATGAACATAAGTATTTTTGTGGGTTCAGAACATGGGATATAATAGAGAGACATTCTAGGATGAAGATTATTTTTAAAAAATGGGATTATTGACATAAGGAAGAGGTATATGGTAGGAGAAAGAACAAGTTAATGCTAGTTGTAAAAGTATTTCAAAATAGAAGAGTATATATATCCAAAATGAATTATCTTGTATTTAGGAATGTAACTACTAGAACATTGTTGAGTATTGTTTCATAAAATGATATTTATATAGAATATATGGATTTGATTACAAGATTATTTTATTGAGATAGATCTATATGGATCTACTGACTAGTTTTTTTGGATCAATGTAACAAAGAACTTGTGTGTAAGATCAAACATTGAAAATATGTTTTAATTGAAGAACAAATGTGTTGTAATTAGTAATTAAATGGGTTCATGATGGTTTATAAGTTCTTATGTTGAAATGATGACTATTTATGTAACCAAAAAGTTGTTGATGATGGGATTATCATCATCCTTAGGCTTTACATGGATGATATGCTAATAGAATGTATATTTTAATGATAGGATCTATTTCATATGTGATTTTATTTTGAGGTATTATTCTATTTATTATTGATCCTATGTTTATTCTTCATTTTTCATATGTGTTTTTGGTGAAAATATGGAATTTGGGCTTGAAAATAGGTTAATCATGGTTGGAACACAATTTAAAAATCCATGAACCCTTGCCCCGGAAATCATGCTTCCATTTGAAATTTGTTATAGTGGTAAACCGCACAATTGTTGTTAGGTTTTTCAAACCATATAGGGTAATTTTGTGGTGTTTTTCTCTTGGATAGTGAGGGGCACACAATTAATGCACAATATGGAAATCCACACAGGAAAATCATACGACTTATCCATGCAATTAAACACCTCTAATCCCCATATCCCATAATCTACCATTTCCACCATCGATTTTAACACTAGACACCCTCAATACTCCTCATTTGGGATTCTTTCTCCCTAGGAACCTCATCCCTCCCTCCGTGGTTCATTGGAAACTATTTTTTTGGCGGATTTTGTGTGTTTTCTCCAAGAATTTCCAAGTAAGTGATTTTATCCCCTGATTTTCCATATTTTCTATGGTTTCACTTCCTCATTCTTGGGGGTTTTGTTTTGTTGAATTTTTTTTACAAAACATGGGGATTAATAATTTGATATTGGGTGAGATATTGATATTTATTGTTAAATATTTCTTTATTAGGGCCTTGTGGTGGATAACATGTGACTTCACACTAATTTTAGTAAGTTTACAAGTGATAAGTTGGTAGTTCCATGATATTACATTATTATATGAGTTTTTATTTCTTTATTGATTTATTAAATATGTTCTATGGATTGTTTATGAGGAGTGAATCATGTTTTTAAAAAGATTTACAATGCACATGCAGTGAAAAAGGGATTTACAAAGTAATATATATTTAATCCTTATATAAAATATTGAGGTGATTTATGAAAATGATCTATGTCTTTTTTGGAAGTTGTGATGTGTATTTTTAAAAGGATTGAAAGGTGAAAACGTGATAAAAGTGGATTTTCAATGTAAAATGAGTTTTTTTATATTTTATTTTTTATTGTGATATTTTAATGATCCTTTTAAATGGTGAATCATGTTATAATAGTGGTATTGTTGTGAATATGTTTTTGAAAAGGGGATTTTCGCCTACAAATGATTTGGATTTCCCAGGTATTCTCCTTGTTTTATTTCCAAAATATTTTGTTTTAGGTAGTGGTGATTTCCTAGTGTTCTTATGATGATGGAAATGTATATGTGAACATGTAGATAAATATGATATATGAAATTGAACTTAATCATAAAAGGGGAATATGCGGTATCTAGGTGGCTGAACCAGAACAAGTACTCTAGTTGATTTGGAAGTGACTAAGGCCCAAATTCATCTAAAAGGCATTATGATTGCAACACTAACTAAACATATGATATGATAAAATACCCCAAGACCTTGGGATGTATTTCCCTCTAGTGTATCATGAAATATAAATAATTTTTGGAGACCATTGGACCTTGGGTTATGTTCCCCTATAATGGACCATGCAGGAGGAATATTTTTATAGTTTAGTGGAGGATTTATCACTAAGGTACGAGGTTTCTAGGGTCCTACCAGATCTCTTTACCTATAGAGATTTAACCATGGTGATTTCTTATGGCATGAAACCTATGATATTTGGAACTAGAAATAGGCATATGTTAGTCCTTGGGTATCTTTTTATTTCACACAATATATTTTTGAAAATGTTTTTGTAAAAGTGTTTTCATTTAAAATATGGTTCTTAAATTGTTTTTCTTAAATTGTTTTTCTTAAATTGTTTTAATTTATATAACTCAAATTTTATAAAGGAAATTATCCTTTTAATTTGTCTTTTATTGTTATATCATCTAACCTTTTCTTTGGGTGGCATCATACTAGGCTTTGGATCATTACTTGTATACACCTTTGGGCACATGTAGTTTTTATTATGTATAACCCAGGTAAAGGCAAGATGTGTCATGGTGATGGTGGATACAGTTTCTAGAGTTAACCATCTTATAGGTGTTGGTAGTGATGACTTGAAGGTTATGGTCCATATATTGTGTGGTGTTTTATGGAATGGTTTTGCTGTTCCCATTGGTTTTAGCCTTCTTGATTTTTGGATAAAGTAGTAAACCTTGAATAGAAAAATTGACATGCCTTGCTAGATTTGATTATTTATTATTATTTTACTAATTTCTATTGATTTTTTATGATTAAAAATGTTTTTAAAATCAATCCCAAATAATAAAGTTATACCCAGGGACTAGTTTACAATCCATGGAGATCAATAACTCCCTTTGGGCGATGTTATGAATCTAGATGAGTGTTGGGTTGGATGGAATCCCAATAGGTTTTATAAAAAAATGGCATCATAGTAGGTAATTCACTTTTTGGGTCATGTTATTTGGGATGATTCTATATATAACGGTGTAAGGAATGTTAGGGATTGAGGATTTGGTTGCGAGTAGGTTTTACGGCTATCACACCTCATGATAGGACTTGATCCACCATGGGATGTTGGGATTTGTTTCTACTTATCCTCCTATAGAGAGGTACAGTGTGTAGACCATATATAGACATTCGATGGGGGTGGAGTGGTTTTGTTTTCCTTATTATTGTGGTAAAAAAATTTGTGTTTATTCATGGAAGCATTTGAGATATGTTTTTATATTTGAATGTTGTCATAATTTTTGTATTAATGATTTCGCAAGTTTGTTTCTTATTATAGTAAAATTCCACCTCATAAAGATCATATACAGTAGTGGGAAGAGGGTGGAGAGAGTTATACCTAACAAATTGATCAATGATTAGGGGAATACATGATTCGGTCTATCCATGTTTTAGGGAAATGAGTGGGATCTGATCCCACTCATGTTAGGGAAGCTAAACTAGGTCTTAATAGGGAAAAGTATCAGGAGTTCCTCAAGAACATGACTCCTTTCTGGGTTAGTACATAAACCTTAATATGAATAGGAGTGGCTTGAGAATATAGAGATAATTTCCACGTTTCATGATACCCCTGAGGTATTCAGGGCTGAATGTGTCTCAATCGTATTGGAAGGTACCAGTATAAAGTGGAGGGACTCAATGTTACCTAACGAAAAGCATGAGAAGATATGTTGGAAAAACTTTGAGGCTATTTTCAATGAGAAGTATTATCATGAGGATTTGATCTTATCCACATCTTTAGTGTTTATGGATCTTAACTAGGGAAATCAGTCTATGATGGAGAAATCCAGCCATTTTACTGAGCAAGTTTAGTACGAACCCGAGCTAATTTCTAATGATCTGATAAAGCATCAGAAGTTTGAGAAGTGGTTGTAGATATAAATATGATAACATGTCTTTTTATTCAAGATAAAAAATTTAATGAGGTCGTTGATTGTACTATGATGGTGGAAATTTATCGTAAGGGATAGTATAGTTTTTCAAGAGCAGTATCAGCTGTGGGTAGTGGCAGTTCTTCTGAAAAGACGAGGAAGTGGTAAAAGTAGGGGATGAAAGGAGGTGATAGTTCATCCAATCCTCCTCAGTAGTTGTAATATGTGGCTTCCCACACCAGATAATTTGTATTACATAAGTGTGGTAAGGTAGGGAATAAATGAACCACATGTACATTTCCCCCTATACATTGTCGCCAATGTGGAACTATGGAACACTTACATGGATTTTTCAAGGTGGCACGTCCATATTATGGTGGTATAGGATCTATGGTTTTGAATGGGATTAAAAGTACATTGATAACCATCTAGGTCAATAGTTTCTTGGTTTGGAGATCATGGTGGTAGGGAAGGTTCTTCATTTGGGAATAATCTATTCAAGTTACACCCGCAGGCTAGTGGTTATTCTCAAACTCAAGCGGAGACCATGAAAGATAATGTGGTGTATTGAGCGATAATAGAATCGGATACTGGGACTACGACAGTTTGATGTAACATTCTTATTGAATCATCGTCTTTTATTGTTCTTTTTGATATTGGTGCTTTGGATTCATTTATTTATTCCCACCTAGTTTATGTGTTAAAGTTTCCAACTGAGATTATTCTATATGTGATTGAGTTGGTGATGCCACTGGGTAAGAATAAAGTGTAGGGTTTTAGGTGTCTATCTTGCATACTCACCATGACATGGGTAGAGTCTGGATGGGTATGTATGGTTTTGTACATGGAAATATTTTATTTGACCCATGATATAGATTGGATGGGGGAATTTTCAATTGCAGATCGATTTTTATAAGTGGTGGTTGAATTTTGTGGAACCAGTTGGTAGTACCCAAGTTTTTAAGGGATAATGGGATCCTTGGTCGGGTCATGCTGGACCTCCACTTTTGGAGTTGTGAAATATTTTTTAATAGATATCTTTTCTCATGTTGGAGGATAATGATGGTGTTACAAATGGTGGGTTACCTCATTTAGTGGATGAGTTTATAGTGGTGTTCAGGGATGATTTTTTAGTTTTTCCTCCAGAATAGGATGTGGAGTTTTCCATCGATTTGGTGACGACAACATAGCTGATATCTCTTCCCTTTTACCATAAATCCCCCACCAAGTTGAGAGAATTAATGGTATGGATGGATGAATTGGAATCTAAAGGATTATTTCTCATGAGAGTGTGTCCTTGGAACTCCATATTTCAATTTGAAAAAAAGGCTGACGGATCTATCTGATTTTGGATTGATTACCTTAAACCAAATAAAGTGAAATAAAGAATAGATACCTTTTTCTCTAAATTTATTACCTTTTTGACCAGCTTAAAGGGGACATGTGGTTTACAAAAATTGACTTTCATTTTGGGTATCATCATGTTAGATTTAGATAGGAAGATGTTCTGAAAACTACCTTCTAAAGCATGTAAGAATATTTTGAATACATTTTCATGACATTTAGGTGGAAAAATTATATATAGATCTTCATGGAGATTATGAAAAGGGTGTTCCCCCAATATCATGATTCATTGGTTCTGTTATTCTTGGAAAACATCCAGGTCTATTACGGGACTGAGGATAATTCGAAGAAACATTTTCATATAATGTTGGGGACCCTTTGGGACAATCATCTCTAGGAACATTTTTCAAATTGCACCTTATAGATTAGAGAGGTGACGTTTCTAGGCCATGTTATATCAAAAAAAGGGGTTTTGGTGGACCCTAAGAAGATTAGTGTAGTCATGTCATGGGATCATCCAATGAATGTGTTTGAAATTAGAAGACTTTTAGGCCCGGTAGGGTATTACAGGAGCTTCGTTCAAGACTTATCTTAGTTTGCTTCATCAATTAAGCCACTCACCTAGACAGGGGTAAATGTTTAATAGAGCCCAGAGTATCATGAATCCTTTGAGGATCCTAAGTGGTGGTTGATCACAGCCACTATTTGAATCTTTCAAAAATTTTGTAAAGGGGTATGTGCTTTATTACAATACCCCAGTTATGGGTCTTGGGTATGTGATTATGCAAGCTAACCATGTTGTATCTTATGTTACTCTCCATGTCTAACCACATTAAATGAATTACCCAACCATGATCTTGAGTTACCAATGGTGATGCATTCTTCAAAGATGTGGAACCATTATCTTTTTTGAGAGAAATTTGTGTTGTATTCAGATTAGAAGAGTTCATACTATATTTTCTCTAAGAATGAACTCAATTTTAGGCACCATAATTTGGTTGAGTACCTTTAGGGATTTTTTTATATAGTCTATACCCCAGCTAATGGTAATTTTGCAACTGATTTTTTGTGAAGAAAAGTTCCATTGAAATATTTGAGAGGGTCCAATGATGAATGGAAATTTATGGGGCTAATTTCTCAAAAATAACTTGAAGACCAAGAATTATAGTGGTGGTGTGTTCTTGGTTAGTGTTAAATTGAAAACTTTTGTTCTAGATTGGATTTATTGAGATAATGCTAATGAAGAGATTTTGTAACATTCTATGAAATCACTTCATGGTGGGGAGACACCTTGTGATTGAATGTATTCTCTTGAGTGAATTTTACACTTCATGGGTTGCTTCATGGTTACATTTTCATTCAGAAAGGTCGTGATGCAAGATAACCACATGTCTCAGTATTCCGTTCAACCTAGTGGACCAAATATTTACTATGATGTACATTGATTGTTTTAGAGACTAGGTTTGAGGCATGAAATATCTATATTTTCATTGTGGTGTTATACATGTCATAAGGTTAAGGAAGAGCACCAGAAGCCCTCCGTTTTTCTCCATCTAGTACCAATTCATACTAGAAGTGAGATGAGATCACCATGAAAATTATTATTGCCCTAAACAATACACCCCATGGGAGGAATTATATTTGGGTAGTGATTGAATATTTTATTAAGTGATACCATTTCATTCCAATTAAGGAATCAACCAAGGTAGAAGATTTGAGATGATTTTATGTTCATTAGGTTGTGAGGCTTCATAGCATGCCATTGAAAATTGTTTCGGATTAGGATCCCTATTTTTTTCACGGTTCTAGGGAGGTATTCAAAAGGAAACAAAGTGACAAGACAAATTGATCACGTAATACCATCCTCAAATGGATGGACATATAGAGTGGTAAAATAAAATCTTGGTCAACATGCTCTAATAATACATGCTAGAATTCAGTGGTTCATGGAATATACCTTTGGGATAGGTTGAGTTTTCATATGGATATAGTTACAAATATTTGATTCAAAGGTATCCTTTTGAGAAGATTTATATTCAGCTATTTCAGTCTCTATTGTGTTGGGATGAGGTTGGTGAGACCTCATTGATGGGGCCAAGCCCTGTATTAGAAACATATGATAATGTTTTGTTGATCAGATAGTGGTAGTTGATAACTCCGATTCTTTATAATCCTTATGCCAATCCCAGGAACAAAGATTTGGAGTTCTCCATGGGTTATTGGGTATTTCTAGAAGTGTCACCTCACTTGGGTCATCATTTATAGGGTATGAAAGGAAAGCTAGAAATGAGTATGTCAGACATTTTGAGATTTACAATCAGGTTGGTAAAGCATCATATGGGTTAGACATCCCTTTTCAGTTGACATAAATACATGATGTGTTCCATGTTTCTTAGTTAATCAAATATAAACTAGACCAATCTTTTGTTTTGAATTGGGAAGATATGGAATTGGATCAAGATTTTTCCATGGTTGAATGACTGGTACAGATTGTAGAATCCAAAGAGAATGTGATTTGTAGAAAATATATTCTTCTAGTTTTAATTATATGGAAACACGGTAATGATGTACATGAGACTTGGGAGCAGAATTCATGGTTTGAGAAAGAGTATCGATTATTATTTTATGATAAAGATTATAGTTGACTTTCAGGGGAAGGAAAGTTTTCATGGTGGGGAAAACATTCACATATGAGATTTTATTTTGAGGTTTTATTCAATTTATTACTGATCTTATGGTTATCCTTGAGTTTTAATAGATGTTATTATTGAAAAATGGAGAATTTGGGCACAATATAAGGTAGATCACGATTGGTGCTTGGTTTGGAAAATCGTACACCCTTTCCCAAGAAACCATGCATCAATTTGGAATTTTTTGGACAGTGGGAAACCACACAGTTGTTGCATGGTTTTTCCAACAAGGTAGGGAAACCATGCAGTGTGTCCCTCTTAGATAGTTAGTGGAACACATTTTCATTAATGTTATGAAAATAATGTGGGAAAACCATGAGACTTGTCGAGGTCACTAAAAATACTATTTTTACCATTGTAACACATTTAATTTTAAATCATAAACACCCATAATCCTTCCCATTCAAAATTATTCACTCGGGGATCCTCCCCCTCCCTCCTTGTTCCCATGGATATTTATTTTTTTGGTGTATTTGGAGTGTTTTCTCCACAAATCTCTATGTAAGTGGATTTACCCATGATTTGTCCTCTTTTCTTCGGTTTCTCTTCCTCCTCCTAAGGGGTTTTGTTTTTCCAGTGGGTTTTTTTACCAAAAAATATGCTTCTATATTGTGATCTTGGAGGATATATGGATGTTTCATTTCCAATATTTCTTTATTAGGGTCTTGTGGTAGTGCATCTTTGGTTTGACACCAATTTCATGATGTTTCTATGTGAGAGGTATGGGTTACATGATTTTATAATATCAGATGAGTTTATATTGCTTGCATGAATTGTTAAATGTGTTCTATAGATTATTTATGAGGTTCAAATTATGGTTTTGAAAATATTTATGTTGCACATGTGGTGAAAATGGGTTTTCCAAAGGGAATTATATTTATTACTTATATGGATTGTTGTGGTGTTTCTTAAATATATTCTATGTCTTGTGTGAAAGGTGAGAAATGTATTTTCAATAGGATTCAAAGTTTCAAATGTGATAAAAGTAGATTTATCATGTAAAATGAGTTTTCTATATATTGTCTATTTTTTCAACCATTAATGTGACTTTTAAATTGTGAATCATGTTATAATAGTTTTTTTTGATGTGAATATGATTTTGAAAAGGGGAATTTCCCAAGGAAATGATTTGTCTTGAACATGTATTCTCCTTGTTATATTTTCCAATGGTTTTATTATGGAATGTGGTGATCAATGATGCAGAATCTAGGGTAGGGTAAACTCCTATGGGATGGGCCTATGGGTCATGTATTTGGTATAGTATGCCTCTGGGCCTTCGGGTCATGGTTTGTGAGTCATGTCGGGCCTTATGCCTTAGGCCTACGAGTCATGTACTGGTTCCCCTTCATCCATTAAAAAGGGGGATTATCTATAATAAAATTAAAAATGAGGCCTTCGGGACATTCAGGAAACACTAAAAAACATATGATATGATAAAAGAGCATTGGAACATGGGTTTTATTCCACTCTAGTGGATAATGAACGAGAATTTTGTTTTGGAGACCATTAGACCTAGGGATATGTTCCCCTCTAATGGATCAGGAATGAGGATGCTATTTAATGTTTAGTGTAGGATTTATCATCAAGGTATGAGGTTTCTAGAGTCCCACTAGAGCTAGTTTCCAATAGGTATTTACCAATGGTTCTCTCTTGTGACATGATACTTATGATATGTGGCTCTATCTTATAGAACACGGTTGGAATTATGTACATTTTTATTTCAAGAAATTTAATTTGGAGAAGGGTTTCTCTTTAAAATTATTTTCCAATAAAATGGTTTTCTTAAAATACATTCCTAGAAAAACATCAAATTTGGTAAAGGAAATGTGAGTGTTAATTTGTCTTTTATTATTAAAGCATGATAAATTTCCTTTGGATGGAGTCCAACTAGGATTTGAATCACACCCTTTGTAAACCTTTGGTTGATGTAAATTTTGTAATGTATGACCTAGTTAAAAGAAATATGTTACATGGAGATGGTGTATCTGGTTTCTAGAGTTCAACTTGTTATAGGTTCCAGTGGTCCTGACTTGGGGGTGATGATCCTCTGGTTATATGGAGTCTTTTAGGTTTCAACCCATACCGTAAATCGGGCCATGTGTCAGGTTCGATGATATCCGGACTTGGTTTGTGACTGGATCATTCAGATGAAGGTTGACTTGTCTAGAATCATTGAGGTGAAGGAATTTGGTCTGGAAATGTGAATTTTGGGGATGAAGATTATATGATACCAATGAATTCAAAAACTATACCTAACTTAGGATAACTATGTTTCGAAGGTGGTGGAATGATTCTATTTTTTTGAAGCAAAACATTTACCACAACCTGGTTGACAATTTCAAGACAATAAAAGAGAAGTCATTATGAATTTATGCTTTATTTTAGTACATTTATAAATGTCCATATGAATTAACTATTAACAGTTTCATGTTCACCAAGGGTTTCACTAATTCTTGAAGGTTTGAAGGGAAAATTGAAGTGGTCAAACCCATGAATGATAAAATAATATTCATTAACTTCTACAAATTCCCCCACAGAATTAGATGAATATAAAATATGTAATTCACTAGATAGAATCATCATATATAATTTATAAATAATTTAAATACTTCACTAATTACCTCACATTGTAATTATTTCTTTATTTTAGATTCATTTAACCACTTTTTAGCATACTTTTGTTCTGGCGAGAGGATTCAAGGTAGAATTCTGATATAAATGATCTATATATTCTCTGAAAACCACTGAACATTTCTATATAAATCCTTGGGTGATAGCATGAAAGATTATAATTATTTCATTAATTTCATTTGATCACCAAAATAATCTCTTCAATGTGGAAGGACTATATTTATTCTCTCTATACTTGAGAGGGTAGAGGAGGAGGAGCACTTTCCATTATTGAGATCATTCTATAAGAATATATCTCTATGGATTGTACGGATTATCTCATTATTTCAATGTGAACAATGATTATAATAGTTTGGATGGGGTTAGAAAATGACAAAAAAATGAGTATTTATAGACCTAAGGATAGAGAATAAATAATTTTACATAAGCCCTTTTTATTCTCTTAATCCAGAGTGATCCCCATGTATAAATATTATTATTATTATTGATTTTTTACTTTACATGCACTAAAATCATGGATAAATAAATATTACTTCTTAAATAAAAAAATTAATATCTATTCAAATTATATTTAATATATAATTTCTCACAAGATCATTAATCAAGCTCTTCATTCCTCCTTGGTATTTACCGAACCTTGAATAATGACAATTTATTTAAATAAATAAATATCACAACATTATTCAATGATAAATAGATAAATATTATATTCACTGAAAAGGGATTTAATATTCATTAAATATTCAACTCCCATATATTCTTTCAAATAATAGGTTACTGAATATTTATGATCAACTATACATGAATAATTATTAAACAATGTCTGAGAATAATATTTATTCAATATGTTTATTCATATAGAATTTATCTAACTATCCGAATATAGTTAGTTTGTGACCGTGTAGTCCTTTTATCATGGGTAGTTAATACCACATGTACTCTAATATTAAATTCTAGAAACACACTAAGGCACCCATGAATAATTAATTTAATTCCACAATAATATAAAACCACATATGAATGCACATAGTGTAATATAATCTCTTTATCATAATAGCTCTAATCAATTAGGCTATATACTAATGTCATCAACCTATGCACTTGATGTATCATTCTTTCAATTTCTAGAAATTAACTTTCTAATATAATTCCATCCCCATGGAATTAATCAAGATGTTCAATTAACATCAATGTATATGAGATATCAGCCTTAATTAAATAACCAAAGGGAAAAATTTATTCTCATGTTATTAATTAATTTAATATCCCTCATGACACACCCAATGTACCCTACATCATGTAAACATATATCATCGTGATTTTGGTTTCTTCATAAAAAACCCCACTCATGATATGAATTAATAAAAATCATAATTTATAAGGACCATTAAACATGTATTCATATTATAAAATCCAACAAGACATATGAATGTTGAATTCCGACTGGAGAGCCATGATTTGATAACCTATTTTCTTGAGATCACTGAGGAAGTACACCAAGAGATAGTGCTTTAAATTCTTATGAGTATCTGCCCCTAATATCTTGTACCATTTGTGTCTATTAAAATGGTATAAATTTGAAATATGATATATATTGATGAATACTATCCTAACACTTCTAGTTTCTCAACATAACGGGGAGTTTACATGATCTGTTAGTGCGACACACACACATATGAAATTATCACAAGAAATGTTATGAAAAATAAAAATCATGATGTGATATAACCATTATTATTATTATTAAAAATCTATGAATATATGTAATCATAAAGTATATAAATATTTGTTCTAGGGCCCCAACTTCAATAGGCTCCCACTTTCACAATGGTGAAATACTAAAAACTCTTAGTCTACTAGATCTCATATGATATTGATTATTCTGCTGATATATATATTTAGTCAAGGGCTTTTACATGTTGTCCTCTATGGACACTATGCTCACTATGCCTCACTCATTTGAGAAAAATCCATCAAGAGGTGATATTTATATAGCACGTTCTTCGTCCGTTGATGTGATCTCATCTTGTTTCGAGAAGCCACAATTGTTGCATTATCAAAATATAACATGATAGTTTCTTTACTACCATGCATCTTCTAAAGTTCTTAGATGAATTTTTGTTTACAAACATATTTTTTATCTATCTTAGAAGCCACAATATTGTGATATTATTCTTTAGAATAAAAAAACCATCTACATTGATCTCTTCTAGAACAAAGTTCCTCTATTGAGACTAGAAACAAATATTCACTATGACATCATATCATTATGGTGTATTTATAAACTATCATCTATATATCCACAAATTACTAGAACCATATCTCCTATATATAATAGGAACAAATTATTAACATACCATAGATAACTAAGTATATCCATAATAGTAGTCTAATGTTTTTCTCCTAGGTTATCTATATATCTATCCCCTATTCTCAAGGCATAGGCGACATCATTCCTTATAAATACAATGATATATAGGATGGATCCATTAATAGAATCGCATGGGATCTCACTCATCATCTCTCTATATCTATCTCTTTATCTCCCTTTGTCTCTATTTTTGTGTTTAAGGACACATTTTCTAAGAGATATATAAACCATGTGACAGAGGAACACATTTCCAATTAGAATATTTTATACCAAATTTATTTTGTTTTGGTAAATGTATGTTCTGTAACTTAGTCTAGGTATCCACTTGGATCTATCAAAGATGATCTTGATCCCAATAAATTAAGACACTTCACCAATTATTATAGGACATGACTTTTGAAATCAATTAAAAAGTGATATATAGTTGGATTTGGTGTGAGAAATTTTTTTAGAGTATAGTTTGGAAGCTTTAAATATCCAGAATCCAAAAATAAAACATAGGAATCTAGATGAATACATTGCACCTACTCCATAAGATGTCCAAAATTAGGCAAATGGAATGGTCATTCTTCATTTATGGTGAATGGATGATGTTTTTCAGATGTAGTGTGGTTAAATGGTAGCTTATTGGAAGGTGGTCATTTTAACATAATCTAGTGTCTTATGGAAGAAGATTCCATAAAAAGCCTTGAAGTCAAGAATAATGGATTAAATCTATATGGTATTATTCTAGAGGATGGTGCATATTAGGATATGAGTACCAAAATAGTAATTTTACAGATGATCTTGTATGTAGTCAATGAAATTTCCGAGGAATGTATTTAGGAAACTAGAAGGTTAAAATTTTATATTTTGAATAGAAGTTACAAAGGTTTATCCATGAAAGGTTTAATTAATGCAACTATAATGATAAAACACAAGAGATGAAGTGATGGAAACACTCCTTGTAATTTTTATAATGGAGTACTGTAAAGAATTAATATTGAATAGATCAAGAAGGGACATTAAAAATTCAATGAATGTTGGTGGTTGAGTTGGTTATTTCTATAGGTAATCATAAGTCACTCATGTCAGTGGATAGTGTCCCACATGTTTTAGATAATAGTTCTAATTGAGTAACTGACTGAGGAACTCTATAATAATGCCATTGGACCACTTGGGATGAGTATGACTAGAAAAAACTAACAAGTCCTAACAAAGGATAAGGTGGACCCCTTTAGGGATTCCAACCTTAAAACAAACATGTTCATGAGGTTCCATAGCCGAAAGAAAAGGTTAAATATTAGAATGGATGATGTCCATAAGGGATGTATCAAATGCAGAAACGAGTGTATTAATTGGTTATAATTATTTTGTTAGTTCATGTAGGGAAAATTAAGGTTAAATTTTCCTTACAACACATAATTTCCCTTAAATTAAAATAATTGTGGATGTTCTCTAAAATATATTGGAAAAAATGTTCAATCCAAATTAATATATATTATTCATTATAATAGTTTATATATTATAATGTTTGTGTGGTTTTCATGTGTTTTCTCAATGTAGAGATAGAGAAACAATGGTGTACTAAAACTCGATCATGAGATGACTCATTATCGTGGTTGGGATGCTTGGACTTCCTAGTTCTGGAATCCAAATTAATTTGAGAATGCTCAAGAAGCATGTTTTTCATTTATTCTTAGGGTGGTGTTGCGGCTACTTTTTATAGAATGTTTTAAAGTATGATATTATGTTTTTTTAAATCAATTCATTAATAGAAAAGTAGATATTTAACCAATCCTTAACTTAGTATAATATAGGCATGTTATTTCCAATAAGTATAATTTTATTGATATATACTTCTAGAAAAATAAATGAACTCCCACTAAACGACTTATAGACACATGGATCACATTAATTATTTATGAAACCAAATTTTCACAAGGATTCATCAAATAGAATGTCTAGTTATAATGGATTTGGTTTTTCCATGAAGTAGTTTGTATTATTTTTAAGAATATTTAAGGAGTTACCGAGGATGTGATTATAGGATTCCATTTCCCACAGAGCCTCTATATTGATATAATAAAAGTATTAAATGTATTTTATCACGCATGCATAGTTTTTCTATAATAATGAATATCTCCCAAATTGTTCCTTAGATGGGAAAACCATGATCACAAATAAATATGAAATGTTGGTTTTACCAATATTATAACATAAGTTTTTTATGTATTAAATGTTTCTGTATAGATCATTCCTTGGTTAATTAAATAGATTTAATTAATTTATTAATTTAATTTCTATTGAAATGTCTAAACCCCATAACACCTACTTTTAAAACCATCTTTGGAGAATTACCAAGGGCTAGGCCCACAACCCTATAAGAATGAGAGGATGGTGATAGAGAGCTCTAGTGGAGAGCCCGTTGATTGGTGATCTTGGGATAAAGGATTACCAATGAACAAACATGGAGATTTAGAAGACAATGATGAACATAGTAGATCTAATTAATGACATTGAGGATGCTTTTTTATTTACCAATGATCAATCCAAATTGGAGGTAGTGTTTTTTGGGTTATATGTCTATCCTTAATTTTCCATGATTAAAAAGAATTAAATCCTAATAAATTAATTTCATGGACTGTGAATGTTTAATTTTCATTGGTTATTTATCTTCCTAGAAATAAGAATTTGAGATTTAATTTCTAAATTTGGTGCTTTGATTATCCTTCCTATTCTTTGGATTCCATTGATGATGGAAAAACCATTGATAGATGCTCACTATGGTGTTTCATTATTTTCTTCCTCCATTCGTAGACATTCATCAACAGTATTTCAATTAGTCAAGGATTTGACTATACATGGGAAGATGATCATTATGTATTTTCTCATTATTGCAATATATTATCAATATTGGTTGGGTTTTGGGTTTGTATATTTGATTGGGGAATGGATTCAATGATGGGATTCTAGTTATGGTATGAAATATGGTGGTTCCATGAGACAGATTGAGGGAGTATCTCTATGGGTGTAGAAGTGAGCAATTTCTAAGAAAATGGTTTTCGAATCCATCCATCAGTGATAATATGGGCCTGGCCAATGTGATTCTAGGTGTTATGATCATAAATCAGGATGGAACCAAAGGCAATGACATAATAGGTGAATGTGTGTGAATAGACCTAAGTTTCTCTGAAATTATTCTATACACAGTGTGTAGTTCAGAAAAAAACACATTATGTGGACCCCTTTATGTAGTGGATAGGGTTTACACAGTGAGTTAAATATCACATTCCTTTTAGGGGACCTACATAGTATGTGGGCATTTACAATCCAAATCAGTGTGTATAGAGAATACATTAACAAGAATCTATGTGAGCCCACAAGCCATGTGTGGCAAAGCACAACCTATATACTTTAGAAATTATACAGACATGGGAAAACATCACTTTTACAAGTATCATACCAACACCTACATGTCATGTGTCTTAACTACATGTTGTGTATATTGGGAATAACATTTCTTGTGAGATATCCAGACATGGGATGTACTATAATTAGTGAGACACTTCCTGTACCCCAGTGGGCCATGCTGTTTACTCCTTACAAGGAAGGATAAAGCTATTTTTTCCTTCAACCCAGTTTCAGTATCAGTCTGGGAATGTTCCCTAAAACCATTTCTGTGTTAGTTAATCCCATTTGACCAAACCAAAAAGGGTATAATGACACATCCCTTCTTGGGAATATGATAATAGATCCCATGATTGGGTGAGTTATAGAGAGAATTAGGTATCTCTAAATATGAACTAGAGTATTATCCTACTTCTCTGCCTACTATAGTTTAGGTTTGGTATCCCCTTATGGACATCCAGGGTGTGTGAACCCAATCAATGTGGGTTATCCTAGATAAGGTTAGGTATCCCCCATATGCCCTTTGTTGAAAAAATACCTCAATGCATCCTATCAGTATGTTTTTGGAGTGGTGGAGTTTGTTGACAAAGTCGTATGACCACTAATGAGTATGGTTGGTGTTTACAGAAGATAGGTTTATAAGGTGGTGTAGTTTCCCAGTGTTTTGAAAATATTAGTTCCTCAAAATCGGGAATTTGTGTGAATAATGGTGAAAAAAATTCAGAAAAGTATGAGGAATGAGGAGCCTAAGACATGGATCATGTACGATGTCCGGTAAGGGTACGCGGCTGCATACCATTCAGCGGGAACGGTACACATACGCGGTTCACAGAACCAAAAATGGATCGCAGTTGAGTGGCAGTGTGATACACATATGGGTTGAAGTCGGAGATGGAGTTCGACCATGTAGGAGAAAAGGATGTATGCCAAGCGTGTAGGAATACAATTTTTTGATGGATTGCGGTTCACGGTGGCATGAGTATCAATATGTGGTGGGTCAAAGATTCCGTAAATCTTGATTTATCATATTAAGCGGATATCATTTCTTATTTAAGAATGGACAATCCTACCAATTACTGTGGAGATTGAATATCATTAGAAAACGTATTTTTCCCTAGCTTTTCGGCAACGACTGAAGGATGTTTTTGAAGGATGAAGGAAGTTCGCGAAGGCTGAAGTATGTTCACTATGGCTGAAGGATGTTTGCGAAAGATGAAGTGGTTTGCAAAGGCTTAAGTGGTTCACGAAGGCTGAAGTGGTTTGTGGAAAGAGGTCTCTCGGTACGTGGAGGAGGAATCTCTAGTACATGAGAAGGATAATTTGGAATGTGGTACATGGAGGGGGAGCTTCAGTATGCAGAAGTGAAGGTTGTCCATGAAGAGTGAATAGTTCACTAATAGAGGGTGATTCACAATGGAGGTTCACAGAATTGGTACGCAAAAGTAGTTTGAAAATTTGAAGGCAGAGGCACTCCACCAAAAAAGGGTGGTTCACGACAGTGGTCGTAGCTGTACACAGAGGAGGTGTTCATATACCAAACCTGGTACACAGTACGTGGGTAGAGCAGGTGGTTCAAAATTTTCACATGGAAGTTTGTGAGAGCTTTAAATCAGTTTATGAAAGTATTTTCCGGTACTTAGCTGTACACGGGAAGGTGGACTTAATCTTTGAGTGAAAAAGTAATGTCAATAGAGCATCTACCTATAGTTGAGGATGCAATAATTAATGTAAATGAAGGGACATATATTTAGATAAACTGTGTTTGACCTACAAGTCGATAAACTGTGTGTGGATTCCTTTCCAAGACCAGGGAGCGAAGGAAGAGGAAGACAGTGACCCATTCCACTGGCAGTGATCTAGAGAAATAGGCATAGGGAGTGACCCTTGGGAATGAAGTGAGAAGAAACTAATCCTAGTAATGGTATTCATCATGAGTATAGAAGATCTAGCCCAAACATTGTACTCATTATTGGCATGGAGCCTTAGTGAATTTGGTACATCAGCACATTGTCATTGAATGCTCCTTGGATATAGCCCAGTGAGGGTGAACCAAGTAAAAATAACTGTGTCCTATGCCTAATTTCAAATATGCTTTTATATTGGTATCATAGGAAGAGATAATTGTGTTTTTTATGACAATGAAACAAGATCCAGATGGGTGAATCTTTTAATATGTCATTTCTTGATTCATCCTCCCCCCTCTCAGGGTATTCAACGTAGTGGACCAAACACCCTAAGAAAAATACCTTATATTTGTATCCAAATATATTTTATTCTATAGAGGTGTACTTTGATCATGTGATCATCTAATATGATCCCACTTAGTCCTTCGTTCTTCTTCTTAGAAAGTACTAATTAGTATAACCTCTTGTTTGAGTTCAATCAGCACAGTGAGACCTGATGAGTGTGTCCTCTCTAATGAATGTTACCTTTTACCATTAAGTATAAACCAATGATATATGTGGGGATAAGTCTTCACCTAATTACATGGAGTATTATTTTGAGAATATGAAGGATATATTGATTAGTTCTTTTTCTGGTGATTTAGATCTGACTCCATCTTTGGTTCATTGTGTTTGGTGATTTTGTGGTGTCTTACTTGGTATGATTATACTCACCCCTATATGGGATCTAAACACTTTAGTCATGTATTTGGAATATGAAAATACATTCAATGGAGTCTAAATAGGACTCAGAAAAGGTATATTCTAGTCTTTCTAGTTGGACCACCTATAATTACACGAGTTTCATCTTGATAGGAGTCCCATTTGTTATTAGGTTAGACTCTTTTTATAGTTATGGTAGGATTGTATTTGGATCTATAATTCTCCACACCCAATATCATACTATTATGTTGAATTAGTTGTTATTCATTAATTTATAGTATGATTTTTTTTCTTTTCCACATTGTAACAGTGTATAGATATGTGTGTGTGTACATGTACTTTAGGATAAAGCACCACAAGTGTATGATATAACCACTCAATACTAATCACTAGACCTTTCCCTATTGGATATAGGATTTGGGGGTCACACTAATCTTAGTACTGGATAAGAAGTCCTCAGTTGGTTAGGAGGTGATGGAGTGGTTTTAGATCTAGGATATCTGATGACTATTGATTAGGGATAGTCTAGATATAAAGATTGATTTTGGAACTAGGAAACCTGTGGTAATGATCAAGGAGATTGAATATTAGGCCAAGAAAACATGTTATGTTATAGTTGATAAAATATCCATTCATTGGGACTCTGATACCTTATATAATAACTTGAATAATATAGACACAAGATACAAGAAAAAATGGGTATATTCATCATATAGGAATGGATTGTGGTTCTGTGTCCTTCATGAGTCTTCTCTCCAGATATTATCTTTTATTGTGGTATATCTTGTTACGTGAAAAGATATTACCACATACACAAACTATTATAGATACCCTAGTGGTCTCATTATGATTAACAACATGGTTAAGAGACCTTATTTATGGGACTTGATCCTTACATTACCCCTTTAGGTAGACAATGAGCAGTGCCTCTAACCATTGAGCATTATGGTGACCAACATTTTATGAATAAGTTCAATTCATCCCATTAGGATGAGTAGTCGTTGTTCTTCTAGTACCAAAAAATTATGCATCTAGGTTGAGTTTTTTTCTCAAGATTCAAAGATATAGACTGCCTTAGTTTTGGGGTGATCCAGACCCCAAAGCAGTTGAGGACTAGCTCAAGGATGTTACATAAGTTTTCCACCATGTTAGGATGCCTCTTGATGGTGATCTTAGCAGTGATCCATCTTTAGGGAAACATAAGAAGTTGGTGGAGTCATATCCTGGTGATGTTTTATGTGGCACTGGGCATTTAGGGAAGAGGAAAAAATACCCCACCAAGATTCTTTCTCTTGTGATATGTTTAAAATTTGTGTGGGTGAATTAGTTCCACCAAAAGTACTTAATATAAATGTGTGGTCAGTAAACTCTTTTGATTTTTATGTTTGAGACCATTTTGGATGTGTTAAGGAGATGTAAGGAAACCTTGTTATATAAAAAAGATGTCCAAGGGGAAGTGTCACAAACTAACTTGGGTCAACCCTGAACTGGTCAATTGAGCCGATCTACAGCAAGGACCAAAGGGAATTCTAGATTCCAACAGGCTGGAAACTAGTGCCAGACATCAATATTAAATAGGTGAGAATGATTTGGACAATAAGGTAAAGATAAATAAATAAATAAAAACACAAAAATGAAAATGAAAACATGCATCGACGATGAAATGAAATTATACACACCTCCATGTGACCCCATGGGTCGCCACCGAACACCATCCAACATCACACTAAATCCACTAAATTAGAGGAAAATACAACACCCAAAGCTATGAAAAACAATGATAAACCATGGGAATGAGTATTATATCTCAATAAGGTATCCCGATAAACTATTCCCAATGCACTTATTTAAAAAAAAATAAACATCAATTTTCCAGATTGAACTACAATATATCAATGTATGTATTTTTACTCATTTTAATCTAAAAAATATAACTCATTTCCCTTATTCACTTCCCAAACCATGTTCATTCAATTAGTGTACTGTTAAAATTTTATAATAGGGAAGTGAGTATTTTGTTTCTGATGGAAGGACATATTGTAAAACACTTTGAATTTAAAACATTTTCTGTAAGCGTTTGTAGACAAACACATCACTTCCAAATAAATACTACGAAAGTAAGCATCACAATATTCATTAATCACAAGAAATGAAAATATACATACTTGTATCACATTCAATACTGCATGAAACTAATATCTAATGGACATATGTAAACCAAGGAGATCATAAACAACCACAAAATACATATACACAAGACCCCATCCCCGGTAGCATGCAACACACGATGAAATCCAATACTCTCAAATAAATAACCACAATAACTCAAGATAGACCAAGGGACACAATCCCATAGTGATAAATCTAAATATATCCACCTACTATGGGCCACTGGTTATTACATGAACTAACAGTGTTACAATTATTCTTGTAAAGTTATCTCAATATGCAAGGCTCCCATGTCTCACATATATAATAGGGTGAGACAACTGATTCCATATGGGATTCCAATCACAATATATATATATATACATATGTACAATAATTATAATAATTTACAACATGTCTCACCTTGAGTCTACCCAAGGACTAATCTCATTCCTCAGAAAAAATAGAACACAAATGGTTCCAGCCAAGAAACCCTGATAATGGATCCCGGGGATTCCTTAGGGAGGAAACCCCATCCCTTTTTTAGACAAAATACGAGAAACATCCAACATATGTTTTTATAATAAATATTTTCGTCATTTTTACAATGTGACCAAATGGACCATTAATCATTTAATAAAATTGACCATTATTGTCGATGAAAAATCTACTTTTCATAAAGGGGTGTATACACACCATTTTCCACATCAAAACATCTGTAAAATACTCTTTAATAATTAAAAAAACATTTTCAAGACATCCAATTTAAGAAACAATGACTTTAAATTAATCATTTTTTAATTTCAATACAAAACCATTTTAATCAAAAAACCAAATGGGCCACTAACCAACAAAAAAAGTCGAAGCACATTTCAAAGCCAATACACATTCTTTTTAAATTTAAAACTATATTGAAATAATATTTATGGAACTGAAATAATAATTTCTTATACAAAAAATATATTTGTGAGTCCTAACCATGCTTTAGATGTCACAAAACACATGTAAAATCCAAACGAGCATATAAAAAACACTTGGAAAGAACAATTTAACAAAACAGTTCTAATTATCCCAAAATCATGGATTGAAATATTTTTTCCACACCAAAAAATCTATCCAAGGTTTAGATATAAATATATATTAATCAAATAAGGTGATAAAAATAGGAAATTGATGGATCTTAAATTTAGAAGGTAAGTTCATGGAAAAAACCTACTCAAAGGATGGCCAAGTCAAGGCTTTCTAACTCAAGTAGCAACCCAATCCCTTGTAAAACCATCCATATATATATATATATATATAATTAATCTGATGTACATGTTACTGACACCATAATGGAAGACAAAACTAATATATATATATATATATATATATACTTAGGAATATGTGTATGTTCCTTTGAAACTAATGGAACTCCCTACAATAAATCCGTGGGACCAAAAAACACAAAAAGAAAAACATATTTAAGATCCAATCATTTTACATGGAAAATGACCCTTTCAAATTTGTATTCATGTCAAAAATAATTTTTGAAACATGCTTCCCAAATCAAATGCTCAATTAAGATTCACGAAAAGGAATCCAATTTGATATAACAACCATTTCTCATGATTAATCCACTTTCATCACCTTTTCACCATTAAATCCATTGGAAAATATATTTTTCACCTTCCACACAAAGAACATAACATTTTAAATGAAACTCCACAAGAAGAAAACAAAGAATACAACCATTTTCCTTATAAAAATCTATTTTCCTCACATGGGCAACACAAAACCCTTCGAATATTTTTTATCACCACAAAACTACCCATAGAACAAATTTAAATATAAATGAAAGCATATCAATGTAATACAATAAAATAAAATCATTTAATCGACTACCAATTGAGTGTAAATTGTGGCATAACATTTTTGAGGAGGGGGGGACACCCTGAAGACCGATTCACACACCCTGGACAATGAAAAAACACAATAAATCATACCCCAACCATTATGGTTTTTACAAGATGAATTAAACCCAAAAAAATATAAATACGAACATACTGAATGAGGTGAGGTCTGACATCAGGCATGGGGTCGTGCCAGAGTAAGACGCACCAGACAGAGAGGGCCGTGTCGAAGTAGGCCGCATGAAGAAAGGGAGCTCATGCTAGAGTTGGTTGACCGGATAGGGTGGTCATGCTAAAGCAGTTTGACCAGAAGATATAGAGGTGGAACAAGGGGGAGGTCGAGCCTAAGAGGGGAGAGGCAACGATGGAGGATGGAATCTGGTTAAGATGTTCACACTAGGGATGAGGAAACACATAGGGTGCAAGGGAAGGGGTGGGGGGGTTTGGCCATGTGTAGGGAAAAGAGAAGGGAAAGTGTTATGGTTTAATTAAAAGAACCTATTAAAAATAAGTTTATAATAATAGCAATAATAATAATCATCACCATATCATTTTAATAATAATAATAAAATAATCATTATTATCATTATTAAAACATTCTCTAAATTTTATTTTATTCCATTTCATTAAATTTATTCATTTTAAACATTAGAAAACTACACAGTTAGCCCGCACGACTCAAGAAAACATGCATGAACCAAACAATAGCTTTTACCATCCCAAAAGTGGCCACACAAGTACCTGCCTTACCGCACAGCTTATGCTAACAGTGCGGTGCCTGGGCACCAGCCTACCACCCATGAAAAACTGTCAATCCTCCAAAATTTAAACAAGGAACCAAAAATGATCTTCAACCAAGAGGGATGAGACCTGAAAAAGGATAAAATTAAAAGGGTCGGAGGATGGGGTGTGGCAATTTTCCAAAAAATACACTTTTATCCCACAGAATGTCACCACACCAAAGGATTATCAGAACTCCAGTCCATTCCCGAGAAAAATCGAGAGGTAAATTCAAGAACCTTGGGGTGACTATATAATCCACAAGTCACACCCAATTTATCCAGATGAAACCATAACCCAAAAAATGGGGAAAATGAGATGGTTCTACCCACTAAATGGACTCTACTAGCACCAAAAGTAAAACCCAGACATACCACCCAGGGGAGGGATAATGTGGAGACTCCCAACCGATCCAAACTAATTTCCATATCACCAGAAAAACAAATCCACCACTGTAACTGGAATATTTTCAAACACACACCAAACACCCAATATTAGGGGATGACTCGCAAGAAGAGACTATGAGAAAACCCAATGATGAAATGGACCCTCTTTACACCCATATTAAAATAACCAATAAACCCCAAATGAGCTCCACAAAACTGAAAAAATCCCATACACGGTCCAAGAACACATTAAAGCATGATTCAGAAAACCATATTCGAACAAACAATAATATTTGGATCATAATAGAACAAGTTCATAAAAATATCCCAAGGAAATTATGGACTTAAAGTGGTAGAAAACCCTTAATAGAAGAAAAAAAGTTTGGAATGTCTTTAAATGTTCCAATCTCGACATGGAACACAAAATCCAGATTAAGTATTCACACCCCCAAAAACATCTAACTGTACACAACATTCATTCTTAGACCTGTGTCTAGGGCTCTGATTGTCAAATCATCTGCTACCTCATAGTTAGGAATAAGAATACCCTGACCAAAATACTTCTTCAAGAAAATTTTCATGAAAATATTATTCGGATTATGCAAATGGCCACACGATGGTAGGTCCTCGACGGGGTGCCACATGTCGGCTCCGAACGCCTAAACTGAACACACTGAGGACACACCACTAAATGGTTTGATAAACTAGAAGCCACAACCAACAAGGGATATTTCATAGAGATAGGTTCCCCGGAAATGCACTTATTTCTAGGTGGGGAACATTTATAAATGATAGGAAACTTTGGATTTCCAACCACCTACACTCCATAATACCACTCACAGAAGCAATTAGCATAGACTTTCATTATAAGTTGGACTTGTTAAACACACACACATGAGCTCTTACCTATTCTTACTACATACCTCATTGGGTATAAACCATTAAAAAATGTGGAAAAAAATGTCACACATCATCTTAACTTGCAATGATGTTGGGACAACCAATTTCCATAGGTCCAAGTCTGGGCAGTCAACCAAACCCAAAACAACATTATCCTAAGAAACACTGAGAGTTACCAATAACCAAAATACTTGATCTACCAAATCAAGAGAATAAACTACCTATAATAGACCTCAATTACCAAGATAAAAAAACTACATTAAAAAAGAATTAAGAACTGGTATGGCCCATCATGAATATTGGGGACCTTTATGGGGGACATTTTTTGAATAGCAAGACAAAAAAACCGAAATCCAACCTTAATCCAAAACATAATCGAGAATAATATCACAGTCCAAAAAAATAAGATAAAAATCCAAGAACATACATGCATTACCCAAAAATTCCCTTTTTAAAATCACCTTTCCAATTTAAATTGAAAACCAGCATTCTTCTAAGGCCACTTTCCAAATAATGAAACCCATTTTTTCTGAAAACCCAATTTCTGAAATCATCTTCTCTTTCAAATCATTTTTAGAAAAACCATGACAATACTTTGATTACAAAAATTCTCCCATGGCATCCAATAAGCTGTCAAATAAGTTTTTATCCATTTCCTCTGAAATAAAACATTCACACATGTAATCATTAACATCCCATATATACCCACACATAAGTGGATGTTACTAATGAACACCAAGGGTCACACTTATAAGGTACTTACCAAATTTCAAACAAGCACAAAACATTCAAGCTAAAAATATTTCCTTTAAAACCCACATCCCCAATTAAAATCCATTTCAATGAAAATATTTCTTTACAAAAAAACCCTTTTCATTTTCAAATCTCACTTACACCAACACAATCCAAGATGACACTCAACTTGCATCAAACTATCGGAGTGATGGACTAGTATTCATGCTTATCCCGACAACATGGTAGTGGGATATTCTCCAAGTAAGAATAAAAAAATAAGAGGAACTTAAACAGTGTACTTAGACACCACATGGATCACTACTCTAGGTGAAATCACAACATAACTACAACATTCCTATGTTTTAATCCCTTAATACAAAACAAAAACAAAATACTTCAACACCAGACTACCCTTGGTAACTTGAGGATCAGTGCGGGGAATATTTCACAATGCTCATCTCACACCTAACTCTTGATCCCCAATAGTCCAAATATCTATCTATCAAACACCCCAATTATCAAGGGCTTCCCATGATACCATTTTTTCATGAACCAACCCTGGTCCACCCTAAACCGGTCACCCGATCCGATTCTTAGAAAGTCTAGAAGGGCGTTATCGATCCCCACAGGCTAGAAACTAATTTTGGGAATAAAAATTTAATAGGTGGGAATTATTTTTACCATAAGTGAAGGATAAATAAATAAATAAAAATTGAACAATAAAAATTAAAACTAGCACAATTGTGGAAATAAAATTGTACACACATCCATGTGACCCTGTCGATCACCACCAACCTCAATCCAAAATTTCACTACGGTGACTAAATACGAGTACGAAGTAGCACCCAAAGATAAAAAAGAATGATAAACTATATGTGTGAATATAAAAACTCAATAGGCTATCTCAATAAACTATTACAATGGAACTTCTTTAAGAAAAAGAAACATCCATTTTCATGTTTGAACTACAATATATTAAATTATTTTTTTCTACTCATTTTACTCAAAACAAAATAAGAATCATTGACCTTATTCATTTCCAAAACCAAGTTCATTCTATTAGTGTTTCATTAAAATTTTAGAAAAGGTAAGTGATTTTTTCGTTTTTGATGGAATGAAATAATATAAAAAAATTTGACTTTAAAACCTTTCCACTTGATTTTCGAGACAAACACATCACTTACAGATAAAAACTACACAAGAACATACCAAAATATTAATATAACAAGGGAAATAAAAATATATATACACGTATCACATTTATTACTTCCATAAGATAAGAGATAATAGATATAGGTGAACTCAAGAGATCAATAACAAACCAAAACATACATATACATGATAACCCATCCCTACTAGCATTCCACACACAATTAAGTAAAAAACACCCAAATGCCCATCCACCCTAACTCAGGACACACAGAGTGGCCCAATCCGATAGTAATAAACCAAAATATATCCACCTACTATGGGACACTAGTTAGTACATAAACTACTAGTGCAACAACTGTTCTCAGAAAGTTCTATCAATATTCAAGATTTCCATGAATGACATATATAATAGAATGAGCCCACCTATGCTAACTAATCATCCAATAAAAAAATATATAATAATAATTCACAATAAGTGTCACCCTATGTCTCCACAAGGAATAATATCATGCATCAGAACAAATATAACACAAAGGGTTCCCACCGAGAAACCCTGATAATGGATCCCGAGGATTGCACAGTGACGACATCCCATCAGTTATTCGAGATAAGTCTTGAAAAAACATCCAGTGGTGGTTTTTATGATAAACTGTTTTCATCATTTTTACCATGTGGCCTAACTGGACCTTAAGAATTTCACAAAATTAACCTTTATCGACGATTCAAAATCCACTTTTAATAAAGGGGTGTTTACAAACCATTTTCCACATCAAAACATTTATAAAATCCTGTTAAAACATCACCCTACATTTTCAATACAAAAACAATGCCTTAAATGTACTCACATTTCAATACATAACTATTTTAATCAAAATCCTAAATGAGCCACTAATCAACAACACAAGCCAAAGACATTTTAAAACTAATAGGCATTAGTTTTAAATATAAAACTATATTGAGATACAATTTAAGGAACTCAAATAATATTTTTTCATACGAAAAATATATTCACAAGGTGTAACTAAGCTTTAGATTTTAAAAAACAAAAGAAAATGATCAATGGGCATTTAAACAAGAACTTGGTGTGCACTAATTAACAAAACATGTCTAATTGTTCCACACACAATAGTAAAAACATTGTTTGAACACCCAAAAATATAACCATGGTTCATATATCAATATCTATTAATAAAATAAGGTGACAAAAACATGAAACTGATGGTTCGTAAATTTAAAATGTTAGTGCATGGGAAAAACCTACCTCAAAGGATTGTCAAGCCAAAGATTTCTAGCTTAAGACGCAACCCGCTCACACAGACACACTTCCATATATATATATATATATATATATATATATATATATCCTTAAACTGATTCATGTGTTCCCCGCACCATAAGAGAACACACACCCAATATATATATATATATATATATATATATCCATACCTGGGAATATGTGTGTACTCCATAAAAAACGACCGCAACTCCCTACAATAAATCCACCGGACTCAAAAAACGACACAAGAATAACACATATAATATCGAACGATTTTCAATGGGAAAATCCCCTTTCAAAATTGTATTCACATCAAAAACAATTTATAAAACATGCTGCACAATTCAAAATTTCATTTAAGATTCACAACAAGGAAACCAATATGCAATAAGATCCATTTCACTTGAAAAATAAAATTTTATCACATTTTCAAAATAAAATAATTTTGAAAATATATTTTTCACATTCCAAGAAAAAGAAGAGAACATGTTCAAGGAAACCCCACATAAAGAACACATATAATATAACCAATTTTCTATTAAAAAATCCATTTTCGACAAATGTGCATTGTAAAACCATTTGAATACATTTTCCTCCCTGAAAAAATCCATAGAACACATTTAAATAATCAAGATGGCATATCGATGTCCTTTGATAACATAAAATCACGAAATCAACTACCAGTTGAGTAAAAAATATGTATGAACTCTTGGAGGGGGGGGGGACACCCCGAATAATGATCCACACACCGTAGAAAATGGGAGAAACACAAATATCATAACCCATTAGGGTTTTTCCAAGATGAAGAAAAAAATGAAATAAAAACCCATAGGAGGAGAGCGATGACACCGAATAGAGGGTCACATCATAGCATACCAAACTGGACAAGGAGGGTCACGTCAGAGTAGGCCGTTCCAGAAAAAGGAGCTCATGTTAGAGTAGGTCGACTGGATAGGGGGGTCACACTGAAGTAGGTGGATTATAAGAGAGGGAGGTGTTGTAAGGGGGATGTCTGGAAGGATAGGGGAGAGGTGGTGATGGGGGAGGGAGGCAGGAGAAGAGGTGCACACAATGGAAGGGGTGACATGCAAGGTTTAAGGGAGGTGGGAGGCATCACACTACATTGTAGGGAAGAGAGATTGGGGAGTGATAGGGATTAATAAAAACCCATTAAAAATATAATAATAATAATAATAACAACATTCATTGAACTTTTTAATAATAATAACATTATCATTATTATGCTTATTAAAAGATTATCTATATTTTATTATATTTCATTTTCTATAAATTTATTCATCCTAAACACCATGAAACCGTGGGGTTAAACAGCATAGCTAAAGTGACCATGCACGAACCATTAGGAAACTTCTTCCCATCCCAGAAATGGCTGCATGAATACCTGGGATGATTGTATTTTTTCTTCTAACAATGTGGTTCCAAAACAACTGCCTAGAACACACAAAAAACTATCAATCCTCAAAAAATTATAACCAAGACCAAAAACCATGCTTCGAACAAACTGTCTGAGCCCTGAAAAAGGATAAATTAAAATGGTTTTGAGGTTAGGTGGTGATTGGAAGGAAAAATACATGCTATGGAGGCTTATGATCTGAAGGCTCTGGGTGTGACCTGAGGTAAGAACTATGTCCTATCTACTTTAGCTGTAGTTTTGGTTGGCAAAATTATGATACACTATTTCCTTTCCCCATACCTTGTTCAGGACCTAAAGTATTTATTTGAGGCTTTAACTCGACCATTGTGTCTAGAGAATACTAATGAGGATATTTTGATGAAAAAACTTCTCTTATGATAGTGTGAGTTGACTATTGGAGGAGATAGATTAATGTGGGATCTCTTTATTTTGGTGATGATATCCTATGATGTTTTCATCGGTATGGACTATTAATCTATGTTGCATACCCCATTTTAATATAATCAGATTGGGCTTCAATGTGTCCATGTTGGTTGTCCATTAATTTAACTTATTTGGAAATAAGATATCTCAAATAGAGTAGGATGATCTTGTATATATAAGGATGAAACAGATTTCTCATTAGTTGGATAGTATGGCCCTTGGAGTGGCAAACACTATGAGATTTCAGTTTTCTACATTTTAGGAGGAGGATGAGGAAATCATCCATAAGAACATGTCAATATTACATCCCCATTGATAGATCATTTCTCACATAGCCATGTAACTATGTTTAACACATATATATGTTCCAATATATCATATTTCCACCATATAATAGTTATATATAAAGGTGTAATTGGAGAATATATAGAAGAAGGGATTTTATAGACACAATATCTTTTTTAGGTCCACCCTCTTTTGTTTTCTGAATAGGTTGATTGGTGATTGAGGTTATGTTTAGATTATTATTTCCTGAACAAGGTTTATGTAAAGAATTACTACCCACTTCTAATAATCGATGACCTCATTGACCAGTGGTTATGGGTTAAGTGGTTCATGAAGATCTACCTTAGTTCGAGTTATCACTCTCTCTCAGTTCGAGGGGTGGATGTACTGAGGTTGACCTTATATTGTTGATAAATTTACTTTGATTTCTTGGCAATGTCCTTTTGGAAATAAAATAATCACTAGATGTTTTTGTGGGACTCATGAACATGATATTTCAAACCTTCTTTCATTAGTTCATGGTAGACTTTATTAATGAAATCCTTGCATACTCAACGTCAATGGTGGAGAACATGAGATATTTAGAGTTGTTTCTATACAAACTATGATTGAATCATCTTCATGGAAAGCTCTTGATGTTTCACTAATGGGTTCAAGAGGTCCTTTTCCTAGGACATATCATCTGAGAACATAGAGTATCACTAAACCCCACCAAGAATGAAGTAGTTCTAGCTTTTGATCCACCCAATAGCGTGAATGAGGTGTAGATATTCTTTTGGTTGGTAGGGTATTATCTAAAATTTGTGCCTTATACCTTTAGGATCATGAAATCTATAAATAATTTAACCTAAAAGTGGTATCCATTTTTGTAGATAGAGATGTGTTAGTAGGCCATCCCAGACCTCGGTTATAGGTTTACAAGTACCCCCATCTTGAGAATACCAGATGAGGGTTTCGTGTACTTGGTGTTTTGTGATTCCTCTAGAGCAGAGATTTTATGTGTTTTGTCATATAGGTTGACGGTGATGGATTATGGGTCCCAAATTTTTATTTCATATATGTTGAACTATGTAAACCATTCCATGGAGTTGGAAGAAATGGTGTTCATCCTGAAGACATGAAAAAAATATCTTATAAGAGAGTGATTCATAATCTATCCTAAACATAAGAGTCTCAGATATATTTTTTTGATAGATATTAACATGAGGTATAGGCGATGGATGAATATCCTTATAGATTATAAATTTTAGGTAGTTTTTACTGATGATAAGATAAGGCATTTCATTATTTGACACATAATGGATATGGTCCTAAGGGATTTTTTGATGTTAGGGATAATATTATCTTTTTAAAAAGATGGATAATGGTACTACTCACACTATGAAAGGCGACACTAAGGAAGTTTCACACATATCCCTTAGTGATACACCCATGAGTGGGAAAGATGTACTATGACCATCATTGTCTGTTTTGGTTTCTTGGGAGAAAGTAAAGTGTTTCTAGCTTATATATCGATGCATCAATTTCAGCATGTGATGGTTGTCCACCATGTTCTAGTGAGTTTTTCCCAACCCTAAAGTAGAATTGGGATAACATTTCTATATATTTCAAAATTTGTCTTCATTAAACAATAAGAGGTCATGAAATTATCTAGGTGACTATTGACTGACTCACCAAGTCATCCCAATTCATAGTGTTTTGAGATTAAGGTTATGTGGAGAGATGGGGATTCCTGTATGTGTAGAATATTTCACAACATCATGGAGCTCCCTATATGATTAATTCATAACTATATTATCTCTTCACTTTATTATTATGAAGAGGTTGTAGGAATCCATTGGAACTAAGTTGCAGTTGAGCACAACGTTCCACCCTGGGATATGAAACCAGGCCGATATGGCCATTCAGGTTCTAAAGGACATACATCATCCTTTTTGTTGCATTTTTACATATCTAGGTGGATCATCTGACATTAGATATGTTTTCATATGAAAACATTTATCATATCACCGTCATTATGAAACCATTAAAGTCCTCATATGGGAGACTCTACAATTTTCCTCTATATTGGATGGATCCAAGGAAAATAATGCTTATGGGAATAGAGTTAGGGAAATCAATAAAAATGAAAGTCAATATCATCTTGGAATATATGAGGGCATAACTAATCCATCCAAATTTATATGAAGACTGATGATGGAGGTTGTTAGTGTTCGACAAGGTTGCCCATGTGTTCTTATCTGTCTCACCTCAGTTAGAATTATAGATATTTGGCTGGGATAGTAAATCATATTCGAGATTATTAGTCCCTTGTATAATACTACATAGGGTTGGTGAGGTGGAATACCACATATCATTACCAACAAATTAATACAAGGACCATGATATGTTCCATATGTTTTATCTAATGAGATATGTTCCTAAAAGGCAACATTTTATCGATTGTGGTGTGCTTGAAATCAATGATAGAACTACCTTACCCAAGAAAAAAATAACAATCAAGGATTTCTAGGATAGAATGCTTAATTAGAAAGTGAGACCATTTTTCTATGTTCTTTAGAATTATGATAATATTTAGTAGATCACCTAGGTATGGGAGAACGTGATACAAGCTTAGTACCCCTTTTCTTTTTTAGAAGGAGTTTTAATTTTTGAATGAAAATTCCTATGTTGAGATGAATTAAATGAATTTGTTTTTCCATGAGAATCTATTTGAAATATTTTAAATAATATTTTCATAATTAGGATGAAATTTGGTGTTGTATTTGAGGGCATATGGATATCAGTGTTCTTATAATAAAAATATGAAATTTATTAAATTATGAAAGCATTGTTTTTAATAATAATGGAATACCTTTAGAAATGTGTCTCCAATGGGAAACCTGAAACTACTATTGAATATAGAATATAGGTTTTACCCTGGGTGTGATATATGTTTTTTCAGCATCAGACGTTTCTCTTGAGTGCATTCACGAGTAGAATAAATATATTAAACTAATTTATTAATTAAATGTCTATTTAATTATCTAACCCTAACAAATCTTTTTTTAATCCCTCTTTGGTGAATTTCATAGGGTAAGTCTCATAATACTAGATGATTGAGAAGATGGTGAGAGATATCTGATGGAGAGCACATTTCCAGGTGTTCTCAAGATTCAGGGTTAATAAAAAAAGATTGTGATGATTGAGGAGGCAATGATTAAAGTAGTCGATCTCGTCAATGGAATTGATGTAGATCCATTCTTCATTATAGATCAATCCAAACATGTGGTAGGGATTTTTTTTTGGATTATTTCCCCTTACTTATTTTCCATGATTTTCATCAATATAATCTTTTAAAAATTAATTCATGGATGATATTGTAAAATTATCATTGATTATTTATCTCTATTGAACTAGTAATTTTAGATTTAATTTTTTAATTTGATTCTTTGATTATCATTCCCATTCATTGTATTCCATAATTGATGGACAAATAGGAATGACCTTTATTGGATGCTCAATTTTTTATTTCCTTCTTTCTTCCTCCATTATTCAGTGTTCATCATCATTATTTTGATTGACCAATGATTCAATTATAACATGGAAAACTATTTTAAGATATCGGATTTTTTCTAGGTTCATCCATCTTTATATTTTGTTAAACCTATTTGAGCCTATTTTTTTGTTTTGAACATTGGTTTTTAAGACTTAGTTTGATTGGGTTGTTTTGAGCAGAAGATTGAAAGGTTACTAAAAAATAATATCTTTCATGGGATTTTGTACTGTGGAGCTCTGGGATACATCTATCAGGATGATATTTTCTGCAACATAGGGTCCCTAGATGATGGATTTTGTAGATATTTATAAATGTGAAAATACTATGGTATGGTGGTTCAGCTGTAGTATAGGGAGAACGATTGTGACATTATGGCTCGGGTGGTGGTGAGTACATATCAAAGAGGTTGAGACATGGAAAGGTGGTTGTCAAATAGTGGTCTGTGGTTCAGTTTTGGGGGATCTGGCATTTTTAACATAGGTGTTCTATGAAGATGGGATGCGGCGTATCCCCCTTAATAATTCTATAGTCCAATTGAATAGTTATATTTTCTACATTGGTATCTTTTTCCTAGTTTATGGGGGACTATAGTATAGCATCCTTGGCTATGATGTGGTTCCTTCACCTATTTTATGGATCTTTAACATAGAGATAGCAACATAACTCAAAGCCTCTTTGACTATTAGAGATGTAGTGTGTTGGGGGATCAAGTTTCATAGTCCCATTAGTTTTTATAAGCTCTACAGTGTTGTACTAAGGGCGTATCCATGGTGTGGTGTTCTATACAATACCTATAAAATCTAAAATCCCCTCAATCCCAACCATTTTTCTAGACCTTTTCTCATTTCATGGGAAACCCTTGTGCATCCCAAATAACCCATTCACCCCCATTTTAGTAATTTTCTACCTTAACATTGGAGAATTGATTTATTGTGGTTTAGGTATATGCCTCTATTCCTTTTCCAAAATTTTCCCATATTTTCATACCTATGGAGGTTTCTTCTAAGAAAAAAAACATTAGTTTTGATGTTATTTTGATGCAGGAGTGGAGTGGTTGTTATATTTTAGGTAGTTTTGGGTTTTATCCATTATCGTGGTACCTGGTGGTCGCATTCTTCTTGATCCACCCTTTTGTAAAAAAATAAAAATCTTTATTTGAGGTAGGTGGTCCGAAAAATTACCAAAAATTCTATTTCAATTATTATAGTAGGTGAAATCATTTCGACCATTCCAGCATGCCGTTAACAAAAACTCTCAATGGAATAAATCATAGTTTATTATAATCTCATCATTAATACCTCTAATGATCTAGTGGGTTCGATTTGGGTTATGGATGAGATTATGTCCAACCAAGAGGCATGTCTACCATTAAACTAGTAATGATCTGGAAGTACTATTAATGTGAAAATTGGCTTACCCTTAGAGTTAGAAAGATATGTTAAATGGGTAATTAACATAAATATGAAACACAATGATTTAAAAGAGTTATAACAATTATTTTTCAAATTGATGTTGTCTTGATGGAATAAGAAGTAAAAATTTGATAATAAAATGGTTAACTATTGGGGTAAGTGTTTCCATGTTTAATAAGTTGAAATGATTATATAAAGGGATTTTTCCAAGTTATGATGGAATACTTATATGAAGGGATTGTGACTGGATAATTTGTAATGATTAAAGGGATATACCAAGTTCTCCCTTGTTCTTTAGGTTAAACCCTAAGAGGGTTATTAATGTGGTTATCATGGTACTATCACATGATTATAAATATCTAGAATCTGGATAATGTAGTTTTGTCTTTCCCTAAGTGTCGTCCTATATCTCTAGGGCCAGTGGATTAATTTCACGTGCAGTATTAATTTATGAAATTTGTAATCTCTTTATCATTTTTTTTCATTTAATATATTTTCAAACTTGATTTGATTATGCAATATTGATAGTGTCCTACTGAGTTTTACTCACACACTGTTTGGGCCACCGTTTGGTATCGGGGAAGATTTCATGGATGAAGGTATCGAAAAGTGCAAGAGAAACTATTGTTGATTGTTTCTTGCTAGATGGGTAAGAGTTTGGATATAAGACTGAAATGGGTATTGAGATGAATGATGTTTTAGTCTTTTATATTTCAATCCATGTTTTTATTTTTATGATATTCTTCCGGTTATTAAATTACATTTCTTCCTCACAATACATGATTCTATTTTTATGTAGATTATTTAGATTGTTCCATTTTCTTCTTGCTTTTCCTGATTAATTATTCATATTAGTTACACTACTCTATTGTTATTTTCCATTATTATTGAAACAATTTACCAAAGTGTATATTCCCCACACTATATTCCATACACCCTCAATACTAGTTGATAGCCTCTGATATATTGGGATGCATGCCTAAGGTCAAGTGAACTATCCAACTCAATCACGTGGGGTGTACCGGGTTGGAGATGTCACAAAGTGGCATAAGAGGATAATGTTTAATTTCTAGGGATTTAATATTTTGGAATGGTATAAATGAGACAATTATGTGTTGAAGTTTGTTAAAGATCTCATACAAGGGAGTAGGTAACCCTTTCATGGGGGAAGATGAGTGCCTAGGGATGGGATTTTTGTTCAAGTTATCTTCTTGTTATAGTTTTGAAGTTATTTATACATGGATGATTCACCTATTATGAAAAATTAATATTGTTTTGACTTTACTCATGGGAAAGTCTAACATGATATGAACATATATGCATCATTATAGGTATATAAGGATATAAATTTAAAAGCATTGTCCATTCAAGGGGAATATTTATTGCATGTGACATTTTTTCTTATCTAAAAAGTGAAATATAAATCCTATTATATATTGGAAAAAGTAATAAACTATTGTGTTATTCCAAATCACTTATTAATCCATGTATCAAGAGACTATAGTCAGTTGTTATCTATTTTTTTTCACCCATTTTGTTTTAACATTATGTATAACCTATGTTATAAAGAGTGTGTTGACATTGTAGAGGAAAATTCCTCCACCTCATCTTCAAATCAAGCATCAAGAGAGTGTTAATTAGAACACTCTTAATTTAAAAAAGCTATAAATTCATGATAATATGGTTAATAAAATGGAAATATAGATTCACACAATATCATTAGGATCATATTAACCATGGAGAGATGGTTTTTTCACACCATACTATTGATGTGTGAGCTGAAAAGGGTGTTCCAAATGCAGCATCCACATAAGTTCACTAGAGAGGGAGGCCTCCAAGAAGATAAGTTAATGATTAAGTCAGTTTTGATGAAATTTAAGAACCTAAATACACTAAAATATAAGAGGGTGTAGATATTTCCTTACAATATTCAAGGACCAGCCAAGCATTGGGGGAATTTTGGAGCAAATCGGGAAACAAAAGGGATTATCCTGGAAAGACATTTAGGTGAAGTTCCATAGATAATTATATCTAGAGATTTTGAGGGATGAGATGGATCATGAGTTCAAAAACATTAAATATGAGGGAATATAAGATATGTACTATTCCTGATGCTCCACCGACCAAGAGTGGTATTCTCCATCCTTGGTAGTTGATAAGGATTTTTTGGGAGATAATTTTTTTTTGATTGGGTTAACTATGTGATAAGGTTATAAATAACTATATTTTCCTTAGAATATTTTAGGATGTGATGAACCAGGACCTCATCATGAAAGGAAATCTCTTAGAGGCCTCAAGTGTTGGATATGAAATTTCAATAGAAAAATCCGAAAAATATTCTTATTATGAGAAGAAGAACTACTATGGAAGTTACCACCAGGGTAATATTGGGAAGAGAAACCAAGGAAGTGGACTTATACCTCAAAATAGTACCTTAGTTGAGTTTTATTAGTGTTTCAGGGCAAGAAACAACTTCCCCTGGTTTCCTTATCCAATTATGGTATATCTTTCTTATGGTAGGATTGGACATATTTATAGGTTTTAGATGTTTTTTCTATAAAGGAGTTGTGGAAATGGATCAAGATAGGAACCAGAAGTCTAGATGGGACTCAACTACCCCTTAGGAGATATGTATCTAAAATTCCACAAGACGTTTATTCCAACGTATGGGATTCAATACCCTATTATAGGAGTGGTGGTACCACCTAAAGGGAACAACATAGTGGAGTCATACTAGTGCCTAAAGGAAGAGAGGAAAGTCACCTGCATGCTATGTAGTCCACTCTCTCTAGTTTGAATCTATAACCTTCTACCATAAAAAATAAAATTAATGTACCGTATTCTCTTTCATTCTTTTTTTTGATAAATGGGTATCTCATTACTTTTTTTTCTTTTCAATTTTAAAATAGTTTGGGATCATTTTTGGGGATCTTGGATGGTTTTATAAACATCAAAACACTATTGGGGTGAGATTAGAGGATATTAGATATTTCAATGAGTGTAGTCCTAAAATTTTTGGTTATCATTTCCTTTGGAAAATTCTGGTTCTATAAATGATAGTTTTATATTTTATTATTGGTATATATTGGCTAGTAGTATACTTGCCTTATATCGACTATTATCCTAGGATAGTTACCTTTCTATCTCTTGAAGGGGAAGGTAATCTCACCAGTGTGAGTGGGATCTTCAAGATGGTCATGAAGGACTAATTTAGTGAATATTAGATTGTATCATGACTTAGTTAGAAGACCTTATTTTGGATTATATATTGTTGTATTAGTGTGATTTCATCATGTTCTATACAATTTTCATTATTTATTTCCTGAAGCGTTCTATGACTTACCACCCAAGTGATAAATCGTGTTCATGGTCTAGTTGGTATTGAGAGCTGAGCCAATTTATATCCCTCTACGTTGAATAAAATAAATATAACTTCACAAGATAAGAGTTAATATGGAATATTTGGAATAAGATGTATTTATAAAATTTATTACTTCACCTTAGGGTTGCCTGTGCTTTTTAAAAAAGGATAACTAGAATTTCTGCTTATTTTTGGATTATCATAGGCTAAACTAGATGAAAATCAAGAACTGATATCCCCTTCCATGAATTGAAGACCTCTTCATTTAACGAAGATGTTTCTATATTTTCTATAAGATATACTCGAGGTCAGGGTAACGTTAGTGGAGGGTGAGAGTTTGACATTATTTGGACTACTTTTAGGAGAAGGTATGGCATGTACGAGTTCATGATATCACTATTTAGTCTGTCAAATTCACCTCTAGTATTCATGGACTTGATGAAAAATATTTTACAAACATTCCTAGATTAGTTTATGGTTGTTTTTTCCAATGAAATCTTATTGTAATCCATGTCTGTAGAAAATAATGTCAAATAAAACGAGACCACTTTGATTACATTGATAGATCACTGAATTTACTCAAAGATATCCAAATACTGTTTATGGATGAATAGAGCGCACTTAATGGGTCTTGATATATTAGAGGAGGGAGTGTCATTGGACCCATAGAATGTAGAAACAATGGTACCTAAGGAGTTTCCTCAAAATGGCATCATGATTTAGAGGTTTTTGGATTTGGAATGCTACTAGTGACATTTAATCTGAGACATTCCCACATGGTGTCACTAATTTATGTGTTGAATAAGAAAGGGGTTAAGTTTATTTCTCCAAATTCATATGAGATAGATTTTTAGGAGTTTAATAAGAGGTTATTCTCGACATATATCCATACATTTCTCATGAAGAAGAAATATTATCCTCTGTACTATGACACATATGGAGTTGGAATTAGAGAAGCCATATTGTATGAGGAACAAGTGGTTGATTATGACACCAAATAGTTGAGACATAATGAGAGGAATTATTCTACTTTTGATATATAGTTAGCTGTAGTGGTCCATTCCCTGATATTCTGGAGACACTATATGTTGTGTGAGAGTTTTTTATGTAAATAGACAATAAGAGATTCTAGTAAATGTATTCTCAATGATACTTGATCCTTAAAACAATTATGTGGGATAATAATCTAATTACATTTGAATTAAAGATGGATTAACCATTAAGAAATGGTAACATTTGTTCCTCGGTATCAAGTCATAATACGCTGACAAAGGCAGTTCCGAAGTATTGAGACAAGTGGTGTTTGGTGGAACTATTTATAGAAATGAATTTAAATGTTCAGGAGTCCCAAGGATGAGTACATCCTAATAAGAAATCTGTATAACCCATAATTCTATACCACATCAAGACCAAGATGTTATCTGTCCGGGAGGGATTATCTCTAAGGGAAAACATATATGGCAGGGAGCCATTATTGATATCATATCCAGGCAGCAGTGATGTTATTTTTAAATATGGCCATGTATGTGTTTCTAAAGGTTTGAGTGAGGTAATAATGAAAGAGTTTCATGATTCTAAATGGGATGTACTTTTGGGTCTGATAAATTGTGTCATAATATACATAAAAATATTGGTGGCCAAGGATAAAAAATTAGATTGTGGGTTTTGTCTGGAGATATTTCACATATTCACTAGTAATGTCTGGGCATTAGAGAAACTCTAGAATATTTCATCCTCTACCCATTTTGGAAAAGAAGTGTAATGATGACATTATGGACGTTGTGATGGTATTACCAAAGAAAACCCACTATAATATTTTAGTATGGGTGAAAATGGATTGATTGATGATGGTGGATCACTTCTTTCCTATCAGGGAGACCTTCATGATGAATGATTTGGGTTGTCTCAAAATGTAGGAGATAGTTTGAATGCCAGGTGTTCTAAATAGTATCATTTTAGATCAGGATCTTTATTTCACATCTTGGTTATGGAAAGGTCTTTTGAAGGCCTTGGGATCTCATATTCCTATGAGTGTAGCCCATTATTCATAGATTGATATCCAATTTGAATAGATAATTCTAATCCAAAATGATATGTTGTGAGCCTATGTTCTAGATTTCAATGATTCTTGGGAGAAATATATAACACTCATGTAGGTCACTTATAATAATTGATTCTAAAAATAAATCCAAAAGGATCATTTTGAGGACACATATGTAAATAACGTGTTGTTTACCTATTTTCTAGTTATAGGTAGGAAAGTCAGTGAAAATTGGACCTAGTCTCACAAAGGATACTTTTGATTAATTTTAGTTGATCATAAAGAATATGGTGATGATGCAGAGATAGTAGAAATCATACACTGACCATCAGATGTCACCACTAGAGTCTGATTTTATTCATTTTGTTATCCCATCGCGTATCGCCAAGGCTGGTGAAATGTTATATTAAGAAGTGAGGAAATCTAATGTGTAGGTTTTCTAGGTTTTCTTTGATACAATAAAGGTCATGTTCAGTGTAATACCATTTGGACCTCCCACTGTGCTATAGTGATATTCATGACATGTTTCAATTGTCATAACTTCATATATGTCATCTTGAACCTTATCAAGTGATAGATGTTGACAAAGTCAATATAGATGTTTATAAATACTTTTAAAAAATATAATTCATATTATAGACCATAGTGTGAAGAATATATCAGGGAAGACAGTACCTATAGTGCAGGTGTAGTGGAAGAATAGGAATTTCTTTGAGGAGACCTAGGAGTGGGATTTAAACATGTAGATACAATGGATAGAATTGTTCACTGATACCAAATAGTGATGTTTGGAGTAGCTTGAGGATGAGTGTCTATATTATGGATAGGTTTTAAGATCCCATATTTTTTCTAGGTATGTCCGTATTTATGTTTTGGTAAACCTATTTGACCTTTTTTTGGTTTGAAACTTAGTTTTGAAGCCTTTCATCCGGTTTGGTTATCCTAGGATGAAATTGGAAAGGTGAGCTAGAAATTATACTACAGAAAAAGATTCTACATATTGGAGCTATGAGATATGATGTAAGGCCAGTGGCTATGTTTTAGGGATCCTGGATGCAACGTAGGGTCTTATGAAGAAGTAATTTGGAGACCCTGCCAATGTTGGAATTTTTGTGGCGTGAAGTGGAGGCTGTGTCTTAAGGGGTTCAACTATGGAATAGGAAGAAAAACTACGACATTATGGATTGTGTGGAAGTAATTTCTTATATCAGAGGCTATGATATAGATATTTGGTAGTGACATAGTGGTTAGGGGTTTAATATTAGCAGTTTTGGAATTTTTAGTGAAGTTACACCATTAATAAGGGCTACAATGTGGTCCCCTTCACAATTATTAGGTTATATGTCCTAGAGATCTTGGATATACCAAGGTAAGTTTCCAATTTTTTGGGGAAATGTGGTGTAACATCATTCGAAATTACATGGAATATTCCCCCATTTTCTGAATCTACGGTCTGATTATAGTCCGAGATCTTAGAGCCTCTTTGACATACATAGATATGATGTGGTGAGGGATCATATATTGTAGTCTTATCTGTTTTCAATAGATCAATGTCATGGTCCTAGGGATTGTTACATGGTATGGTGTTTTATAGAATACCTAAAAATTCTAAAATCTCTATGAACCCAGCATTTTTTGACATTTCTCTCATTTTTTTGGAGATACAAGTGAATCCAACATATCTCTTTCACCCCCATTTCATTGGATTTGAACCTTGACCAAGGAGTAACAATCTTTGGTTTTTTAATTAAGTATTTATCTTCCTTTTCCTACAGTCCCCCTATTTTACTATATAGGGAGTTTACTACCAAGGAAAAAACAAAAGATTTTGATGTTTTTTTGATAAGGGAATGGTGTGGTTGTTATGTTATAGGCTGGTAAGGGTGTTCCCTATCATGGTGGTTCTTGGTGATCTCCTTCCTCTTGATTCACAATTGTATAGTGACTCCTAATGCTTCATTTGTGGATGGTGGTACATAGAAACTCTCTAAAAGCATGTTTCAATTCTTTTAGTTTGTGAATTCACTATTATAATTTGAACATGATGTGCATGTGATCTTTCTAATTGAATAAATACAAGTTGATGATAATTTCATCTTTTAGACCTCCCATGGATCCTATTGGTTCCTTGGTGTTATGGCTGGGCATATAACCGACATATATGTGTTCTTAACTTTGAACTCATATTGATCTGGTAGTACTATTAATGTGCTAATTGGATTACCATTGGAAATGGAATGACATGATAATTGGATAATTGGATTAAATATGAATCACATTTCCTGAAATGGGTTATAACAATTACAATGATAATTAATTTTGGATTAAAAAATAAGAAGTTGAAATGTGATATTCAGATGGATAACAAGTGTGGAATGTGTCGAAAAGATTGATATGATAAAATTATTATAGAAAGGTCTTGTTCCTAGTGGCGATGAAATTAATATATAAAGGTCTTGCACAAGTGATTCCAAAATTCTTATTTAAATAGATTACACCCAGTGATGCAGAAATACTTATAGAAGGAACTTGTTCCTAGTTATACTGAAATGCTAATATAATGGGATTTCCCCCAATTATGATAAAATTATTATACAAATTCTTAAGCCCAGAAATTCTATAATTCTTATAGGTCTCTACCCATTTATTATGTGTTGATTTATGGGATAAACCCTAGGAGGGTTTTGGATATGGTTGGCCTTGATATGTAACATGATCAAAGATATCTGACATCATACCGATGCATGTTTGGTTAGCCTCAAGTGTTACCCAAGAACATGATGGTAAGAGAGTTTATTTCTTGTGTAGTATTAATATATAAAATTAATACCACATTTATATCTTTATTTCATGCATGATATACCTAGACTATACTATTTATAGACCATTGGTGGTGGTCTGTTGATTTGGACTCACACCCTATTCAGGCTTCCATTTGGTACCCGAGCATATTTCATAGATGTAGGTATGGATTAGGTTAAGGGACATTGTTGGTGATTGTTTCTTATTGCATGGTTTGGATTATGGAGATGGGACTCACATAGTGCTTGGGATCAATGTTTTTGGATTCATTTATGTTTTTTGTTTTGTCTTTTCTTTTTATGAAATTAACATTTCATTTAGTTACATTTCATCTTCGAATTATATGATTCTATTTTTATTTGAATTTTTTATCTTGTTACTTATTTATCTTTAGTTTCCAATTTTATTATTTATATTATTTGTGATACATTTTTGTTATTTTACACTATTATTGTAACTATGTAATATAGGTTATAGTCTCCCCTATGTATTCCATACACCCTTGATACTAGTCAGAATCCTTTGGTATATGGGGAGGTTTTCCTAAGGCATTGTGACACACTAAATCAGTCAAATGAGAGAGTACCAGGCTAGGGATGTTACAAATATTATTGTACAATATCTCTTTGTTTTAATAGATCATCAAAGAAGGATGTGTTTTGGGATTGGAGGTGTGGCGAAGGTATGAAGGTGATTATGGGAATCCATATATCACACAAGTTAGGTGGTTCCAGAAGCTGGATTGAGTGAGTATCTCCAAGGGTGTGGTGATGAGTGATTTTGGAATAAAGGGAATCCATAATCCAACAAATGGTGAGGATGAGTTCCTTAATAGTGAAATTTTAATTTTTATAGACAAGAATAATGGAGAAACCAAAGGATGTAGTGGCATGGTTGAAGATATGTAAACATACTATAGTTTATGTAGACAACTCTATGAAGTGAAAATGTGTTACATGGAGTATTAAATTTCACACTCCATGTGGGGGAACCCACACTATAATATACCAGCTCAGGTTCTACTAAACCAATTCACCAAGCCAGTTTTCCACAAGAAATCAAGTGAGCCTCCTCATATCCTAGAAAATTCTAATTAGTAGTTGGGTCAAATAGTTAATTTTGAGGAGAATATACCCCATATTAGAGTGAAGAACTATATGTAAAGAACCCAAAAACATATAAATTAGAGTACATGTAAAGAATACAGATATTGAAAAAAATATGTAATAAAATGGAATGTTTTAGATTCTTGAATTTCCATGTCATATATAAAACAAACAATGCACTGGGCTATATACAAGGCATAAAAAAAATAAACTACTAAAAATTGTTCCATAATATCTCTAATACAAAACCCATATAGTCAACTAACAGTCTCTAAGCTATCTCGCCCAAAAATAAAAAACTCAATATGGGCCTCTACCCAAACTTATTCTAGTAATAAACATGTTGGATATTCCCATGTACCCATGTGTAATGATGGTCTGAAACTTAGTAGGCCTCTACCATCAATTTTTAAATAAAATTTCAACATATGAAAATTGTATATAGGAATAGAGTAGAATAAATGAATAGGTATGTTAGTAAAACATGATTCATCATTTACACAATATTTTAGTTTACCAAATTTTCTATCTGGTTCCATATGAAACCTAAACCCATAAACCTACTTCATCCCATATTGGTTATATCAACAATATACCATTGTGGTCATAGGTCAATATAAAAAGAGCATCCATCCTACTATCCAACCAAGAATAGGAATGATATACCTGACCAACCCAACCAATAATTAGAAGGGTTACATGTCAAAAAACAAGGATAATTAGTTTAAGTGTCCAACAAGAATTTAGAACATCAGGTTTGACCATCCCAATTCGGATATGGAAATCAATTTTCATACCCTTGGATCAAGGAGCATCAGTCTATCCTATAAAAACTATAGTGCACGGGGATGCCTGAAGCATCAGTCTACCCAAACTAAAACTAAAGAGTAGAGTGTCAATCAAACATCCCAAAACTATATAATATAAATGTTTCCTAGAGATTCAATTCATCACCTTGACCATGGATGATGAATTCCATGTCCGATATCCTGAATCAGTTCAATGTCAATAAATTTCATTAATCAGGGTTCAACAAACGTAATCTTTTTAACATATTAATTTCAATTGTGCAACAACATTAATTTATAAATATTCAATACCCTGAATCATTCCATCATCACCAAAGTCCCAACATTCCGTGAAAACCCAAACATGCCTCAACAAGGCTGTTGACGCTCCTTTTTGTCACATTTTCTAAAAGAATGGAAAGGGAAATGACTTAGCACAAATTGATTCATCCTTTGAAGAAAACATCAAAAAACAACAAAGGCATGAACAAGGGATCAAGAACACATGTGCCGCGCAAGTTCTATCACTGTCACACAAGTCTAATTGCGCGACGCATGATGGTCGTGCAAGTGACTTTCACGACCTAAGTGATAACCGCACGGGGTCTTCTCCTGCCTATAAATAGACCCTATGGGCCCCCTCCATAAAAAGGATTATTTTTCTAGAAACTCAAATTTGATCTCCCGGTGCCCTAGTCTCTTCTCGAAGCTTCCGAAACACTTCTAAGGTAATTTCATACCTAGAACGGAAGATCTAAAGTGGGGGAGGAAAGCCTACGTGTTGAAACTCATCAACACTTGCACGCCTGAGTGGCCAGCCCTTACGGGAAAAGGCCACACTTGCGCGCCGCCTTACTCCATCAATAGAACTTGCGAACCCCTTCTCTGGAAGAACCTCCAGAGGATTCTAAATGCTATAATCAGGAATCGCTCAAGTATTACCCTGCTGGTTAACCGTCGTGCAAGTACACCATATGTCGCGTAGGCATACCTGCGCGCCTGCCAGGACTTGCATACCTCTGCCTTTTTGGGTGCCCTTCTTGCCCATTTCACCCCTCTTAATCCATTACACATTTCCTATTCACGATTCAATCTTCAAGACACTCTTCAAAGACACTTATGACATGATTTCTTGATTTTACTTCCTTATCTGAAAGGAATTATGTGTAATATATCTCAAAACCTAGTGATTTGCATATCCTTATGTCACTAAAGATTGAGATTTCATTCATTCAACCTCATCCTTTAGGATGAGAGAATCCTTAACCTGGGTCTCCTTTTCAAGAATAATCCCCAGTCATAAGTCCTCTAATTTGGGCATCCTCCTTAGGAGTATGCCCCAGATCCCCTAACCTAGGCCTCCTTTTCAAGAGTAAGCTCCAGTCATAATTCTCTTAACCAGGGCCTCCTTTTCAGGATTAATCCCCAGTCATAATTTTCAAATCTGGGCATCCTCTTTAGGAGTAAGCCCCAAGTCCCTTAATTTTTCAAATCTCTTAACCTGGGACTCCTTTTCAAGAGTTAGCCCCAGTCTTAATTTCTCTTAACCAGCCCTAATTTACCTTTGATCTGGGATTCCTTTTCAAGAGTAAAACCCAAATCATAAGTCCTCTCCTAATTTGGGCCTCTTTTTAGGAGTAAGCCCCAAGTTAGAGTATTCAAAATATCCATGAAGCACATATACCTTTATAGACCCTACAACTATATTTCGTCCCTAATGTAAATCCTAACCTTCATTTATTTGGGCAGTCATACATACATAAGCCCCACATAATTTCCTATGATTTCATCTATCATGGCACCATTGTCTAATTTTTACCAATACCTCTTGTTTCTCACACCGAGAATGACTCACGTGAGCTTAGAGTGTAAAAGTAATTATGGCATCCTTCTTTGAGCCATCAATCATAAACATCATACTCCCTTACTCGAACAACGTGGGTTCTGATTCCTTTTCTAAACGAAGGATATGTAGGTAGCCCATCTGTGGGTTCGATCCCAACTCTGAAATAATCCATGTCCTTCTGAATGAAAATAAACTTCAAGTTCCCCACTGAGTGGCTTTTAAACTAGCATGGTCATCATAATGACCGAGAGACTTCTATATAAATTTGTCGAAGGGTACCGTTTTAACAAGAATCTCTAATAAATACAGATGATTCTCTATTGATGAAGAACCTCGAATACATATAGAAGATTCTCAAAACTTCCTACATATTTAATCATTGATTGTCAGATCAGAAGGAAAGGTCAGTTTATACTGGGTAATGTAATAAGGATTTAGGAACATAACTTAAATCTATAAAGAGAGTCCCGGAGTAGACAATAATTCCACTCAAAAAAGTGTGATAAGTTCGAACTCCCATCCTATAGACCAATGAAAATTCTTAATCCTCATCAGTCCACAAACTAATAAGAGCCTACCTTTGGAAAGTAGGTCCGAATGGATGTGGAATCATTGGATGTTTCCAGTTCTACGAACAAACACGTTAGAAACCGACCAGAATGGTTGAACCTCCCATCAAAGGAGGTCGTCCCCGAAATCTGAGGGAAACAAAAATGGTGAACCCGACGTGAATCCTTAACCAAGTTAAAATAATGTTTTTCCTGTTTTTTAGGGCCCTATTTAAAACTCAATGAGAGGGCCAACAAAAAATATCATTGAAAAATGTGCTCATTCAAAAGATGTAGTGGATGAATTTATCTTGATTACGTATGTTATTGGAAACATGCACTCTTTTCCAAGATATTCTGTATTTCTAGAATGACTGCTCTCAAGTTCACACCTGTGAATACTACTACTGCAAATGCCACTGCTGCTACTCCTGCTAGATCATCGTCCGTTCTAAGGATTATATCACCTACTCAGCATCTTCAACGCGGGGTATCAAACATGCTAGTTAAGGAGTACCGTCAAGACAGTACCATCCCAACTTTGGAGGCTTCCCGACAAGCCCTCCAAGTAAATAACTCACATCGGTTGTCCGGAAAACGATGACCAGTGATCAAGAAGCAGACGGTGCTGACTACCGTCTCCAACCGTTTCAGGTCATTATCCCCGAAACGTAATCACCATTCACTCCCTTATTCTGGGGAGGTGAATGAGAAGGTCCCTCAGGACCTTAATTCAAAAAAACAGGAGTCCTTCCTGAGGGTTCCCACCAACAATCGCCACCAGACTCGTGCGGCAGTGCGCCCTCAACATGATGAGGGTACCGACTCCAGGCGTTCAGCTCAGGTTCCTCGAACTCGAGAAAGCAAGACGAACCACCAGAGTCGAAATCCGGTCAACAGTGAGTAGATTCTTATCTCTTCCTTCTCCATGGAAGTCCACCAACCTTACTTGGTGGCAAGCAATGAGCGGGCACATATACCTTCCCGTTTTAATTCCGCTGTCTAGCAGACTCATCTGGAAGCATCACGCCAATCCAACCAGAAAATTCTGGCCGAGTACTATAGGACGTAACATACACCTGTTTATACATCATCAGCTAGTCAGTAGGCTCGTCTGACTACATATGATGGATCTCATCAACCATGTTTGGAGAAGTGCAATCAGCAGGCACATACACCTGTTGGTATTAATCTAGCCTACCAATAGTATCTCTTGGTAGCATTCGGAGAAGTTAGTCGGAAAGCCCCGACAACAAATAGGAGGTAGACTCAACTCTCTGCCCCCACACTTGAGTACTGTTAGTATTCACTGACAGGAAAAAGAGGACAGGAGCAGGCACATACACCTGCTCCAAGCCCGGAATGGACTTATATTCCCATTCCGGCAGCTGAAGTCACCAAGCATATTCTATCAATGGTGAAAGAGTAGAAGCAAATCCCTTCTCTTATTCTAGAGGCCTAACAGGATATTATAACAAATTCAGTGGAATATCAGGGAAAGACACATAAATCTATCCCTACCAGTGGAGTGACACATCAATAATTCACTCCGGAACAGACACACACATCTGTTCCAGTCCAAGAGGGATGTGGGGCATACTCCCCCATATCATACGGAAAACCAAGTCTGGAAGATACACCTGATTTGAGTGGATATCGTCAGCCTAACCTAGACATCTTTCATGATCAGGCATATACACCTGCTCATAGAAACCACTTTCATCGACACGTGGTTTCCAAGGCGAGTATGAAGGCGTCTAATAAAAAGACCCGCCCAACACAATCATGAGATCAAGATCCAATCAGTAACAAGGCCTTGCTCGATGCTGGAGTTATTGAAGCCCTCAGACAATTATCTGTTGAAATTCATGATTCTACTCCCTCATTTCCCAATAGTGAGAACATTAATTCTAAAGTTCTTCAACATACACATCCTCGTGAAGGCTTGCATCATGAAAATTTGGTTGATCACGACGTTTCATCTTCATATGAGAGCCACAGGAACCCTCTGTGTGGTCAGAAGACCAAGGAGCAAGAGATCTCATCTTTTGCTGTAACCCATTATGGTGGTCCTCCCCATGATGATAAATTTCTCTGCGAAAGTCCTCTCCGCAGAAGTGATGCACATTGCCCGACAAATTCTCCAGTGGACAATGTAGTGCCGAGAAATCCCTCTTATCTCAAGGCACTTGAAAATGTGAAACCAGTCATTTCTGAAGTTTCATCGCTAGCAGGTGAAAAAATTTCTCATTCAGAAGATAGCCCAGGGTGTAGGTCACTCTCTGAACCACCCCTAAGTCATGCATCTTATATTTTGATCAATTATTCCTCTACCAATCCTGTTGAATCCAATGAAGAAACCAGGAAAACCCAACTCTGGTCAAATCAGGTAGAATAATCTTTATGAAATGATAAAGAGGAAATGTTGAACATGAGAAAACAACTGAAAAAAGGTGAAGTTCCAGTCATGTTTTGGCCTTTGGATGAATCTCAGTATAATATTACAGAAATGTTGATAGAAGATGAAATTCATGATATTCGTCTCAATATATGGAAAACTCTTTGTCAGTTAAAAAAGAAATTATTATCTTATGATGAATATGAAAATCATCTTAAGATAATAGAAGGGTTACAACATCAGATTGATTTGGCATCTCTATTAGTCTCTCGATATACAAAGGCTGAAAAGCAGTAGAGAGCCCTTCAATGTTCATGCCTTGGCGCACTAAGAAGATTGCGTCAGTTAATTTCCAATGCCCCATCTGGTATTTGTTTCAGAGGATGGGGTGTTCATGGAGCACTTCATTTCACGGTGCGCTCCAGTCAGCAAAGCCCACCGAAAATGGTCTCATGCAATGTTATTGCCCATGGCCAGCCACAGTCAATGGGAATTGTCTGTAATCAAAAGTTTTCCCAAGAACAGGCTTCAACTAGTTCCTCTCAAAATCAAGAATACATAGAACTAGTTGTTGAATTACTCTTGCATCAAGAAAATGAGAATATTAAACAGGCCTCTCATTTGGAGGAAGCACGTCACCAAGTGACAGAAGTGTCATAAATCATCGAACGTTCTTTTGAACTAGGTGATAAAAGCAGATACAGGTTAATGCATCCCTATAATTTACGGACTGAGGTTCGCAAGATCAGGAGGACTTTCAAGAAAGTATCAGACATAGCATGTCAAGAACCACCCCAGCTCGCCAGACTTGGGACTCTTTTAAACCAACCCTCGGAATCAACAAAAAGGATTTGGGGAGTTGAGCGAGAACAAAAGGAATATCCCCAGTCCACTGGACTGGGGACTTTTTCAAATCATCAATCCCCTCCTCAGATAAAGTCGGTTTTTTCTCGATTGGGTAAGAACACTCAAGAGGAACGAAGAGCCAAATTATCATGAGATTCCCTCCAAATTACGGTTCGTCAAGAAGTTTCTGAGGGATCGAATCATAAAAATGCAATGTCTCATCAAAGACATGGAAGAATACAATATCACAGAAATGATGATAGAAGGGATGCGATGAGTTATGCATCAATCAATGTCATCAATGACGTTGTTGCTGATACACAAGATGAGGTCACTCAGGGGATTCCGATGAAGAGGTTCCTGCTCAAGAAGATGTACGTACCGACACAAATGAAGAAGGTGTGCATACACGAAGTCAATGGATTACTCATAACCTAATTAATCCTTCAAGTAACCCACTTCCCCCTCTCAGAAAAGGATCCAACAAAGTGAAGGGAATGAACCAGGTTACATATCCTTCCTCTAGAGAAGGTCAATCACTCTCACTAGAGTAAAGGTTTGCAAAATAGGAAGAATAAATGAAGGAATTAAGAAGGTTGAATGCATAACTACTTCAGGGTAGTCTTCTTCTTAAGCATGCAGGAGTCAGTCATCCAAAGGAATTTTTTGCAGCTACTGAGATGGATCAAGAATATCCTCCTCTCTCAGTACACCCTCATAGGTCTAATCCTATGGGTTAAGTACACCAACAGTTGACAGTGCTACAATTAGTTGCAGCACCAATCGCCACATCTGTCCAATCTCCAGTCATTGAACCTACCCAAGTCCAAGTTCAAGTAGATGTTTCTCAAAAGTTAATAACTAATACTGAGTCATTACTAGATTGGTTAGAAACTATGGAAGGGAAACATGTGCATATTCAACCGGAAATGAAAGTTTACCCTGAATGGGTAGATTCAATTTCTCCTCCATCGGGTTTTGGGAACCCTGTATTCCCTATTTTCAATGGATCAGGTGATCCTGAACAACATTTTACGCATTACGTGTCTTGTTGCGATCCTATGATGGGAACTCCGGAGCAGCAAGAAGCAGTGAAACTCAGATGCTTTGTGCGAACCATGAAAGGACTAGCTTTTGTTTGGTATACAAGCTTGCAATCTAGGTCAATTACCGGATGGGAGGATATTCGCCAAAAATTCATCCTTCAGTTCAGCTCAACTTTGCCAAAGACAACAGTTTTCGATCGTACAAACTGTATGCAAAGGGAGAATGAAAGGGTCTCTGATTTCATTGCTCAATGGAAGGGATTAACATATTCCTTGAGATTAGCACTCCCTCAAGAAGAATTGTTGTCAATCTGTGTGGAAAATATGTGTGACGAATTACGCATGCCTTTAATCCCTGTGAAATACTCAGGAGGGTTTCGAGACCTTACTTCAATCGCTCAGAAGATTGAAGATTCCCTTATACAGGCTAAGTCTAAATCTTGTGTAATTCCATCAAATCCAGGAAAGAGAATGGTTAAAGAAAAAACTACTACAGTTATGATTAAACAAGCACCTGTACCTATTTCTACCTCAGAACATTCATCTTCTTGAAGGGATCCACCTTCTGAGCGCCAAAAACAAAGGCCTTTTCGTCCAGACGATCAAAAAGATCAAAGACGAAAACAATTTGAGGATTTGAAGGGAAAAACATAATCTTTCTGAAATGAACAAGTTCTGGTTATTTCATTTCATCTCTGGAAAACAAATTGGTTCAATTGCCAATACCCAAGAGGCCAATCAATAAAGGAGATGAAGACCGTCCTAATTATTTCCCTTTTTATAAAATGTTGGGGCATCCCATCCAGGAGTGTTTCGTCTTCAAAGACCTCCTGTAAAAGATGGTCGACTCAGGACAAGTCACATTGAAATGCTCCTCATCCCAGGTAGCATTTTTCACACCTACAGTTCCAGAGGTGGAAGGTGAATGGGAAGAAGTCAAAAGTAAAAATGCACAGAAGTATGATGATTGGATGGTCAGAAAGACAATCAATCGAACTCATGCTATTTTGCGAACACAATTAAAGAAACCAATTGTGTGTTCTGCCATGAATGTTGTGGCAAAACCCTCTTCGTTAGAGGAAAAGTACTCAAAGAAATAGCATGATTCAACGAATGAAAAAGAATCAGAAGAAGATGAGTATGTGTCAAAGCCTATGTTATCTTTGACTTTGGCAGACTTCATGCCATCTAATTCAAAGCCACAGGCACTGCCCCACCAAATGGAATAGCCTAAACAGGCTAATCAGGCAGAGTCTTCATCAGACGAAGAGTTAATATTTGGTTCTGTTAATATGATTCAATTAACAGATCCATATGCCAATCGAAGTTTCGATTTCAATGAGCCTAAATTCCCTGTATCAAATAGAGGAGTCATAGGACGCTCCAGGGGCTCAGGATACAGGGGTATACGTGGATCTTTCAGAAGCCACTATTCCAATTCTACCCCAGCTAGAACTGTGTACGCAGCAGAAACTCATGGTAGAGCCCTTCAGCGAGCTCAAAAAGAACAAGCAAGTTATTCTACCAATAGAAAATTCAGTCCTGGCACAGTTATTTTGGAAGAACAGTTGACGGTTCCATATTCTTCCTCTCAGCAAGTAAATGGATTTAATTTGTCTAATCTTCCAAAACCAGGAATATTGCCAACTCCTATCCCAATACAAGATGCATCAACTTCCAAAGTATCTGCTTCCAAGGTACCTGCTAAACCACATATTCCTATTGGGAAATGCAGACCGTTGGATCAAAAGTATGATATATTGAAACACTTGGCCCAAGTACCAGCCAAGTTATCAATTCTGGATGCTCTGAATCTGTCAAAAGATCTTCAAGAAGCACCCGTCGAGGCTTTTTCAAGTCCTTAGGAGTTTGAAACTGAAATTGTTGTAGCTGAAGTCTATCACATAGAGAATAATCCTGCAGAATTCCATGAAATAATATCCTTTACTGATGAAGATGATGATGATGTTGTGCATGGACATATTAGACCATTATACTTTTCTGGTAAGGACAATGGCATGGATGTTCGAAGAGCTTTCATTGACAATGGTTCAGGAGTCAACCTCATGCCCATTCATAAGCTTCATAGATTGGGCCTCGCGGAATCAGATTTTTCTCCTTCCACCATGATTCAACAGGGATAGGATAAAAATGAACAAGAACCACAGGGTGAATTTACACTCAGAACTCAGTTTGGGGATCTTGTATCAAATTCAGATTTCATGGTTGTTGATCAAGACTCAGCCTTCAACATCTTACTTGGAAGACCCTGGATACATCAACATGGGGCTATCCCTTCATCATACCATCAATGTCTCAAATATTGTTTTGATGGTCAATTTGGGACATTGTATGGTGATAAGGACCCATTCAATACATGTGAGTCTCAATACATTGAGGCCGAATTCTATCAAATGAAGCAAAGGGAGAAATCCATAACAAAAGAGATTACCAAAGTTAATGCTCCATATGGTTTGGAAAAAAATCCAGTAAATCCATTTACACATGTGCGTACAGATTATGTGTTGCCTATCAGTCAAATTGACAAGATAAACCCAAATCGAAATAATCTTATGGAAAGATCCATAATGTCAATTACGGAAATCGAGCCAGACAACATGGGAGAAATTGGTAATATACCATGCAGTGATGAAAGCACAAATGGTGACGTCTTCATTTCATCTGCTGAAATCCAACAAGTCTATGCTTCACCAATTAGGCTAGATGAAGTTATAGCAACATCGGAGGTCAACAATGATGTCGATTCTCAATCCGTCATCTCCTCTTTATTACCCAATGAAGACCTTTCATCATCAATCGGGTCAGAAATGGAAGCTTCTTCTTCAAGATATGCAAAATTTGACATCTCTTAGGATCGTGAGAAATCTACTTTATCATCTACTATGCAAGTAGGAAAGGAAGAAATAACACATGAAGAAGAAGAAGAGGAAGATCTCAGAGATTCTCCTCCAGCACTTGAAGAGGGTATCTCTACCATTATGGATGAACTCTGAGAAAAAAATCTGGGTACAAAAGAAGATCCGTGCCCCACTTTAATCAGTGCAGCCATTAATCTTTAAGAACAAGAGATGTATATTTCTTTTCTAAAGAAAAATAGAGATATATATTCTTGTAACTATACAGAAATTCTCGGGCATGATCCTGATGTTGCTACTCATCATTTTGGTTTTCCAAAAGAACATCGAGGATTTAAGCAAGTCGTGAGAAGAACACACACAACCTATGCTTCCAAAATTGAAGCTGAAGTGGATAAGATTATCAAAGCTAACATCGTCATAAAAGTTCAATATCCCAAATGGTTGGAAAATATTGTCACTGTAAAGAAAAAGAACAGACAAATTAGAGTTTGCATCGATTTCAGAGATCTTAATCAGCATTGTCCTAAGGATGATTTCCCAGTTCGGATTACAGAACTTCTAATTGATGCAATAGCTGGATATGAAGCACTTTCCTTCATGGATGGATATTCTGGATATAATCAGATCCGAATGGTCCCAGAAGATGAGGAATCTATAGCCTTCATAGCCCCTCAGGGTGTGTTTTTCTACCGGGTAATGCCCTTCGGCTTAAATAATGCAGGTGAAACTTATCAGCGTGCCATGCATCGTTTCTTCAAACCCTTCTTATGGAAGTTTTTTGAATGCTATGTAGACGATTTGGTAGTTAAATCCAAACAACTTTCTAATCATTTAGATGATTTGGAAGTCATATTCTACATGATTCGATAACATAATTTGAAGATGAACCCCTTAAAATGTGCTTTTGGGGTAACCTCAGGAAAATTTCTCGGCTTTGTTGTATGCCATCGTGGTATTGATATTGATCCTGAGAATACCAAGTCAATCCTTGGTATGTCACCTCCTCAAAATTTTAAATAATTAAGAGGACTTCAAGGACACTTAGCCTATATTCGGCGTTTCATCACCAATTTGGTAGGCAAAAGATTACCCGTCACCAATTTGATGAAGAAGGGAGTCAATTACCAGTGGACTGAAAAATGTCAGGAAGCATTGGATATACTCAAGAAATACCTCTTGAGTCCACCGGTACTCATTCCACCTGTTTAAGGAAGACCACTTATCCTCTACGTGACAACTCTAGAGCGATCATTGGGTGCCTTTATTGCTCAAAAGAATGATGCTGGGAATGAAAACAGTCTCTACTATCTCAGTCGAAGCATGCTTGAAGGAGAAACCCGGTATTCAAGTTTTGAGAAGTGCTGCCTGGAATTTATCCTTGCATTTCAGAAGTTCAGACACTACCTGCTACATCACTATGTCCAATTTCTATCTCTCAATAACCCCCTCAAATTTATCCTTAGTCGTCCAATTCTTATAGGACGTCTGGCATGGTGGGCAGTTATTTTGCAGCAATTCGACATTCAGTATGTGTCTCAAAAGGTGATAAAGGGCCATGCTTGGGATGATGTCCTAGTTGAACACCCTTTAGTGGAAGACACATCTACAGATATTACACTCCCTGATGAGGAAGTCTTCTCTATTCAAGGAAGTCCTCAGGCATGGGAACTGTATTTTGACGGTGCTTCCAGAAGTCCAACAGGGAGGAAAATGGAAAATCCTAAATTCAACAAAGTTGGCTTAGGAATTGTGCTCATTTTTCCAGATATGGAACTGTTACCTTATTCCTACTTATTGTGGGAAGGTGGTACCAATAATGAAGTAGAATACCAAGCTCTCATCGTAGGCTTCGAATTAGCACTTCATGCACATGTGAATCACTTAAAGGTGAAAGTTGATTCAGACCCGGTAATCAAACAAGTCAATGGGGATTATGAAATCAGAAAAGAAGAACTAATCTCTTTGTATGATTACGTCAGAGAGTTAGTGGTGGAATTCCCTTTGGAAGCGACATTTTCTTATGTCACAAGATCACAAAATGCTCAAGTTGATGCATTGGCTAATATATCCACAACTATAGAAGATCCAAATCAGGACGAGACAACCATCAGTATTGCTCACCATCGTACAATTTCACCTTATGTTCGAATCAGAACAGAGGAAATTAATGAAAAGTTTCCCATTCTTGAACCGTATGGTCATACTACAAGATGGATGTCACCTATCAAGAAATACCTTCAAAATGGAACACTTCCACTTGATAGAGATGAGAAAGAACAAATCCGACGACGTGTGGTTAATTTTACTCTTTATGATAGCCCAGATCACCTAGAGAAAATTCTCTACAAACATGGATTTGATGGAGTTCTCTTCAGATGCGTTGATGGTGAAGAGACAATGGCTATCATGAAAGAAGTGCATGCAGGAGTCTGTGGTGCCCACCAGTCTGGATATAGACTGTCTGATCAGATTCGAAGGCTTGGATACTTTTGGCCTTCAATGATATGAGATTATGTCGATTTCACAAAGAAGTGTCATTCATGCCAAGTACATGCCAACTTCATTCATCAACCTCCAGAGTTGCTTCATATAGCAAAATACTCATGGCCATTTTCCACATGGGGAATGGATGTGGTGGGACCTTACCCTTCTGCTACGGCCAAGCAGTTTAAGTACATTCTTATTGCTACTGACTTCTTTTCCAAATGGGTAGAGGCAATACCTCTCAAGGAGGTCAGTTATAAATGCATTGTTAGCCTCATCAAGTCTATCATCATTACCATATTTGGTGTCCCTCATACCATATTGACGGATAATGGCACCAATTTCTGTTCATCTGAGGTGAAGAAGTTGTATCAAGAATAAAACATCAAACCCAACCATTCATCTCGGTATCATGCAGCGGACAACGTCCAAATAGAATCCATTAACAAGACTCTTTCAAATATACTGCAAAAGATGGTGGATAAAGATAAGAGGTCATGGCCTGATAAACTCTCATGCTTTATGGGCTTATCGGACTACCACCCGCACTGCAACTCGGTCAACTCCATATTCATTAGTATATGGAACGGAAGCCATCTTTTCCAATGATGTTCAAATATCCTCACTCAGAGTTTCCATTTGTGATTAATCATCTATAGATGAACAATCTCAAAAGAGATTGAATGAATTGGAACAGTTAGATGAGAAAAGATTATGAAATTTTCACCACTTGGAAGTCTATCAGAATCGAATAACACGAGCTTTTAACAAAAAAGTTTGTCTTCGTTCATTCACTCAGGGAGAATTGGTATTAGTTCTCAGAACTCCAATGATACCAGTAAAGAAACCTCCAAAACATGAGCCAAAATGGGAAGGACCTTATTCAATGCATAGGGTCTACTCCAATGGAGCATATTCATTAATCTCGATGGATGGAGAACTCATCACTACTCCAACCAATGCCAGATTTTTGAAGAAGTATTTTGTATAAAATGAAAAGTACTCTTCCATCCTTGCTATATGACATTAAACTGTACAGAAACTGTCCATGCATATGACCTTAAACTATTCTCACTTTCGTCCAACCTGACGCTAAACTATATTGTCCCTTTTTCATCCAACATGATGTTAAACTATGAAAAATGTCCCCAATGCATCCAACAAGATGTTAAATGGTGTACTCTTTCGTCCTTTCTATATGACGTTAAACTGTACAGCAACGGTCCATCCAAATGACCTTAAACTATTCACACTTTCATCCAACACGACGCTAAACTGTATTGTCCCTTTTTCGTCCAACATGACATTAAAATGTGGAAAAAAATCCCCAATGCGTCCAAAACGAAGTTAAATGGTGTACTCTTTCATCCTTTATATATGACGTTAAACTGTACAAAAATAGTCCATGCATATGACCTTAATCTATTTTCACTTTCTTCCAACATGGCGCAAACTGTATCGTCCCTTTTTCGTCCAACATGACGTTAAACTGATAAAAAAGTCCCCAATGAGTCCAACATGACGTTAAATGGTGTACTCTTTCGTCCTTGATATATGGCGTTAAATTGTACAACAACGGTCCATGCATATGACCTTAAAATATTCACACTTTCATCCAACATGATGCTAAATTGTACCGTCCCTTTTTCGTCCAACATGACGTTAAACTGTGAAAAAAGTCCCCAATGCGTCCAACATGATGTTAAATGGTTTACTCTTTCATCCTTGATATATGACGTTAAACTGTATAGCAACGGTCCATGCATATGACCTTAAACTATTCTCACTTTCTTCCAACATGACGCTAAACTATATCGTCCCTTTTCATCCAACATGACGTTAAACTGTGAAAAATGTCCCCAATGCATCCAACTTGACGTTAAATGGTGTAATCTTTCGTCCTTGCTATATGATGTTAACCTATACTACAATGGTCCATACATATGACCTTAAACTACGTGCACTTTCATCCCACGTGACATTAAACTGTGAAAAAGTTCCGTAAATGGTCCAGTATGACCTTAAACTGCAACGAGGTCATGTATCACCTTAAACAACATCATCAACGGTCCATGCATATGACCCTAAACTATTTACAAGTCCCTTATGTCTAGCAATACGTTAAACTATGACGTCCTAACTACGTGACACTAAACTGTATAAAAGTCCCTTACGTCCGAAAAGATGCTAAACTACATAATCATCAAAGGTCTTGTATGACCTTAAACTACTCACACTTTCGTCCAACATGACGCTAAACTGTGGAAAAAATCCCCAATGCGTCCAACATGACGTTAAATGGTGTACTCTTTTGTCCTCACTGCATGATATTAAACTGCATAGTCCCCCTTTTGTCCAACATGACGTTAAACTCTATTTTCCCCATCGTCCTAAATACATGATGCTAAACTGTACAGAAAGTCCGTGATACGTCCTACATGACATTAAACTGTACTTTGTCCCTGCTACATGACACTAAACTGTGCATCACCAATAGTCCTAACTGCAAGACTCTAAACTGCATAGTCCCTTTATATGTCCTACATGACATTAAACTATTAATCGTTAAGGTTGTTGATACCTCTTGTTTCTCACACCGAGTATGACTCACGTAAGCTTAGAGAAAACTTCAACCATAACACTCTCTTTGGGCCGCTAACCACGTGTAAGTACCAACATCATTTTCTAGGTCGTTTTCCCCAGGAACAACTTGATCATAAATTCATTCTTTAATTGAACTGCACGGACTTGGATCCTTGCGTTCTAGGTTGGGAATGTAGGCAACCTCCCAAGGTTCAAGCCCAAAACCAATCTCTTCACATCGGTTCACCTCTATCTCATACGATGTTGATTCGTGAAGCCACCCCTAGAATCAGTATCTTTACATTGGTTCACTTTCATCCTTGTTATACGACGTTAAAATATACAACACTTTTTTCCAGTATGACAATAAACTATAATATACTTTGATACCCTCACCTGAGAGGGAACCATTATTTACATTGATTTTTTCAATCATGTTTCATTTCAAAGACTACGTGCATACATGGCAACGCCCAAACCTTTTATCTTGGGTTAAACCATCATTGTACTAAAGTCCCCTTTCACCCTTCATATGTACGAACCAAATTTGTAAAAAGGGTATTTCTAGAACTACGTGGGCTTGATTCCCAACCTTATGGGATACGTAGGAACGTTTGAGTGTCCCTCGAATCCATCCCCATGTCATTGGGCCTAACCCCAAATTAGACTTTCAGTCCCTTGGCTGAAAAGTCCCCATGAAAACACACACTATGTATTTCTTACAATGGTCCAAGCTCTATGACCCTAAAATAAGATCTCTAATCCTTTTTTCCCACACGACATTAAACTGTAGTTTATGAACTACGTATGGCTTGATTCTCATCGTTATGGGATACGTAGTGAAGTCTAACATTTCTATTCAAGACACAGCCACAAAATGATTATGGTTAGAATTGATCTGTGTATCTCTGTATACATTGAAAAATATCCATCTTTATGTGTCATAATCCTAACCTTAAATATTTTCAGATCCTCATAACCCTTTTAATGACTTCTAGTCACAAAAATGTCAGACTTCTGAGAGTTCTTTTGCCTGAATATGCAGCACGTGCCCATAGGCGTCCATGCATAAATAGTCTACATAACAGACTTGTTAGCCAAAAGATACTATTATTTGACTATGCAGCCAATTCCCTTAGGTGGCCCTGCATTATTTAACCCCCTAACGGGTTTGCCGGATAGTGGTAACTTCATTATTGGGAAGAATGCATCTTTTGTCCTTATTTGTATTAAATGACAGTATATAGGGATCCGCAAAAATAGCCATCCTTAACATATTTTTCCCATATCCTTTTTCATGATCTGAAATTATTCAAGTCTATGGTTTATATTCTCCTTCCCTACATTTGGGTCAGACCTTCGTAAGAGTGATATTCACCCAGTTCTTTGATAATTTTGTTTAAAAATATCTTCTCCATATTCAAGTACCTCTTTCCATACAGAAAACTCTGTACTTTGGATTATTTGAATCTCCAGAAACATTCACTGGCTATTAGCACTAGGAAAGTAAATTTCTGAGAGTTCTTTTTCCTGACTATGCAGCACGTGCCCATAGGCGGCCTTGAATAAATAGTCTACATAACAGACTTGTTTTCTAAAAGATACTATTTTATTTAACTATGTAGCCAATGACCTTAGGTGGCCCTACATAATTCAACCCCCTAACAGGTTTGTTAAATAATGGTAACTTCATTCTTGGAAACTACTTCTTCTAATGCCTTTTAGCACTTTTTCATGTCATTCGTCAGATTCAAATATTCTTATGTCATAGCTTACATATTTTCCCTCATAGTTGAGTATGGTAATATGTTTTTAGATGAATTTCAAGGAATTGAGTCAATTCTAATCCATTTTGGTCAATGATATTTCGATATTAAACATTAGCCTTTTTTTGTCCGACGTGCATGACTTTAAACTGCCCACAAAAGACAAAGGAACTCTGAATAAAAGTCAAGTTCCCAGCTCACTAAACATTCATTTTGTATGATTTAGGTATCATTGATCAATGAAATGGTTTCATGGTTGTAGGGTTATTTACATTAATCTAAGTATAAAATGAAACTATGCTTACTAAGCCCATTGGATTAGGTAAAATCTAAAGCATTTAGCAAAATAGAATGAAGGTAAAAATGAGTGAAGGTGAAAGTGTTTTTCATTGATGCACAAGAGTTAGAAGGACATCCAAAGACTGGAGTCTCTTCTCTTTTTCAAGAATTATAAAAGGCTTTCAACATAACTCTTCATTTGATTTACGGAATCCGGAGCTTCATCAGAAACCACTTGGAATTCATTCATTCAACTGGATACCATAAGAGATACAGTGATACTAGCTCTTCTTGGAACAATTGTAAAAGAATGTTCTTGAGTGCGGTTTGAGAAAATTTTCTGCTGATCAAACAGTGAATCTGTTTCTGTCCATGAGACTTGGAAGATGGATACATGGATTTGAGGATGGAGCATTGGATGTAAAGAGCCATTTGGAGGGAGTACTCTTTTTAGATATTGCTCTAATTCCATGTTTGTCTTCTCTCCACCAACCGACAGTGGAAAACAATTTAGCCCATGGGTTTTCCATTTTCATATCTGCAAGGAAATGACATGGAGGAATTTGAATGTTCACACCATTGTTGTTTCTCTTAATGCATAGAATAACTGAAATGGAGGAGTAGCAATGCAGCTACATTTCAGGCGTATAGTTATTTGTATCTGGAACATTGATTCCTTGCAGATGACCATGACCACATAGAGGAAGATAGATGCTCTATGGGAAATTAAGATGATATTTCTTCAAGTACATAGCCAAATCTGGGAGACTGCTGTCACAGATATCATAGTAATAATGGCCAATGATGTTCATCATGTCATCAATCCGCTTGATAGCCAGTTCATCAGCCATTCCAATTCCCTTAGGAACCATTGAATCTACACAAAGGTTGAATAATTAACTCTTAAGTAAGTTGATTTTTCATAAATTTTTTGAAAGAATTCGAAAAAATGGAAAAGGCATTAAGGAGCACAAGTCTAAAACATGGCATGAAAGTATGGATGTGCCATGCAAGTAGTTGGCGCACAAGTATCACCGTGAAAGTCAAGATACCTTGACAGCAGCGTGCCATCAAGGAAACACTAGAAAACAGAACTACATGCGCGGCTAAGGTGACCTGCGTGGCGAGAGCTCAAAGATGTGATGTCCCGAAATCCGGTTGATTTGTACGGAAGTGAGGCCCTCTATTTATAGACATGGCCAGAACCCTGTGCGCCGTACCCTGGGTGACTAATGGCCATCCCCTGCGCGCCGCACTCCGTGCGCCCGAAGCTCATTTGTGCACCAAAACTTGCGTGCCTTCTTTCCATTGGTTTTCTTATTTTCCTCAGAGTCAAATCTGCATTTCTTATGGATCCGACTCTGAGGGGGGACTTTTTTTGACGTTCCTTTTCATCCCATTGTCTAAAAGAATGGAAAGGAAAATGAATTAGCACAAATTGATTCATCCATTGAAGAAAACATCAAAAAAACAACAAAGTCATGAACAAGGGATCACGAACACATGTGCCGCGCAAGTTCTCTCACTATCGTGAAAGTCTACTTGCGCGACGCATGATGGTCGTGCAAGTGACTTGCACGACCTAAGTGATAACCGCCCAGGGTATTATCCTGCGTATAAATAGACCCTGTGGGCCCCCCCCATAAAAAGGATTTTTTTTCTTCAGAAACTCAGATTTGAGCTCCTGGCACCCTAGTCTCTTCTCGAAGCATCCGAAACACTTCTAAAGTAATTTCTTACCTAGAACAGAATATCTATAGAGGGGGAGGAAGGCCTAAGTGTTGAAACTCATCAACAATTGCACGCCTGAGTGGCCAACCCTTAAGGGAAAGCCACACTTGCGCGCCACCTTACTCCTTAAATAGAACTTGTGCGGCCCTTTTCTTGAAGAATCTCAAGAGGATTCTAAAGGCTTTAATCAAGAATCGATCAAGTATTACCCAGCTGGTTAACTGTCGCGCAAGTACACCATATGTCGTGCAGGCATACCTATGCGACCAGGACTTTTGTGCCCACACAGTGCCTACGCGCCTTCCAGGACTTGCGTGACTCTGCCTTTTTGGGTGCCCTTCTTGCCCATTTCACCCCTCTTAAGCCATTCCACATTTCCTATTCAAGATTCAGTGTTCAAGACACTCTTCAAAGCCATTTATGGCATGATTTCTTGACTTGACTTCCTTTTCTGAAAGGAATTCTGTGGAATATATCTCAAAACCTAGTGATTTACACATCTTTATGTCACTAATGATTGAGATTTCATTCATTCAACCTCCTCCTTTAAGATGAGAGAATCCTTAACCTGGGTCTCCATTTCAGGAATAATCCCCAGTCATAAGTCCTCTAATTTGGTCATCCTCCTTAGGAGTAAGCCCCAGACCCCTAACCTGGGCCTCCTTTTCAGGAGTAAGCCCCTATCATAATTATATTAACCTGGGCCTCATTTTTTGGAATAAGCCCCAGTCATAATTCTCAAATCTGGGCATCCTCCTTAGGAGTAATCTCCAAGTCCCTTAATTTTTAAAATCTCTTAACATGGGACTCCTTTTCAAGAGTAAGCCCCAGTCTTAATTTCTCTTAACCAGCCCTAATTTACCATTGATCTGGGATACCTTTTCAGGAGTAAAACCCAAATCATAAGTCCTATCCTAATATGGGCCTCCTTTTCAGGAGTAATACCTAAGTTAGAGTATTCAAAATCTCCATGAAGCACATATAACATTATGGACCCTGCTCCTGGATTTCTTCCCTAAAGTAAATCCTAACCATCATTTATCTATGCAGTCATACATACATAAGCCCCACATTATTTCTTATGATTTCATCTTTCATGGCACAATTGTCTAATTTTTACCAATACCTCTCGTTTCTCACACCGAGCATGACTCACGTGAGCTTAGAGTGTAAAAGTAATTATGACATCCTTCTTTGAGCCATAAATCATAAAAATCATACTCCCTTAGTCGAACTATGTGGGTTCTGATTCCTTTTCTAAACGAAGGATACGTAGGTATCCCATCTGCGGGTTCAATCCCAACTCTGAAATAATCCATTTCCTTCTGAATGACAATAAACTTCAAGTGCCCCACTAAGTGGCTTTAAAACCAGCATGGTCATCATAATGACCAAGAGACTTCTATATAAATGTGTCAAAGGGTACCATTGACCAAGAATCTCTAATAAATACAGATGATTCTCTATCGATGAAGAACCTCAAATACATATAAAATATTCTCTAAATTTTCTACATATTTAATCATTGATTGTCAGATCTGAAGGAAAGCTGATTTTATACTTGGTAATGTAATAAAGATTCACGAACATAACTTAAATCTATAAAGAGAGTCCTGGAGTAGACAATAATTCCCCTCAAAAAGGTGTGATGAGTCCAACCTCCCATCCTCTCGACCAATGCAAATTCCTAAGCCTCATCAGTCCACAAACTAATAAGCGCATACCTTTGGAAAGTAGATCCGAATGGATGTGGAATCATTGGATGTTTCCTGTTCTACGAACAAACCCGTTAGAAACCGATCAGAATGTTTGAACCTCCCATCAAAGGAGGCCATCCCCAAAATCTGAGGGAAACAAAGGCCCAATATCATCTATGTTTCAAAATAAACTAAACCTAACCCCCTTATTAAACATTTTGAAACCACCTTCTAACATATGATTCTTTCTCTTGGAAAAACTAAACAATTCCCAAGACATAATTTTCTATTAGAATCATCAAATGATACATTATGTCATTTTACCGAGGCGACAACCACACACCCATTCTAAATCCACATTTGAAATCTAATTATACACCCATTTTTATAAACCACTTGGAGAACATCACCTCATTTAAAAATAATAACCACAAAAAAACATATCATTCCCCCTTTGACATCCAAAAATATTTCAAAACAAAATACACATGCTTAAAAACATTTGTAGAGACTCATAGTTATTTCACAAAACTCAACACATAAAACATTCCATTTTCAATTATTGACGTACCCCCTGGGAGGTTATATGACTAGGATTAAAGTCACCAATATATCCAATGGGATCCATGGTAGGTCCAAGGTATGAGTACAAAACCCATATTTAGATTACTCAAGTAAAGGATGAAAACACACAACATATTTTATTTAATGGAAAACCAATATACACATGAAAAAAATTAACATGACTACGAGAAATCTCTTAAATTACCTACCATATTATTAAAGGTTCCCATAAATTTAAAAAATAATGATGTAATTTCACTAGTACATCCAGGTCCAATCCAACCAATTTGTAATCCAATTGGGCTATATAGAACTGCCCAACCACCAAACTCACCCCAATCATACAAAATTAATAAATTATAACAACAATAATTGATTGATTGAAGAAAACAAGGCTCAGAATAATGTCTGAAAACTCACTAGGTGATAAAACCACATTGAAACTCCATGAAACTACTACATGAGGTCCACAAAAAACTCCCAACACTATTTATAGCAAAATTTATAAGACTTTATACAATTACAATAGTTAATTATATTAATTCATTTGGTAAAACCTATGAAAGGTTACTTTAGACACATACCTTAATGAAACACCACACAACGATGTGTGTAATAAATTTGAGGATATTCACTTCCAAAGATGAACAAAACTTCCATGATAAATGGATAATCCAACCATGATCTTGTGTAATAGTCTATAAAACCTAAATCAAATATCTCTAATGTCATAGGGGAGAAAGAAAATGAAGAAACTCACTGGTATTCGATTCCTCCCTCAAAACACTGAATAAAACAACCAAGAACACATCCTTGATGAGGTTTAATGATGTGAGGAATGGAGGATAAGCCATCCCATACTTCATTCATGGATGTGGAATAAAAAGGGTATATGTAATTTACGTTTAAAAAGAGAAAATGGTAAAATCACCATTTTAATGAAATTATAGGAAGCCGCATTGTTTTTCAAACTATGTTCCAACTGTAATGACCCAAATTGTTTCAATGGAAATAACCTTCAATATTTATATCGTATAACATAAAACACTTACAATACATATATTACTCAATAAAAACATTATAATAAGTTTTTTCATAGAAATTATGGAACATATCCCTATTAAATAATTACATGACCATTGAAATATTAATGTGACCATTAGAAACTATAATATGATTAATAGAATAATAAACTCACCTATGAAAGTATAAATAAAATTTATATACCATATTAATGAAAATATTATATATTTAAATCTTTTCTTAAGTAAATAAATATTTTTAAGTGATATATTAAGTGTTGGTATTTTTGTAAAATGAAATTTTTTACATAAAAATGATAATTAATATAATATTTTAAAATAAAATATATTTTTATAAAATAGATTTAAAATTTTATATTTTATTATATTATGACTAAAAGAAAATTTTATTAGACCTTAAATAATTTTTCAAAGTGTCAAAAACTCAGTTATAATTTTAAAATTTGTATTTTTTGAGTAAATAATGATTTTATTTAAAAAATAAATTTCTCATATTTAGAAAATTAATTTCATAATATGGATTCCAGTTTTAAATTCTACACATCAAGAAATGTTTAGGGTGAATTTTTTGGATTTTTCTAAAATAGTGGAATTTTTCTGAATAGTGAAATACAGTAATTTATGATATAACCTAAATACATGAATTATTGAGTTGTGGATGATGTATGTATGATCTAATCAACCATTTGATCAATCTAAAATACACTAGTTACTATTTTTGTCACAATAATAAATACTATTGAGCATCATGAGAAAAAATAATAAATAAATGTTTAAAATAATCCAAAAACACACCTCTCCTACAAATACAAATACCACCCCTCACCACCCCTTCTCCAAACACCTCTTAAAAATTGAATATTGGTTATATTCTGAAGAATTAATCTCCCAAAAATATTTCCCAAGTTCTAGTAACTCTAGACTCCACAAAATTCCATTTCCATGTTCCTTAAAGAGGTTCTCATGTAGTTGAATACAAGTGGTAAAATCCACCACCTTTCCCTTTTATATTGCTTTTTTCTTCTACAACATCCTTTTCACTAGAATTATAAGCTACATTAAAACTCCAGTATCATTTAAATAAATTATTTCTATTGTTTTAATGGAATAAAAATCATCACATATCTTCTATTCTGTTCTCAATTTTATTCTAAAAATGAAAACATCATCTATGAGGTATTGATTCACCACCTTTGTGGATGAAGAGTTTTCTTTTTCGGTTACCTATTTCAAGGATATTAATTAAACCATTATTTATGATTCAAATATAATATAATATTATTTTTATAACTTATTTAATTTTCTATGAGTAGTATATATGATAATGTTAAATAATAAAACCAAACTAGTTCATGATGTTTTAAAAACATCTAAAATAATTTAAATGATTATCATTAATGTTTCATGAAATGAATCAACCACATACATGAAAAATAAATGATATATAATATCATTTAATCTTAAATAATTTAATTTATAACATATAATTTAAATTTTGGATAACTATTATCATTTTACCTGATCTTCCATACATGTATACAAGGGAGCTGTTCATGAAAACCAAGGAAACAAACACCCATGAATGATGAAATTAAATATAATAACTCATGAAAAACACCATAAATAATCTTAATAAAATTTTAATAATTCAAATTAATTTATAATAGGGTATAACTTAATTAACTAATGTATATAAATTTATTATTTAGAACATTATGTGTAGGTTCGGAACACTTTCAGATATAAGGTAAGGGATTCTCTCATAACCACTATTTTTTCCTTTGGGTTAAGAATTCTCTATCATTACCCAATGTAATTATGAATTCTTCAGATTTAGTATTACGAATTTAATTTATCTCCAAAAAATATTTACTTACATAAAATCTTCTTTCTTTGATGGGGAAATACATGTTTTATAAAGATCCCCTCTCAATTCCCCTCGCTAAGCATGCCTGATTAAAGGGAACATCATAGTTTCATACCCATTTCAAGTACAATAAATAATATGTTTTAATCCATAAATATGTCTCAAAAACAATACTTTTTTCATGAATAACTATGTAATTTATTTTTGGGTTTTATCCAAATAATGACACCTTTTCCCTCTTTAAATAATATTTTATATCTTCCCTTAAATCACACTAAAGAGGTTCATTTCTAATGTTTCTAAAATAATATTATTAAATGTTTTTACTTTATATGAAAATAATTTTTCATGATCTATCCCAATTTTACCTTATTAATATCCATGTATGATTTAAATCCATTCATTCATTGATAAATTTAAGATATGCTCATTTGTTATTCTCATTGACACTATTACGATACCCATTTATTTCCATGGGTTATCCTTATGTTTATGTTTAGATTAATCATGTTGACCACATATAAAATAAAATGTGTTTATTGGTGTTCCTAGATTGAACTACAATGAATTGAGTAATGTTTATTCTCATGAGACATCAGGTTGGGAATGCAGTAAAATTGATTGCTTTATAGTATTTTTTTCACCATGTGAAAATTCTTGGAAGTTATACATGACTCATGTTAATGTCATGATGTATGTTATTGAAACATTCTTATGTTTTCATGATTACATAATTCAATGTTATACATGTTAGGATTCAATATGTTTATTCATGTTTCATTCCTTTATATGTTATCATATTATGGATTCTAATCAAAGTGTAATGATTTTTCCTATGTTTATTCATTTATTAGGATTTTATCTCTTCCCATTATTCATGTATTCCCTATGTTATCCTATAAAGATATAAGAGCTCAATATATCTTAAGATCTCATTATGGAGATTAAAAAAAAGAATTTCTTATTTTGGATTCATGCTTTCTAATTGTGTACCTAATCAACCAAATATACTAGACATTATGATCCTTGGTTGGTATTTTGTGGTAAATGATTCTTCAAATAGTGTAATAATATGTGTAAATTGTTTGGGCCACTATAGTTTATATCAGAGCATTGTTTAGTTATTTTTTGATATTAGGGCTCAAAAACATTAGTAAGAACCCAAGGGATAATTCTATAACCACGAACACCATATATTAAAACATAGGTAATCACAATATAAGATATAAATTTCATTTATAATTATATCCATCTATGTTCAATGTTTAATTTAATATATTTATTAGATATATATTCAAGATCAATAATTTTAATTTCATTTTCTTATTTAATGGGCAGAAATAGGAGAACTCGTTCCAACAATCAATGTGATTGGTAATGTGATGATTGCCCTAATGGTATGCTAAATCTGATGAGAATGGGCACTCAAAACCTCTTGACAACACTAGCACAACTGGATAATGTTAGGAATATTAACTTGAATTGTGTGGAACTCACACCTTATATAACACCCCAATATTTTGGGAATTATTGTTTTTTGAATTAATTTATCATTTTGATATTTTTTATTTCCCGTGACATTGGAAATAGTTATATATATATATATATATATATATATTAAATCACTAAGTCAAACATTAATTTCATATGGAAATGAAATGTATTTCACTATATAAATTAATGACTTGTATTGCACTACACACAATACTGATATAGCTTGCACTGCATGAAACACTGACTTGGAATTTGTTACACACAATGTTGTTGTTTCTATGAAACATCATTTTATTTTTATAATTATGTAAGTGAGATAATTATAACCTATCCATTAAACAATGTTTTATGAATATAAATAACTAAATTAAAATATTATTTATAATTATTTTATATAGATAAAAAATTATTTTTAATGAAAGATGTGATTTTTGGTAAAGACCTTTTATATTTAAAAACACTATTTTATCGAATTATCTGATTTTAATAGTAAAATTAATTTTAGTAAAATTTTGAAATAGAAATTGATAAAATAAACTTAATTTTTTAATTTATAATTTCGAAATTATATTAGGGTGATATTTTTATTTTTCTGAGAAAATTCATTTTTTGATGAATAGTGAAAAAACAACTTTTTATTTAAAACTACCATTTCATTTAAAAAATATTTACTGTTAAATTAAATTCATACATTTTTAAGCCTAAAATTAAATCAATTATACATATATTAATAAAATTTAGGTAATTAGAATCAATTTCACAATCAAATTCAATATAAAATCGTAATAAACGTTTGAACATATTTTTATTTTAAAAACCTGTAATTTTGTCCCGTTTGTGGGATTAACGTTAATCATAATTTTCCACTTCGGTGAATTTAATTTTTAAAAATTAACATATACTATTTTTATCTGTATAATATTTATTATCTAATTAGATCATGTATATTTCTGACCTAAATGATTAGTAAAAGTGATTAAAATTAACTATAGTGATTAAGGAAAAGTTAAACTTAATTAAGGACTAAACCATAATAATAGGGGCCCAAATGACCTAGAAACTTGTAAATAACCCATTAGATGGGCATAGTTCAGACATAAACCTTAAAGTATTGATTTATGTTGGTTTGGTATGACTTTTCTTAAGTAATAACAATTGTACACATATCCTGTTTTAAAAAAGACCAACTGAGTCCCTGTCCTTCCATATAAAAAGTAACCATTTATCCTACATTATAACTCTTATAAAACCTATTAATATTGGAAAATATCAGAAAAATACACTTACCAACATCCCTATCTACCAATAAGAAACCTTACCTTTGGAATAAGACAATCCAAGGAAGCCTTTTGGCACAAACCAAAAGAAGTTACTTGATTAAGAGGAAACATCTTCTCTAAAGTCCTATCATTTATTTTACTTTCCCACCCACTCCAAATCTATTTATTCTAGGATTATATAACAACAACTGTAATCATACATATACTATTATGTTTATATGTAAATGGTTTGACCTACACTTACACACACATACATCTAATGGGTAATGAACATACAATTTCTGTGTACAGTGAACTGCAGCCTCACGAAATGATGATTGTTCATTTTTCCATTACCACCTATCATTGTGAAATTTTTATGGAATATATATATGTTATATATTATATTTATTATTTCAATATGATTTTTTATTCTATTTTCAACTCATTGTTTACATTCCATTTGGTGTTAATAGGATAATTTCATATGAGGATGTGTGGACTACCGCCACCTCAAAACGGTGTGATTCAGTCACACACTACGTGGAATTTATTAATGATGTTTTTACATAATATATATGATATAATAAAGATATTGTAAAAATTTTATATATAAAATCACATTTATACATATATTTATTTTAATTTATTTCTCTCCACATGATAATAAAATGGAAATAGTGTTCATATGTATGTACGACCTACTATCTCCATGAATGGTGTAATCTGTTTCATACTTATATACACTATAGATTATTATAATACACATATAATATATATAAAGGATATTTTTATCATGGATTGAATTCATGAATCATTTATAAGTATCAGTACCAAAAATACAACAAACTAAGACACATATGAAAAACAATGAGAATATTACTCAAAGTGAAACCTTAACATATGTTGTTTATCAAGAGGGTAATATTAAGTCATAATAAAACCATATATGGTATTATATATATGATTATGGTTTTTCATTATATTTTTAATAAATTTATATTTATTATAAAGTTGTTTTTAAATAGTATGATGGGAGTCAAGATATATTGTAAGGGGATTTCATCTAACTTTGTAGTTTCGTGAGATACATGATATGTTTTCCACACTTTAATTTTTTGTAGATCATATAATTACCATGATTTTATTATATGTATTTTATAATTAAATATATTTTTATTCAAATAATAATTTTATTGTCTTTATTTAATGTTTTTTATGTTCCAAAAGTTACCAAATTGGTGAAATAGTTTGTTCAATTTTCCTTTTTTGAGAATCAGGTTTGGTTATGAACCTAAATTATCATTTTAGGTGTATATAATTACATATTAATTTTTATATCAGGAATTAAATTAATTTAATGATATATTAGAATCCATTTTATTTAATTTTCGTACCCAGAGTGTATAATCCCATGTAACAAAGTTAAAGAGTTTTTTGAGACAATCTCATTACTTTTCATGATGGTATATGTTTATGATTCCTTTGATGAAATATTATGATCCATATACATATAAAATTCATGAAATTTATTACCCTCTAGTTATTAATGAATTATTCATATATTGGTACCATATTTCCACCATTTTTACTTAATATAATGAAGAAAGTGTTTTTAAGGAAGCTCGACTTTTCCCTTTCTTCGGTCAGAAATCTATGTTCTGTTAAAACTTTGTTTTACAAAAAGGGGTTTAAAATGAATTATACCATTCTCCAAGAATAGTTAAAATAAATTTTTACGCATTTTGTCTTTTACCAATATCTTCAAAGTTTTATTCATGCCGTTTTTCCAACATGTCATTTTTCTAAGCTTTTTACCGTACAAAAGGAATGTTCTTTTCCCATATATGGAATGTATGGATTTACCTATTGTCATTTATTTCAAGATTAATTTTCATTTGTAAAATGTTAATTTTTAATAAAATGTTTTCTAAAAGGTACTTTCATGGAAATATGTTTTCATAATGTTTTCAAGACTTATATATAAATTTTCAATGAATTTTCAAGGGAATGGTTTTCAAAAACCATCATGAAACATTTAAATGTTTTAATGTAAAAATAATTTCAAAAATAATTTCATATTTTTTTATATGTTTTCAATTTATTTTCTATTAAATGGTTTTAAAAATAATTCTCAGCTATATTTACATGTTTTCATGTGAAATGTTTTTCAAAACATTTTCATGTTTTTATATGTTTTCAATGTATTTTCCATGAAATTGGTTTCAAAACATTTTCAAGCTAAATTGACATGATTTAAAGTAAAAATGTTTTCAAGAAATTTACATGACTTATTTATATGTTCTCAAAGTGTTTTCAATGAAAAATATTTTTAAAATATTCATAATGTTATTTTATATGATTCATTGAAAAAGGTTTTCAAAATGACTTCTAGTCTTCTTTGTAAGATATCATTGTATTTTCTATAGAAATGTCTTTCAAACCTTTTTATGTATTTAAATGATAATTTCAATGATGAATGGATATTTCAATGAAGAAATATTTTAAAATGATATTTCAAATTTATTTTTCATCTAAGATGATTCCCATTTATATTAATAATTCCCCTTTAGTAAATGATATAATGGTCCCATTCATATTGTTTCTATTAATTAGTTTGGATTAATTTCGTGGTATTTATCAAACCCATTTTTCTTTCATGGGTTATATGTTAATTAAATCCATTTCTCTTTCACAGGTTATATGTTTATGAAATAAATTTCTCTTTCATGGGATAAGTTTTAGATGAAATGGTAATGAAACATGTGCCCTTTCCCATTGGTTATGATATGTTTACTTGTTTATTATACCTATTTCATTACATTGGTTATGATATTATTATTTATGATTATTTGGCACATTTATGTAAGATTTCACTATGAGATAGGTGGGACCTATATCTCCTTAAAATGAAATATATAATGATTCATATATAGTCAGATAAACATAGATGAAATAATAAACAAACTTGGTTTAGTATTATTGGGTTGGAATGGGAAATGAAAAAAGTTTTGTAATATAGTGTTGGATCAAGAAATGAACTCAGTTCAGTATTATAGGCCTGGAATGGGAAATGGACATGGTTCTGTAATATAGGACTAGAATGAGTGGTGAACTTTGTTCAGTGATACATGGCTGGAATGAGGGGTGAATATCTGTTCGATAATACAGGGCTGGAACAGGTTGTGAACCCAGATCATTAATTGAATTTTTACACTAATATGGTCTTGAAAACAATTCCTTGACTCTTATGTAAATCATTATATATTCTTATGCGTCTACAAAAATTCCATTTTTAATTCATATGTAATGTTTTCATGTATTATGTTATTTAATTACATAATATTCATGCGATATAAACTACAAATATTTATTCTAAGATTCATGTATATGATCATTGAAATGTAAGGTATGCTATTATATTTTCATGATCATGTTATCATACCCTTATTCGCCAGATTATACTTACATATCGTTCTTGTTTACCCTTACTGAGCATTTGATCTCACCCATTTCTTATGTTTCCATTACCCATGTTAATAAGTAATGTTTTAGGTGGAAGAACTAAAATTGGAGATATTTCGGGGAGATTTTGAAGATCTTTCACTAGGATAGAAGATTTTATTTCCATGTTTCCAAAGACACTAAACTATCATGGTCCCTGGGAATTTATTTTTTTAATGTACTAAATATTAATCTAAAATGATGTAATATCCATATTTTTCTAGACTAGGACACAATATTTGGTATCAAAGGAAAGGTTTATCCAACCACTGGAAACTAGGATGATAAAACCTAAGTGAATTCCCTACGTATATTTTTTAAGGATAAGTATAGGTATATCTCTAGGATAAATATAAGGATTAATTAACATATTTGAAAATGTCCTGGAATTTTTGAAAAAGATAGAGTGAGTGGTTTCCTAGAAATACATCACTGTATGGATACTATAATTGTTTGTGGATCTAGCACAGATGTACCACGGGGTAACAAATATGAAAAGACGTTATAGGCTAAACATGGGGTGATCTGGTACAAGATAATGGGCCTTACTACACACATGGTTTGACACTCATGGGGGATATGCTTTGAAAATTCTGAAAAACCCTTCAAGAACCATCATGAAGGATTTAAATATCAGTTAAATTTTCATAACCTAGGACTAATCTAGGGCATCAAATATGATGCAAGGTGTCGTGATTTATAAATTCTATAAGTAATTATTTTAACGAATATGTGGTTTTTTTCTACGATAAGTAATGATCACACTATGATTCTAGATTTAGTCAATGGAAGGAACTTAAAGTAACTTGATTAATGTTTAATGTGATGGAAGATTTTTTGAGGAGAATTAAAGTGTTATAATCACTAAAGTAAGAGATGTTTTGATCATGTCCAATCAGTTTTCGTAGAACAATATTACCAACATATACATTCAAAAACTCTCATACTCACCAAGGAAGAGGAAGAAGGAGTTCACTGAGAGTACAGGTAGTGAAGACCAATGAATAAAGAGGATTTGGATTCCTATCTATCATTAAAGTGGAAAGAATCACCTATGTAAATGTATTTGAGGAATTGGAAGATGTTTTAAATGTTGTAAAGAATGATGAAAAGTAGGTGACTGTAAAGTAAAAATGAAAGGACTGATTAATAAAATGGTCGAAAATATTGGATTCCCTTATAAATCATCAATGTTTTAGTGTTTTAAGTTCCTATTAAATGATCATTATTCCACTCAATGTCCCATGATGAAAGGTTATGAAGGGATCTATCAAGGTACTGTGTGTATTGGTTACATAGGTGTTGATTAAGAGACTAAAGATAAAATGTGAATGGAATGTGGTATTTTGTAATATGATGATATAGGGTTTATAATGGAAGAAGGATAAAGTTGTATAATAAATTATTTATGTATTTGGATTTAATGATTATGTCATATGAAGGTGAAATATATAAGGATTGTTCAATTTATATTTTTTTATGGGTTTTGAAGAACCCATTGAATGGTTCTGATGGAATAGAAAAGTGAAATAATGGAAAGGTGATGTCCTTAGAAAACACATGATTAAGGTAAATATAAACCTTACTATGTTTTATATGTTATTATAATGTTGTTTGAATAAAGATATGCGGGTTATGATTAATAAATTTGGAATGTAATGATTAACCTGGAACTAATTGAGGACATGTTGAAAAGTAGTAACTTCTGTCATGTATAAGTGTGAAACAGATGGGATTTATGTAATATATCTTCTAATCTATGTAATAAGGGATCATGAATGTTTTCCAAAAGGGATTTATGGTAATTCAGGTCATTACCATGTTCCAAGATAATTTACCATGAGGGTATTCACATCTATGGAATGTTATAACCAAGAGATACTTTGCAATATATGGGGGATCAATGTTAAGCTTGTTTTTCAACTTTATTTTTATGCTTTTGGTTTCTTATCATTTATAAGGGTTATCATGTTATCCATCAATGAAAAGTTTATGTTACACTTCAGAGGATGTATTTATGTATTGAAACTGTATTGAAATGTTTTCAAAAAATAAAATTTAGTGATTAAAATTATTTCAAGAATGTCCATCATATTTTGGAAACTATATTAGTATTGTTTTATAAATGGACTCCATGTATGTCAAGTGATATATAATCCTGTTTGGAAAGTCCACATTTCTTGAACCTGTGACCGAAGGACTATAAGTGTTTCACTCCTACCACTGGACTACACAATGTTCTGGTGAATGTATAATTATTTTTATCAATATTTATTTATGATGGAATAGTATAGTTACTTTTTATATTTAGATATTAATGTATTAACCATAATAATTTTTAATAATAGTTATAGTTAAATAGTCATAGATTTCACTCTTTTATGAGCCCTATTATATGCTAAAAGTGTATTTTAGCTCTTCAGGCATGACTGTAAATTTTAGGATGTCCATTACACAAAGTAATGGATGAATAAGAAAATGAATTATTTTTTGTGTCAATTAAGTATATTTCCTTTTATTTAGGGAAAACTAAATAATCACTCAATGTTATGATAATGATCAAAAGAAACTGTGTTATCCAAATACCTTGTTTTTGTAGAACTAATGGCCTTTTAAATCATCCCAGATTTGTGACATTGATGCCCTCAAATTTTCTTTGGTCATTCACTTGTTTGTGATTGATTACATCAATTAATCTCAAAAAATATTTATTCTTTTATTCCATGTCCTATCTTTACACCCAAACTATTTTATCCAAAGTGGAAACATAGTTATATGGTACTTTGAGTAACCGTTATGGTGTTAACTTTACCTTTCTAATGGAATCCTTATTATTCTTTTTTGCGATGTGGGTTTATATGAATGAAACATTCAAGTAACGAAACAAAGATAACCATGTTGTATTTACATAGAGAAATTATTAAGGGGGTATAATGTAACACCCTAAGAATTTGTGAATTATTATTTTTGAATTGATTTATCTTTTTGATATTATTTATCTCACGTGACACTAGAAATAGGTATATATATATATTAAAACCATATGTTAAACATTACATTCCCACATCACTGACTTGGCTTGTGATACAAATAACAACAACTTGTCTTAATCTACAAGCAATACCAACTTCGGTTGCGCTACAGGAAACCCCAACTTCACGTACGACACACGCAACACTGATGTTTCTACAAAACATCATTTTTTATTATAACAATTTAAATGAGATAATTATAACATAACCATTAAATATAGTTATACGAATAGTAATAACTATTTTGAAAATTTAACTTATAAATGTTTTATATGGATAAAACATATTTTTAATGAAATATTTTTTTTGGTAATGTCCTTTTATATTTAAAATTAGCATTTTCTCAAATAAAATAATTTAAAGGATAAAATTAATTTTAGACGTATATAAAAATTTTATTCAATAAAATATTTTTTTTATTTTAATTATAATTTTAAAAAAATTATTAGGGTGAATTTTTGGGATTTTTCGGACAAACTTCATTTTTTGATTAACAGTGAAAAATATTTATTTTTAGTTAAAAACTAAAATTTTGTTTAAATAAATATTAATTCTAAATTTTTGAAGGCTTATATTAGATCAATTTTACATATATTAATACAATATAGTTTATTAAAAGAAAATTTAATTTTAATTTGAATATAAAAAATTAATACACTTTTGAATTTATTTGTACTTAAAAAACCATAATTTCATCCCTTCTACATAATTACCATCAATCATAATTTTTACACTTCTACAACCTACTCAGAGGGAGGGAAAACACATCCAAAACGCCTTCTAGTAAGGTCCTCATCACATCTCTGGTAAACACCCTGGTCAAACCCACTCACTAAGCTCAGCTTACTCCGGCTCCTCCTGGGACTCCGTTGGAAGGCCTGTGGTATTCATAAGACACAAACATGTGCGGGAAAATCCCATGGAGGGGTGAGTATAAAAATAACCAGTAGGCACCCCAAAAACCCAAATCAAAAGAGAGAAACTAAAATTCAACAGTCCACTCAAATGAGCCAGAGGGAACCTAGATGATAGAGAAACTCCATCTTGTGACCATCCTCGGCTAAATACAACTAGTCAGCTCAAACCAAGTGTAATGCCATATATACACCTTGTACGTCTAGATATACTTAGCTCACGCACCATGCCACCTAAGGTACCGTCCTCATCACCAGCACCGGTACACAACCAGGAGAACACAATCCACAATCACTTTCAACCTAAATGACACCCGTCCGAGAGATACACTCCATCGGGTCCAACAAAAACATCTCAAATACTCACTAGAGAGATCACGCTCATCGGATACAGTCACTGAGGACACCCCACTGAAACAACAATAAAACCAAACTCCTCAGTTAGGGGATCACTCCTAGGGTCCGATAGGTGTTACCAGAATCCACACCGGTATACAACAATCTCATAGATAGAGGATCATGCCCAGGACGCGTTGGGGGATAACAAAACCTAATCTAGAACATGACAGAAACATGTCGCCCAGATAGAGCATCGTCAACCATTTCATGAAGGTCTTGACGATACCAAAACTCTATCTGGTACATCTCATGCTTTATGGGATCAAACTGACGATGCCACAACTCTACAAAAACCATTCACTGAGTAGGGGATTTTATATCCAACGATACCGCAACCCTACTATAATCCTAATGTTGAGTATGAGATCGTATACCCGACGATGCCACAAACCTACTGAGGACGGGCCACCACATAGTGGATCATAATCCTGATGATTCGACAAACCCTACGAATTTAACCAGCTAGATAGGGGATCACCGCCCATGGATAAGCGGTCACAACGATACCAAGAACACGATCTAGGGAAACGATGCTAGAGAATCCTGCTCCAGGCCCACCTGAGAGATGCCACAACTCTAACAGATTAAACATCCTGTCGAGAGGATCACAAACATGTACTAAAGGTGTGATGCCACACGAACCATCATTGGAAAAAACCAAGGGAGTACCCTCAACCACTTCTAGTCCAACTGTCGCTGACCCGAGCGACCTTCCACAATGCCACACTGTGCACCTCTAGGGCCAATACCGAGGCCACCATCTTGACCCACATGGAAAAATATGCAGGATTGGCTGATTACTTTCCCAAAACAGACTACTAGTGAAAAAGAAACTATTCACCATAACTAGCCCATATGGGGTCTAGTCAACGATCCATAATCTCATCAAGCGGATCATACCATGGCGATCCCCTCGAAAAAACACACGGAATCTACTACTCGTTCGTCAAAAACAGGCACGCGGTGAAAAATGAACTATTCACCAAAGCCAGCACCAGTGGGGCCCATCCTTTGATCCCGAAACTCATCGAATGGATTGCACCATCGCAATCCTCTCAAAAAAATACACAGGATTGACCATTAATCGGCCAAAATCAGACTCCTGGTGAGAATGTTTTGTTTCTCCGCAAACACAATAACCCGGCCTCGTGGAGCCTGCACCCCAATCTCAGACCCAACACCCGAAAACCAACAATAAATGTCCGCCATACCATCAAGGTGTCAATTCCATTAGCGGCACATCAATCGGAAGCTCCGGGTAGAAGATACGACAGCCCAAAGTCTAATAATAATAAAATATTATTTTTTTATTCAACGTTTCAAGCTCCCGGGCCACGATCCCGAAACTTAAAACTCCCAAACCCACAACGAAGGGTTCACCTCATCGCCAAGGTCACATCGTCGGATATGGTACACAAAATTCCATATTACGACAACAAAAATAAGCAATTCAAATAAAAAACGGGATCGAGGGATTAAAACTCAAACCGCCTACCTCGAGGGTGAAACGCCGAAGCTTCGGGTGCATAATGACGCACTTGACGCCCTAAACCGTGATACGATGATGATCGGCGCAGAAAACGGATGATTCAAGCATGAATCAGCAATGAACGGATGATGGGAGGGGGGGGGGGGTGGGTTAGTCCGCTACGCGTAGGAGGTCGGGAGGTGACTGATTGGTTTTTTTATTCAAAAACTTCATTAAAAAGAAACACTCCCAACCAGACCTGCTAATGCGGAGGAAATTAGGTCACTTCTAGGGTTAACATTCCGTTCTAAATTCTAGGGAGGACACATATTTTTAATAGGAGACTCCGTTCAGAAGATATTCGAGCCAACGCTCATAAATAAACATTTCCATTTATTTATGAAAATGCCCTTGGAGGTTTTTCTCACCGCAGGCCTGTACCCGCAATGTTTACACCCCGTCTAGGGTAAACAACCCAATTAAGATTTAACCATGACCTCATATGCTTACTCTGAGAAACCGTTTAGAAGATATCATACCCCCAATACATGTATAGAATAAAAATTAATTAATATTTCTATAAAATCAATTTCGGGCACAACATGCCTCAGAATCGCACGACGTCTTCGCGCCTAGCTCTGGAATTATTCGTAGAAATTGTCAAAAGTCTGACAAGGCCAAAACAAGAGTCGCTACAAAGGATATATGTTCATCAATATTTTGTAAAATAATCTAATAAATTATAGTGTAATGATCCTATGAAAAACTTTATAATGTTTTGGAAAAAATCATTTCCATGAAAAATGATTTGGATGTATAGGGTAAATTCAATGTCCAATGATAATAGGAAATTGAATATTCAAAGGGGATTAAATTAAACTAAGGAAGTTAATGTTAATAAAATTATTGTGAAAATAAATCATAGAACCTCTGAAGAATGAAATATGATGGTGTAAAAAAAACATAGACTAGGTAATATAAAATAAATGGCTATTGTTGTTGATGTATACAAATACAAAAAATAAATATTTTAAAAAAATTATTGAGGTAAATATATTTTAATTTTGTAAATCCTGTTGAAATATATTTTCCTTGAAAATATATTTTTAATAAATTTTATTTAAAATGTATCCTTTCATACAATGAATAGAATACTCAAAGAATTGATTGTAGGTAAATCCATACAACATATACGATGTAAAAGAGCATTTCTTTTACACGATAAATGGTTAGAAAAATTCCTTATTCTGAAAGAGACAAGAATATTCTTTTGAAAACATCGGTAATGGGAAAAATACGAAATATATCTTTACCAAATAATTTTACTTTTTTTTCATTAAATATGGTTTTTATAAGATAACAGGTTCTGTAACTAAAGAGTGAAATAATGTTGGGTTTTCATAAAAACATTTTCAAAAATACCATGAGTACAAATGAGTGAAAAAATGGTACAAATACATAAATAACTCATGATTAACCATAATTGAGGAAAAATAAATTGTTATTGAAAAATCATCATATAATTTCCTCTACGGGTAATGAATTATCATTAATATTATCGTAGTTGAATATAATATTTATACATTCCAAAGTGTTCCATACCACATTAAAACATTTTAAATCATAATCCTCATGACGAAATAAAATAAAATAAATGTTATAATATAATGAGTGTAATGAGATTCATGATATATAAGGTAAAGTCCATTAGAAACACTATATAAAATAAACATGGTTCATAACAACAAATAAGTCTCAATGGAATGAAAATTGTGACAAAATACTATACCTTGAAATTTAGTATTGGTAAACATCAATTAAATAAATATATAATAAACTTTTATAAAATTTATTTAGAACCATTTTTATTTTTATCATTAATTTAATTTCACTTATTACCCTGATATATACAACTACTCAATCTATTATCATTATGTCACATGTTTTGACCAAATTCTATTTATTTTCCAAAAAAACTTTGTAGGTAAAATATGTTCAATGTGGTAACTAATTAATGACTCTATAATTATAATCATAACATAATTATTTTAATTATACTTAAATTATAATTCTAAATACAATCATTAAACATTGATTTTAAAAAATAACCAATGTTACACTCATGGAGACAGTTGGTCATACGTACACATGAGTAAAGTTTTCATTTTTCAATAATCATTTTGAAAATAATATAAGTAACACTATATACATACAAAATTATAATTATATCATATATACAATCTTATTTAATAATATATACATATATATATATATATAATATTCATGTGATGTAAATGGAATCACATCGTGTCAAGGAGGCGGTTGTCTACACATCCACGAACCATGTTATCAGATTGTTTCTGAAAGGGAAATAAGGAAAATGAATATATATATATATAAATTATATTTCAAGATATTTTTGTTTAATTAATATAAAATATTTTTTATTGTCACTTATTTTTAATTAATACAATCTTTTATACATTCCATGTATCATGTGAACGAATCACATCGCTTTGAGGTGGTCATAGTTACCACTTCAACAAATGATATTATCATTTTACAATAAATTAGAAGTCTAAAAGTATGATTATTAAAATAATTAAAGAATATTAAATTCAAAATCAATCTAATATATAACATTTATGAATATATTTTCCATCACAATGGCCATTATTAGAGGTGGTAAAGAATAATGATCAATCATCATTCCACGAGGCCGTAGTTTTTTGTACTTAGAAACAATATGTTTCTTACCCATTAAATAAATGTGTGTATAAGTGTATTTATAAAACATTTAATAAAAAATATCATTTACATTCAGGTTAGTTTTTTTATACTTTAATAGAATAGTTAGGGTTTAGGGAGAGGAGAATGGAAATAAAATTAAAAATCTTATTGAACGATGTTACCACTTAATCTAGAAAATATATTTGGTTTTAACCAAAAGGATTCCTTGGATTTCTTCCATCACAAGGAAGGATTATAGTATGAGGGGAGGGATGTTGAGGTGCTATTTTTTGGATTTTTTTCAAGCCAAAATGGATTTATATGTGTGAGGAATTGGGAGGATAGGAGGCATCTTTTTAGTTGAGGAGGAGTGTCACTCTTGTAATATTTTGACAATGGAATTAGAAGAATGTTTTTCATATTATATGTGGATCCAATAATCATATTATTTTATTAAAAAAGAGTTTAGGGTGTCTATATGTAAATAATTTACCTCTTGGAAAATAATATGTTCTATGGGCCTTATGGAGAAGGTTTAGTCCATTATTATTCTTAAGTTAACCATAATCGTTGTAAATAATTTTCACCACATTAAGTACATTTTTTTGTACAAAAAAGTTTATATTATTATAAATAATAAATTATTATAACTAAAGACATGGAATCTAATTTTCCAAATTATAATCATATAATTAAGGGAAATTCATTTTCTATCCATCCAACAAGACAGAAGAGAATTCTGGTTTTTAATGTAAAAATGATAAAAAGTTTGATAATTTCTTATATTCCATATCAATCTTAAATTTATTTGAATCACATAAATTGTTTTAATTGATACAAATATGATATATAAATACTTTAAATAAAATTAAAATAATATTTTAACCATATAAATAAATTAGTCAAAAATGATGTTTTGAACTGAAATTCAGTATTTTGAACCACTCATTACAAAGTGATATGTTTTCAAAAAATATTTACAATTCATCCTGACTGAATTTTTATGTTTTTAGTCCTAAAGAAAAATTTATTTTGATATAATATTTCAATTAACGTTTCGATGTTCATATTTATAATGGTATCACTATTCAATGATGGTAAAGTTACCTTTATAAAAATAATGATTTTTATGTGTGAAAACAGGTTTGTTCTTATCTTATACCTATAAAACATAACTGATGAATATAAAAAATACATGATAGATTATATAACATCTATATTTATTTAATATCATATAGTTACTGAAATTAATATTATTTAATAGGAAAAATTTACTTTGGATGTATAAAAAATAGTTATTTTTTATCAAATTTTTCCTTATATTAATTTCTCATTATTTAGTAACCCATGAATTAATTTTATATTTATATAAACCATAAATATAAAAAATTTACTTAATAATATACATAATTTTTTACATAACCTCAAGGTTATATCGTATTATATTATGAAATAATAATTTAATAATTTCTTATTATTTGGTGAAACTCACTCTTATGTGTAACGAAGACTATCGTGGAAGGTCTCTCTTGATTTTAACAAATGCTATTGAAAAAGGTCGATCTTACAAATAATGCAATATAACTTAGAGTTACATGATTTTAAATATATATACTCTATTTTTAATATATAATACATTATAAATTATTGAAATAGTATATTCTTTTAAGAGCTTGGTTCCACATGTCATACATTATAATGAATATAATGTTATTAATTTAGAATATAAGAGGGTTGCAATCTCCCCAACTTAAAAAAACATTGTCCTCACAATTTAAACAAGAACTCTGTGATAGAGGGACTGAAAATTAAATATTTTTGAAATAATTTCATCATAAAAGGGTTAACACCACATATTCATAATAATATATAACAAAATGTACAATATTCATGTAACGAGGATCCCTAGAAGGAGAAAATATGCAGTAAATGGAAACATGGATATAGAAGAAAAAATAAAAAAATCACGTTCTTATGATGATTACTAGAGAAAATGTTCAGATGAATGTTTTTGACCATAAAACAATAAATCATAGTTAAGAATAAATGTCATAGATATGAAAAAAAATTATGAAAATATTTCAACATTCTATCTTAGGACACTTTTTCTCTATATTTGTTGAAGTTTATCAATCTATAAGAATATAAGTAAATACATGTTTCTATAAACACAATATTATCATTCGGTTTTGCCTTGAACTATATATAATTTTATTGTTATTTTGTGAAATAATAAAATAATATATAAAATATTATGCAAAGATAAACATAAAATATTTCATAAATATATTAAATTTTCAAACATATTATGATATAATACAATATAAATACTGGAACTAAATTTCCAAGATGAACATATCATTATCCATTATTCAATATGAAGAACCATAAAATTTTCACCATCCAAACATGTGAATAACATTATCATGTATCCTCTTGAAATATAGTAATAACACTAATTACCATAAAAACATATTGAAACCTGATTTTATATTCATTACTAATGTAAGAAACATGTTATTATATGTATTCCTTAAATCCAAAAGGGTTATAAATACCATAAATGATATCAGAGACCACTTGTTGTGAATTCATTAATTTGTTCCAAGGTAGTCAGATCTTTTCCAAATCAACCATTTCATCTTAATTTTTCTGAACATCCAGAACATATTAAGGGTTTTTGTTGCCTCAATCTTATATTTTCTGAAAATGCTTACTTTCAACTGAATAAGTTTTCTTTGTATCATTAAATGTATGATATCAACTCCTTACTAAAAATGAACTACCATACAATCCTTATAATTTATTTAATCTTATGATGATAAATTCATAAAAATACTTTTACAACATATTTCATAGATAAAAATATTGAATTACATTAATCATTTCACTTTGTTTGGGTCAATGAAATGTGATTTACCATTATCCTGCAACCCCATTGAAGGTATATTACCCTGACATATACGTTATTTGTTTGTGTACTGAGCCATAAAATGGCAATTGTAATAGCGAATAATATACTTTTCATTCTCCCTTTGCATTCTTTTTTCTGGTGTCCCATTTCTCCACAAATAAAAAAACTCCCACTCCATTCAATAATTTTCTAGGGTGATTCATTGTATAGTTATATAAGAATTTAAATTACTCAAACATCTCTTTATTTGATGCATCCCGTTATTTTTAGTTCTCAGAAGACCTCTTCTTCTCATGGTTTCTTTTGAATGCATACAATTTTGAGAATTCCTTATCCATGATGATGTCACATAAAAAAATTTCATCTCATGAAGAAAAATTATGAGAAACCATCTGCATTAAATGATTCATGTTATGAAATTCAGTGAATTGGTCAATCAAGAACTTCATGTTGCATATAAAATCTATAGCATACCTGGTTAGAATTGTCATGGTAGATTCATAATATGAAACTATTTCTTTATCATTTTTATTTAATATAAAAATAATTCACTTAATCTATATTTTCAGATCATCAGGAAAGAATTTATCAAATAACGAATCCTTAAATGATATCAAATCCATGTTTTCTATTTTTTCTTCCTCCCAATTATTCTAGATCACAGAACACCATTGATCAGCATCTTTTTGGAGACAATGCAATACAAGTGTAACCATATCCTTTTAACCACATCCTAATTCAATGAATATATTCTCCAAAGACATAATCCATTGATATGAAACCATTGGGTTAGTAATCCAAAAAAATGATGTGGGATTTTTTCTCATAAATGGATCCAAAAATTGATAATCTCATTGCAGAATACGTTTCTCTATCCGGGAAAATTTACATGTCATAATATGATCAATCTTCTATAGTATTCCCATGACATTCTCAGTCCAAATACTAGTTTTATTGGTTTCCATGATCAGTAAATCACTACATTTTCAAGGATTAATGATACCCTTATTCATTACAATAACTATTTTTTATAATTCCATATACTATAGTAGCTCATAAAATTTTGATATTTATATAACCCTAAATACAGTGTAACATAAATTAAGAAATTTATTCTAGATAATCTCATAATAATAAGCATGTTTTTTTTGGGATATCATTCATTCGAAATCCTTCATAATGTAAAGTAATTTAAATTTCATCGATCCAAAGCATATCCCCTGAGAGTGTAATCATAGGATTGCAATAAGGCTCATTGTAGTTTACTAGGATACCCCAGGTTAGGTCGAAAACACCTTGTCGGAGTTATCATTCCTTGGTGAATCTTTTCTAGAACCAAATACACTTGTATAATCTAGATAGGTATTTAATACTAGGAATACCAAGATTATATCTAATTTACTAAAATCATGGGATGTTTCTCTAATCATCCTCAAAATCAACCTTAGGGCTATGTTCCCAGACCTAACCTTTCAAAATCTTGTTTCTGATGTTGTTTCAAACCTCTCTATATTGCCAACTACAGTGACCCAACATTAGATAAGCCAAATCCGGTGCCTTTTAACAATTAAAATGGCACTATAACAAGTAATAAAATTTTTAAGGACTAGAGGTTTAATAGTCTTGGTAAACAATAAACATAATTGTTTCTTTTATTAAAAATGAATACACTAATTAAAATACAATTTTTTCCTTATTTCTAACTTAAAAAACAATGAGGATAACTCTAATACATATATTATATCCCTGGATATCATTCATAGTATGTTTATGGGATTCAGAGGAAAATATACATAATAAGGGTTAGCCCAAATGATCAGTACGGGTGAGATATATTTGAAGCAATAATTTGAATAATATTATGGAATGGTAAATAAATGAACACACATACCATGTAATGAACAAAAATAAGTTCATAAAAAATATAGAAATGTAATAAAAGGAATCACATTAAATTCAAATAACTAGACAAGAAAAAATAAATATGGCATGGTGTGAAACTAAAACACATTTCATTTATCAAATTATCAAAAAATAAAACATACCCATTGAAATATCAATGACAAATCTCATGGATTAATAATAACTAAAACTAAATGTGGGTAATTATTTATTAATGGATGTCATTTTAGAGGAACATGAAAACCTATACCATGAACACTATTCAAAATAATATTTAAACAATGGGTAGAAACCCGTACATACAACACATAAACAAACTAAAAGGGTTTTCTTCTAACTAATTTCATATCACGAGACTACTAATTCATCAAGGGTATATAATTAGATTGTCCCCGACCCATTGATCATTGATTAATAAGTCTTTATCTAATAAGAATTTCATCAACTGGTCCCCCAAAACATTTAATGCATTTCCAATGAATTTTAATAAACAAAATTCCTTATAAAATAACTTTATTTAATAAATGATATAGGATTATCAATACATCCCAAAAAAATTACATTAAAAGAAAACACCATATAAAAAATTTAATGTGTTCAATAAAATAATCATATCCATGAAAAAATGATATATATATTTAGGGGAAATTCAATTTCAAATGTGTAACACCCCAAGCTTCCACGGTACGTTTCCCTTTGAATAATGCAATGGCATGCATTGTACGCAACTTCAAGATTCTAACACACCACAACCAATCAAACTAGCAGTTATGAATAGTAATATCTACTTTTTGAAATTTTATAAATTTTATCATTCGAAATGGACTTCATTTTTGGATTCGTAATATCGAAATTCTCTTAGGGTGAATCTTTGGAACTTTTCGGATAACTTTCATATTTTTGATGAATAGTTAAAATTAATAAATTGTAATTAAAAACAAATTTTTTAATCGAAATAATTAATAGTGATAAATAATTAATTTGAGTGGATTTAAAGTATATTTAGAATATATTTTTACCATTTAATACATTTTTGGTTATTGGATGTAATTTCACATTTAAACCAGACATAAACAAGTGTCAATCTTTTGATAGTTATTATTTCTTAAAAACACGCTATTTGTTTTCACGACAGAAATTAATTTTTAAATTAATTAATGCAAATGATATGTTTTGAATTTGGTAAAATAGACATCATTTTTGAATTCATAATATCAAATATAGCTTCGGCCTAATTTTTGGTATTTTTCTGGAAACTTTCATTTTTTGAAGAATAGTGAAACCACTAAGTGGTAGTTAAAAAACTGAATTTTTCATAAAACTTAATTTTACCACTTCTGTGAGTACAATTTCGAAAATCTGAGAGACACGGTTAATATCAAGGAGTAAAATGTGGTTCAATGAGATGAAAATAATTTTTGGTGAATAGTAACTTTTTTCTTTTATTTACCACGGTTAAAAGTAAATAGGGTAATTAAGGGTAAAAATGATATTAATATTACTCTAACACATGTCCTAATTCTATTGGACAAGTGTATCTCGACCAAAAACAGCCTTAGGAGTAAAATATTATCATTTAGGTCCACTTGTATTAGATTAGGGTATTTATTGTTATTTAATTCAAAGAAGAGTTAAAAGAGTTAAAATCAAAGTGTATTTAATAAAACATTTTTAATATAAGGTTATAGATAAGATAAATTCTATTGTAAATATTCATTAGAAAGAAAAAAATATTTCCTACATAATGGTATTTTATTTATAATTTTTAGACATTAAATAATTTTATTAATTTATGACACAATGGTGATACAGTAATAATGTAGTTAATGAAATATTAAAATAATTGATATTATAAATATCAAAATAAATATAATTTGAGTCTTTTTATGAATTACACTAATTTTCTAGGTTACTATGACATATTAGGATTGATTATATAAATTGTGTTCGAAGTAATAATGTTGTAATGAATTTATCAAAAACAAAATACCCAATAGTGTCAAAATTGACATAAAAGAGTTTTTTAAAAAATATTATATTATTAATTTATATTCAATTCCTAAAAATCTAATGTTTATCCAGGATACTTATATCATGATAGGTGTATCATTAATGGACCACGTGGGGGTATCTTTGATGTTTATAGTATGTTTATTAACCATATAATATAAAAATACAAAGAGACAGTGTAAAAGTGAAACTAATTGACTAAGAGTTAATACATAATGATAAGGTAAATATAATGACACAAAACTGTCTAAATTCTATTGGTTGAGTGGTTTTCAACCCACCCCACCTTAATCTTTAAAGAGTCCACTTTGGATCCATTAGAAACCGAATATGAATTTATTATAAAATAATATATTTAGCTTTTGCAAAGGTCCTCTCACCCCTCTTATAAAAGGGAACTCGCCCTTCTCACTAATTCACACATTCAAAGCCTTTTGGCTCGGCCAAACCCTTCCCAAATACTCTCTCAACTTCCCTCACTACAACCTAGAAGCCTTAGTTTGATCATAAAGCCATCCTATGGAGCTCTTTTGATCAAATCAAAAGGAATAACCCGAAGAAGATGTAATGTTTTCACCACCGTCTTTCAAGTTACTTTCTGTTTCAACTTCTTCTTTCTTTGTTATTTCTATTCTAAAATAATAACTCCAGGATCATCTATATACTGTGATGTTATTATAAATATGGTAAAACTATATTCAGTATTCTATCCATCCTTTGAATGGTATATAACGACCCATACTTTACATACATTGTTAATACTTCAAAATTGAAGCATACTTATTACAACATATAACAAAACCACGAAAGGACCGTATAGGTATAATGTCTTTAAAAACTGGGAAACATAAACAACTGGTTTATAAAGTTTCTACCCTGTCTCCCATTTATTTCATCATATCTATAGTCCCTTTTGGCATATCTTACTTAATAACCTTCTTCCTGACCGGGGGAAAGAAAACATACAAAAGGGTGCGCTCAAATGCTCAGTAAGGGTAAACAAAAGAAATATCAATCACATCATATACATAAGCGCATAACTTTTGGAAATCTTAACCTGCAAAAGAGATCATAATTTCATAACATGGAATAAATCATGGCAGTGAAATGTAATCACAATAATCATAACTTAAAATATGAAACTTTGTGGCATACACACATAATCATAGAGAATCATTTCCTGTTAGTCAAGACTCATTGCCAAGACTATCGTAGTTGACAAAGTCCATTACTGAACAAAGTCACCCTCGTTTCAGTCCTGTTTCACTGAACCGGTATAACCTACCATTCCAGCCATGTCTATCTCATGAGATAAAAAATCTTTACCCAATGCATTGGAGGGAGATATAGGTCCCACCCATCTCATAATGATACCATTCTTATGTGTGCCACAAAATCATAAACCATACATCATAGCATAACCCATGTAATAAAAATCGGAATCTTAAACATCGTGACATCATAAAACAATTCATATAAGATAAAGGAGTTCATAAAAATAATTCCATCACAACATAATCAAATCAAGGTAATAATAGGGATAGAAACAGAACCCTTTATTATCTGAGATGAAAAATAATTTTGATAAAACACTTGAACTCCATTCTTGAGGAAAATATCCTTTCTACATCAAAAAAACACTTTTCCTTTCTTAACATGTCATACAATTCTAAAATAAAATAAGTTGATTAAAAATAAACTTGAAAACTTGTAAAGGAAGTTTATTGGAAATAATGTTTTAAAAATCCATTCATGCCGTATAAGTTAAAAAAAACATTCTTCTCGTACTTTTGTCAGAAAAGTCAAAAAGTACCTCATACGAAAAACGACAAAAGATTCCTTTCATATCTTTTAATAAAAACTCACCAAAGGGTAAAATTGGATTTAAACAATTGTAGGTGGATGGAAATAATGTTACATATTGAGGAAACATGGATGTGGATGATAAAATACAACCCAGTAAATACCAAAGTATAAACAATCTCGGATAAAAATGAGATTGTGATATTTCCCTTACCTTATGTCTGATGTGCTTCCTATGTATCCGAACCTCCTGTATAATGATTTAAATAATGTCATTTACTTATTACAGAATCATATTCATTGTTATGATATCATATATGGTTCACTTATGACTTTATTTTACCCGTTCTTTTGTAAATTCCCTGTTAAATAGTGTTTTGGGTAATATCGTTTCATTTGTTGTCCGTGTTTTGACTTGTAATTATTCATATGATTACTTAGATCACGATTACGTAATTCCAGAATATAAAACATTATTTATATATAATATATATTCAGATTATACATATATATAATAGATCTGTAAATGGATAGAAATACACCGTTCATGGAGACGGTAGGCCATATGTACGCATGAACGTTGTTTTCATTTCCTTATTGAGTTGAATGGAATTAAGTAGATGAAAAAAATATATACATAAATCCAGTAGCTTTATAATGTCATATATTTCATTATAATAGCTTATATATACTTTATAATCATTCTTAAATGGTTAACATGGAGAATGAATCTCATCGCGTCGTGGAGACGGTAGTCCGTACGTACGCACGAGCGATGATATCGTTTCCATAATTATTGAATTGGAGTGGAGTGGATGATACAATATATCAAAATCAGTATGATGTTATAATAACTATGTATAGTTATTCTTTACACCATTATACCCATCCATGTAAGGTGTTTTTGGAAAAACAGATTACACCACGGCGTGGAGACGGTATTCCGTACGTACGCACACGCGGTGATTTTGTTTTCCGTAGGATGGATAGATGGTGAAATGGGGTTGTTTCATTTTTATAATAACAAATAAGTATATTAGTGATACTGATGTTATTACTTTATAATGAAACAACTAAATAAGAAGAAGTTGAAAAATAAAGAAGCTTGAAAGAATCGGGAGAAGAAATTACCTCTTCTTCGATACGCCTCTTTGAAACCTCCTCTTAGGGAACTAAGATTGGTCTTTAAAGTAGACCAGAACCTCTACGATGTTTCTAGGGAAGTGGAGATGATAATTTTTCAGGGTTTGGCCGAGCGTTAAGGCTCAAATTGGTGTGAGGAGGAGAGGGAGGAGGTGCCCTTTTATAAGGGAGGAGAGGGGCACCATTGGAATTCTTAAAAATGTTAATTTATAATAAATCTAACCCCACTTAAAAACCTCCAAAAATGACTCATATTCGAAGATTAGATGATATAGGGTTGTAATATCATCAAAAAATAAAATTTAGACATGTTTGGATCTTATTTTAAACCTTATCATTTTGATTTATCCTTATTTAATCTATTTAAGTTTATTTGTGGTAATATAATTCTAAATTTTAAATTATAACAAATAATTACTTATTTATTGTGAATTTTCCATAATTGTTTACTATATAACATTATAGACCATATAAATTTAAATTTATAATTTATAAATATTTTTGTGATTTTTAAAAATTTTTATAATATGTTATTTTTATTAAATAACAATAGTGACAATTTTGACACTATTCATTTATTTGAATTTAAATAAAATATATACAGAAGGTATGTTCGAACTAAAAGATTTAATAGATTCATAAAAGGTCATATGTATCTATAAAATTAGTCGATCACATTAAATAGTTCATATAATATTTATTTTATTATTTTTAAAACCATTTAGTTGGTTTATCTCTTAATAAAATAATTACTACAACATTTTTGTATAATTATTTAATATACTGATTTTTGCATAAAAATTTAAAATAAAATTCTATGATTAAGATAAATCTATTATCTTTCACAATAATACTTTTACTCGAATTTATCATCTTAAAATCACAATATTTAAATTGTTATATTTATTAAATTATGAAGCTGACAACTTTGGCATCATTTAAAATAAAATAAAATAAGTGTCATAATCACTTTTATAAGGATCAAAACGGTTATATATGAGGTCATTGGATTATTAAGGTTCATATATACACTACCAATAAGTTTTGGTCAGGTTTGTGGGCCTTTTAATGGGTGTTGATATTTTAATAAAAACTATATTACTTATTTTCCACTTAATAAATAATTTATGTATCATTAATATATCACCATTAATGAGAATTATTTAATCCCTAAAAATTATAAATAAATTATCATGATGTAGATAATTTTATTAGCTTTCTGGATACTATTCATGTTCGATGTTTTATGATGTTTATCACTAAATTAAAATTATTATACTTATAAGATCTAAGAGAGTGACATGTTGTCACTTTCTTTGATTTTAATAATAATTAAATTATTTCCATGGTCAAAGTCCATAAAATGTATTTAATCCGACCCTTAGTTGATATTGGTTTACTTTTAGCCATCCAATAGAATTTTGGCATGTGTTAGGGTAATTTTATAATATTATATTTACCCTTAATTACCCGATTTACCTTTAACTATGGTAAATAAAATTTACCGTAGTTACTATTCATAATTCCTAAAAATAAAATGTAGCCTATTAACATAATTTGGACACACTGATTCCAAATATGGAATCCATTTTTTCAAATTCAATACACAGAATTTGCAGAAATTATATTAAAATTAATCCCGTTGTCGAATGAAAACAGGTTTTTGTTTAAAACATTGCAAAAGATTGAATTGATTTAACCTATGAATTTAATGTAAAATCAATGCTAGTGACATACATTATATTAAATGGTAAAAATATATTCTATTTATACTTTAAAACCATTAAATATTATAATTTAACCATATAAATTATTACGATGAAAAAAGTTGTTTTTCATTAAAATATAGCGTGTTTTTACTATTCATCAAAATATGAAAGTTACCAGAATAATACAAAAAATTTATCCAAAGCAAATTTTTATTTCATGATTCCAAAGAAGAATTTTATTTTGTCAAATTGAACTTATAAACATGTTAAAAAGTAGATTTAAAGTGGGTGTTCCATCAAAAGGCGACAAAACTGCATTTTTAGAAAAATACTTATTTTACCTGAAAATTTTTATTTTGTTCTTATACCATGTTCTAGAAAATTTGTAAGATGAATAATAATGTTATAAAATTCAAAATATACTTAAAACTATTCATAACGGCTAGTTCATAATAATATTATAATAATATATCGTTGTTTAGTAAAACCCGGTATTGCGTACAACACACGCTATCGAGGAAGTTCACGATTGCGTGTAATACAAGCCAAGTCAGGGTTGCGTGTTGTGAAATAATCCTTCGTTGTTTCTTATAACAGAATCCAACCATATTTCATTTGTACAATGAATATATATATATATATACTCAATGTTGCGTAGAATAACTATTATCAAAATTGTGTGTAACACGATCCAAGAATAGTGTTGCGTATACTGTAAGCTAATACGGTGTTGCGTATAGCGCACGGTAATCTTGGTGTAGCATACAACACAAGACATTAATGAAATTAAATGAATATTTTTCATAAAATCTCGAGGTGTTACATGGCATGTCACCATACATTCGTATGTACAACTTACAATCTCCACGTCGTGGTGTAATTGTCATTAAATAAATTATTATTTAGATGGGTATAATAATGATGTGTAATTCATATAAATAATAAATATAACATGATAATTATTCTGTATATATGATATACCATCCAATTATATATTATTTTAAAATCAAAAGAATGATATTGTCGCTCGTGCGTACGTACGGACTATCGTCTCCACGAACGTGATGAGATTCATTCTCCATCATTTCCATTCAAGTATAATTCTCATTTGATGATTTAAAATAATGTTTAATGACATGATATAATTCTGAATATGAATATGATACAACCTATCAATAACAAACATGACTTATGTAACAAAGAATATAAAGGAAAACGAGTAAGTTAACACCCGAAATGACGATAATACTAAGATATTATTAACAAATAAATGTTAAAAGATCATATATGATATCATATTAATGTAAATGATTCTTGTATAATTCAATAACAATTATTTCACCATTATACATGAGGTTAACCTACCGTCAACCAAGGAAAAAGTACAAAGTAAGGGGTTTCTTATCTCACTCTTAATTTCATCAGAATTCCATTGTTCACCACTTATTTATTGCATGTGGTGTATGTGTATTACCCATGATTGTATTCATTGTGTAATATAATTTAATTTATGGGTATTTAAATCATAATTGTATGATCCTTCTTTCATGTTTGTATGTTTCTTAAGTTACCTAATCGATAAAGGAATTTGAAATTTCAATTTGCACTCATTCAGCTTTAGGAATACTTCATTGATTATTTTACTCTAAGATTATGTGGGTAATCAATATTCATTTGATTATATCATAATTTCCACTCCCATTTCTGTGGATATAATTTTTATACACATAATCACTCTATTGATAAATTCTCAAGTCATCGGTATGAACTTGATAAGAGTAATTTTAACTCAATCTCCATTTGTTGAGTTAAAATCCAATTCATTGGTGTTGTTTTTACAAGAATATGCGTGAATGTCATCTAATTGATTTACACTAAATATCCAATCATATTGACTGTATTTATATTTTTCACACATAATTATGTCGTTGATTTATCCTTAACCTATGGATATAGTCTTTATAAGAGAATTTATCTCAATTTACATTCCATTGACACTTCATTGTTGTTATACAACAAATCACTTTTATATGGTGTATATAATGTACTTTGACATAGTATATCATGAATCCCTTTATTCTAATGATATTATAATGTTTACATTACCTCAATTCTTGTATTGAAGTGTCTCTATTCTGGTTAGAAACTCTAAATATAATACATTTTAAGTGTTTTAAGGATTTATTCTTCTAAATATTTCTCATTAATGTCCATGTTTTAAATTTTTTTTAAGAATTTATTTATATGGACATTAAATTTTTAAAATTAAAATTACTTTTAAAAGTTTCAAAGTGGTATGAGACACTTTAATTCAAAAATATATTTTTAAATGGATTCTTGAAAAATAGTATTACTTTTAAATGATTTCAAGAAAAAGGGGGATATTTCTCTCTAATAGTTTTGATGATTATTTTCATCTATGTAAATATCCTTCATTATTATCGATTGAGGTTAATCTTATACAATAAAATCATTCATATTGTATCGAATGAGTTATGTTTGACTGTGCATGTGCTATTTTTATACCATTCATGGTTTCTGGATCACGTATTGACATTTTGTATGCTAGTTTTAAAACGAATGTTTATGTCATATTTCAATCTTTTCATATGTGGAATTCATTGGACTTAGTAAGTGATGGGTGGAGCCTGATATTGCTCCTCGATGCATCGGTAGGTCTAATGAGAAAAACTAGTGTCTTGGCACGAGTCCTTGACAGAATCTTATTTGTAGTCTTGGCACGAGGCCTTGGCTACGTGGTTATGATAGTCTGGAATTATGCATTCCATCATTATGAAAGTGGTTATTAATATTTTCATGTGATTATTCTACTAGTAGAATATCCATGTGAATAAGTAAATGGAATTATTTAATTTTATCCTTGCCATATAATGCTGAAGTTCAAGTTTAAAAGGATTTGTTTAGTTATACATTGCCTTAAATTTTTATGTTTATTTATGAAAGTTTCCGCTATATTGTTATCCTTACTGAGCATCTGAGCTCACCCCTTTCAATGTTTTATTTTACAGAGGATGTGAAGAAGTATTTTATGAATGAAATGTAGGGATAGTATGAGGGGATATGGAGACAATATATTGTTGTAGTTTTTCACTTATTGATGTAATGTAAACTTTGTGAATATATCTAGTGTTTCCAAGGCTACTAAACTAATCGGTCTATCGAGACTTGATCTTTCTTGTGATCATGCCAATGTTATGTAATAATGCACTGAATCTGGGTATCTAGGGTCGGGGCATTACAGTTGGTATCAGAGGAAGATTAGTACAAACCTTGGAAGCTAGATTTAGATAAACTCTGATTAGAACACATAGACCTAAGATGAACTTTGAAGATTAGTATAGAAGAACATCCTAGAATTTTGGTATTGTAGAGATTTTGTGATTTTTCCAAGAAATACATCCCTATCTGGATACAAGCAGGTAGAGGCGGCTCTGGTACAGATGTACCTAGGGGTAAATCCTGAAAACACCGCTTTGAGCTAGACTCGAACTGGAAATGGTGCACGACAACGGGCCATGCTGCACTCTTGGTTGCGACACTCCCGGGGGATATGCTTAGGACAATTTACATTTTCTTTACAAACCGATTTGAAGTATTATATATATAAGATGAGAGTAAATGAACTTGGTTAATCATAATGTGTTTCAAATTGAGAATATGGTGAAATGTTAATCTCTAAATGATTTTATGACTACTATTACTCACACAATGCTTTCTGGTTTTAGTCAATGGCTGGATTCTAAGGAAGTCATAGTGACTTTGAGAATGATGTACAAGGTTAGAACGGTGGTAGAAATGAGAAAAAAAATGGAATGTTGATAGGCGTAAAAGATATCATCTTTATGCCAAATCAATTTTCCAAAAATATGATCAACAATATATATATATTAACCAATTACCAGACTCAACAAAGAAGATAAAGGTGGTGAATGATACGAGCTCCAGCATTGGAGACCATGGAGAAAGGAAACCTCAATTTCCATCATGCAGGAAATGTGGAAGGATACACCAAGGAAAGTGTCTCAATGGGACAAAGAAATGTTTTATGTGTGGGAAAGAAGGACATAAAGTGAAGAATTGCCGAAGAAAAATAAAGAGTACTATGGAAGAAGATAAAAATGGTCCCAAGAATCCATTTGCAGTCATTTGTCATAAATGTAGGGGACCTGGCCATTACCCGAGTGAATGCCCTATTCTATAGGATATTTTCTTGGTCAAAGAAGTATCTATGTGGGAATAAATAGTTGGAGAAATGTTTAAAAAGTATTAGTGCACCTTTTTGATGGGTTTACTTTAGATTAATTTTTTCCTGTATTTTTAACCCTGTAGTTTTCCATGTGAGAATGATATTTGTGGAAGAATTATCTTTTCTCTTGTGGATATAGCTATAAATAACCATTTGGTTTTATATGATCATTGGGTTTGAGGAAATTATAAGTTATTATAATTTGGGATGAAAATGCAAGGTATGAGATAAGATTTGTGGTAAAATTATGGTATGGTTATTTTGAGGAATTTATCTCATTTTGGTAATGGTATAAAATATAGTTTTTTGAAAAAGACTACACGCAGACCGTGTGACAACCCGCCGCGTCGGACAAAGATATGGGAATCAAAATCACAACCAAAGTGTGATTGGGATTTATCACCCAACACTGGACTACGTAAAGTCCCTGGTTAGTGTGACTATTATTTTTAGTTAAATGATTTTATTGATCAATAATAATTTGATTTGGGATCTTATATCTTATCTAATGAATACCCTTAGTATAGGAAAATGAATTGGTGATTAAGTGATAAATGTTATTTTGGAAGTTATTCACTTTGTTGTGAACACTATATGCCCAAGGAAAATAGAATAGAATGGGATTTCATTTTAGGAGTAATGGTGGATTTTTATCTATGTTTTTATTGTGGATTTATAGTGTTTTGGGTTATTTATCGAAATGACTTGGTTAATTACTTTTATGTATGTGACATTAAGAGTAATTAATGAAATTTTCAGATACAATTTAATGTGGAAGACTAAATTCTTATAAGTTTTGGGTTTCAATATTATTTTGGATTATATTGAAGGATTTTAAGGACAATTGATTATTGAATGGTATTTATTTAACTTTGGGGTATTGATGGTTTAATTTTAGAAATTAAGATTAGTGTTTTTTTTCTCTAATGGAATATCCATTTGGGGGATCATCAGATATTATACCAACCATTTTGGTTTTGATTAATCTCTAAATACAATGTAAATATATAGTTTATACTACATGGATCATGTATTTCTATAGAAGATTATTCTAGCTCTTCCATTGTGACCAAGTCTTCTTGAATACTCATTGTTAAAAAAAATGAGTTAGTGGTAAAAATTAATTAATGAATGAAACTCTACATAAAAAATAATTATATCTCTTTATGTTCTTAGTCAATATCATAAATGAATTCTTCGTCCTTATGTAATGTAACTTAAAACAAAAAATGTTGTCCTTTTACTTTTCCTACTGGGAGACTAATGACCGTTTGTCCCAACACAAGTTTGTGATTTTCTTATTGTTAACTTTCTCCTATTCATGTTTTCTACCCCTCTCCATCAGAACTTAACACTTAGTTTATCGTCCATATCTATGTTTTCCTACATGGAATACTAGTATGGGTTATCTTAGGTGACCTTTATACCTCTCTTCCTTTCTTTTAAAGAGATAGTTTTTTTGACTCTTTTTCCGAAGTGGGACTTTCCATTATATTCTCAAGCCCAATTTAAAAAAAAAATTCGAGGATGCAATTTATTGAAGGAGGGTAGAATGTAACACCCCAAGCTTCCACGGTAAGTTTCCCTTTGAATAATGCAATGACGTGCATTTTACGCAACTTAGAGATTCTAACACACCCCAACCAATCAAAATAGCCGTTATGAATAATAATATCTTTTTTTAAAATTTTATAAATTGTATCTTTCGAAATGGACTTTATTTTTGTATTTTTAATATCGAAATTAGCTTAGGGTGAAATTTTGGTACTTTTCGGATAACTTTCTTATTTTGATGAATATTGAAAATTACTAAATTTAAATTAAAAACAACTTTTTTAATCGAAATAATTAATAGTGATAAATTATTAATTTGAGTGGTCTTATAGTATATTTAGAATATATTTTTACCATTTAATACAATGTTGGTCATTGGATGTAATTTCACATTTAAACCAGACAAAAACAAGTGTCAATCTTTTAATAGTTATTATCTCTTAAAAACACGCTATTTTTTTGACAATGGGAATTAATTTTTAAATTAATTAATGGAATAGATATGTTTATAATTTGGTAAAATAGAAATCATTTTTGAATTCATAATATCAAATATAGCTTAGGCCTAATTTTTGGGATTTTTCTGGAAACTTTTATTTTTTGATGAATAGTGAAACCACGAAGTGGTAGTTAAAAAACTGAATTTTTCATAAAACTTAATTTTACCTCTTATGTGAGTGGAATTTCTAAAATCCTAAACACACGGTTAATATGAAGGAGTAAAATGTGGTTCAATGAGATTAAAATAATTTTTGGTGAATAGTAACTTTTTTACTTTTATTTACCACGGTTAAAAGTAGATAGGGTAATTAAGGGTAAAAATGATATTAATATTACCCTAACACATGTCCTAATTCTATTGGAAAAGTGTAGATCGACCAAAAACAACCTTAGGAGTAAAATATCATCATTTAGGTCCAATTGTTTTAGATTAGGACTTTTATTATTATTTAATTCAAAGAAGAGTTAAAATAGTTAAAATCAATGTTTATTTACTAAAACATTTTTAATATAGGGTTATACATAAGATAAATTTGATTGTAAATATTAATTAAACTCTAAAAAGATTTCCTATATAATGGTATTTTATTTATAATTTTTAGACATTAAATAATTTAATTTATTTATGACACCATGGTGATGCAGTAATTACGTAATTAATGAAATATTAAAAGAAATGTTATTATAAATATCAAAATAAATGTAATTTGAGACTTTTTATGATTTCCAATAATTTTAAAGGTTAATATGACATATTAGGATTGATTATATAAATTTGTTTTGAAGTAATAATGCTGTTATGAATTTATCAAAAACAAAATACCCAATAGTGTCAAAATTCACATAAAAGAGTTTTTATAACAAATATTATATTATTAATTTATATTCGATTCCTAAAAATCTAATTTTCGGCCAAGAGACATATATCAATTTATGTGCATCATTAATGGACCACTTGGGGGTTTCTTGGATATATATAGTATGATTATTAAGCATATAATATAAAAATACAAAGAGACATTGTAAAGGTGAAACTAATTAACTAAGAGTTAATACATAAAGATAAGGTTAATATAATGACCCAAAACTGTCTAAATTCTATTGGTTGGGTGGTTTTGGACCCATCCCCACCTTAAACGTTTAATAATCCACTTTGGAGCCATTAGAAACCGAATATTAATTTATTATAAACTAATATTTTTAGCTTTTCCAAAGGTGCCCCTCACCCCTCTTATAAAAGGGAACTCACCCTTCTCACTAATTCACACATTCAAATCCTTTTGGCTCGGCAAAAACATGCCCAAATACTCTATCCACTTCCCTGAGTACATCTTAGAGGCCATATTTTGATCAGAAAGACATCCTAAGGAGCCCTTTTGATCAAATCAAAAGGAAGAACCCGAAGAAGGGGTAATGTTTTCACCACTCTCTTTCAAGTTCCTTTCTTCTTCAACTTCTTATTTCTTTGTTATTTATATTATAAAATAATAAATTAATTATATTCTATATATTGTGATGTTATTATAAATATGGTACAACCATATTCAGTATTCTATCCATCGTTTGAATGGCATGTCACCATACATGTGTACGTACGGATTACCGTCTCCACGTCGTGGTGTAATTGTCATTCAACAAATTATTATTTGGATGGGTATAATAATGATGTTTAATTCATGTAAATAATAAATATAACATGATAATTATTCTGTCTATATGATATAACATCCAATTATATATTATTTTAACATCAAACGAATGATATTGTCACTCGTGCGTACGTACGGAGTACCGTCTCCACGAACACGATGAGATTAATTCTCCATCGTATCCATTCAAGTATAATTCTCATTTTATGATTAAAAATAATGTTTAAGGACTTGATATAATTATGGATATGAATAAGATACATCCTATCCATAACAAACACGGCTTACATAACAAAGAATATAAAGGAAAACGAGTAAGTTAACACTAGAAATGATGATAATACTAAGATATTATTAAAAAATAAATGTTAAAAGATCATATATGATATCATATTAATGTAAATGATTCTTATATAATTAAATAACAATTATTTCACCGTTATATAGGAGGTTAGCCTTCCGTCGACAAAGGAAAAATTACAATGTTATGGGTATTTACATCATCATTGTATGATCCATATTTCATGTTTGTATGTTTCTTAAGTTACCTAATCGATAAGGGAATTTGAAATTTCAATTTTCACTCATTCGACTTTAGGCATACTTCATTGATTATTTTACTCCAAGATTATGCGTGGAATCACTATTCATTTGATTATGTCATACTTTACACTACCCTTTCTATGGATATAATTTTTATACACATAATAACTCCATTGAGAAATTCTCAAGTCATCGGTATGAACTTGATAAGAGTAATTTTAACTCAATCTCCATTTGTTGAGTTAAATATCCAATTCATTGGTGTTGTTTTCACAAGAATATGTGTGAATGTCATCTGATTGATTTACACTAAATATCCAATCATATTGAGTGTATTTATATTTGTCACATATAATTGTGTCGTTGATTTATCCTTAACCTAAGGATATGGTCTTTATAAGAGAATTCATCTCAATTTACATTCCATTGAGACTTCTTTGTTATTATACACCAAATCACTTTTATATGGTTTATATAATTTACTTTGAAATAGTATATCATGAATCTCTTTATTCTCACGATATTATAGAGTTTTTATTACCTCAATTATTTGTATTCAAGTGTCTCTCTTTTGGTTAGAAACTCTAACTAAAATATATTTTTAAGTGTTTTAAAGATTTATTCTTATAAATAATTCTCATTAATGTCCATGTTTTAAAAATGGTTTTAAAAATTTATTTATATGGACATTAATATATTAAAATTAAAATTACTTTTAAATGTTTCAATGTGGTATGGGACACTTTGATTCAAAAATCTATTTTTAAATGCATTCTTGACAAATAGTATGACTTTTAAATGATTTCAAGAAAAAAGGGGGATATTTCTCACTAATAGTTTTGATGATTATTTTCATCTATGTCAATATCCTTTTTTATTCTCGATTGAGGTTAATCTGATACAATAAAATCTTCCATATTGTATCGAATGAGTTATGTTTGACTGTGGATGTGCTATTTTTATACCATTCATGGTTTGTGGATCATGTATTGACATTTCGTATGCTAGTTTTAATATGAATGTTTGTGTCATATTTCAAACTTTTCATATGAGGAATGCATTGGACTTACAATGTGACAGGTGGAGCCCGCTATAGCTCCTCGATTCATCAGTAGGTCTCATGAGACAAACTAGTGTCTTGGCACGAGGCCTTGACAAAATCTTATTTGTAGTCTTGGCACGAGGCCTTGGCTACATTGTTATGATAGTCTGGCATTATGCATTCCGTCATTATGAAAGTGGTTATTAATATTTTCACGTGATTATTCGACTAGTAGAATATACATGTGAATAACTAAATGGAATTATTTCATTTTATACTTTCCATATTATGCTGAAGTTCAATTTTAAAAGGCTTTTGTTTTATTTATACATTGCATTAATTTTTTATGTTTATTTATGAAATTTTCCGCTATATTGTTATCCTTACTGAGCATATGAGCTCACCCCTTTCAATGTTTTATTTTTCCCAGGATGTGAAGAAGTATTTTATGAATGACCTGCAGGGATAGTATGAGGGGATATGAAGACAATATGTTGTTGTAGTTTTTCACTTACTGATGTAATGTAAACTTTATGAATATATATAGTGTTTCGAAGGCTAATAAACTAATCGGTCTTTCAAGACTTGATCTTTCCTGTGATCATGACAATGTTATATAATAATGCACCGACTCTGGGTATCTAGGGTCAGGGAATTACAAAATGATCCTAAGAAATTTAATATTTCATAGATATTAAAATAAATAAATGATGTTAATGGGAATAATATCCTTGGTAAAATAAATCCTAAAAATCTCTAATAAGAAATATAGTGTTACCAATAAAAAATATCCCATGTAACATAAAATAAAGGGATTTCGTTGTTGAAGAATACAAATAATACGAAAATATCATCTAAAAACATTCAAGTGGAAAATATCGTTATGTTATGTATTTTTTTTGGAAAACACTTTCATTGAAAATCACTTTTGAAAAAAAAACATTAAAAATTAACCTTTTAAACATGAAAATAAATTTTCAATGAAATGATGATGGGTAAATTCATATAGGCCATATGAGATAAACGAACATTCCTTTGTAATGGTAAGAGGTTAGGAAAATTCCTTGTTCAAAAAGGGACAATAGTATCCCCTTATAAAAATTTATGAAGGGAAAAATGGTAAAAATGTAATTACATAATCATTTTAATAAGAGTTTTTATTTTTAAATAAATCATGGGTTTTTGAAGAAAAAATATTCTCAAAATAAATAAATAAATAATGTTGGATTATATTAAAAACACTTTCCCAAATAGTATGAGTACCAAATAGTGTACAACTAATAATAATACATGAAAAATTTCATTATTAACAAGAGGATTGGAAAATGATAATGTTATTGATAAATGGTAATATATTTTCTTTAAATAGAAATTATTGATCAATAAAATTATCCTTGAGAAAAATTATCTTTAAACACTCCAAAGTACCCAATTCCACTTTGAAACAAATTAAATCACAATCCTCATGTAGTAATTAATCGAAATGAATGTTATAATATCATGATATTAATTATAATCATTATATATCATGTAAAATGATACTATATACACCATATAAAAGAAACTAGGTTCATATCAACAAATAATTCTCAATGGAATGTAAATATAGATGCAATACCTTACCTTGTGTTTACATTAGGGTGAACATATTTAAAATTCATGTAAAATAAATATGGTTAATTATATACATTATTGAGAAAATTTATTCTTTTATATCATTAATTTTATTTCACTTATTACAATGTCATATACAACAACATAATCTATTATGTTTACGTCAGGTGTTTGGACCAAATTCGGTTTATCAGTCAAAATGAAATTGGTAGGTTTACTGTGGTAAATAGGGTCACATAGTGTCGAGGAGGTGTTAATACAAAATCCATAAAGAATATAAGTAATACCAAATTTATATAAAGAAGATAAAAAATAAAAAATATTTCCATAATGGTTATTATATCATAAATACCATATTATTTAATCACACACACACACATACACACATATATATAATTCTTGTAATGTAAATGGAATCACATCATGTTGAGGAGGTGGTAATCCACACATCAACGAATGACGTTATCACTTTTTGTTTGCAAGTGCAATAAAAATAATGGTATATTTATATTATATTTCAAAAATTTAATTATTTCACAAATATACTATATTGGTTTTTTATTTCACATTTTTAATTAAAAAATCCATTATACGTTCCATGTATTGTGTGAAAACATCACTTCACTTTGAGGGGATGATAGTAGAAAATTCCATAAACAATGTTATCATTTTTACAAAAAAAATTAAAAGTATTATGATATGTTTTTTAAATGTATTTCAGAAGCATAAATAGAAAATAAATATCACTTATATCATATATAAATATAGTTTACATAATAATTTCCACCCCCAGTGGTGGTAAAGGATAAATGAAAAATCATCTTTATGTGGGAAAATAGTTCACCATACATAGATAAAACACTATTTTTTTGAATATTTTATTGATAATAAATGACATAATTTCCTCACATTGTGATAAATATGTTCATTTATGAAATATTTTGGATTAGATCATTCATTTGAAAATTTGATAAAAATTCCAATTTTACATTTTTAAATACATTGTATTATTTTGCACATAAATATATAAATAGTACTTATTTGATCTTAATTTTTTTTATAGTGTTACTCACATTATTTTCTACACCTTTTTTTCATGACATTAGAGCTAAATGTTTCATTTTGTTGGACTAAATTGACAATAAAAGAAAAGGTGGGCTGGACCCACTAGATTGGACATTGGTTTTGTATTTGGGCCTCAACACCTTCATCCGAGATTGGATGGGGACCATATTTTTAGAGAAGCTCGCAAACACTATTGGGAAGAAATCATTATTATGGAAGAACAACTGGTTCACACGTTTTAAAAGTTAAATAGGCGGTGAAATTTGGCTTAAAATATTTGGACAAGATTCCCCATTCACACGTGAAACCTCTTTAAACATGGCCTCCCCTCCACTCTATAAATTAGTCTTCTTCTTGTTTGGAGGGGCTGGTACCTGCATTAGGTGATTTTAGGAAGAGGAGAATTGGTTTAACAAAATTCTCCAACCATTGTAAGAGGGTTATCTCTTGAAGAAAGGATCCCCTCATCGAAGCCTTCTTCTCTTCTTCATGTTGTAATATTCTCATTTGTGTAATAATCTTTTATGTTGTTATTTTATTTATTCTCTTCTATTATATTTTTTTCAATTTTATTCTTCTCTTAATCTCTCTAATTTTTCTGGAATCAAAAGTAGAAACATGATTGGGGTGTACCCTTTCTAAACCATTTCATATGAAAAACATTTCTACGATGACTACACCGCCCATGGAAGAGTTGTTATTTTTAGTAATCGATATACCTCTAACCTTATTCATTCATATTTTTTGAATAAATGAGTTATTTTAATTTTCATAATCTGATCTATTAATTGAGTTTTTAATTTAAATGAAACAAAAAAAAACTTAACATTTGACACAAAAAATGTGAGGTCGTAAGATGGGTAAATTGTGAGAGTGTAATCTTAATCGGTAATAAAAGACCACACGGGATAAATTTTAGAATTAAAATACAATCGCTATACTAAATTAATCCTCATTTGAAGAGTGGATATGTTCTCTAATTAACCACTGTCCATAATCTATCCTCAAAACATCAATCAAAGTAGGGTGATTTGATTGCGTGTTCCGAAGATAACCTAGGGTTTAAGTAATTTCATCTTTGAGGTTAACCTAACTCCCATAGGGTTCGAGGCTAAAAAATTAGGGTATCATAATAAAGTGGTATTAATATAAATGATGCTGATAAATAATCGAGTGAATATGTAGAGTTATATCGATTTATCCATTTAAAATATTGTCTAAAAACATCTTCTTTTTGTGTCTTTTTAATTGAACTTCATTTCCAAAAGAAGGCAATATTCTTCCAGCAAAAATCTTCTAGTTTTATACATTATAAACAAACCCCTCATCCTATCATGAAGGTGAAATTTGTTTGATCCCTGGAGACAACTCTAATTTGAATGGTGCTGTTGTGGGTGATTTCAAATGATGTTCAGTTTTAGGTTATTCAGCTGCAGTAGAGTGGCTAACCAAGGACATCACTTAAAGAGGAAGCAAATTAAAACAACTTCATAAATGTATTATAAAACTAAAATAAAATAGAATAAAAACACTAAATGAAAGTATTAGGGGTTTTTTTATCATTAATAAAACTAGAAGATTTTTTTTAATGAAGATGTCATTTTTTTATTTAATTTTTTTGAAATGAAGTTCGATTAAAAAGACACAACAAAAAGAAGTTTTCGAGACAATATTTTAAAAGAGTAATCAATATAAATATAATTATTCACTAAATTATTTATCATTATCATTTAAATAATCATCCTCTTTATTATGATCCCCTAATTTTTTGACCCTCGAACCCCATAGGAGTTAACTAATCCTCAAAGATGAAATTACATAAACCTTAGGCTAGCTTCGGAACACACAATCACAACACCCTACATAGATTGATGTTCTAAGTCTAGCTTATATTAATGGGTTAATTAGATCAGATATGCACTCTATAAATGAGGAATAAATGAGTTTTGGGATTATATTTGATCGCTACAAATTTATCCCATGTAATCTTTTATTACCGATTAAGATCACACTTTCACAATTTACAAAATTTACGACCTCGTGTGTTTTTGTGTCAATTGTTCAATTTCATGCTTCGTTTCATTTAAATTATAAACTCAATTAATAGATCATATTAAGTGAATTATATTATATCATTGATTGAAAATAAATGAATGATGATGTTTAGAGGAAAATCTATTACTAAAAAGAATTATTCTTCCATGGGCGGTGTAGTCATCATAGAAACGTATTGCATGTTCAAAGGTTTAGAAAGGGTAGAACCCAGGTATGTTTCTACTCTTAATTCCAGACCAATTATGAAGACTAAGAGAAGAGGAAATTTGAAAAAAAATATAATATAAGAGATGAAATAAAAGGATAACGATGATGTTTATTACACAAATAAAAATATTTCCACATGAAGAAGAGAAGAAGGCATCGATAATGTGATCTTTGCATCAAGAGCTACCCATCTTAAAATGGTTGGAGAATTTTGTTAAAACCATTTGAATAAATTGGATTATTTTGGAGGATGGGGATAAACCAATTAGGAAGCCCCAAAGGTGTCCCAATCCAACACTTTTGGAGGTTGTTAAAAAAAAGTTGAAAAATTGCTCAAGGCAGGAATAATCTATCCCATTTCAGATTCCTAGTAGGCGAGTCCTATTCAGGTTGTTCCTAAAAAAAGAGGTGTTACTATTGTCAAAAATGAAAAGGAAGAGTTTGGTTCATTGATGGTACAAAATATTTGGCGTGTGTGTATTTATTATAGGAAACTAAATTAGTTCATGTTCAAGGACTATTTCCCCCTCCCATTTATTGATCGAATACTTGAGAGACTAACAGGGAGGACACACTATTGTTTCTTGGATGGATTTTCTTGATATTTGCAGGTTCCTATAGCACTATAGGATTAAGAGAAGACTACATTCACATGTCCAATCGACACTTTTCTCTACAAGAGTATAATATTTGGACTTTGCAATGCCCCAGGTAACTTCCGAAGATGAAATGTGAGTATTTTATTTTATTTTATTTAGACTTGCATGGAGGTATTTATGGATGATTTTACAGTGTTTGGGTATTCATTTGACGATTGTATCTCTAGCATGTCAGTGGTTTTAAATCATTGTTTTGTGTTGAATCTGGTCTTAAACATTGAAAAGTGACATTTCATGGTAGAGCATGTCATTATCTTTGGGCATGTATTGTAAAAACATAGGATATAGGTTGATAGATCTAAGGTATATATTATTTCAACCTTACAATATACTTCATGTGTGAATGATATTAGATCCTTCCATGGTCATGCAAGATTTTATCGACACTTAATCAAATATTTTAGTATGATTTCTCTTTTATGTCATGATTACTTCAAAAGGATTCTGATTTTGTGTTCGATGATTCTTACAGGACTACTTTTGATTAGATAAAGAAGTGTCTGACCACTGCACCGATAATACTACCCCCATGGTGGGAGATTCCTTTTGTGCTTATGTGTGATGCCTCAAACATTGTGGTCAGAGTTGTCATATATCAAAGGGTGGAGGGATGTTAACATGTGATTTCCTATGCATCAAAGAAACTAGATTCTGCCCAATCAATCTACAAAACCATAGGAAATGAGTTTCTTACTGTCATATTTTCTTTAGATAAATTCTGTTCATATTTATTGGGTTCTAATGTTGTTGTTTTTTCTAACCATTCATCTATGAGGTACCTCTTGAAGAATCCATATACAATTCATAGGCTAATCCGATGGATGCTCCTTCTTTAAGAATATCATATTAAGATAAAGGACAATAAGTGTTCGGAAAACATTGGTGGCAGACCACATGTGTAGGAATACTCACACACAAGAGGATGACTAATCGAACTAGGTCTACTTTGGGACACTTTCCCCGATGATCATCTTTATTCCATCTTAGGTACGCATCCTTGGTAGGAAGATTTAGTTAACTACATTTGTTTCCTCTGAAATCCCTGAAAATTTAAATAAACATCAAGTCCAAAAATTAAAGAGTAAGTCAACATTTTATGATTGGGATTCTCCATAGTTATGGAGCATGTGTAGAGACCTATTTATTAAGAGGTGGGTTCCTGATCATGAGTTTGAGTATGTTCTACAAGTCCGTCATACACTTGCTTATGCTGGACACTTTGGACCACAACGGATAGATAGTAATGTTTTAGACTCTGGATTATATTTTCTTAGATTATTCCATGATTCTCATGTGTATTGTAAGTCATTCTCACGTTTCCTACACACGGGAAACATTTCTAGGAGACATGAGATGCCTCAACAACCCATATTATTCTGTGATATTTTTGATGTGTGGGGCATAGATTTTATATTTCCCTTTCATAGTTCATTAGGGTTTTTGCATATTTTAGTTGATGTTGGTTATGTGAGTAAAGTGGTGGAGGGTAAGGCCACCAGGACTGATGATTTTCATATTGTTGTGGACTTTGACAAAGCACATATGTTTTGCAGGTTTGGAGTACTGAATGCCATCATTAGTGACCAAGGGACTCACTTCTGAAATTGGAATCTTGCTTCCCTTATTTGGAAGTATGGGGTGACACACAAAGCATCAACTACATACCACCCCCAAACAAATGGTCTATATGATGTTTCAAATCATGAGTTGAAACAAAGTTTGGAGAAAACAGTGCATCCAAATAGGAAATATTGGAGCAAGTTCTTGGATGATGAATTGTGGGATTATAAGAAAACACACAAGACATCAATATGTATATCCCCATTTTTGATTGTTTTTTGGAATGCATGACATCTACCCATGGAAGTTGAGCATCAGTCTTATTGGGCTATAAAAAAAATGAAACATGGATTTGGCCCAAGCTTGAATGAAAAGGAAGTGGGAAATTCAATAGCTTGAGGAGATTCTATTGTCTTCATATGAGAACTCAAGGCTCTACAAGGAAAGATGAAATGCCTCACATGACTAAATGATCCAGCAATGGGAGTTTCAGGTTGGGGAGAAAGTCCTTCTCTACAGTTCACAACTGAAGCTGATGCCTTCTAAGTTGTGTTCAAGATGGTTAGGTCCATATGTTATGACTAATGTTTTTCGTAATGGTGTAGTGGAGATCACACAATAGGGCACATGAAGGAACTTTACAGTCAGTGGAAAATGTTTGAAGAGATACTTTGAGGGACTTGCTACTGATGCAGTGGATTTAATCACAATGCATGACCCCATCATCACTTGAGCATATCAGACTGTTTCTAACCCTTTAACTTTTATATTATTTTTTCTATTTAAAATTATGAATTTTATGTGCATATATCATCTCATGGGTTTACATTGAGGAAAATGAAATATTTTATGTATGGGGGAGGTTACCTTTTAGTTTTGTAATTTCAATTGTTTTCATGTTTTTTAATGATTAAAATAACAGAAAAATATATGTTTTTCAAATTTTGTGAGTTTATTTTTCAAATATTTTGTGTTTTTGAAAATTTTGAAATGAAATAATTCTCATAGACATTTTGAAATACATATCAATAATTCTAACAATTCATCCCATGAATCCAGGCTTAAATGAATGCTAAAACAACTTTGTTTCATGTTCTAATCATTAGTAATTTCATGAAAAGTACAATGAATTTTGAATCCCATGATAGATTTCACAGTCTTTATATTTGAAATCAATTTCCTCTGAGGATTCTAAAAAATTATTTTCATATTATTTACATTTACCTCACTTTTTGAGAGAACCAAACCGTGCTTCATTAAAAAAGAATTTGATTTATTCCTATCATAACTTGAGGGTTAGAGGTAATTATTTTTAAATGATTGAGGAAATTGTTTAGTATTAAAGCCCATATTTCAAAGGATCTTTTTTTATAATGGCCTACCTTGAACATTTAAACTTTTATCCCTTAGAAGTCATGAACACGCTATTAGGTTAGCCACACTGCATTCTAATTTTTCCTATCCAACCAACTGTTACTGTTGAATTTCATATTCTAGTTGAACATAAGTGTTGGGGAAGTTGTCTTGTGTTGTGCTAGAACAATCTGTGATAATTTGGGTGTAAAATTAAATTCTGAAGAGTTGTGTTTGCTGTAGAATAATATCATCATATTGAAAGATGTGTCTTTTCTGGAGCATCTAATAGAGAGTGAAAGTTATGCCTATCTCAAGCTTTCAAGAAAATATTGTCTGAAAGGAATGACACTTTAATTGCTGAAATGATGAATGGTGTGAACATTTATTTATTTTTCATGATGATGAACATGAATTGATGCTATGGGGTTTGAGGAGGAGACCATATTAAATTGAAAATTAGATTAATGTTATTTTGCATAAAAAAGAGTCAAGCCCTCCTCATTCAGCCTTAGTGTTTTTCACATCAATATCATACCAAACGAAAGCCACAGAAGAACCCTACAAAGTTTTCATGTTAAAAATTTATCCTTGACTCACAACGGGAGGAGATGTAAGAATTTATCAAGCCTATGGAGACCCTTTTCTGAGTTTGGATGAGAAATACATTGCTGAAAATTTGGCATTTGTGTGATAGGAGAAAATTCAAGTGAGGTAAGTGTTTTGTGCAAGGGAGGATAAATGAAGTGGAAATATATTTAATGATATAAATGGTGAAATTAAATTACGGTTTTTATGAGGAATTATATCTTTTTTTTCTTGGTGTGGAATTGTTGGATCTCAAGGATATGTGTTTTCAAATTTGATTTGATTTGATATTGATATGAGGTTTTGCCCAAGAGCGCAAAAGGGTAAGTGTGGGGGAGTTGATGAAACACAATTTTTTTGATATTATATTGATAATAAATGAATAAATTTCCACACATTGTGCTAAATATGTACATTTATGAAATATTTGGGATTAGATCATTAAGTTGATAATTTGTTGAAAATTCATGTTTTACACATTTAAAATGAACTATAGTATTTCGAACATAAATAATTTAATATGAATTATTTGAACATAAAATTTTGTAATAGTGTTCCTAAAATAATTTTATAAAACTTGTTTTCATGACATTGGAGCTGAATCTTTCATTTGTTTGGGTTAAATGGACCATGAAGCCAAAGGTGGGCTGGACCCGCTAGATTGGACATTGGTTCTGTATTTGGGCGTAAACTCCTTCATACGATCTTGGATTGGGCCCATATTTTGAGAAAATATCTCCAACCCAATTGGTAACAAATCAATATTATGGAAGAGATGTTGGTTCACAGTTTTTTGAGGTCAAATTGGTGGTGCAATTTGGATTAAAATATTGGCCCGAGATTCCACATTCACACTTGAAACCTCTTTAAACATAGCCTCCCCTCCACTCAATAAATTAGTTTTTTTCTCATTTTAAGGGGTTGGGACGTGAATTAGGAGTTTGGAGGCAAGGAAAATTGGTTTCACCAAAATTCGCCAACCATTTTAAGTGGGGTATCTCTTGAAGCCAGGATCCCCTCATTGAAGCCTTCTTTTCTTCTTCTGGTTGTAATATTTTCATTTGTGTAATAAACTTCTTTGTTCTTATTTTATTTCTTCTCTTATCTTCTGTTTTATTAAAATTTATTCTTCTATTAATCTTCATAATTATTCTAGAATCATGTGTAGAGACATTATTGGGTTATACCCTTTCTGAACATTTGCAAATGAAAAACGTTTCTACGATGACTACAACACCCATGGAAGAGTAGTTATTTTTAGTAATTGATCCACCTATAACATTATTCATTCATTTATTTAGAATCAATGAGGTAATTTAATTCACATAATATGATCTATTAATTTAGTTTTTAATTTTAATGAATTTAATAATGCAATTGAACAATTGAAAAAAAAACACGCGAGGTCGTAAGTTGTGTAAATTGTGAAAGTGCAATATTAATCGGTAATAGAAGACCACACATGATAAATTTTTAGAGTTCAAATATAATTACTAAACTCAGTTAATACTTATATCCAGAATATATATGTGCTATAATTAACCACTGACCATATGTTATCCTTAGGACATAGATAAAAGAAGGTAGATGCAATTGTGTGTTCCGAATCTAGCATAGGGTTTAAGTAATTTCATCATTGAGGTTAAGTTGACTATTATAGGGTTCGAGGGATAAAAAATTAGGGGATCATAATAAAGTGGATGTTAATTTAAATGATAATTATAAATAATCGAGTGAAGAGGTATAGTTAGATAGATTACTCCTTTTAAAATATTGTCTAAAAAACAACTTATTGTTGTGCCTTTTTAATCGAACTTATTTTCAAAAAAACAAAAAAATGTAATCCTTTCCAACAAACTTCCTCTAGTTTTATAAATGATAAAATACCACTTCTTCCTTTCAAGTAGTGCTTTTATTCTATTTTATTTTATTTTTATAATACATTTAAGATTTTGTTTAAATTTTCATCCTCCTTTGAGAGATGATCTTTGTCAGCCACTATGCTGTACCTCAGTAAGCCGAAACCGAACATCATTTGAAGGCACCCACGACAGCGCCTTTCATACACTGAAACAATATGTTCTTTATGGAATAGATGTATTTCTATGTATTCTATGGCTTAAAAAAAGAATAAAAAAACCTATTATATAGATTACACTAGTTTTTATACAATAATGGAGAAGGATTGTAAAGGGAGTGTAGAATGGAAATAAAAATAAAAATGAAAGGAAAGATGTTACCTCATAGTTTGGTAACTTCTTTTGGTTTGTAACAAAAGTTATCCTAGGAATAATTCATTCCCAAGGAAACGATTATATGTAAAGGGGGCGGATGATGATGATCTATTCTATAATAGGTTGGTCAATCCAAATTTAATTGGGTGGTTTGATTATGTGGGAGGTGATGAGGCCATTTTACAGTGGTGTTGGCGTGGCACTCATATAATATTTTGATAAGGGAATTCCAAGCATGTTTTTCATGTTGATAGTGGAACCAATAATGTTTTAATTTTTATCCATGAGAGTATAAGGTCAATATTTTTTCATCTAATATATCTTGGCAATGTTTATATGTTTTTGAACCTTAAGGATATAGTGTAGTTTTGTATTTTTCATTATTTAACCTTAATAACTGTATGCAATTTTATTCATATTAAATAAAATTTTTCGTAAAAAACAATTTGGTCTTATTAGAAATTATAAATTATACTAAATCCAAATATGGAATCCATTTTCCACATTTTAAAAAAATAAGTTGTGGAAATTAATTTCAAATTCATTCCACAGGTTGGACTTCAATGCATGTTCTCACAATTAAAATGATCAAATCATTAATTATTTTTTACATTAAATATCAATGTGAAATTGATTACAATGACATGAATTATATTAATTTATAAGATATTATCTTATTATTATTTAAATCAAATTGAATTTATAATTTTTCCTTATGAATAAATTATATGAAAACGTATTTTTGACACTAAATTTAGTATTTTTAACCATTCATTAAAAAATGACTTGTTTCCGAAAGACATCAAAAATAAACCATAACCTATTTTTTTAGGATTTCACATCAAATATTAATTGTATTTTAACATATTATATCAAATGAAGTTTCAAAATTAATATTAAAAATTACTTCTCCATTAAAAAGTTAAAAAATTCCCTTAATCAAAAAATCAAATTTTATGTATGAAATTGGGTCTGATCTTATATTTTACCTATCAAACCTAATTGATGAATCTAAAAAATTAATTAAATATATTAAATAAATATTTCATTAAAATAATTAACTAATCATAATTTGATATTATTATTATTAATATAAAATTCTTTTGGAAGCATAAAAATAATAATATTTCTTTTTATATCAAATTGGTTATTATTTCCATTTCCCATTAAATGGTAACCCATGAATCAATTTATTATTAATATAAAACACTAATTTTCAATATTTATAAAATACTATTCATAACCAAAAACATAATGTTAATGATATATCATATAATATTAAATAATAATAATTTAATAATACATTTTTATTTGGAGAAACATGATCTTGCATGTAACGCAAGCTATCGTGGAAGGTGACTATTGCATAGAATGAAATATATTGAGTAAGTTAGATCGTGTGTTTAATTCATGGTTACTCAGTGTTTCATGAATTAAAATATATAGAATCTTTTTTAAATAGTAAAAATATTTTAATGTATCCAGATATTATATTAACTTTCATGATTGGTGTTTCATGTCATACACACTATGGAATATATGTTTTTTAATTTTAAAATTTTGGGTTTTGCAATAAAATATCTAACGGGATATTTGATAGTGAGAACGCAAAATATGTTGGGATATAAAATCTATTTTCACTGTAAAAATTATTTTTAGTTGTCACTTTCTTAATATGTACTTCTTAAAATATGACTTATATTTCACTTATAGGTAAAAATAAATTTACTATTTGATGTTAAGCCCGCTCAGTCCTTCTCAGTCTTTGAAGATAATATAGTTGGTAACATCCATGAGAATAAGCTTCATGGTCGTGTGAATGAGAAGGGTTTTGGGACCATTAACATTATAGGTTTTAGTAGGCAATTGAGGATTACAACAACGTCTACCCCTAGTTGTAGTTACTCCAAACCTCAATATGCATGGAAATATTCTGTTCTAATGAAAATATAATTTCATGAATAAGGGTCTCATATAAATATGCCACATGCAATGTTTTTTTTCTCTATAGTAACCATTGAATGAATTATATAATAAAAAAACAGGTTATATATCTTTTGATGGTGTTCTAATTGATGGTAGTGAGTATGTAAATCCTAAAACATCAAAAAAAATTATTAAAAAAATTATTGGTTTTATGATTAAATATTAATATACAAAAATATTTAATTTTTAACAAAATTATAATTTTGGTGATAGTATATGAGGGTGATGAAAAATACGTATAGGTTGTCAATCAATGTTCTTCAGGTGGTGATTTGTAATGACCTGAACTCTTATAAATAAAATTACCCTTTTTATTCAATTAAATGTAATATGATTATAGAAAACACATGAACGTATTTTATTATATGGTATTACATATAAAATACCTTAAAGTTGGATTATTTTAGATAATATAGTCATTTAATAGTTATCACATGATTTTTATAAATATAGAGTTTTAAAAAATCCAATTGATGAAAACAATAGAAATGATGGCCTCAACAAGTAGGATTGTACCCTATGACTACCATTTATTAGTACTTCTTAATGAGACATAATCAATAGATTTTTTTTGGACCAAACCATGAGAAGACCCAACAATATAAGCATTAGTGAAACCTTTTATAGGATAATTTCATGAAATTCAAGATCCCAGCCCAAACCATGTTCACCGAACCACCCCATGAATGTCCCAAAATCATACACCTTACCCTTATGGTGTTTATGGATTATTAATGGGCTATGTTTCAAGAACCTAGAAATTAGATTATTTACATTATTTTGTATACAATGAGGAATAAAGTTTATTCCTCTCATGGGTACTTTATAAATGATTTTTATTTCGATATAATAAAACACAATTATAATGTTCTGTTAATTCTAAAACATAATTAATGAAATTGTTTATCTGAATTAATCGATTTATGATATTAATAAAAATTTTCAAAAACTATTATTACTAAATATTTTTTAATAAATATAAATATTCATGTAATTTTTATAAAGTCAAATGTAATTTTTATTAGGGATCTAAAACATTTTTTGACAAGAAACCCATCATTTCTTCATAAATGTCAATTATATTTCAAAAAAAATTAAAATATTTTATTAAATAATTTATATAGTGTTAATTTTTTTTGGAATTGGCTCACCAAATTATCTAAATGTGAATTTTTCATAATATTTTTAGATAGTCAAATTTTTGGGTAATAAATAAGTACCATAAAAATATACATTCTGTATTTTGACATCATAATGGCCCAAATGTGATGTAATAAATACTATAAAGGGTATCTATAAAAAAAATATTTTTTACTTCTAAAATAAATTTATTTTATTTTTCTAGTTTAATTTTTTTAATCCATTATTAATCCGCCAAAACAATCATTATATTTTAAGGTTTTAAAATAATTTCATTAAGAGTATGACTCACGTCCACCATTAGAAAGGAATTATTTTACTGTGTCTGGAACGTTTCCTTATAAAAGAATGATAAACAATCGCATTTGAAAGAAACAATTATAAAAAACCTTGGTCCTGTTTGTGGTTTTGGTTATATTATTATGTAGTGTAAAAAACCTAAGTAAAAATGATATCCCCCTTTTTTCCAAAATGAACTCACCCAATATCCCATTTTTCTTCACTAAAAAAACATTTAGTTCATCCATAATCATCTATAAACAATCTATAATTCTCTAATGTCATGCATACACTTTAAAAAATCTCTACCCAAGTATTTGGAGTCACACACTCAGTTAAGGGATCTCCCACTCACATCTTTTTATGAACCACTTATATTATGTTATTTCTTTCAATACCCATTTTCATGTGTTGGTATATGTTCTTAAATATCACCATTACTAAAAATTTCATGTAAAAATGATGGTATCCAACTTTAATTGTAATCAATACATCCCAATAACCATTATATACACATGTTACCATACCGAAATATAGTAAAGGATCGTCACCATCTTTTATTTATTATAGTTTGTTTATTATCTTATGTCATATATTTAAAATTCCAATTTTTTGGGTATGTATTTAAATTTCCTTAATACTATACATTTTATGTAAATGTGATTAGGTGGAATGTATCTCTAATCAACACATTTTATGAATTTTTATACGACATCATTATTTTTCTGTTATTTTATAGTGATTTTAGATTCCAAAATAAATATGTAGTTATTATAATACATATTTCATATCATGGTTATCCACCTTAATATAGTTATACCTCCTTGAATTAGGACTTATATATATTTATTCCACAATCCTTTTTCATGTAAAAAAATATGATGATAGTTGAAGCCATGTTGTATGATAAATGTGGAACACTTAAGAATGAGAATGAAATGAAATCAATAGGTGTGCCCAGATTTATATATCTCTCAAATGATTTAGGTAATTCTTTTGGTCATGATACCTCATATTGGGATTGATATTGAAACTGATTCTACTACAAGACATTGTCTTCCATGTTTTCTTGGTGGTTTATACTTGACCGATGTTTATGATTCCTTTTTTTAGGTTCTTTCCACATTTTCCATGTTCTGATTATTGTGTTATATCATGTCTCATTAATCATAATAATTATTCTTAATATTGTTATGCCCAATGTATGTGACTAATGTATAGCATTTACCACCATATGATTTTTTTATTTCCTTACTAATCTTATAATTCACCCCTTTATTACTTTTGTCCCTAGTTTATCCCCTTTAGTTTTGAAAGTAATGAAATTTTAGAATTATGTTAAATGATTTTTCAGTAATGTTGGTGTATACCATGTTCATGATTTTATGATATGTAATGAATTCCAAATGAAACATGAATTATAGTTCATTATGTTTTTATTATGTGTACTTTTATGTTATAAATCCTGAATTAACGTGTAATAAATTATTGGGTTGATATAGTTTGTATTAGAAGAAAAGTTAAGATATTTTATGGAATATGATTAGAAAAATCAGGGATATGTTATAAGGATATTAATATTTACAAGAAAACAACCCAAAATTTGGTAATTATTGAAGATTTTATTTATCAGTAAAATAAATCCATGTATAGATTCTATAAGTGTATGTGATTCTAGTATAGATGCACTTAGGGGTAACAACTTCGAGAAGGTAGGTCGAGCCTACTCAGTGTAATGTAGTACACAACAATGAGCCTTCCTTCATTCCGAGTTTGACACTCCCATGGGATATTCTTTGGTAAATACATAATCCCTATATGAAACATTATTATGTGGAAAATCATAGTAGAATAAATGTTAGGAAATACACAATGGATAAGATATATTGAAGCCTAGAAATGCTTATGTTATGAAATATTTTTAATTTTTAAGTTATGCTTTTAATGTAATTGGATTACACATTATGTGATTAATAGTTTAATTAATCTCGTCCATAGTTCTCAATTTACTATATAAAATTCCCCACAATAGGATGAATATGGTAAAAAATAAATGCAATGGGAAATTTGATGACTACCCCAATAAGATTCAAAACTAGATCAGAGTTAGAAACTTGTAATTCATGAATATAATTTGTGAGGTCACTCGGGATATCAATATAAACCTGGATTAGAGATAACAAGCTTTGATTGATACCATTAGGTTTCAGAATCCCCTAACTTTCAAGGGATCATCTGATCCATTAATACTGTAATAATGGATCTAATTCATTGAGAATAACATCACCATCCTTCAATGTTATGATAAATAAGAGTTAATTTTGTCTATTTATCATATTGAATGATAATATAATAATTGGTTTATATTGATCATGAATATAAATTTTAAGGAAGATATCGAAATGATGGAGTTTAAGGAATTCTAGAAAAAAATTGATAAATATTTTCCTCACAATATTTATCATAAAATAAAAATGGATTTCCTTTCTTTCAACCAAAAATATGACGCATCTATTGGGGTTTATAAGTAATACATCACAAGAACTAGACAATACAACTTGATTATTGTCATTACCCCCAAATGGTAGATTGACTACATTATTAGGGGGATAAAACCTAATCTAAGAAAATCCATGGTGATCCATGACTCTGATAACTATTAGAAAATTCACTAATGTTCACATAAAGTTGAAATGGAGATTGTTGAATCTCAAGGTTATGATCGGGATAAGAAGTATAATGTGGAGTTAAATTCTGGAATATTGATTGAAATATCTAATACTGCCAAGAAATTTCAACATCCCACTTGTCAAAGTTGTTGAAAGAATCACCCCATTACCTAGGGTGTGATGAAATGATTTAGTATTAGGAAGGAAGGGAACCTAGCTTGAAACTGATGACAGAAGAAACCCACTAATGTGGTATAGTAAAGGAATACCCTAGTAAACACTCAGTGAATTATAAATTTCTTAAAAGATAAGTAACCATGTATCATTTCAGATTAATTAACTAAGACATGGTGATTCAGAGACAACCAACAACCTATAAGGAAACATGCACAACCTTTTTTCCCCAACTGATGAGAATGATCCTAAAAATGAAGTGGTGATAGGTAAACATGTTATTCATTAAAGAATATTGAGAATTCATTTTTTATTCTTGTTCAAAGTATTCCATCATATGAAGAATTTTTATTAGAACTATACAAACACTAACACAAATAAATGAAATAGAGATGTTACTATAAATAAAAAAAGTTGAAATTATTTCATCTCATGTATATAACTCCTCCCCTATCAAAATTTTCAGACAAAATTTTATAGTGAACATTCTAATATAGCATTTTTATAACTGGATGAAATTATGGACATATATTTTCATTCCCTGTATAGATCCAAAATAAATTACAGTGATATGGAAATCACTATCTGTATTGCTAATTAACCGTTAATTCTGTATATGTGCAATGTGCAGGTATAATCTTCTTTAGAACCAACATATGAAGAATTGATATTATTTACCCCAGTGAAAGAGTATTTATATTAAATGATTGATTCTATGGAAAATGTCATCCTTGAAGGCATTCCCATTGTGAGGAAATATGATGATGTGTTTACCGACGAATTTCCTAGTCTTCCTCCTGGCTGAGATGATGAATTTCAAATTGAGATCATACCTAGGATATTATCGTTATCCAAGACACTGTATAAAATAGTTTTATTTACGTGAGGAGATGAAGAGAAATCTATAGGAGAATCTGGATAAATGGTTCTTACACATTAGTTCTTTACCATGGGGTGCACCAGTCCACTTCATCAAGAATAAGGATGGGTCAATGGAAATTTGCATTGATTATCATAAGCTCAATATGATCATGATAAAGAACTAGTATCCTCATCCATGGATGGATGAATTTTTCAATAATCCATGTTGGTAACCATACTTCTCTAAGGTTAATCTATGGTTGGGATATTACCACATTAGGATGAATACTCATGATATCCCAATGGTTGCTTATTGTATAAGGTACAAGCACTATGATTTCATAGTAATCCCATTTTGACTCCCAAAGGCTCTAAAAATCATTAAGGTCATGAAAAGTAGTGTACTTAGAGAATTAATTGAAAAATTTTATGTATTATTTATAGATTATATATTAATATACTATAAAAAATGAGTTTCATGAGAAGAATATATGTACTATGTTGAAGACCTTTAGAAAGGAGAAGCTTTATGAAAAGTACAGAAAATGTGAGTTCTCATAGAAGGAAGTCTCATTATTGGGGCATATCAACACAAGAAATAGAATATCTATGGATACTTTAATGGTATGAGCAATTAAAGGATGTCAAAAGAAAAAACTTGTCGTATTTACTTCTATATAACTTAGAATATCTTGTTATTATCATCGATTTGTGAGAAATTTTTCATGATTGTCGAACCTTTTAACCAAGCTAACACAAAAGATATTAATGTTTTCTTGGAAGTGTGACTATGAAGAGATGTTAAAGGAACTAAAACAAAGTATTATCACTACCCCTATGATCACAATATGCACTAGTGGATAAATATTCAAGGTATTAGTAGTGATTTAGAGAAGTGATTTGGTTGTTTGTCAATGCAGAATGACCAAGTTGTAGCCTATGATTCAAGGTAGTTGAATGTTCACAAATAGAACTCCCAAGAGAAATATACAGATTTGGATGTAGTTATTTTGTCTTTTAAAATATGTTAGAATTATCTATTTTCAGATAAGTTCTAAATATATACATATCCCTAAAGATACAAATACATATTCATATTGGAATAAATGAATATCCACCAATGAAGATGGTTAGATCAGATCAAGGACTATTACTACTCACTCCACTAACAACTGGTGATTGTTAAAATAGTGGAAGATTCTATATGTATAAAGGAAACATAAATTATATCATTGATGAAAATTGAAATGGATCCTATCTTCTATTATTTGGAAAGGATGGACATGGGAATAATAAATAAACAAACAAGATTAATATCTTTACAAATGATTTCTTAACCGTCTTTTTTGGAATCGATAATGTAAGATTAAAGGGATGATGTGTAAATTCATATGATATTGAAAACAATAATGGAAGGTAAATCCTTATAATTTAGTGTTAATTAAAACATAGTTGTGATATTTGGTTCACAAATATTTATACCATCAAATTCCGTGTTAATAAAGAAATTGTTGGATGATTATGACGTCCGGACTCGAGTTCCACTAAACAGTTCCCCGAGCCAGTTGGACACATAACCTCAAGCACGTCTCCCTATACACCAAGTGGTGCTGACTAGTAGATATGGTCTAGTAAGTCAGTATTGAGGATAATATACCCTCTTTTATAAAAAAACACCAGTAGAATAAAACAAAAATAAACCAGTGCGATAGTGTATAAGTGACCAGAGTAATACCATGCCATAAGATAGTTGATCAAGAAAATACAATACTCGACAAGAAGGTAAAACATGTTTTTAAAATGAAATCACCATGAGTCTAGAATGAAACTAAATTTAAATACCCAAAGAATCCCACGAAGGTCCATCAACACATCTATTTCCCTCTACAATGATCTAATCCCAAAAGGCAACCTATCACATGGCATTTCCCTCATCATGTCTTGTAACAACAACGATTTCATGGGTGCTGATCAGGACGCCCGAATAGGGTGTGAGTATATCTTAGTAGGCCACCAACAATAGTGTCTATAACATGTCCTGTCAAAAGATAGTGCATGATGTTCTATAATGAAATAAATAAAATTCATAATTAAAAAGTTATCACATAATCATTTAATCCTTAAATCACCACATTAGGACCAGATTCAATTCACGTTTCCCATTTGAGTCCTCATTAATTATTATCAGTCATTTAGTATAGGTTTTCATGCATATCACCCCAAAAATCATTATGTGTATTCCATAATGCCTATCACTCAATATCTCATTCGGTGTAGGTCGTCCTGACTATCTCCACTTAATATCTTGCTGTGATAAATATTGAGGAGGAACTCCATATACAATTCCGAACATTTAGTCGGTCTAGAACGCCTTTCCAATCACCAAAAAAATCTCATCCATTTAATCATTCTATAATTAACAAGAATTATCCACATCATTCTATTACTAATCCAACAATTAGTTAAACATTTCAAAGGATATTAGTAAACTCAACAATTAAATAAGAACATAACCCATTAATTAATTCATATATTAATTAATCAATCAACATAATTCTCTTTCCATAATTAATTATTCACAATTAATTATACATATCAAATCTCAACTTGTCATAATTAAATCTCAAAATTAATTATCTTTGATCAACATCATGACACAAAATTAATTCTCAAAATTAGTAATCTTTGGTCAACATCATTGAACAAAATTATTCTCACAATTAATTATCTTCCATAGAGAAAAATCATTTCATAATTAATTCCCACCAATTAATTATCTTAGCACAACCAATTAAATATCTAAATGAAAATATCTCAACCCATAAAAAAACTCTAAAATAACTTTTTGGGAAACATTCCCCTATTTGTTTTTGGATTCAATTATCAATTAATGACCAAGGATATCAAAAATTAATTCAACATTCCTAATTACACTAATTTAAAAAAATCAATTTTTAAGGGAAGCTAAAAATTTATAAACTCAGAATAATGTATCGAAATAATGAATATGGTAGTTATATTTAGACATCATAACTCATTTTATTGATGGAAGTTATCCCAATGCAATTCTCCAAAATCCATGAAGCACAACATTGTCGATCAAGACACTTATCTAAATACCTAAACCAAAATTGAGATCAATGGCATCATGAACTTGAAAATCTAGATCTAGATCCACAATCCAAGATCTAGATCTGAACTCTTAGGTTTATATCCAAGGAAACGATGATGATCATCCATGAAAAGATCATTTAAATAAAGAGGAATGAATGAGAGAAGGAATAAGATGAAATTCACTTATCAGGAAGAAAGCAGATATTCAGTCCGGGATTTTGTTCATAAAGAATGGTGTTCGGGTCACCCTGTAATATCTCTAGATGTCTCTAAGAACATATAGAATTTTTCAATACCATGACAAGGTAGAAATATGGGTGACTGGGGGGTTCAGTTGGTTTTAAAATGGTTTTTTGGATATTAAATTTCGTGTCAACAGTTTACTGGGAAGAGGCACACGGTTAAGAAAAATGTTCACCAACAGTGCATAACTCTCTTTCCATGATTCCCAGTTGGCATAGTTTGGTCTCACGGTTATACAAACCTTTCACAAACCATGTGGACTTCTCTATCCATGATTGAATGTTTGGTATGGTTGAGCCGTGTAGTTTGTCAAACTATGTGAAAACCATGCACAACCCACTGTCCAATAGTTTTCCTTAAAAATTCTCACAAATGCACCCCAACCCACTACGCAAAAAGAACGGTACCTAAACAAATAAAAAAGTACTTGAAAACAAGAATAAGATGATTCTAGAGATGGTCGATATCTTATAATCTCACTACATTTTAACAACACATCCTCAAGCTATGATCTCGAACATCTCTATGATTCCAAGCAAAAATAGAATGTTTTATTGAGCCCTCATGTCTACTTCCTACTCCCATGTATCATCTTGAACACCTCCTTATTGCCCTAACACATGATCTAATAGCATGGTCTTTCCCCATAACACTTTCTCACTGCGACCCATCACACGTATCAGATGATCCTCAATGGACACATCTATCTCGAGGTCAACCTATTCTAGATAAATCACATGATAAGGGTCATAGTTATATATATGTAGTTGTAACACATGGAAAAAATCATCAATAGCACTGAATTTAGGTGAAAATGTTAATCAGTACGCCAGTGGACCGATTCTCTCCAGAACATCAAACGATTCTATGAACCTAGGTGCCAACTTGGCCAACCTCTATATCATATAGTTACCCAATCTTGGTGACACCCAATGGAATATATGATCATCCACTATAAACAATTTGGGTCATATTTTTCTATCATCATAAGAATTCTGCCAACTCTGAGCCATAGCCATACATTTCCGAATCAACTGTACCTGCTCTAATGAATCTTGAACGAGACTCGGTCCCAACAACTCAGACTCACTCACCTCTAACCAATATAGCATTGATATACACGGTTGTCCATAAAGTGACTCAAATGGTAAAATATGTATAGTTTCCTGATAACTGTTTTCATAGGTGAACTCCACTAAAAGCAAGTCCTTCTCTCAAGAACCACAAAAGTCATGTTCAAATGCACGCAATATATCCTCTAACAATTGTATTGTATCCTCACAAATACCATATGTCTATGGATGTAAGGTCTTACAAAAAAATCTATATACCATGTGCCTTATGTAAACCCTACTAGAAGCATGATTTTATGTGAAAATTTCAATTTGAAACTATAGTACGAGGCACCCCATGAAAAAGAACTATCTATTTTACATTCTGTTCTCCCAACTATTCTACTATAAAGGTTTCTTTAAAAGGAAAGAATGTGCTACCTTCATTAGTCAATCCATAAAGAAAAAAATAGAATAATTCTTCATAAGTGTCTTTGGATGTCTAACCATTAATTCTATAGTGACTTCAACCAACATCCATTCCGGAATAACAAATGGATGCAATAGGCTTATAGGTCATTGATGCTCTAGCTTCACTTACTGATAGGTGAAACATGTTTTTATGAACCCTGTTATCTCCTTTGTCATTCCTGGAAACTAAAATTATGGTCGTAGGTCTTAGTATATTTACATCAGACCTAGATGTACTCCCCACTTTGAGGAATGAAATTCTCACATGTGTTCCTCTCACATACTGATAGGTACAACAACCCGATTTTTCATATAGACGATCTCATCCTCATCTATTATCTAGTATGAGGTTGTCTACCCACATTCATGTCCTTTTTTATGGATAAAAACTCCGAATCCTCATAATTCCTATCTCTCAACTTTCTCAATAATGTATAATCCATTACTACAAAAACAAGGGTAAAACTATCATGACACTCCTGAAGTACCACATGCATTTCCGCTAGAAAATTAATTATCTTCCACTATCTACTCACCTAATGTGCCAAATGAGTCTGAGTTTTCATGATCAAGTCATCAAGAACACTGTTCTCTTTCCCGAGTGTATACACCAGTTAAAAATCAAAGGGTTGCATATACTCTACCCATCATCACTACTAAATATAAAAGTCGCACTGTGAAAAGATATAATTCATGATTTTGTGTTCTTTAAAAACTGTATAATTTTCACCCAAATGATAGTTTCACCACAACTAAAGAGAATAATCAAATGCACCCAACCAGAGGCCATGCATAGTTTAATTCCATTCATGTGGCCTCAGCTATCGTCACCCACAAGAAATGACTCGATCCCCTTGAATCAACCCTGTTCTAACTCTGATTCAAGAAGTATCAAAATACACTATGTACTTCACGCCCATGTTAGGTAAGATCAAAATTGGTGTCGACTTCAATTGATTCTTCATATAATAGAATGAATTATCACATGATTGTGTCTAATAAAACTTTATCAATTTTTTTGTCAAACATGAAAATTGTGCCGCCAATCGAAAAAATTCCTAGATGAACCTTATATAATATCCAGATAATCCCAATAAAGCCTCAGATATCAAAAAACATATTTGGCATCTCCCAAGAATTGACTACATGAACATTTTTTGGGTCCCCTTCCACACCTTCATCTGAGATCATATGACCCAAAATGTGTACCCTATCAATCCAAAAATGAAATTTTGATAGTTGGTGTATAGCTGATGTTCACATAATGTACCCAAGATCATGTCAAGATGTTGGGCATGATTATCATGAGTCTTAAAGTACACCAATATTTCATCCATAGACACCACCACAAAATGATCATTTCATAGGTGAAAGATCCATTTCATCATTTCTATAAACACTACTAGAGAATTTTTCAACAAAAACGACATTGAAATGAACCTAAAAAGGCCATACCTACTTCTAAAAGCTATTTTTGGTATATCAGAAGACCAAACCCACACATGATGATACCCTAATATGAGAACAATCTTTGAGAAAATAATTGATCTCTGCATCTAGTAAATCATGCCATTGATACGTGGAAGGGGATATCAGTTGTTCACAGTCATTTTATTCAACATTCATTAATCAACACACAACCGTGAACACCCATCATCCTTCTTTGCAAAAAAAATTTGTGATCCCCAAATCAACATAATTGAATGGATAAACTATTTTTCCTCCAATTCCTCCAAAGTTGTTTTTAACTCCTATGATCAGTTAGTGCCATTATGTAAGGTGGAATAGATACCGGCTCAACCCCCGACATGTGCTCAATAGAGAATTCCACATCCCACTCAGGTGGAAAAACCAAAAAATACATTAGGAAAGACATCTTGAAATAGTTCTACTACTAGTGGAAGAACATCTTGCCTACCACTCCCGTCATCCAACAAAATACTAGCAACATATGTTTTTAGCTCTCTTAGTTTCTGTGTAATTGTCCATGCTCGACCTGTATGGATATCACATTCTCCATAATGAACATACTAGTCACCCAGTCTTGTGGTAACAATCAATGTGGTCTTGGTATGAGACTAGGTAGTCCATACCCATAATCTGGTCAAATACTTTTTTCTAAGGACATAGATATCAAAAAGAAAATGATACTCTCCAATATCTTGAGAACATTCCTTGTATAAAAAAATATCCCTAGATAGTGTTCCCAACAATGTATAGATTTCATCACCCCACTTATAGACCCCAACTCTAGGATTGATCCATTAAAATGATTTTTAGATGTAATGGAATAATATTCATCAGTATCAAACAAGGAAGTAGCTAAAGTAGAAGAAACTATAATAGTACCTCTCACAATCAATGGACCATCCTTGCTCTCTTCAAGTGTAGGTTTCAATACATGTAACTATACTACCCCTCTTCCTGATAGTGGCATTTGACGCCCTTGAGTAGCATCACTCAGCTGATACATGCGATCATTACCTAATGCTCCATATCCACTACCTAAACTGCATCTACTGGTATAAATCCAATTGCCATACCAATATGGTGTAGAAGACCCTTACCTACACTTTGACTCTGATCAGCTTCCCCTTCAGAACAAACTTTTCATTGCTTCCTTCAAAACATCATTAAGTTCCCCATCTTCCCAAATTATTGGCACTCCAATAGTGGTCAAGGACAATTGGTACAGAAGTATCCCTAAATACCTCTCTAGTGTAAAAAAGCACATGAGTAGGCTCTAGTGCAACTATTCCTCCTGACAATCTACTTTTCCATCCACTGTCTTGACTAAGGTTCTCATAATTACACTTCCGTATCTTGAAAGGCACACTCCCTAATTATCCAATGACAACTACCTGTCCAGTACTGGAAGCCTCCTTTAGGTTCCCCTCTCAAATTAGAGCCTTGTTAACCACTTCTGAGAATTTCTTCAGCCTAATGATATTCACCTAGGAAATAATTTCACTTTAATGTCAGTTATGAAATAGTTTTTCCAAAGAAGCCTCATTATCCACCAAATCTAATGAAACATTCTATAAATCCCTGAAAAATTCATCTTAATCAATTATAGACGTGCTTCCTTGGGATAGATGAATAAAATTGGAATCATTCTCTTGTCTCAACATCTCTAGGTAGAAGTTCTATATTAACTTCTCTAGAATGCCCTTTCATAACATATCATATGTCTGTCTATATCGTACCAGATTGTACCAGAAGTACTTAGATGATCTCTATAGCATATAAGAAGCTAACATGACCCTCCTCCTAACCCATGTCTCCAAATGTTCAAGTATCATCTCTATGTTTTCAATTTAGGATTTAGCTCCATCTACTCTACCTTATCCAGTAAAAGTTGGAGGGTGTAGCAGCTGAAATCCCTTGTCAACTCTGACATTCTTTTCTGAACCTTCATTCGGTATCTCTCCATGAATTTCATGAAACGAGAAAAGTTATCTTGGAATTTTCCCCCATCCATTTCATATTACACCAATGGTTCCTAGAGTTCCCTATCTGGATTTTTTTTCGGGACACACCCTTTTATATCTCCCTCAACTAGCGCCATGGTGGCAAATCTCTACAAAGCCAAACACACATCTTATGTCTAATAACCTAACCCTAAATTAGTTACATAGGAGGGGAATCTAACATAAAAAGTTTCAACATATTCATTTCCTCTTTTTCTCTACACACTATCTACACTGAGACCTAATGACTGCCATTAACCATATTACTCCTAGGTCATGGTTAACAAGGGTCAAACATTCTCATTAATCAGTTAAACCATTAATCAATCACATTTTTTAAAATTAATTTATTCAATAATTAATTATATAATCATAATAATTTTATCAATCAAGTTTCTCATTAGAAACTGATTTATTCTCATTTCCATCTTTATTTTAATGTTGCAACTAGGAAAAATAATGAAAGTTCGACAACATCCCCACAAACTCGTTTTCTTATGAGTTCCTAGAATGTTGCACATAACAACAACCCTATGTGCCTAAAATGATGCATGCAAACTCATGTTTAGTTCCACTTTATCCCTCAAATCAAAATTCAATAGCTATAACTAAAATGAAATAATTTCATAAGTGCATCAATCATGGTTAAATAATATCCTAATGTAACAACAAACAACAGTCACCAAAATCCCATTCATAGTACTAGGATTTTACCCCGTACATGGGTTTTCAACTACCATGCACAAGTTCTTTACCAAGACTCTACTCTTCTAAGTCTCATGTTTACCTTTCCTAAAACATTAATACAAAATAATATGAATGAAAGGAAAATTTCCTATAATACTACTTTGTGACGTCCGACCCAGGTGCCACTATATGGTTCCCCGAGCAGGATGGTTACATCCCATCAAGCGCATCTCCCCATATGCTAGAGGGTGTCGGCTAGAAATGTGGGGTTGGTAAGTATGCCTTGGGGATACTATACGCTATTTTATTAGAATCAAAACACCCAAAAAAATTATACAAAAATAACCATGTGTTGAAGCGTATAAATGACCAGAATAATACCATGTCATATGATAATAAAACTAGAAATTACTATACTTAACTATATGGTAAAACATGCTATGAAAATTAATGTTTAAAGTGTATAAAAGGAAACTAAAAGTATAGACACAACGACTCCCATGTGGGTCCCTAACCACATCAGGTTCCCTCTTCCATGCTCTAATCCTAAACATCAAACTATCTTAGGGTGTTGCCCTTATCCTGTCCACAAATAATAAAGTCTGCTCGGGTGCTAATCAGTTAGCCAAAATAGTGTGTGAGTATTACTATGTTGGCCACCACCAACAACATCTAAAACAATTCCAATCAAAAGGTAGTTCATGTAGTTTAATGAATCAATAAATACAATTAATAATTATATAGTTATCACATTGTCATTTAATAATTAAATCATCACATTATGCCCAATTTCAATACATTATTCCCTTTCAAATAATCATTCATTATTATCATTCATTCAATGTAAGGAATACTAGAAAGCACCAAATATATCATTAATTGTAGGTCAACATGCTTATAACTCTATATATCATTAAGTTTAGGTTATCATTCTTAGAACCCCATAACCTCATGCTTGGATAACTATTGGGGAGGAATGTCGTGTCCAAGTCCCAACTTCAAATCGGTCTGGAAACCGAGGTGTAAGACCTAAAAAATATCATCCTTTTAATCAGTATTTAATTCCAAGAATTATCCACATAATTACATTACTAATTCAATGATTAGTTAAACATTTCAAAGTCCATTAGTTAACTCACCAATTAACTAAGCACATAACTCATTAAATAATTCTTCAATTAATTAATCAATAAACATAATTCACTTTACATAAATAATTCATCAAAATTAAATATCCATATAAAATATAAACTTTTCATAATTAATTATAATAATTAATTATATTTTATCAACATCATGGGACATAATTAAAATCCCTAAACCAAAAATAAAATCAAAGGAATCATGATTTTGAAAATCTTAATCGAGATCATCAATACAATATGTTTATCTTAACTCTTAGGATTAGATCCATGAAAAAGGTGGAGATATTACATGAAAAGATCAAGAAAATATAGGGGAATGAACGAGAGAGAAAATGGGATGAAATACACTTACTTGTAAGAGAGAAGATATTCAATCCGGGCATTTGATCTCCAAAAATAGTGTTCCAATCACCTTGGAATCCATCCTGAAGGCTTTGGGAACAACTAGAATGTATCATTACCAGTCAAAGACTTGAAATATATGACTATTGGGGGGGGGAGGGGTTGAGTAGTTTTGAAATGGATATTTGGATATTAAATTATGTGCGTACTGTTTGTAGGGAAGTGGCGCATGGTTTGGAAAACTGTGTGTCAACCGTGCAAACCTCCCGATCCATCATTGATTGGTTGGCATAGTTTGGTCGCACAATTATGAAAACCATGTGAAAACCATGTGGAACTCTATATACATGTTTTCATGGTTGGCGTGATTTTGTCTCATGGTTTTTCAAACCATGCACAAACCGTGCACAACCCACAGTCCATTAGTTTTCCTTAAAAATTCACCCGAACACACCCCATGCCACTAATAAAAAACAATGGTACATAAAAACCTCCAATGTACGTAAAAATTCACATGATACGACTTAATAAAAGGATAGTATTTTCTAATAATGTATATAGCTTTAATTTAACCATTAACACATGAATCAAAAAGATGTATTCTGATATCTGAGAGATCAATTAGTGGGATATATGAAGAATGAGATCACTAAATATACATCAATTTTTTTGGTATGTTAGTAGGTGAATGATTAATAGAATAAGTCTAGGGATTGATGAAGCCATTACCCATAACAACAATATATGGTAAAATATCACCCTGTACATTCACACTAGATATCAAAAGACATCCCAGGAAACAATGAAATAGGGATTTTTGTGGATCATCACATAATTAAAACTCACTTTATTGCGATTTTAGAGGATTTTACACTAGATAAACTTACAAATATACACTTCATAGATGTATTAAGGATGTATAGAGTACTAATTTGAACAACATCATGGATTATCGACTCAATATAATGGCCAATCTGAGAAAAAAATCTAGACACATGAAAACATTTTTATATCATTATCAATTGACTTCAACAGAGTATGGTACCAAAATTTTCATTAGGGAATGTTCTCTTCCAACAAAACATTCTAGCAGAGAATAAAAATGGATCCGTATGAATCCCTTTATGGGAAGAGGATTAGAACACCTTCATGTTGGGATTATGTTAAAGAATGAAAACTAATGGGTCCTAAAATGGTTGGGGAAATGGTGGAAAAGTTAAAAACAATTCAACATCACATAAAGGATGATCAATGTTGAAAAATGAGTTATGTTGACAATCATCAATGATAACTAGAGTTTGATGTTGGATCCATTATATTCCTCTTCTTATTTCCATGAAAGAATAAGATTATATTTATAATGAATGGAAATATTATTACATGATTAAAAAATCCCATTGAGGTCCTCGATCACATTGGAGTGGTGTCCTATTGACCAACACTCACACTGAACCTATCTCAACAGCATGATGTCTTCCATATATCCATATTAGGAAAGTACATACCATTCGCCTCACATGTAATAAATTTAGATGTGGTTCAATTTGAGAATGACTATTTCTATGAAGAGAAATGATGAATATCATATATCATAGAGACTGGTTCTATGAATTAAGACAATTCACCTGTTCAAAGTGTTGTTGAGAAACCCCTTATTTGAAGAAGAGACATGGTCACATAAGGAATTGATGAAACATATTTACCTTATCAATTTTAATGTGGGAAAAGAAAACTTCTAGGGATAAATTTCTTAATGGGGTAAGATTGTAATGACCGAAAATATTGTAAATAAAGATCCCATTTATGTTAATTAAATGCAATATGATTATATAAAACATATGCACTGCTTTTATAATATTAATTTTCATTCAAAATACAATTATTTATCAATAAAATTGAATATATATTTGTTGAACAATGATTAGAAGATTAGTATACATATTGGGATTTGACAAACCTAATTTGAAAAATCAAAGGAATTGATGGCCTCAACCAGTAGGAATGTACACTATAAAGCACATCTATCAGATAATTCAAGTGATAAATCATATTTGGGATTTTACCTTGTCTAATCTCAAGAGGATATCCAACATCCTCAACATGAGGTACACCTTTTAAGTGAGAATATCAAGCTCATTGAGAACATGACGTAAACCTTGTTTTCCCAAACGTCCCCATGATTGTCCCACCATCATGAACCTTACCCATTGGGAGTTTTCTTGAGTATTAAAGGGATATAAATCAATACCATATAAATATCAGTATCTAAATTATTTTTTATAGGATGATGAAAATATTGTTTTCCTATTATTTTTACGTTAAAATGATTTTTATTTCGCTATAATAAAACAAAAATAGTATATTTGGGTAATATTAAAATTTATTTAAGGAAATTAGTTGATTAATTAAGGGAATTTGAAAATAAATAATATTTTAAATAAATAATATAATTAAATATTTTTTATTCAATATAAATTATCATAATTTTTTAATGACATCATATGTAATTTTAAAGGGATTAAACACTCTTATTGTCAAAAAGATCATCATTTCATGATAAATATAAATTTTAATTTAAAAGAAAAAATTAATATATTTATAAAATTATTCAGATAAAATGAATATTAATTTTTTAATTGTAAAATCTATATTATCTAATGGATAATTATTCATAATTTTCTAAAATAGTCGAAATTTTTAGTAAAAATTAAATATTGTTAAAATTTACAATGTTTATTATGACAACATAATGACCAAAACCAGAGGTAATAAATACTATAAAGTGAAGAAAAGTCCAAATCTATGTTTTATCCTCAAAATAATAGGAATTTAAATTTATTTGATTAATTTTAAAAATCTATAATGAATCCTCAAAAGCCAGTAATACAATTTAAGGTTTTAAAATATTTTACTTAAGAGTATGACTCACCTGTACATATGAAATTGAATTATTTTATTAAGATTTACCTTGGAAATATAAAATAATAATAAACACTCCCATTTCTATGAAACCATAGGAAAAACGATTTTATGATTTGTGGTTGTTGTTATATTATTATGTAGAGTGCAAAACCAATATAATAATGAAATTCCCCTCTTAGCCTATGTAAATCCACCAAGATCCCATTTATAATCACTAAAACTTGTGTTTTCACATCCATACTCTTCCACCCACTCTCTATAATGCATCCATGGAACCTCAAATCTCTCATATAGCTCCTCCAAAGCAATTGGAGTCACAAAATCACATAAGGTATCTTTCACTCTCCTCTTTTTATCAAGCTCTTCCTTTATGTTATGTAATTTAATATCCATTTTTTTATATTGGGACATGTTATTACATATCCCAATTTCTATTAATATCATGTTTAAATTATTATATCTCCTGTTAAATCTCAATAATCTATGCCAATAATCTTTATTTTCACTTGTTTCTATGCCGAAATTTATTTAGGGGTCCTCACATTCCCTTCATTATTCTTGTATCTTTATTATCGTATGCCTTATATTTAAAATTAATATTATTGAGATATGTTATTACATGTCCCTACAGAATTCTTTTGAAAATTATAGTTATTATATACCCCTTTCACTATCATCATCACATTTTTGAAATTTTTTAGTGACATCCTTATGTTATTGAAATTTCACCACAATTTTCCATTAAGAAAAAATTGTGTAGTGAATCATGTACCAACTTCTTATCTTGGTTATTCACTTGTTTAATCTAATAACTACTTTAAATGGAATTTAAATGTGTATATTCAACAATCCTTTAACATGGAATAAAATACAATGATGATTTCATCAATGTGGTATGATCAATGTGGAATCGTTATGCATGAGAATGAAATGAGAGCAACCGGTGCACCTGGAATTATATAGCCCTCTAATGCATTATGTGTTGTTTTGTATCATGATATGTAATTTTGGGACAAGGAATGAACATGAATCATTTATTATAATTTTCCACCATTTTTTCATTGATATTATGCCTTGTTTTATGTTTATGATATAATGTTTTAAGTTGTTTCCACATTTCCCATGTTATGATTACCACAATATGTCATGTCTCAATATTAGTGTTTACGATTAATAATATTTTAATGCCATATTTATAATCCTAAACTCTAAAATGTATCTACATATGTGATGTTTATTCACATATTGTACATTATAGTTGACCCCATTTTTTCCCATGTTATCACATGCATTTTTAAATGCATAGGAATTTTAGAAGCATGTTAAGTAAGTTTATAATAATGTTTTTGTGTCCCACATTCAAATTTTATTCTATATACCAAATCCCTAGAGTCACTATATTTATCACTCAATTAAGTTATATTGTGTGTAAATTTATGTAAACAATCACGAATTAATGTGTATTAAAAATAGAGTTGTAATATATTAATGTTCAATTTGGATTTAGAGATGTTGTGTAACTAAAAATACAACCATATAACACTAATATAGTTATCCATAAACCATGTTCTGGTTCATTCTAGGGATAATAAATATCTCACTTACATTTCATGAAAATATATATGCTTGGTTGATTTTATATGTTTTATTTTAATGATTACATTATGATTTTTTTCCTTGAATAATATATAGATGATAAAATGTTACACCTACGTTACACTCTTATATAAAATATCATATAATTAGTGGTATTTTAATATTTTTTAGGTATAATAATTTTGATTGGATTTTTAGAGGACTTTTAATAATCAATGGTTTCCATATTGATATGTGTAGCTATGCATAAATCATTACATTTATAGGAATAAAATATAGATGAATCTTATATATGGGATTTCCCAATGGCACATAGTTAGTGCATGTCCATGTGATTCGAATTCGTAACCATAAAAAATTATAAATACATAAGGATTTTAGTTCAATTTATTATAGTTTCCCATTAATGAAACTCATCCCTAGATATCTATAATTATCAAATTATGAATCATTGAGTTAATGAAAGACTCTAAATGAATCTATGGAAAATTTACTACAAAATAAAATATGATGTGATTTATAATCAATTGAATTTTTTGAAGACTTATAAATAGGGTTTTCCATGTACTAAATTCAGGTTTCCACTATATATGGTGATTTTATTTTTATTCCACTATCCCCAATGATTAATAATCATTGAGATACTAATACACAGATATCTAATGAAACCATTGGAAGAGACCTCTATAAGGAACTCCACCTTCTATAATGTATAATTCTATCAAAATTATGAACTCCCACTAATATTTCCTCTATGTGAACCATGAAATCAATGTATATTTATACCACTATATACAACCAAGTCTCATCCTTTCAAGAGTCCTACTCCACTATGAATTTTTCATATATTTAATGGATCTTATTCTAATGATATGTCTATAATTATTGAAGAAATAAAACTATTTATCACTAATAATATAATGATTCATGTTCTATAGACATTGGTTATTGATATCTGGTTTTGTCATGGTAGTGGATAACTTCTCAAAGCATTTGATGAAAATATATTAATATATTTCAAACATAGATACCTAAAAAGTATCTTTAGATGATACTACCCCCAAAAATATATTCCATTATATAACTCACATTCAATGATACTATTTAATCTACTTAAAATATTAGAAAATTCATCGTGATGTCTTTTCCAAATTCCACACTACTTTGTGATCTATTATGTGATAGACCAATATTATAGTCCAAATCATTCATAAAAATTATTCTTGATTAGGTTATGTTTATGTATAATGGATCCTATGGTATTATGATATATTTTAATTTTTTTAATCTTTATCTTAACTCTTTATGATGAATGAATGTCTATCACTACTTCTGGAGACCATACTCACTACCATTACATTATGAGAAAATCATATAGAAACCATGTATATGTATCCATCCTTCTTGCCATTCTTATGCACTCAAAAAATATTTTCCAAAAAAACTTTATTCTCGAAATCTACATTTTTAAAATTACATTACTCTATATAGAAATTTATTCTAGAGATATTATCATATAAAAAATCAACGACAATAATTAATCTACCACCATAAATCCTAGGTCATTTCAAAAAACATCATCTATTCCATAGTTGATATTATAATTCTATTCAATACTAATTATTTCATTCTAGTAATTTACAATAACAACACTCTAATAATAATTTGGTTTTATGAGCATGCCACATAACCCCCTTTCAAATATTTTGTTATATGAACACTAGTGTTGTTTATCCCGACTAAAAGTAGGATAGATAACTCATTATAGAAATGATTACCAACCAAATTCGTCAATATAATTTATACTATATATCTAAATTGATCCATAAAATAATATGAAATCATGTATTATAATGTTCTATCACAATTTCTCATTCTTAGGGGAACTAACAAAATTGTATTGATTTGAGAAACGAAAACATCAGATATCTTCATCAATGAACCTACTTGAAGTAAATCCATCTATAAAACTCATTACACAATATTGAGTAATATATCTCTTAATTATATGACGTATTTTATTTTTTATAACCACATATATGGAACATTATTACATATAATTTCACATTAAAACACTCTGAGAGTATTATCACTAGAATCCTGCAAGATCTAAAAAATTCACCATTATAAAATCAATTCATTCCAAACACTGGAAACAATATCCTATAGAAATATACCTCCAAATGAATCTATACAATGTAAATAAGTCAATTTTATTCCAAAATTATTTTAAAGTCTACCAACCAAGATCTAGATGACTCTTGGATGAACAAAAAATGGTACTAGATCCACCATTGACATGGAATTTATTTTATAAATCTCACTCTACATCACATAGTTTCTATCTTCCTATATAAAATATTTGAATAATATTGAAATACATTTAACAGGAGGAAACTAGTATTCATCATTCCAATTCCATAAATTAAAAAATAAAATGCCATGTCCCAAAACATAATATTTAGAAGAGTAATTTCAATATCATGGATAAAAATTAGATCTAACCATTATCTTATGATACCATTTTCCCAAATCATTCATTATGTTCTCATTATAAACATCAACACTCTTGTCCAATGCAATGAATAATTACTAGTTTGTAATACCACATTTTAGGGATTTTGTATATTGGTTGATCAATGGACAAACACTGCAAAAGGCCCATCATATGGAATGATATTCTAGAAAATATTATCTAGAATATTCCTAATAGTTAAAAATAAAAAAACTATTTCATTTAGGATACCCAGACATTATATATATATATACTCTCATAACATATGGTTTTAGTCCCCCTAATAGAACTTCATAATGATTAGGAATAACATTATATTAGAATACTAATAAAAAAATACATTATAAAAAAGTAAAAACACAATGCATAAAGATTATATTGTTTAGGATTGAATCATATACATATATATGGTAGAATGAAAACAAATATTCTTATTTAAAGAGAACATTTGCGTTTTTGGGAAAACAAACATTCCAGTCCCCATAATCAGACTAAGAAAAAAACTCACCATCACATTCATCCACCCATTGAATCTTATGGTTCCCTATTCATATATATTTCCATATTGATTCCAAGAATTTTCTTTAGATATGGTTCCTCTATAATGTGAATTCAAGTAGGTTAAAATCAAAAAAAAGATCCACCTTATACAATCTCATCTCATATCTAAAATAGATTTTGATGGGATTTTGTGTCTATCCTATTATTTATCCATCCTCCTTCTCATTCCTATTGATTTTTGGTTCCCCAATAATCCCTGATAGTAGTGATAAATGAAAATAAGGTATGGTATGATCTTATTTTAGTGAATTGGTTGAATAATTATGTTTTGAAGTCATTTAACTTAGTGTTTTTCATCCACTATTGAGGGTGAGCGGGTTCAGTTTGATTGAGGTAGGTGTTTTGGTGAAAATAGTTTTGTAATGAGTTTTTAAGTATGTCTAGTAATTTTTGATGATATTACATTTTCTATTCCCATTTTACACTTTGTTTCTATCACATAGTACTAATCCAATCTATATATGAACTACATAATTATTATTGTTTATTCATATTATTATTTGTTGATATTATTGATCATATTTGTTTATTTATATTCATTATTTTAGGGATTTGTTTGTATTTTAATTTATTTTTAGTATCTAATTTTTGAATTATTTTATATGATATTTTTTTCATATTTTTATTAAAATTTATTCCCCTGCTTAAATTCTTTTATAGTATCATTTTATAATGTGGTTGATTCACCTATTGGTAGATGAACAATTGATCATTAGTTATTGGTTTCAATGAAATGATTGATTTAATCACATGAAATTAAAATACTATGTTTCAAGATGAATAATTATTTTTATCTAACTATTAATATTCTGATTTTATTATTATTATGGTTTGGATTATTTTTGTTTTCATATTGTCATATCTATAGTTTTTTTCTATTCTTGAGCCGCAAATTCAAAAAATTTATTATGTTTTTATAGTGGTATTTAGAGGAAATTGAAACCACCACTATATATGCCTAATTGGTGTCTATTTGTAGTTCAAACAGACGCTATTTAAGGTCTAAACTAGTTTTAGAAGGCCTTTTTTGGTTTTAGTGGAGGTTTACTCTACCAAAAGTTAGAGAGTGGAAATAAAAATTTTAAAATTCCACAAATTTGTTAACATTTTTTGGGAGGAGAAACAACAACTAAAATAAAAAACCTGTACTATATAATTTTTATATTATTTTTCCACGACAATCTTCTAAATATATGGAATTTATGTGAGTTACATGATAACACCAACATTGATGGTGTATTTTTTAGACAGTTACAAAACTATATAGTGGTAGTTTAAAACTTCATAGAATTAAAAAACAACTAAAATCTGTCAATTTTTTGTAGTGACCATCCATTATGTTTAATATTTTTTATGTCTCATTACGAAATCATTGTTACAATCATGATAATACAAATATTTTAATATATTTTCATATATGACATGAATAATCTTTGAATTCTGGTTTTCAGAGGAATGTAATGCAATACCATTTATGGAGTTTTCATCTTCCATATCTAACTTGTTTTGTGTTGATTTTTACTCTCAATATTTCTCATTGAATTCCATATCTTGGTATGAAATCTTATACATTGTTATTTTTTATACTCTCATCCCCAATAAAGAATGAAGTCATTTTAGAATGAAAGTATCTTTGTAAAATCATGTGTCATATTTTTTTTTGATTTTCCTCATCTCATAGAATGATGCAAGGATCTAAGATTTACTTGATGAATATTGAAGAAACTGTATAATCAAGGAATCATTTTTTTAGATAATTATATATAGACATATGATATGATTTAACTTATGTAGAAAAGATAAATTTGAATAAATTACATTCCCTTCATACATATCATGTTTTTCATCTTAATCTATTTCATAAAACTAATTTTATCACCAATATTGTTCAGCTAAAGAATAAGATTCTTGGGATCAACTAAACCTTACGTTGATATATTAAAATTATTTACATTGGATCCTATAAATCCAATGAATCATTTGGAATATTTCTAATTTATTTCTCCTCTAGTAGGACACATTTTATTTTATTAAAGGACAATCATTTATTTGAATTTATATAAACGTTTTATCACTTTCCCAAATCCAACAAACATTTCAATCATAAAACTAATTAAATGTCAGGTTATTATATAATACTTGTTTATTAAACCATCATTTAAATTTAAAATTAGGATACATGCATTTCATTTGACCATCCACTAATCGGTTTCTAATAGAATAATAATAAAATTATTTCAAACCCTTGACATACTAAGATGTGTTATGATTAATATTTATACAAATTTATTCCATATTAACTGGATTATCAATTTTCACCCTATACATTATAATATAAATATATAAATTCTAAATCAAACATATACAATAGGAATTAAACAACATCCAACTTCATCATGGACCTGGATGGGGTACGAACTGTAAATAACATAAAATTAAAATAAAAATGACTGAATCTGATAAAAACCCCATAAACAAAATAAATGAGAAAATATTACACCTCACAAAATAGGTTCATATGTTGTGAATGATGATCATTGAGCTGATCCAGGGACAACAGAAAGTGTCGAGGTCGAGAAAAAAAGACAAGTGAAGTATATATTTTGGATGGAAAAGGGAAGGGGAATCATGTGGAGGCAGAGTGGGGGGGGGGGGATGTGGTTGTGTGGATAATGTGGATATGGTTGGTGTCGCCTTCGGGAGTCCTATTTGTCAAGAAAAGGTGAATTGGAAATAATATCAAGAGTCCCCATCATTGCGGGAAGGGCCATCGAGGGGGGGGGGTCATTTAGTGTGGTCAGCATTGATAATAGCATGGGGGTTAGAGCTATAGGAATCAGGGAGTTGGGGTCTTATATTTTTATTAGAAATTTGGTATATAAAAATTGAATCTCACATGGAAAATTCATAAAGGATGCCAAGGTTCTCTTCATTATAAAAGGGGGTCATGTGTAGGGTTTGAAGGTAAATTTTGGAATTATTTAAATTCTATAAATTCTGAAAAAATAGTTTTTTATATATTTTTTGAAACAATAATATATATATATATATATATATATAATAGGTTGTTGTCAATCTCCTTTTCTATTAATTAAATAAAACCCTCTTTTCAACTATGTTGAGAGGTAACACATACATGAACCTAATACCCAATAGTTCATAAGCTCATTAAAATCTGATAGTCCAATTCCCTTATTCTTAAAATCCATAGTTTCTCAAACCATATACCCATTTTTTGGCTTAAAGTCCCCTTATGTGAATAGAAAGTCTACTGTACTCGCCTCTGGTATAGTTTTCTCTATAGTAAATGAGACTTTTAACATATATATAATCATATAAAGATAAAAAAATTATATTAAATTTTTATATAATGTTTTATATACAATGTAAATTATTTAAAATTAAATATAAAACAGAATGATGACAGTCAAATGAATTGATGCTCACCTCCTAATACATGGGAGCATAAATTTAGTTGATGCTTGACCATCACATATTTCAAAATAATCATAACACATTTATTTATAAAAAAATTAACAAAATCATGCATTAAATTTTTCCAAATGAGGGGTCTGACAATGACTATGTGTACCCAAACATGATTTAACCAATTAATTATCCCAAAAAATATAAAACTAAATCCGTTTTGAAACACCATTTAAGGGTATCCAAACCCAATTTAATCATATCTAATCGAGTAAAAACACCATCACTAGCTTGACATTGAGGGAGTAGAAATACAAACTCATCCTCATCACCACCATAGAAAGAACGGACCATCAATGGATTCATGCTTACTGACCAATCATATACATGGTGACATCATCAAGGAATCCATAGGGTTAGAGATGAAGAAATGAAGAAGATGATAAATAATAACTTGGTACTGGATCCTTCCATGTATGAACCACATATGAGGAGGAGGAGGAGATATAGTCAAGGAATGGCTATGTCATCACCCTAATAATAGGGATGAAAGGCCATCCACCCATCCTCTATAGAGAAATCCATATTCATATCCAAACCCCTATATCTCCACATTTTATAAGATTATTTTAAATTCATATTATCTTCATCTCCCATATCAAATAGTTGAATTGAGATTCATGTCATCTTCTATATGAAATAAATTCAATTAAACACTCACAGTTTACAAAGGCATATATTCACTTCAAAAGAATAATTAAACAAAAAATTGGAATATGTATATAGTGATATTACCAAGAAATATTATTTATGTTAAAAATGTAATTAATGATTAAAATACTAAATTACAGGGGATGTTATTTAAACTGATGCTAAAAAAATCATATTAAATAATTTTGAATAATATTGTAGTCTTTTTATAACCATTTTTTGTATATTTTCTAATTTGGTGATGGGTTTTTTAAAACACATCTAAATCATTAAAATAAACCTCAATCAACCACCACCACCATCCGACCCCCTATAATAATGATAATAATACAAAAATAATAACCTATAAATAAAAAATAATAATTAATGTCAATAATCATTAATGTTAACAACAAATAATATTATCAAAAAATTAACAAATATTATGAAAAATAATATATACTAAGAAATATTATTAATTATTAATAATTTTTTAGGGCCAAAGTCCCTTTTATTGAAATAAAGAATATGAAAATAGAGGTATGGAGAGATGGGGTTAGACAAAGAATCACTACCCTCATGAAGAACCATCAATGATAATGTTTTTCCTAATCTTTATACCAATTCTTCATTATTCACCCCATAAGGCATTCTAATCAATTTCTTGATCATGTCCATGGATAATACCCATATAATAACCCATTTTTAATCATTTATCTTGATCGAGAAAGATTACAATTTTAGTATCATCAAAATCAGGATCCTTTGCTTGCATTTTCTTCTTCTTAGAAGCTCAATCAACATAGCCATGTCCACTTCCATGACGTTTTGGTTGATGACACTGTTTCAAGGACTTAACATGTTTCCATGTACCTCTGGTCCATCCCTCTCTGATTCATCTTATCCCTTATCCATAAGAGTCTTCTCATTATCATCCTCAATGACCATAGGAAGGTTTTGTTCATCATCCACCTATTAGGTATCAATCTCATTAGTATCATGCTCATCCAAGGCGATCACCTCTATAAGACCTACAATGCACATCATCATTTCAATCCCATGGAATCATGACCGTTATTTTGATGGATTTATGAACATCTTTAGAATTTATACTTGTTTTGACAAGAATACCAAAAGTATTTGAAATTTCTCACCACATAAATGAAATGTGTACCATCTGGATGTTTCTCAGCGTGAACAGAATCAGTAAAAGTGGCCAACAATGGTCTTGTAAACCCTTCACCATGAGACCTTCCATCACCATATTCATGGGTTAGAATGTCTTCTGATGGTGGAATAAGAGAATTTCAAATAAAAACCTCCTCATTATTTAAAACATCAAGAGTATTCTCACAATGTTCGATCCTAGAAGTGGAAGCCTAATCATCTATGGAAAATGAAACCACTTTTAAATAATTGATACATTTAGCATTGCAAATTACATTTTGAGGATTTCATCATGAAGGGGTATTAGTATCCAATTTTGGTTTTCTGTTTAGTCTTATTGATGAAATCATTTTTTTATCTAGTATTATTTAATCAGCAAAATAATGTGCAGTTGAGTCAAAATTGAGTGTACATCCACATCTGTATTATATTCTAACACTTGAGTCCATGTTTTACAACATATTTATCATCAAGAAAAACAATGTTAAAATAAGTGGGTAGCACCCTACTGCATACTTCATTTGCATCGTGATGACCTAGGCCCTCTGAATGCTCTGGATATCTTTCTCCTTTTGGGAAACTGGTTCCATTGACAATATCCTGATGACCTAGGCCCTCTGAATGCTCTGGATATCTTTCTCCTTTTGGGAAACTGGTTCCATTGAAAATATCCTTTCCCACATTGGAGTGAACATAATGACCCAACATTTGGGTTTTTTGACCTTCATCATTACAATTATCCTTCTCACCCATTTTATCCTACCACTCCCGAGTAGCAACATTTGTCCATTCCATTAGAATATTTCCATTAAACCTTTATTCATGATGTGTATCAAATTGATGTTTCTAGATAGTGGTAGAATAAATTGGATCATGATTCCTTCCTTCAGCTTTGTTTCTCCTATGTAGGCATTAGGATAATTCAAGCCCTTTCTCGGTGTAGAAATAGTATGAGAAACCTCTTCGACAATTAGTTTTTCTATATTCAATTGAGTGAATTCTTAACTGGATGTGTGTAACAATATCATGTTGAATTTAATGTAGACATCATCATCCAAATCCGCTAAGATAACTCTCTCTACTATAGGGGATGTTCGGTCCACTTCAACTAAAACTCGAGAAAATAATCCTATTATAGCTTCCTTAGTGGTTCAAATGATTTTTACGGGAACACCCAATTTCATCGTAATTATAAAAATAAATCTTTGATACCATAATATTCAACTGGGTATAATTTTTTTCCCAAACCATGGCCTACGAATTCTTAACCTTTAATGGATTGAAATGGTGAGGACATTCATAGAGACAAACCATTCTCAACATCAAAATAATATGACTACTACCCCATTTCATTTTATTAGGTTCATAATAGAAAAAGAGTAAATAGTAAAACCCTCACCACATAGGGATTCTTTTTAAATCATAGATTCCCAAAACACATGAGATGAGTAACCAGTTCATTGGTTTCCATATCTTATCTCCACAAGGCTAAACAAATATGGAAATGGAAGAATGTTAATAGATCTGGAATCATTAATCAATGTCATCCCAACCTACTGTATGTTGTAACATTGTACCTCATTTGATGAATCAATTTAAAGCAGCATTATTAGAATACTAGAGACTTATTTGTTGACCAGAAAAATAAATTTTCAAAGAAATATATATTTTTATGCCTTTATTCATGATGTCACCTCATAGAATAGACCCACTAAGTGTTTCTCCCACAAATAGATAAATCAAAATCTCACATGGAAAATCCTTTATATTAGATAATCCCTAGATTTTTCCATAGTCTTTATCGAGATCTCCCAGTACCTTTTCCATATATCTCCCAATAAGTTATTAATGATTAATAATTTGCAATAATAATTAAAATTACATTATAAATAAAAATAATTAATTAGTAATTAAAAATATATTTTAATTAATTAGTAGTAAATGATTAATAAATTTAATAGTTATAAATAATTATTTATATTAATTAATAATAATCAATAATAATCAATAAATTTTAATTAGTAGGGGTTATCACCCTCCATTTTATTAAAGAAGGAAAACTCCTTTTTTCAACTAGGTTGATATGTAACCCTTACATTACCAAAAAACACAATGGTTCAAGGACAATAGAGATTTAATTACATGAAGGACCTATGGATTGAATGATGAATGGATAACCAGAATGTCCATGTTGAGTAGAAAAATTTCATATGATAAACCATGTATTCTCAATGCGATGCCACCCCCCCCCCACCAGTGACTGTTACATTACATTGTTCGGCCATAATGTCAGGAATGATCACCCCTCTTTAAATCACATCTGGGTAGTGGGTTATATGATAGGAGTTAGCTAAGTTATCACTATAATGAGTTGTCCACCCAGAAACTCATACATAAAATCAGGCCACAATGTCAACCAATCTATGTTGCTTGACCAGTGTGACTGTCACCATTAAAATGATTTGTCACCCCATTTTCCAATAACCATCACAATTTCTCACCCTTTGAAATTCCCTGGAAAAGAACTCCTCTACCCCAAGCAGTTATGTGGATGGTTGAAACGTTCCAACACACATATATAGCGATTTCAATTTTCCCCCAACAATACTTCATTGAGCCAAGCTGCAATACCTGGCATGATGCACTATAATGATCGACTGCCACACCACATGAAATTTTTACCTATGGTGTCCTGGAGGCTATGTGGCATAAAGGCCTATAGTATCCTAAATTCCTTTTTCCAAAAGGTCCAAACCTTTTCCTCGTAGGCCCAATTTGGTGGGATACTTCTGCAGTAGTAGTAACAGCTACAACAGACTGTCATTAACAAAATTTTATTATAAGGGAAACTATTTAAACTAAGTTATCATCAATACAAATAATAATCAATATTATTAATAAAAGGTTTATAATTTAGTTTATTTAATTAATAAATATTATGATAAATAATAATTAATAACAATTACTAATTTTCCAATGATAAAAAATTTATTTAATTATTAAGAAAATTAATTTATAAAATTTAATAATAATTAATAAAAATTTAATATAGTTATTAATAATTGAAAATTTAATTAATAATAATTAATAATAATAATTAATAATAAATAATTATAATAAATAATTTTTAGTAATAATTCATAATTATTTATAATAAATAATAATAATTAGAAATAATTTTTTAATAATTTATAATAATTAAAGAAAATTAAAAATAAGTTTTTTTAATTAATTTACAACTATTATTTATAATTAATAACATGTAATCAATAATAGTTAGATAATAATTATTCATTAATCAATATTTATTAGTAATTTTAAGTAGTAGCTACTAGTAATTATTTTAAATTAATATTAATTAACATTTATTTATTATTAATTATTAATTTTCAAATATGAATAATAATTATTGAGTATTACTTATTACTAATTATTAATTATATAAATAATTATATTGGAAATTATATTAGTAATTATATAATATATTCTATGAAAAATTATATTATATTTATTAATTGTAATTTTTTTATTATAATATTAGTTATTGTGTATTTATTATTAGAAATATTATATTAATAATATTTATAATTTATATATATTACAATTTAATAAAATTAATAATTATTATTTATTTTTATTAGTGATTAATGATTAATTACTAACAATTATTATTATTAATTATTACAAACTATTAATTAATAATTGTTAAATTTTTAAATAGGTTGGGGGGGACAACCCCTTCTTATTAAGGAAATGATTTTCATGTTTTAAATATTTTGTGTGGTAACCCTATCATGACCCAAAGAACCAATGGATCTATTGCCCATAACAATTTGACGACATGAATGATCTTTGGTTTGAAAATTGAAGAAGGCGACTCGAAGGCCCAATCCGAGCATCTAAACATCAAATAATGATCCTCATATTCTTACAGTGACACCCACTACAATAAACCATTGTATATAACAACCCCACTATAAATTCATGATGTAGAACCACTATTAAAAATACATCTAGGTAGAGGGTTTGATGATATGATTTAGCACACTCATCACTCTTTCGAACTACCCACCTAGAAATGTATGCATGTCTCCAGCCATGTTGCATGCCATGATGCGCCATATTATGTATATGATCATAAAAATTCAAAATATATTAACCCCCTCTTTTAAAAAAAATCATGTTGTGTTGTTCATTACAACATAGTGGAAGAGAAATCCTTTTCCACATGCATTTAGAGGGAATGTTGGTAAGTGCCAATGCACGTATCACTCTTTTAATCATCCCACCTGGCAATGCTGAGTGGATTCAAGCTACAATACCTAGTAGATTTTCTACACCAACCATATTGTATGTATAATTCAATTACTTCTTTCATGTGCCCCTTGGATAATTATTTATTTCACTATCCTTATTTTAGTACATTTTTGGGCTTCTCAAATATGGGGAGCCTAAATTTGAAAAAAAAACATAATGTTCGATGATGTATGGTTGTTTGGAATAATAGAATTTGGCTTTAAATTTTCATAAAGTATTTTTGGGGTTCTTAGGAGTTTATAGGAATTCAAATGATGGATTCTGAGTTTATCAAAAAAAATTGTACTTTTTATAGTCCACCTGAGAATTTCACATCAGGTAAGTAGTAAACGTCTTGTATTTGTTGAGGGGTAGATGTCATGAAATGATTCAAGTCATTGAGGGTTTAAATGTCATGAAACACTTTCAAATTTTTCCAAGGTCGATGTATGTATTTATAATCCTAGATGACACTTTTTTCATTTGGTCTTTTTTTATTAGGAATTACACAGCCTGAACTGGTTACATGTTTTGTACTGATTAGGATTTCACTTTTCTATGGTAGTTTGTTGGTGTTTCTTCATTTATTTTAAGCATTGATCCATAAATCTCACATACTACAGCTCTCTATGGGATTTTGAGTGATCCCCTCCATTTTGAAATGTTTTAATCAGTGTTTGACCATATATCGGTTCTGGTGAGCTACTCTGAGAAAGGATTCATTCTTCCCTTGATTTTTGATGGTTTTCGCACTAGAATTGACACATATAAGATCTAGATTCATGTTTATTTAGTGTTTTATATCAATCCTTTTTAGTTATTTAATGTGTATTTTCATTTAATGGACGATCACTAAATTTCTAATCACTATTTGTCGAATGTGGATACGTTTATATTATTTTGAATATGGTTCTTGTAAATAATGGATTAATTAGAGGGATTTATTTCTAGTCATGATAAATTCCGTTGGGGGTTTCATTAAAATCGATGTGAATTGAGGTTTTTATGGATTTATTGGAAAAATCATTTTTTAATGTGTTTTTCTTTAAATAACAAAATTATTTGTTACAAAAATGGGTTTTCAAACCCTAAAGTGGAATAAATTAACATAGATGTTTTTTTATAAATTTTTATCATATTTTTTATCTGAATTTATAGAATATTGACTTTGGGATCCTTGGGTGGGTTAGGAAATAGACATAGTCAACATTAGTGTGAGTAGAACCATTAGTGTTTGTTTATTTTTTTGATATCAAAAAATTGTGGAATGACGTGATAATGAGTTGATCCAATTTTTTTCCTTTTAGGATTATTTTATGTCTACTATGTAATATCCCATAGGCCAGATCACAAATGATATCATTCTTTGTCATTTAGATATTTTTATCTAATTAGTTTTATTTTCATGGATGGTTTCTCAAATTATTTTATATGAGGTCTTTTTACCTGGACTCACATGATGGTATTTCATAAGTATGTGTTTAAAATTATTACCATATGTTGTGTGGATATTATTTCCCATTAAATAATTTCAAAATTTCATATTTATGTATTTATGAATATGAAAGGATTCTATGAAAAAAAAGGGAAAATGGTTTGCGAATGGTTATTATTTTTTATTAAATTGATTTGGGAACCTATTTACATTTTTCTAGGTATATCTTTTTAATTATTTATTTTAGACATTATATAGCCTTTTTTCTGGTATCCTACTAGGATATGTTCTAACAATGAAATATTCTCATATGGTTGGTTGTAAATGTTGTATTGTCGGATATAGGTAACGTGATGGTCATCTTGTTGCATGTTGGCTTCTCTTGTTTTCACTTCATTTGGTTCACGTTGTTTTGTTGGTTATGGATGGTCACATGGAGAATATGGGACTTTTCTGATTCATACCTTTTAATTTTATCATATTATGTCTTGGATTGTTTGATTGTTCAATGCAAGTTTTTTACACATTATAATCTAGTTTTATGTCGTTATTTTGATATATCAATAATTATTATTTTTTATATATGTTATACCACAACCCTGTAATGGACCATATCATATTGATGGTTTGGTTGACCTAGGTCGGTTTGTTAAAAATAAGTATCAGATGGAACTACTAACCCGAAGTGTGCAAACACTGCAAATGTTTGGTTCTCTCTCTGGGGTTGATAGGTGTAAGGACTATTCAAATTCAGATAGTATGTGTAGAAAAGGGGCTTGGTCAGCTCACCTCGGTGACAAAATCCATGTTACCAAGTTTGGTTAGGTATTTTTACATGTTTTAAGACATGGGGTTTGGTTTCATTTGAATGTATTCTATGGGAAATATATTTAAATAGACCTATACCATCATGAAGTGTTTTCTGTTTTTTCAATACAATAAATAATTAATTTAAATTGTTAATGATTGAATGATTTTATATTGATAACTGATATTGGTCCTATGATTTTGGAATTTTCTCAGGACTGATTGGCTATTGACTACTGTGTATTATAAAATGACTCCAAGAATAAATCTTCAAAATATAAGAGAGGAAGATGTGAGGCGGGTTCCATTGATGAATCCTCTAGTGGATACATCTTTTTTGTTGATTTTTTACTATTCACTATTCATATTATTGATCAAGTGGATGTCAAGATCCAATTATGTGTGGTGGACCATGGCTCTAAATTTAATATGTATCAACCACCCATCATCCCTGGAGACAAATAAGAAAATTATTATATGGAGTGGATTGAGATGATATATAGGATATTAAAAATATACAATAATCTTGGAGACTCTATCGTTGGTTATTTTCGAATTAATGATTGAGGGTTAGGAATGGAAATAGTGGAACTCTATTTTTCAAGCTATGTTTCATGAGGATATTACCTGGTATTCATTCAAGAGAATATTTAATCATTAGTTTTTTCCTAAGACATTATGTGTAGCAAAGACTCAGGAGTTTCTAATCCTAAAGCATGGGAATCATACTTTTCTAGAGTATTCAACCTATATTGATGATTTTTTGCATTTGGAATTATATCATTTCACTAATTAATACCTTAATTCACATAGGATTGTGATGTTATTGAGGATTGATAACCAGTCAATGTTGATTTTCATGTTCCTTCCGACCATTTTAGAAGTGATTGAAAAAGATTTGTCAGTTGAGGTAGACATATCTATGATCATAGGTCTTGTAGGAGATTAACTTGGTTTTTTTAGAAAGGGATTATATTTTTTCTAGGAAACTAAGGACAAGAGTGGTTAGTTTTCTATATGACTAGTTGTTGGGGATTTAATTGGATAGTGAATGGTTTTTTATCCATTTATATGGTGAGGTCATAACAAGACTAACTGTGTGGAGGCTCCCAAGAATTTTCATATTTGTGGATGATCATTCCATCATATTGATTATTTTACATGACATCTCAGTGCAGTATGACATGATCCAGATTCAATATCGGATCACTAGTTCGTCCTTTTGCTTCAAAGGGTGGTGTGTCATATCATTAGGCTATGAGGGATGTTCATGTGGGAATGAAAGCTCAGGGAATATCTATGATTTGACAACTATATATATTAGACTATTCAACATATGAATCTAAAGAAGGTCCAACTATAGTTAGAGTTACATAATTTATTTGATCTTCTATGGTTCTAGATTTGAATTATATAGGGGGTACTCATTATTTCATATCATAAATGATAGATATGTGATGGGATTGAATTTGGAGATTATTCCATTCCTTTTTTATTATTCCATTCCTTTAAGAATGATACCTGAAAAAGGTTTTATGTGTTTAGTGTGTCTGGAGATGATAGTTGATTTTAATGTAGGGTGACACCTCTTTGTTCTGTAACATGAGATACTCTATTTGATTGATAGAATGTATTGAATGATTAGTGTTAATTCATATATAGACAGTTATGAATATCATGAATAGTTAAAATATTCAAATGGGGTTTCTCATAGTTTTTAGGTTGAGTGAGACTCTATATCAGGAAGGGATAAGCCTATTGTTCCTTGTGGGGGGTGGGGTTAATCTCATTCAAGTTTTCAACTATCTTTATTGATTAAATTAACCATTTCATGGGTAGTCAACTATATACAGTGATGTCTGAATACTCTAAGGTTATTCCAAATAATTTTTCTAGATTACCACCCTATAGAGAGGTTTAGCTTATAACCTTCTCCTATGTACAATACCCATATCTATTCAATATTAAAAAATTGTAGCTACTGCATTTGTGGACCATAAGGTCTAGATTGAGGACATAGAGGATAAGTGATTCATTCAGCCTAGAATATCACAATGGGCTCCACTAGTCCTCATTTATATGAAGGAAGATATGATCCTATGAATATATATTAACAGTTAGAAGTTATTTTAGGTCACCCTTAAGAATTAAATTTACCTTTCCTGGTATTAATAATCCCCTTGATCATCTATGATGGGATTATTGGTTTTAATTTATCATAAATTCTTTAAGGTAACATCAGATGAGATTTTGAAAATATGATATAACTATGAAAAAATATAGGTGTTGGTATGATAAATTTGTGTTGATAGTTATTCTATTTGGACTAACTAACCCACCTGGGGTATATAAGGCATTTATGAAATAGATAACTCATAAATTATGGATCTTATTTTTTGTGTTCTAGGTTGATTTGTTTTAATCTAAGTCAGAGGAGGGGTAGGGGGGCCATTTGGATATAATTGTTTGGAACTAGAAGAAAGATCTTCTATATTATAAGAATTCCAAATGTGAGTTTTGGATTAATGATGTAATGTTTCGAGGACATGTTATATCTGAGAGGCACGTCTTAATTGATAATTAGAATTTACAAGTAATTATGTTGTGGTAGAGGCCCATAAATATATTTCACATCTGATGCTTCTTGAGAATTTCTAGTTATTATAGGGGTATTGTTTTGGACATCACCAATATTGCATCTTTGATGACATATTTAATCCTTAAGGGTTAATGTTTTAGTGGAAATACAACTGTGAAATATCTTTTTGGTAACCTAAGGAGTGATTGAATTAAACTCTAGTGTTTATTCATGCGTAAATAGGTTCAGGTTATGATGTTTTGGGTTATGCTTCTAGTATAGTTTTAGGATGTGTCTTAATACAGGGGAAATAGGTGGTGGCCTATGGAACAGTCTTGTTAACCCCTCAGGAGAAGAACTACCATACAAAAAGACTGGATTTTATAGTGGTTATGCATATACACAAAACATGGAATACTTATCTCTTTTAGAAGTGCATCATAGTTTACAATAACTATTACAACCTAATATATATTTTCACTTTGAAGGATCTAAACATACGATAGGGACCCGAGGTGGAATACCATTAGAATCATTATTTGTAAATGTCATATGATTATATAAAATCAAATGTGGTTGTCAATGCATTGGGTGGGATATTACTGACACATTTCATGAAATAATAAATGGAGTAATTGTATCCAATGAATTTGTTTGTTGAGATGACCCTGGAAATTGAATAGGTTGGCATGAAGGTGTTTTTGGATTCTATAAAATACAACTCAACTTTTTTGAGTCTTTCTGACTCCTGTTGGTTATATATATTTAGTTTCATTGCTTTGGGAAATCCTTTTATGATGTGAAGTCCTTGGGTGATTAGTCTTATCTCCCAGAGGAGTGTTGAGCTTTCATTGATGGTCAGTTGTTCTATTTTCCTTGAGGAGTGTGTTTATGGATTGTGGACATAATTCTAATAAGTCTATGCAACCAATCATTTTCAATTTGTATCATTATTTGAGATATCTTTATTGGTGGTTGGGGATGGGGTGGTCAATTGCATATTTCAGAACATAGTGTCTTACATATGATTGAATTAAGGAATAACACTAGATACCTATATGTTTATTGATTCCCCTTACCATTCTAGTAGGTAATTGGGGTTACATTTCCATGCATTTCATTCCTGGTGTGAAAAATGTCCCCAAATTTACATACATAGATATTAAATCATTTTAGATGAATAAAAATATAATAAACACCAAACATGTGATGGTTCAGAGTTTATAGAGATTAGATATACAATATCCATATTTTATGGAAGATATTCAACATCTCCCATAATGATATTCTAGCGTAGTAATCATTTTAAGAATACCTACTAAATCATTCTTCGTATCCTTTTGAATGAAACATAATAAAATGGTGACCTCAGATACTTAGTGATGGTGAACAAGGGATATATCAATCATATCATAATCAAGAGGGAATAAGAAAAAAAACCTAAAAATTTAAATTAAATCCTTATTATTTCAATATCATGATATTGTTTCATGAATGAAATCATATATGCTCATATATAATCAAATAACATATTCCATGAGAGGATAACATACTAAAATGTCTTATGGAATAGATATAATTATAGAAAATAATTTCCATATTTTTCAAGGATAATGGTCAAGACTGTCATAGTGAATAATCTCCATTACTAAACTGGGGTCACTCTCTATTCTAACAATATAATACTGAATTGGGTTTACATCTCATTTCAACACTTTATTATTGAACTGTGTCCACTCCTCATTCTATTCATATCTATCTAATGGGATATAAATCTTCACCCAATGAATTGGAGGTAGATATATGTCCCACCAATCACATAATTAAAACCATACAAATTTGTGTAAAATGAACATAAATAGTCAACCATATCATAGTTGGTGGTATAAAATGGGTTTCATGGACATTTAATAATAACATAACTCATGAAAAAGAGACAAAATTCCTAAACAACATACCATCGTAACCCTAAACCAATAAGGGAATGAATAAGAATAGTATATTATTATCATAACCTGTTAAAACATAAGTAACATAAAAAAATGTAGTCATAGAAGGAAAAATATTTTTTCATATCACTAAAAACAATTCCCCTGGAAAATATCATTTTCATTTTTTAATTTAAGGCAACAAAAAATGATTTTTTTTGTAAAGAACCTTGTATTCATGTCATGGATGCTACATAACATTAAATAATCCGAAAATCGAGAAATTTTGATCCTTCTATATAAGTTAATATAGAATTCATTTAGAATTTATGAAAAAAATCATAGAGATACTTTTTTTAAAAATGAAAAAAATATTATTTTTGAATTTTTTTTAAAAGTTAAACATGGTTAAAAATGATGTTAAACAGCAGAAAAACGCTATTTTGAATTTTTTTTAAAAACATGTTTATGTCAGACAATCATTACTCAAATCTTAGAAAAACATTAACAATATAGAATAATGATTAAATAAAGAAATATACCATTATCACTTTGTAATATGTCTAATTGGATGACCTAGGTAATAAATAAAATAATATGGATATTTAAATATCATAATATTATTGATAAGAATCATAAAATAAATTTATGGAATTATATACACCACTGAAAATAAGTATCTATTTCTTATGTAATGTGTCCTATATAAATAAAAGTGATACACAATATCATACCTAAAGTATTAAATTAATTTCATCATGTTGAAACCTCATGTATAATTATTATAAATTTATTATAATTTTATTTTATAACCATATATATCATATCATTTATGATTTTCTTATAATATCTTGTCACTTGTTTATTAAATTGGATCATGCTTCCCTCCTTCTACTTTGTTTCTCCTATGTATCCATTAGGAGAATTCAAGCCATTTTATGGAGAAAAAAGTGAATGAGAAACAACTTCAAAAACTAGTTTTTCTATATCCAGTTCAGTGAATTCTTGAGTAGAAGTATGTAACACTCTTATATTCCATTTTAGGGAGAAATCATCATCAATATCAGCTAAGACAACTCTCTCAACCATAGGGGATGTTCAGTCCTGAGAAAATAATCTTAACAAAGATTCCATAGTGGTTTAATACCTTTTGATTGGAACACACAATGTCATGGGAATTATAGATATAATTCTTTGATATCATAATATCTAATTGGGTATAATTTTTTTTACAATCATTGGCCTATGAATTTTTATCCTTTAATGGATTGAAATGGTGATTCAATTCATAGGGACACACCATTCTCAACATCAAAATAATATAACTACAACACCATTTCCTTTTACTAGGTTCATAATTGGAGACAAGTAAATAGTAAAATCCTCCCCACATATGGATTCTTTTTAAATCATAGATTCCCAAAACACTTGAGAAGAGTAAAAAGTTCATGGGAATTCCATATCTTATATCTAGATGGCTAAAAAAATATGTAAATTCCAGAATTTTGACAGATGTAGAATCATTCATCAATTTTATCCTAAATTACTATAAGATGTACCATTGTACATCATTTAATGATTTAATTTGGGGTAGAATCATTAGAATACAAGAGACTTATTTGTTGGCTAGAATAAGAAATTTTCAAAGAAAAATCTATTTTCATGCCTTTTTTCATGATGTCACATCATAAAATGGACATACTATGTCTTTCTCCCACAAGAATATAAATCTCAATATCACATTTAAAATCCATGAAATTAGATAATCCCTAAATATTTCCATAGTATTTATCTAGATCTCCCAATACCTTCTCTATATAAATCCCAATAATTTATTAAAAATGAATAATTTGTAATAATAAGTAATATTACATTATAAATAACAATAATTAATTAAAAATTTATAATTAATTTTTAATAATTAATAGTAAATAAATAATGTAATTAATATTTATAAATTATTATTAATATTAATTAATAACAATCAATCAAAAAAAATTAATTTGTATGGGTTATCACCCCCTTTTTATTAAACAAGGAAAAATATCTTTTCAACTAGGTTGATAGGTAACCCTTACATGACCTAAAACCCCAATTGTTCAAAGACTATTGCAATTTGATAGCATTAAGACCATATGACATGAAAGATTAATGATTAACCCAAATACCCATGTTGAGTAGATAAACTTCACATGATGAAACTAGTATTCTTGATGTGGTGCCACCCCCCACCAGTAACTGTTACTTCATTGATTGGCCATAAAGATAGGGGAGAACACCCATCTTTTAATCACATATGGGTAGTTGGTTATATGACAGGTGTTATCCCACACATCGCTATAATGAGTTGGCCACCCAATAACTCCTACATGAAATCAGGCCACAATGTCAACCAATATGCACTGGTTGACCAGTCTGTTTGTCAACATTAAAATGATGTGTCACCCCCTTTTCTTGAACCATCACAATTTACCACCCTTTGAAATGCCCTGGAAAAGCACCCCTCAACTCCAAGAAGTTATATGGATGATTGAAATGTGCCAACACACACATATTGCTATTTCGAGTTCCCCACCCAAAAAATACTTCATGGAGAAAAGATGCACTACCTTGCCTGATGCACTATAATGATCGACCGCCACACCACATGACATGTTTACCCATGGAGTCCTGGAGGCTATGTTGCCCAAAAGCCTAAAGTGGCCTAAAGTCCTTTTTTCCCAAAGGTCCTGACCTTTTCCTCATAGGATCAATTTGGTCGGATAACTCTACTGTAGTAGTAACAACTACAAAAAACTATCATTAATAAAATTTAATTTTAAACGAAATTTTTTAAACTATGTTATCAGCAATACAAATAATAAACCATATTATTAGTAAAATAGTTATAATTTAGCTAAATTAATTAATAAAAATTATGAAAAATAATAAATAATAATAATTAATAATTATGAAATGATAAATAATTTTATTTATTAATTAATAAAAAAATTATTAATAAACTTTAATAATAAGTAATAATAATTAACAACAATTATTAATAATCTAAAATTTAATTAATAATAATTATTAATATTAATTAATAATAATTAATAATAATTAATTATTAGTAGTAATAATTCCTAATTATTTACAACAATTATTAATAATAAGAAATAATTTTTTATAATTTTTAATAAATACGGACAGTTAATAATAATTTATTATTAATTAATTTTAAAATATTAGTTACAATTATTAACATGTAATCAATAATAGTTAGATAATAATTAATAATTAATAATTATTCATTATTGAATACTAATTAGTAATTTTAAGTAGTAGTTACTACTAATTATTTATAAATAAAATTAATTAACATTTAAATATTCTTAGTTATTACTAATTATTAATTATATAAATAATTATATTAGTAATTATATTAGTAATTATATTATATATTATATGAGTAATTATATTATATTTAATAATTATAAAATAATTAATTATATTATTAGTTATTGTTTATTTATTATTATAAAAATTATATTAATAATATTAATAATTTATAATATATATTACCAGTTAATAATATTATTAATTATTAACTATTTTTATTAGTGATTAATGATAAATTATTAACAGTTATTATTATTAATTTTTACAAATTACAAATTATTAATTGTTAATTTTTTAAATAGGTTGGGGGAACCCCCCCCCCCCCTTAATATTAAGCAAAAGATTTTCTCATTTTAACTATTTTTTGTTGTATCCCAAACATAACCCAAAGGCCCATTGGATTAATTTTCCATCACAATTTGATGGCTCGAATAATCTTTGGCTTGAAATATTAAGATGATGACATGAAGGCCCAATCAAATCATATTTACCTCAAATCATGATCCATGTATTCTCACAACAACACCCCTACCATCAACCATTGTATTGAACAACCCCATTATAAATTCATGATTTAGAACCACTCTTAAACATATGTCTGGGTTGAAGGTTTGATGATATGATTTAGCACACTCATAACTCTTTCGAACCGCCCACCAAGCAACACATGTATGTCTCCATGCCATGTTTCACGCCATGATGCATCATTTTATGTATATGGTCATAAAAATTCAAAAGATGTGAACAACCACTACTAATAACAATCATGTTGTGTTGTTTTATACATCTTCATGGAAGAGAAATCCTCTTCCACGTGCGGTTAGATGGATATTTGATAAGTGCTAACGCTCCTATCGCTCTTTCAAACTTTCCACCAGACAATGCTAAGTGGAGTCAAGGTACACTACCTACCAAGATTTCTACACCAATCATAGGGTTTGTATAATTCTATTACTCCTTTCATGTACCCCATTAATAGTTATTTTTTTCAACATCCTTGTTTTAGAACATTTGCGGGCTTCTCAAATATGGGGATATTTAATTGAAGAAAAACATAAATTTCAATTATGTATGGTTCTTTGGAATAATGGAATTTGAGTTTAAATTTTCATAAAGGATTTTAGAGTTCTTTGGAGTCTATAGAACATCAGATTAGGGTTTCTGTGTTTTCCAAAAAAATCTGTACTTTTTACAGTCCACAAGATAATTGCACATCAGGTAAGTAGTAAAAGTCGTGTATTTGTTGAGGGGTAGATGTTGTGAACTGATTCAGGTCATCGATGGTTTACATGTCTAGAAACAATTTCAAATCGTGCAATGGTCGACGTATATATATCTAATCTTGGCTGAAACGTTTTTCATTGGTTATTTTTTATTATGAATTACACAGTATGAACTGGTTACGTGTTTTTCACTAATTAGGATATCTCATTTTTATTGTATTTTTTTTTGTGTTTATTTATTTCATTCTACCATTGATCCACCCATATCACATAATATTGCACTCCATGGGATTTTTGGTGATCCCCTCCCTTCAGAAATTATTTATTCATTGTTTTCCTCCTATAGTGGTTTTGGTGAGCTACTCTGGGAAAGCATTCATTCTTCCCTTGATTGTTGATGGCTGTGGAACTGGAGTTGTCCACATATAAGTTTTAGATTCATGTTTTTATAGTGTCTACTATCGATCCTTTTTTATTTTTTTGATGTGCATTTACTTTTAAAGGACGATCTATTAATTTCGAATCACTATTGTCAAATGTGGATAGGATTATACTATTTTGAGGATGGTGATTCTATAAAATTGATTAATTAGAGGGATTTATTGCCAGTGATTATAAATTCTTTTGGGTTGTTCATTAAAATCGAAGTGAATTGAATTTTTAATGGTTTTTTTTGGAAAAATAAATTTTTTTAATGTGTTTATATTTTAGAAAAGAAATTATTTTTTACAAAAATGCATTTTTAAACTCTATAGTCGAATGAATTATCATATACTTTTTCATAAATTTTTATCATATTTTTTATCTAATTCATTACAATTTTGACATTGGGAACCATGAGTGGGTCAGGAAGTAGACATAGTAAACCTTAGTGTTAGTAGAACCATCAGTCGTTTTTTTATATCAACAAATTGTGGAAGGATGTAATAATGGGTTGATCCAATTTTTATCCTTTTTAGGATTATTTTATGTCTAGAATGTATCTTCCCATAGAATAGATCACAAATTATATCATTCTTTATCATTTACGTAATTTTATCAAATTAAGATTATTTTCATGGATGGTTTCTCAAATGTTTTTTATGTGGTTTTTTACATGGACTCACATGATGGTATTTCATAGCTACATGTTTAATTTTTGTACCTTATGATGTATAGATATTATTTACCATTTAAACACTTCTACATTTCATATTAATGTATTTATGAATATGAAAGGATTCTATGAAAAAATAATGGGAAAATGATTTCCAAATGGTTATTAATTTTTATTAAATTGATTTGTAAACATATATTCATTTTTATATTGATATATTTTTAATTATTTATATTAGAATTTATATAGTATTTTTTTGGTATCCTACTAGGATGTGTTTTAACAATGTATTTTTCCATATGGTTTGTTGTAAATGTTGTATTCTGGGATACAAGTAATGTTATGGTCATCTTGTTTCATGTTGGATTATATTATTTTCACTTCATTTGGTTCAGGTTGGTTAGTCTATTATGGATGGTCACATGGAGAATAATGGACTTGTCTGATTCCTACCTTTTAATTTTATACTTTTCTTTCTTGGATTGTTTGAATCTACAATGTATCGATTTTTAACACATTATAATATTATTTTATGTATTTATTTTGTTATATCATGAATTATTTTTGATATATATGTTATACAATTCCCCTATGATGGACCAGATCAAATTGATGGTTTCGTTGATCTAGGCTAGTTAGTTACAAATCAGTATCAGATGGAACTATTAACCCAATGTGTGCTAACACTACAAATGTTTGGTTCTCTCTCCTAGGTTGATAATAGTAAGGACTATTAAAATTCAGATAGTAAGTATAGAAAAGGGGCATGGTCAGCTCACATCTGCAACAAAATCCATGTTATCAAGGTTGGTTAGGAATTTTTATAGGTTTCAAGACATTGATTTTGATTTCATTTGAATGTATTATTTGTGAAATTTATTTAAATAGACTTATACCTTCATAATGTGTATTCTTTTTTCACTATAATTGTTAATTGATGAAAATTGATAATGATTGAAGGATTTGATATTGATACGTGATATTGTTCCTATGATTTGGGAATTTTCCCTGGACTAATTGCATATTGTCTTTTGTTTATAAAAAAATGACTACAAGAGGTGCTATTATAAATATAAGAGATGAAGATATGAGGCAAGTTCTATAGATTAATACTCCAGTGGAACACTCTTTTGTTGAATTTATAATCGTCACTATTCATATTATTTTTCCAGTGGTTTTCAGGATCCCATGATGTGTGGTCGATCATGGCTCAATATTTAATAAGTATCATCCAACGATCCTCCATGGAGACAAATACCAACATGATTCTAGAGAGTTTATTAAGAATATATATATGATATTCAAAATCGTGAATACTCTTGGTGACTCTGTCATTGTTTTTTTTGCATAAATTCTCAAGGGTTAGAAAAGGATATGTTGGAACTAAATTTTGAAAGCTATGTTTCATGATTATCTTACCAGGATTCATTCAAGAGAATATTTAATAATTAGTTTTTGCATAAGACATTATGTGTAGAAAAGACTCATGAGTATGTGACCTTAAAGCATGGGGATCATACCATTCTAGATTTTTCATCCTATATTGATGATTTTGTGCATTTTGAATTACAAAATCTCAAAAATTAATACCTTAAGTTAGATAGGGTTGAGTTTGATTGTGGCTTGAAAACCAGTCTATGTTGATTCTCATGTGCCTTCCGACCATTTTAGAAGTGATTGAAAAATATTTTTTAGTTAAGGAAGACGTATCTATGATCATAGGTCTGTTTGGAGCTTTACTTTGTGTTTTTAGCAAGGGTTTATCTCTTTTTCAGAAAAATAATGACAAGAGTTGTCAGATTTCCATAGGAGTAGTTTTGGGGGCTTCGACTGGATAGAGGATGGTTATTCTATCCATTTATATGGAGTGGTCATAAAAAGAATAACTGTGTGGAGGCTCCCAAGAATTTTTATATTTGTGGATGATCATTCCATCTAAAATTTTATTTGACATGACATCTCAATACCGAATGGCATGATCCAGATTCACTCTGGGATCACCATTTAATCCTTATAGTTCTAAGGGTGGTGTCTCATATCCTTAGGATATAAGGGATGTTCATGTGGGAGTGAAATATTAGGTATTATCTAAGATTAGACGTCTATATATAGTAGACTATTCAACATATGAATCTAAAGAAGGTCCAACTATAGTTAGAGGTACATAATTTATTTGAACTTCTAGGGTGATAGATTTGAATAATATAGGTGGTACTCATTATTTCATATCATAAATGTTAGATGATGTGTTGGGATTTAATTTGGAGATTATTCCATTCCTTTTGGATCAATCCATTTCTTTAGGAATGATACCTGAACAAGGTTTTAAGTGTTCAGTGTGTCAGGGGATGATAATTGATTTTAAGGTAGAGTGGCACCTCTTAGTTAATGAAAATGACATCTTCTATTTGATTACTGGAATGTATTGAATGATCAATGTTAATTCATAGATAGCCAGTTATGACTATCATGTATAGTTTTATCTTCTAATTGGTTTTCACAAGATATTTTGGTTAACTGGGACTCTATATCAGGAAGGTAGAAGCCTTTTGTTCCATATGGGGGGTTATCTCATTAAAATTTTCAGAGATCTTTATTGATGAAATTAACCATTTTCGGGGTAGTAAGATTTAGATAGTGGTGTGTGAATACTCCGGGGTTACTCCATTTAAATTTATAGATTACCACCATATAGTGAGGTTTAGTTTACTACCATCTCCCAGATACAATACCCATATCTATTATATCTTACCAAATTGCACCAACTGGGTTTGTGGGACTTCAGGTATAGATTGAGAACATAGATGATAAGTGACTAATTCATCCTAGAATATCACCATGGACTCCACCATTCCACTTTTCTATGAGGGGAGATATGATCCCCAGAGTATATATTTACAGTCGGAAGTTATATTAGGTCACCCTCAGGAATGAAATTTAAATTTCCTAGAATTAATAATACGCTTGATCATCTAAGATGGGATAATTGGATTTCATATATGAAAAATTATTTAAGGTACCATCAGATGAGAGTTTGAAAGGATGATATGAAAAACAAAAATTTTCGGTGTTGGTATAAGGATATTTTGTTACTAGTAATTCAATTTGGACTAACTAACACACATGTGGTATATAAGGTATTGATGAAACTAATAACTCATAAATTCTTGAGATCTTTATTTTGTGTTCATGTATTATTTTTTTTAATCCATGCTAAAGGGGGAGTTAGAGGACCATTTGGATATAATTTTTTGGACCTAGAAGAAACATTTTATATCTTATAAGCATTCCAAATGTGAGTTTTTGATTAAATAAGTAATGTTTATTGGACATGTTATATCTGAGAGGCATATATTAATTAATGCATAAAAGTGACAAGTAATTATGTCTTGGTAGAGGCCCATAAATATGTTTGATATCTGAATCTTCTTGTGATTTTCTAGTTATTACAGGCTGATTGTTTTGGACATCTCTTATATTGCATCTCATATGACATATTTAACCCATAAGGGTGTAATGATTGAGTGGAAATACAAGTTTCAAATATATTTTTCATAACCAATGAATTGATTGAATTGAACTCTAGTTTTTATTCATTCGTAACCTAGTTCCAGTTATGATGTTTTTGGTTATGCTTCTAGAATAGTTTTGGGATGTGTCTTAATGTAGGGGAAATAGTCAGTGGCCTAGGGAACTATCTAGTTAACCTCTCATAAGAATAACTACCATACCCACAATCTGGAGTTTATAACGGTTATGCATATACTCAAAACATTGAGTAATTATTTCTTGGAGGAGTGATTCATAGTATACTCTAATTAAAACAACCTAAATTATATTTCTAGTTGGAAGGATCTATACATACGATAGGGACCCGGGATGGAATACCATTAGAATTTTTATTTTTATATTTCATATAATTCTAAAAAAGTAAATGTGGTTGTCAATGCATTGGGTGGGAAATTACCGACACATTTTATGAAAGAATCAATGGAATAGGGGAATCTAATGAGTTTTTCTGATGAGATGACTGTGGAAATTAAATAGGTTGGCATGAAGGTGTTGTTGGATTCCATAAAATCCAACTCATCTTTCTATGAGTTGGTTTGAATCATGAAGGATATAGCCATTGAGTTTCAATTCTTTAGGAAATAATTTTATTGTGTGGAGACCTTGTGTGATTTGTATTATCTCCCAGAGGATATTTGATCATTCGTTGATGGTTGGTTGTTCTATTTTCCTTGAGTTAGGAGTTTGTGGATAGTGTACATCATTAATACAAGTCTATGCACCCAATCATTTTCAATATGTATCATTATTTGAGATATCAGTATTGGTGGCTAGAGATGGGGTGGTCAATTGTGTATTTTGTCACAAAGTGTCTTACTTATCAATGAATTATGGAGTAACACAAGATACTTATAGGTTTATCGATTCCCTTTCCTGTTCTAGAATAAAAGTGGGATTAGATTTCCATGCATTTCATTCTGGTTTTGTATAATGTCCCCAAATTTTCATACAGAGAAATTACATCATTTTAGATGAATAAAAATATAATACACACCAAACTCGTAAAGGTTCAGAGTCTATGGAGATTAGATACACAGTCTCCTTATAATAAGGAAGATATTTAATATCTCCCATAATGATATTCCAACATAGTCATCTTTATAAGATTATCTACTAAATCAATATTCAAATCCTTCTGAAAGAAATAAAAGAAAATGGAGAGCTCAGATACTCAGAAAGGTAGAACAAGGGATACACCAATCATAACATAATCATGAAGGCATAGGAACATAAACACAAAAATTTAAATAAAATTTTCCATATTTCAATATCATGATATTGTTTAATATTTCAAATCATATATGTTCATATATAATCAAATAATATATTCTATGAGAGCATAAAAAAATAAATTGAATTATGGCATACAAATAATCATAGAAAACCATTTTCATATTATTCAAGGATAATGGTCAAGACTATCATAGTGAATAATCTTTATTACTAAACCGAGTTCACTAACCATTATAAGACTATAATACTGAATTGGGCTTACATCTCATTACAACCCGATATTACTAAAAGATGTACACTCCTCATTTGAGTCAACTATATCTAATGGAATATAAATCTTCACCCAATTCATTGGAGGAAGATATAGGTCCCACCAATCACATAATGAAAACCATACATATGTGTGTAACATGAACAAAAATAATCAATCATATTATAGTTGATGGAATAAAATGGGTTTCATAAACATTTTATCATAACAAAACTCATGAAAAAGAGGCTGAATTCATAAAAAATATGCAATCGTAACCATAAAATAATAAGAGAATGAATAATAATTTTATCCTTTTATCATACCATGTTAAAATATAAGTAACATAAAACAGTGTAGTTAAAGATGGAAAATTATTTTTTCATATCTCTAAAAATATTTCCTTTGGAAAATATCATTTTCATTTTTTAATGTAATGCAACTAAAAAAGGAATTTTTTTTTGTAAAGAACCTTGTACTATTGTCAAGGAAACTTCATAACATTAAAGAATCATGTGGTCCGGAATTTTTTTTTCCTTATAAATAAGTTAACATAACATTCCTTTCATATTTATGACAAAAATAATAAGATCCTTTTTTAAAAAATGATAAAAATATTATTTTAGAAACATTTTATAAAAAGTCAAACATTTACTAAAAATGATGTTAAACAGCAGAAAAACCCATTTTTAAATTTTTTTTCAGAATACATGTTTAAGAAAGACAAAAATTACTCAATATATACTAAAACATTCACACTCCCGAATAATGATTTAATAACGAAATAAACCTTTATAACATTGTAATATGTCTAACTGTATGACCTAGGAATTAAATAAAATTATATGGATATTTAAATGTCAAAATATTTAGGATAATAATAATAAAATAAATTTATGGAATTATATACACCACTGAAAATTATCATGTATTTCATAAGGAATGTGTCCCATTGAAATAAAAGTGATACAATATATCATACCTCAATTATTAAATTAATTTTTTCACGTCTAAACTACTTGTATAATAATTATAAATTTATTATATTTTTATTTTATAACCATATATATCATATCATTTATGATTTTCTTATAATATCTTGTCACCTATTTATTAATTCTTTTATAAAAATCACTATTATGGGTGATAACAACTTCATTTCCAAGCATGTTTTAGATTGGTAGTCTCGATCCTTAATTATTCATCAGTGTCCCACAATTATTTTAATAATGTTTTTAACATCATATATATTATTTAGATTAATCATTATAATCATTCATAAAAATTATCAATAAAAAGATGAATTACACCATTCATGGAGACAGTTGGTCGTACATACACATGAATGATGTTTCCATTTCTCATCCAATTAAATGAAAGAATGGTAAATAATAATACACGTTATGAAAAACAATATTATGTTTTATATATAATAAATGTTAATAAAAATCAACCTTATTAACATCCATGTGAAATATAACTGAAAATGAATCACATTACATCATGGAGATGATAGTCTATATGTATGTAAGAGTGACATTGTCATTTCAAAAAATATTCAATGATGATATGGTAGATACAATATTATTATAAAATAGGTATACATATATTATAGATATATTATATATTCACTAATCCCATCATTATTCCCATCCATATAATATGGTTATGAAAAATTAATTTTAGTGCAACATAGAGACGAAAAGTTGTACGTACTCATGATTGATAAATTCACATGTTGTTTTATGTGAAAGAGAATGTATAATGTTGTTTTAATGACAATAATAATATTTAAAAATATGTATGATACTAAATATATTAATTTAGTATAAACCTAAAATATTTAGTGGAGGTAAGGAAGATTATAAAATGAAAGTGATCAATTGTAGCGATTAGCTCTTCTTCAGAATGTCTCATTTGAATTTCGTGAAATGGGATATGAGGATGATATTTTGAGAAGGATAGAACCTCTAAAACGTTCCTAGGTTTTATTAGAATACAAATTTGGATGGTATGGTCTATATATAATAATCAATGTGTTTTGATGAAGTTAGGGAGGATGTGTCTATTTATAATTTAAGTGAGGGGGTATTTTGGATGCTCCCAAAATATTAAATTAATATAAATTAATTTCCAATTAAAAAAGTTTCAAATGTGAGTTTTTTGGAATATATGATTAGTATTTGTTAAAATACACCCAAAAAATATTTTTTTACAATATTACGTAACATTATTATTCATGTCATATAGTTTTAAGCATTTTTAACCCTTTTATCAGTTTCCATGACAACATGGATTTTACTACTTATGTGTGATAATTTTTACTATATAACGCCAAAATACAAATAAAGGGATCACTGATGACATTTTAAACATTATAAAAATCATTTTTTAAATTATAGTTACTTAGTATTTTTAAATTATTTAATAAAATATAGTTTATTTTAAAATTTATTCAATCTCAATCATGACACTAATCATTACATTGAATTATTATAATATCAGCACCAAAAGATATCATCAAAAAAATTAATTATATATATATATGAGGTAATGATAATGCAAAAAATTCTGGGATGACATTAATAATCTAAATTTATATTCATTTTAATATTTTGAAAATCATTTATTTTATATTTCCATTAATGTAATAATTATTTCATCATCATTGTGTAAATTTTTTTTTGTAATTATTTGTTCTATAAAAAGTATAAATAAATTACCATAGTGTAGATAAATATTTTATATTCAAAATAAATATTTATAGTAAATTTTATTTTCTGGACAACGTGAGATTATAAATGTATATGTTATTCAAAACAGGAATTTGAAGTATTTAACATTTCATTAAATAAAATAACATAAATATCATAATCTCACCCACGGGGCTGCAAAAGTCAAAAATGAATTTTTATGACCAATATAATTTTATTATGATAAAATTGGCTATTTGGATTCTTTCATAACCGAACATTTTTCCCATGTTGACACTTAAGACATATTAAGATAATGACACAGACATTTTATGACTTTCATGGATTTAAATATTATATAAGTAATTTTTATGCAAATGTTTCAACTAAAAAATTCAATTTAGATTCATAGGTGATATGTTTATAATTACCTTCTTCCGAATTTTTTAGGTTTTAGGGTAATTTTTCAGTCCTTATCATTTTGTTTTAAACTAAATTATTCAACTTAAACATTATAGTGGAAACATAATTCACCATGGTTACTGTTAAAACTAGAAAAGAATAAATGGGGGATACATAGTAAAGTTTTACACTAAAAATACAATTTTAAATCCTATTTAAAAAATTTAAACATATAAATTTTATATAATAATTTAAAATAAAACTGTTAAAATTCCATGAAAAATAGTTATTTTCCAGAAAAATTCCTTTATTAAACATAAATTTTTATATAATAAATTAATGCAGAAAATCCACATAAAACCCATAATCGTACTAATTAAAATAAAAATTAAATATGTAAAATTTTAAAATAATCCATAACAAAATTTTACATGGTAAATACATCAAAAATAAATTACAGTTTTAAATTAAAATCAATATTTTTCAATATTTTAGGGAGAATAAATGTTTTAGAAAATTATTTTACAAAATTTATATAATTTTTAAATTATAAATTGGAAAAATGAAATTTATTTTTTCAAATAAATTTTCCTGAAACTCTAGTAATAAAAATTAGAAAAACTCATTTTTTAAAAAATTTATTTTTGTAGAATTATGTGAACTTACTAAAAATTGTTTCTTCATTTTTATATTCACTAACCAATAAATTCATATTTAGTTTGACCATTATATTAATTTCAAACTTTAGTTATTAAAATTTATTCATACTAATTTAAGTTCAAGGTTATAATTGGAATATATTATTTTATAGTTCCTCTAAATTTTCTATTGCATGCAATGAAATCTATCAATGAAATCAAATTATTTAAAGATCCATTTCATAAAATCCATGAAGTGTTAAATTTTATCTGCCTTAAAAAAATTTCTCCCACAAAATTTACCTCAACCATCGATGGTTTTATTATGTGATAATTTATTTATAGAAACCCACATATTAAAAATAAAAAAAATAAATTTCAATTAATAATGGGATGATGAAAACATAAAGGTTACCAGATGTAATGCATTACTAGGTTCCTCAAAAGAGAAATGTTAAAATTTGGATTTGGAAGGGAAAAATAATCCCAAAGAACTAATAGAGAGTAACATATAATATGGTAAAGATAAAGTAAATGAACACAAAACCATATACCATATTATTCTAAAAAGTTTCACTGATATCATCAAAAATGATGATCATAGGATTAAATTTTATTTCAAAATAGATTCGGAAAATATATTTACATGATTTCATTACATTAGTACAATCTGACTGTCTGAAAAATACCTTGTTTATTGAAAATAGGAATAATTTAAATTCCAAATTAAGGGGGATAAAAATGATGAATCCCAAGGGAATCCCATTGTTAAATGTTATTAAAATATTATGTAGTAACCTAATAAAAAATACATTGTTCTAGGCTCTTCAGGGTACCCTAGACTAGATAGATAATTTTTACCAAAATTACCTTCCTTCTATGTACATTTGACCATAATGTTCTGATCTAGGAGACGTATAAATTTCTTAATAGGGTATGTTAGGTCACATTGATGACTCATTTTACGTTGGAGAAACTCAACTAGCACATTAGAGTTAGATTTAACCTCTATAATATTGATATTTAAAATATTTCAAAATTTAAACTACCCACTATTTCTATTTCATCATCCTGAATATGGTATCCCATACAATAGAAAGAACTAACTCAGAAATGTACTGAGCCATTTCCATCACGAACAAGCCCACCTCCTATCATATTTCCTTTCTGGAAAAAGCCATCAACATTGTGCTTTAGCCCATATGTAGGAAGATGCCACCTGACCCATGTACCAATTCTGCTCCATTAACCTTCATATGTAGGAGGATTCAACCTTACCCACATACCCATTATGCTCATTTTACCTTTATCAACTTTAATAACTATAGTGGACATATCTTTAAATGTTTCAATATTCCATAATACCATTAAATTTCTTATACACTACTAATATTCAATAATAATACATAAGAACACAATAATTCCACCACTTCAATGTTATACTCCAAATCTCCAATACTGGGATCATGATATTTCCATTTTTATTGTATTTCCGGAGTTGTTTTCCTCAATCATCGTCAATAACCCTTGGATTTTGGAATTGGTTTGCATAATGAATCATTTCCCTAAATTTGTAGCATCTACGTGTGGGAGGTAAAATCTATGAAACCTTATCTCTATTCGCATCATTGTCTACTTATTCCCATTAATCTTATATTAAATTTCTTGATTACCTCCCCTTCCATAGTGCAAAAATTTACTTTTCCCCTTAAGATACACCCCTCAATGTTTATTTCCATATTTTTATCATAATGGAAAATTTGTCGTCTTATATCTATGGTTTCTATACTTTCCTTTTTAATTCCATTTTTTCAGGTCAAAAGCATGAGATTTATTTGTAACACCATTTTTAATCCCTGCCATAAGGTCTCATTGTGGAATTTCCTCATAGCTAACAAAGTATATTATGGATAAAGCCCTTTAAAGATTGATATTAAGTGACAGAAGAATAAGTCAATCATAATTTCATGTTTGATGATAATACCAAAAGCATACCACACATGTCTTATAATCATTACCTCATTGAAACCAACAGATTCATCATAATCTAGATTTATCTCAAGAAACTCCACTATTTTCGTATGAAGAATACAAGAAATGTACTCATTAATGAACAAGTTTTTGAAATCATCATATTCCATTGAGTCAACTTCATCATGTTTCCTCTTTTTCGTGATATGATTTAACCATTGATATGATTCACTATCCAAATACTATATTTCAAAATTTAATATCTCATTTTCTAAACATTAGAGAACTGGAAATATTTTTTAGTTGAACTCATCCACTGATCTGCTACTAGTGGATCAGATGTCCCACTGAAGGAAGGTGGATTCTGCTTCATGAAGTACTCAACCAAATGTTTTTCCATTCATAGTTCATTTTTATGAATATAATTATTCATTGATTGAGAAAGTGGTTTTTAATATAAATAATATTACTTATTCCTTCACCAAAAATATTTTGTTGATCAGGAGGGAAATAATTTAATTGCTTATTGCATTCATTTAAAACACGCTTCCTTCAGGATCAAGTCCTTGACAATATCCAACAAGTATAGTGTGATAATAACTTATCATAGTCGGTAAAAAAATCATCATGATATATGATTACTAAATCATGAAAAATTATTTATATTTAATGAAAATTTAGATTTCAATCTAGCTCATCCATGATCATTATCAAAATTTAGGTTATTATTCTATAATAAATCGTATCCCTCTGGTTTTCATTAAATTATTCTAACCATAATCCATAATGATTGTGAAAATACTTCTCTGATACCAACTATAATGACCAAATCATTTTTTACATAGATATTAAATCCTTTTATATGGAAAATAATATAATACATTCCATTACCATAATGGTTTATAGTGTTTAGATATTAGATATAAAAACTTATTATTTTATGAAAAATCTACAACATCTCTTATAAATATCATTCCACTTTGTAAAATTCATATGAATACCTTCTAGAAAGTTTTTTATTATCCTGGGGAAAAGAAACATATGAAAATGGTGGGATTAGATGATTAGTAAGGGAAACAAATATGATATGAATCATTAAACAAACATAAGGTCATAATAACATAAACATAATATCTTAAAATTATATTTTCAATATCAACGATCATAATATAATGTCATTGAATAAATCATAAACGTTTATAAATAATTAAACAACATATTCCATGAGATAATAGAAGAAGACATTGAATTTTTTAATTCAAAAAAGCATATAAAATTATTTACATATTAGTAAATGAACACTTCTAAGAACATAATAACAGATAATGTCTTTTAAAGAACTGGGTTCGCTCCATGTTATATCACGGTTTAACTAAACCATGTTTACTTTTCGTTCCAGTATTGTATTATTGAACAGATTTCACTCCACATTAATTTCCTATATATCACATGAGATATAAATCTTTACCCAATGTATATGAGCAAAGATATTGGTCCCACCCTTAATATAATGAGATATATATATATCTGTGCCACATGAACTTAAATCGGTCATCATATTGGAATCCATGGAAATAAATGGGCTTCATAAAACTAAAATCATTGGATATAATAATTTTTTTTCACTTTTTTCCAATGGAACCATATCTGTTGGTAAAAGGTTATTTTATGTTCAAAAATCTTTTTTCCAATTTATATGTCCCTATCATTTATCATTCGATAAACACACTTTCAGTAAATGTTTTTTTGTGATGGATAAAATAATTCTCTAAAAATTATAATAATTCAAATAGATAATATATAGGATTGTTAAAGTTGTTATAAATAGTTTAAAAAGAGATATTTTTTTAAAAATTATATTAGAAATATTTAATATTTAATTATAAATAACATTAGAATAAAAATTATAAATTTGTATTTCTAATAATATTTCATAATTCATATATTAAGTTATCATAATATTGAACTTAAGATGATTTTCACACATGTTAAAAAATTTAATCATTTTAATAATGAAATTTAATTAAAAAATAATGTTCCTCAACTTGATCCCACCCCCCAAAATATCCACCCCCATCACCAGGGACCAGCTAGAGAGTAAACCCCATCACTCCATGCCAGGGACTAGCAAGTGAGTCTACTCCATCAGTCTAGGCTTGAACTAGGTAGTGAGTTAACTACAACACAACATGATAAGGACCCACACCAAGGAGTATCCAATGAGTCAGCTCTATCCAACGAGTTAGCTCTTTCACTCAATGAAAAATATTACACCAGGTACTATCCATCAAGATGGATCCAACACATTATCCACAATAAATTTCTCTTACACGTTAGTTATTATTTTCTTGGTTCACACTGGTTGTTGGAAAGACCTAATCATCCATAATCCTACACACATCCCCTTTTATAGACTTGTGGATGAAAGCCATTCTTCCCAAATATAACATTAACATTAAAAAGATTCAAATTTTTTAAATGCTTATTATTAATGTATCAAAACAAATTAGTAAATTGAATATTTTTTTGAAATATTATTAATAATCTAATTACTTTTTTGCCTATTTATTTTAATATCTAACATAACAAACACATACTCGAAAAATATATTTTCAACATTTTTAAATTAATCATATAAATAATATGGATAACTTAAAAAAATAATTTCACATACAAAAAATGAGATCAAAAGTCAATAAGAAATAAGATAGTGAAAAAATATAGCTTATAGTACAGAAAAACCTCAATTTGGACCTTATAGAAGAATCCATGACTAATGAAGAAATGACGACTAAATAAGTTGGGGAATAGATTGTAGCCTAAAGTACATAAAAACCTTAGTTCATGACTAAATTAGGTGTGAAGTGAGACCTCAGTTCTTGTATAATAATACTACATACTGTACAGGTTTATGGAAATATGGAGCTCCTAACTTATAGAGAAAAACATATGCATCCTGTAGTATAAAAAAAACCGAGGCATCTAAATATGTACAGATTAAAGGAAACTCACATACATAAAAACTATAACATACTAAAAAATAATGTAAGTATAAATTTAGTATTAAAAATAGAATCCATTACTCAATAAGAGAGAGGTTTATCATACTAGAATACTGAATTTGTGCTACATGTCCATGATTCATCTACTATGATCTATGAAAAAATTCATTATATATAGTTCAACATTTTGAATAGGATAAATGAAAAATAGTGTTACTAACTAGAGCTAGGAGATTAAAGAAAATGTGCTTGATGTTTTATGTTTTCCCAGTGGGAAGGAGATTATAAGATATGGATGCCACATAAATTCTACTATGAATATTTGGATTTTGGGCATAAATATATTTTAATAAAATTTATATAAACATAATAAAAAATATGGAAACAAAGATAAGTTAAATTATATGATGAATTGAAAATATTTCTGATATTGAATCATTCTAGTATGAAAGGTGGAATATTTCCTTTTCACAATATTCATGTTGTAAATCATTTGAAAAAGAAATAATAAAATATAAACTTGAAACAAATATTAGATATGTCCCATGTGTTGTTAGCAGTGTGGAAACGTTCAGTTTAGTAAAAATAATTCGGAATTTTCAAAAACCAAAATAATGAACCATTGATTATTTCAATAACAGACCCTGCTGCTTTTGGAACCAAAATAAAAATAACAGAAAATAAAAGGAATAAACTGAATGTAATTTTTTTCAAAGCAACTAAAATAACCATGATTAAAAATTTATTTATATTTATAAAAAATAAAAGTACTAGTATCTAGCATTATAGTAATCCTCTTCAAATTCCTATCACCATTGGTATTTACAATTCCCAACTAATATCCTTCGATATGATGGGTAATAGTAGCACAATACCGTCAAATGCCCATTCTCATAAGTCATATGGATTAGAAAGACAATAAAAATTTACAAAAACAAACCCATGACTAATCAATAGTGAATTGACAATAATATAAATACTATAAATATGTACATCACTGGGATTTATAATGACATGACTCCAATTAAAAAATCACAAATTAAAAAACATGACTAATCGATAATGTATTTACAAAACTACATATACCATAAATATGTGCTTCAATTCCTATAATAATTGATGTGTTAATTTTATATATTCCCCATCTGATAATTTTGTGAAACTCTTATTTATTTCTATAATCCAAAATAAATAATCCACACATATACTAAAAATTAAACCCCCCCACAATTAACATGAATCACCTAAAAAATTCCCATCGTAGTGGAGGAGTAGATCCCAAAGGCTAACCTATAGTGAGCTTAAGAAACTGCCATATATCTATTAAACCAGTCAAAACCCAAGAAAAACCAAATATTAATTCAAAGAAATTATATTTTAAATCTATACATTCCTACTTTTTAGAAATGCATGTAATATATAATAAGATATCATACCACAAATATGATCACAAAAATTTAAAAACATCCAATAATTCTTGAAGAAATTACCAAGGGAAGTCCAATGTTCATGGTTTTCATGTAATATTATAAAAGAGATCCATCATTAAAAAATTCACATAAAATAGGGGGAAATAAAAAATACATCTATTTAGGAAATAAGTGATGTGGGGGAAATCTATAGAAAATTACATTAATTTACTATAAGAAAATACAATAATTAAAAACATACTCAGAAAAAATATATTAATTTTTGTATTTATAAATTTTATTTTTTGAATAACATTATCCATGAATTGAAATTGTATAGTATTATGTTTCAATAATTTATACTATAAATAGTTTAAATATGAAAATGAAATTTTTTTAATCAAACATATCTAAAATGAATCTATATGCATAATGATTTATTCATTTCAAGAACACTATATGTAAATGGTATTTGTGTATAGTTTCAAAATTTATTATAGAAAAAATATTCATACAATTTGAAAATGAATTATTGAAACCATTTCAGAGTAAGGATTAATATGTTATATGAATATAGTTTACTCATATAAATATATAGTTAACTCAAATTTGTATATAGTTTGAAATGATCTACATCAATCTTGTACAGTATATGCAGTTAACTTATACATAGTTTCTTTTGATATATGTTTTCCCAATTCCTTATATATAAGGAATTGATAATAACTTCTTATCTAATATATGATATTTCTTTTTGAGATTACGTTGTACAGCATCATGAGATCCACATCATTGTTGTAAAGGATCATTCCAATTTATTCATGTATTGTATATAAATACATTTTACATATATATTCATATAGTTTATTCTTATTGGTTACACATTTTTTCAAAATAATTAAAACAGAATTTACCAACATATTTAGGCATTGTTTAATGCAATTGAATCCATAAGAATATGCATTGTAGTTTGTTTAAACAATGTCCCTCTAGTGGAATTAAAACACATGGATATATACTAAATAATAGTAATTAAGGAATAGATAACTATTGAATAACTAGATATTACTATGTAAAAATACTGTATACTTACCAATATGGTATGCACTTAATTGATTTCGCATTTAAAAATGAATGCTACTTTATTGATCTCATTTTACTCTATGACATTTGAATAACATGCAACACATTTTTTGTAGAGATAGAATAATATTTGATTAAGAGATCATTAGTGAAAAAGTGAACGTCCAAACTGATTTCACCGGAGACACTTCAGCATCATAGGACATTAAAAATCATGTTAATATAGATAAATTCATGATTAAAAAGAAAAATTTAACAGAAAATGATTTTCTTGAAATGTATTGGTTCCCTAATTAGCAATACCTTTCCATGGTTAACTAAAACTTAATGATTTTTGTTTCTTTTTCAGTATTAATTAATAATCACTCTTCCATTTTATTGTCATTATATATTTTAATTTTCTAAAATTTTTAAATTTTCTTTTCTTATAATAATGCATGGTTTTAGGATATATTAGTTATATATGATATATCATTGATTTACTTGCTATCATGTCATCGACAATTACACAGGTTGGAGACTAGCGTTAACGTATCTTTTGATTTCAAATTTTATATAAATTTTAGACACAACATATATTTTATACTATTATATTTATAATTGATTTGACTTATTAATTTAAAATACAAGTCATTGTTATTACTCATTTATTATTTTTGATGATTTTAAAATCACTTTTTAAAATGAATTGATAAAAAATTAAAATTTTATATTATTTTATATGAATCATGTATTATAAATTTTATAATTAAAAGTTATGTGAAATAGAAAAAAGTGTTAAATTAATTTTATTAGCTCTTCTAGGAGTGGTTTAGTGGAACAGATTGTGCTTCCATAATTAAAACAATCATTCATAACATCAATTCATTATTTCACGTTAGAGTGGATGTGATGCATTTAGGACATCATAGGATACAATCGGGACCTCCTATCTTCTAACAATGAATGTACATATTTATTTAGAAATTTTTTTAGAAACTATATTTTTAACTATTTTGATTACATAAAGAATGGTTATTATTGATGATACAAAAATTAATGTCCCGATGAATGTTTGATTCTAACAAATTATCATTTATAAATAATGATGTTTCTTCCAAAACTCAAGTGGATGTCCTGGGGGTTATTACATTTTCATTTTTCTATAGTTAATAGTAAAATTATGTTTTATTTTCATTTGGAAAACCATATTATTTTATTAATGACATGGATGCCACTACACAGTTGTTATAAAAAAATACTAGATTGGTTGACCCAGGTAAACTAGAGGCATCAAATCACATTTCCAAGTAGAGAAACCATATAAACCAGTGACTATTAAAAAATAAACTTTCATCACCAACCAGTGGTACTGTCCACTACATCATAGTATATAAAAAAATTAATAATCCCAATATTCATGTGTTCGGGAAACAAAAAGTATATTTTTTAATGTTTATTTTGACAAATGCTTCAATATAATGGGGTTATATTTTTTGACGCATAACTCATTATTGAGAGGTTTTAATTTTCAAGAATGTCAAGGATTCTCACAAGGACCAAATATGACCATAACCAAAAACACCCTTGATAAGAAAATGTATATAAGAGAGATGGCCTGAAAGAGTACCCCATTGATGAAATAATTCCAAGGTGACAAGGATCTATAAAAGGAATGATTATCTGACTAGTACGTATAAAATGTTAAGTGTATATAACCAATTTTTTTATTCATTCCCTTAAATGTAAACCTAGAGTGAGTAATATATGGTTATTAATTTTGATAGTATTATTTAAAAATGGAAGTTGGTTTTTAATAATTTCGAAAAATATTCTACACTTAATAGAATGTAGATATAAAGAAAAAAACACAAAAAATATATTCAAAAACAATTTTGAAAACATATAAAAATATCATAGATTCAACTCAACAACATAGCCATCAAAATCACGACCCTTGATAGAAGGAATAGGGTCTCAAAATGTAGATGGTGGAAACCATGGAGTAGTGGTCATGTATTTCAATTCAATGAGAACCATAATTGACTACTCCTCAGTAGATTTAAATAATGTGCTGGATAATAATAAGGTAGAGTATTCATTCATTGAGACATCCATTGTTTTCATCAATTTTTTTAAAAGGTGTACCTAGGTCGATGATGGTCCAAATAGGTGGAGGTGAAAAATTCAGAAAAAAACAACTACCTAATGTAATTACAAAACTAAAATAATAAAACTAATTAAACATGGAAAATTGTTTAATATTAATTTCAAAGAAACCATAATTGTAATTCAATTAAAACATCACTATACCATGATTTAAATTACATAAAACTAGATGAGAAGAAATACGTTATTGTAACCTCAAACATGGACCAACTAAATGAGAAATTGATTTTTCTCAACTTTATTTCCAAAATCATGGAATCATAGATCAAATAGGAAAAATTTGTTAAACATCGGTGGATGGAGTGTTATTGGAAGGGGTGATGAATCAAGTTTGTGGGTTTCGATGTGAGTAACAGTGAGGAACAAAGAATATGTGTATATCTTGTGCTGGCAGAGGTGGCCAATGCCGAGACACAACTGCAGTAGAAGCTAGGGTAGGGGAGGTGCGATTGTGCGGTGGAAATGAGAATGGGGGAATTTTTTTTCTGGTTATTTTTATTTTATGATTAATTTTATCATTTTTTAATGTTTTTTAAAACTCATCATGGTAAAATATATCTATGATATATCATTAATTTTTTCATTTAAAAATAACTGAAATGAAAATTTCAATTTTTGATAAATATTTATTAATATATTCTTGTAAATGTGTAGATAATTTTTAGCAATTAAATTATAAATGTGTCCAATAATAATTTTATTATTTTTAATATCAATTTTTTTATAAACACCTAATTTTCATTAACATGGAATTTTTAAATGATTTATTTCTAGTGAAAAGACAATAAAAAAGTGTGTATATATTTTTTTTACTATTAATAATAATTATATATTTTTAAAAAAACATTTTCGGTGATAATATGATTGAGTGATATTTTTTATTTTTATTAAAATATTTGTTGGTATTTTAAAATTAATAATAAAATATATTTTATGGTAAAGATAAATGTTGGTAATTGAATTTAATAATAAAAATAACCCAGTATGTATTGTAATTTCTCATTTTTTTCCATCAAATATATTATCTATCACTGAATTTTTATTGGTATAAGTCATTTTTTGTAGTTATAACTCATGGAAATGAAATGTAATTCATAAAAATAATTACTTCATAATCATAAACCATTCAGAGGAAGAAAAAGAAATTTAACCATGGATCATACACCAGTAAAACATATGTTACCTCAAATAATGTTGTCTTATATAGAAAATTATTTTGAAATATTACTTGAAATAATTTGATAGAAAAATAAAAATTCATTATTTTAAAAAATATATATATGTGGAATTATAATAGAAAAAATTTTATTTTTAAAGAAACATGGATGATTGTAATGGATTATATAAAACATTATGGTGTCATGAAATTGATAAGATCCTCTCATGTTTTATACGTTAGAAAATATTCGATTCCTATTTTCTTCTGAGTGTTCAGAAATATCCTCGTTTCTAAAATAATAAAATATATTCATTTATAAATTTTTTTAAAAAAGTAAAACATTGATAAAAATTATTTTAGAAAATTGTGAAAAAAATTTATTAGAACCATTTTGGAAAAAAAATTCAGGGAAGATAAATATTTCCCAATAGAGACTTAAATATAAAAAATCTTGAGTAAACCCTTACTATTTTGTAACTAGTTGAATCACATTCCCTAGGAATTAATTAAAAATAAATTTATATGTAAATACCATAACATTAAAGATAATACAAATAAGATACATGAATGGGAATTAAATATACCATACAAATGAAATAAATAGTTTATAAGGCATGTGACCCACAGAAATAAATGTGAGACAAAAATACCTTACCTAAAGTCTTGAATTTCTTTTTTCACAATGAAACCGCAAAAATAATAAATATTAATTGATTATATATTTATTATATATCCATATTTCAATAATATCAAGTATGATGTTTTTATTTTATCTTATCACAAGATATTAATTATTAATATGTATTTTTTATAAAAAAAATTATATTATTAAATCTCCAACACATGATAATGAGAAAGAGTTGGGATCCTGGAGGTCAAAAGTGATGCAACCTAACTGCATCGCATCTATATGTATCCTTAACTCCTAGAGGTATACAACCCAATATAGAATACATTTTACAAGAATCAATCATCTAAACCTTTGAAGACATGGAATCCACAGCTTGATTCCCTTTACGCTATTAGTGGAGTAGGATTGTATGCTGTTTAAGGGGGTATTTGAAATAAAAAATATGATAGAAAATTTACCATAGAAGAAAATTAATATCTTGTATCGCATGTAGGATGACCATAGAATTACTCTCATCTTCACAAAAATTATTATTATTCCCTTTATAAATCTCCAACGCATTATACAAGGGAGGATCATCCATAATAAACTAATAATTGGGCCATAGGTAGCACTGAAATCCTGGTAATTATATACTCATCATGGTACTATAATATCCAAAATTTTACTCATGGTTTAAAAAGTATATATATTCATTATATTCAAATTTAAAATCATTCAATAATTGTATAGATATAAAAATTAATTACAATGTTTATGAGGATGATAGGTCATACATACGCGTGAATGTTTAATTGATTTTTCATCTAATGAAATAATATAATGGTAAATAATACATCAATATTAAATAATATATATATATATATATATCATATATATTTATAAAAATAGTCTTTATAACAATGCATGTTAAATATGATTGAAAATGAATCAAATCGCAATGTGGAGATCGTAGTCCATCAGTACACATGACAAACATTATCATTTCACAAATGATTGAATGATGATAAGGTACACCTAATATTATCATTCTAGAGGTATAATAATATTAAACATATCATATATAATCTCTAATACCATCATGATACACATTCATATAACATGGTGACGAAAAAATAATTATATTGCTACATAGAGACGGTAAGCCCTACATACGCACAGGCAATACATTCTCATCTTGTTTGATGGGAAAGTTGGTATATAACGGTGTTTTAATTATCATAATAACATTTCATAATATTTAGGATAATGAATTTACTATTTTATTACAAACATCATAGATTTAGAGGAGGTTATCAAGGGAAGAAAACTAATATTATTTGATATATAAATTACCTCTTCTCTGAGAAGTCCCCTTTGTATCTCCTATAATGGGCTCCAAGATTAGTATATTTAGAAGGATAGAACCATTATAATATTTTTAGGAATGTCTAGAATATAAAATTTTAGGTGATGTTTGATCTAGAAGGCTCAAAGTCATGATAAAAAGTGATGGAGGAGCTGTCCTTTTATAATTGAGGTGAGTGGAAATTTTGGAAAATATCAAAATAATAAATTAAAATAAATTATACTTTTATAAAAAATGGATATTTTGAATATAATATTAGAATGGGTAAAAATAGTATCATCATATAATTGTTTCATATTTTTGGATCATATTGTTACCTTTATTAATTAGTTTTAACCCTAATTTGACATCATTAACTTTTACCATAACAGTTTGGATTTTACTACTTATGGGTCAATATTGTTTCTAAAAAATTACAAAATACTCATAAATGGATCACTAATAACATTTTCAACCTTATCGAAATATGTTTTATGTGTTTTATATTTTATGAATTTAATAACATTTAATATACTATTATTTGTTTTAAAATATCATTAATGTCAATTTCGACACTATTCATTACATTGGCTTCTAAAAATATTTTAAAAACAATATACATTTGAACAAAATATTTTATTATAGAAAAAATATTTCAGAAAAATATAGATTTTTTTGGATTATATTAATTAAATAAAATTATAATTATTTTAATATTTGTAATATCATTTATTTGATATTTCTACTAATAAAATAATAATTGAATAATTGTTTTTTAAGTATATAAGGTTTTTGTTTCTTAAAATATAATTAAAATTAAATTATCATGATGTAGATAAATATTTTTGATTTAAAATGGATATTTAAATTTGAAATAATCTACTATACAACACCATATTAATAATTTTATAGTTATTAAAACCATGATTATAATATCTTTGACTTTTCTTTGAATAAACTATTATAAATATCAAAATCACTTCCAAGTGCTCCCAAATGACATAAATAGACTTATATCATGAATGAAATTATTAAGTTGAAAATTCATTTTAATATTCACTCATAACCTACCTTTATCACCTTGTCGACAAATAAGAGAAATTTAAGACTAATGTAGTTGTATTATGTGACTTTCTATTATTTAAATAATATATAATCATTTTCATGAAAAAGTATCCATTGATAAAATAAATTTATATAAATATGTGTTAATAATGGAGATATATTCATCCAATAAAATTTTGGAATTTTTTTGTGTATTTTATATTCCTTATCATTTTATTTTTATAATAAAACCGCAAAAACACCAAGAAATATATTGTTTTCTGAAAAATTCCATTTAAACATCAAATGATTTTATAATAAATTCCTGTATAATTTTTGTTATAAATAATTAGATTACGTAATATAAAATTGAACTAATTTATGTTTAACTCAAATCTAAAACAACATTTTACCTTTTAACAACATAAAATGAAAATACATTTTTCAATTAAAATCAATATTTCTTACTACTCCTTGAAAAATAAATGTTTTAAATAAGTTATCATAAAACAATATAAAGATAATTTTTTAATGAAGAGTTAAAAAAACAAATTATACTTGTAATATAAAATTTCTAAAACTTTTATTAATAAAGATAACAAAAAATAATTTTTAAGAAAAAAAATAATTTAAGAATAAATACACTTAACTAAAATGTTGTGTGATTATTTTTATGATAAATTACTAATAAATTCATATTAATTTAGATGATTATATTTATTTCATAATTTATTTAGTCATACTTGTTTTAATGAATTTAATGGCGTTGTAATAAAAACATATTATATTTAATAGTTTTTCTAAATTAGTTATCAAGGGTAATTAACACTAGAAATGAAATAATTTTTTTAATGGTCTATTTCATAAAAATATTGGGGTGTTATGATTTTCGACACACACCTAAATTGGATTATTCGATTTTGTGATAATAGAAAGACTCATTAAATAGTCACATTTCCTCTAATGAAAGTGACTGTGAAGGTGGAGAGAAGTAGTGACATATATTTCTGAGATATTGTTACACTTCATGTGGTTCCCTATATAGTTTTATATAAAAGGGAGTAGATGGTTGTGTATATGTTTTGGGAATATTTATAAAAGTAATTTTTTCCTTGTGGTAAATGGTTGTGACATATAATGTTTAGATGGATGGACAGACAGAGATGGTTATACATGTTCTTGAGGTTATGCTTCGGGTATGTGAGCTTGATTTTTGTGGATATTGGTGAAATAATTATGTAGTCATTGAGTTTTACTAATGAAATAGTAATCAGTAATTTATTAATATGGTTCCCAATGAGTCATTTTATGGGAATCCATGTATGTATCTACTGTCCTGGACAAAAATTGGAGAACTACCGTTGGTTGGGTTGAGTATTGTCTATGAGATGACATAGATGGTTCAGTTTATCCAAAAGATATTGGTCATGGAACATATTCCTCAATCATATAATGTGTAAATTAATATTAAAACCCTAGAGCACATTTTGGCAGATTGGTCTTTTCATAGAGATTCACCACACTTAGGACATCATTAGTTGTGCTAATAGGGTATGGTGACACTGAGGATTGTGGGCCCCTTTAAGATCATTGGATGACTGAAAAAGAAGTCCTATCAATTGGACTTACTATCTAATTCAAAATATATGTATGACTTTTAATATATTTTAATTGAGGAGGTATATTCTAGATCTGTCCCATGTGATCAGATGAGAGGATGTTGATGTTGAGACTGGAACTGCAATGGTTGAGTAGATAGTTCATAATATGGTTCACCATAAAAAGGTACCATGTAGTAAAATTATTCCAATGTTTTGGCTACAATGGAAGTATTGATGGGTCATCAAGGAGACATGGGAGCATGAATAATTGATGAAGTGGTAGTTGCCTTCTACTTTCCAACATCCATGATCTTGATGAATTTTTAAGTATAGAACACTTATTTGTTGGCGATATTGCATCATTTTTTTTACTTCATTGAAGTAATAAATTTTTGTTGTTTAATTTAATCGTACATGATGGGTTCTGTTGGTGGGAATCTTAGGGATAAAGTGAGTTTATTGGAGAAAATAACATTATCTTCATGACATGTTATTTTTTGGATTAATGGAAGATATGTATAAAATTTGTTAATATCAAAGTGGTGCTCTCCCCTTAGATCGGAAAACATTGTAATGGGGTTTTTAGTTTTTCTATATAATCTAGAATTTTTACTATCTATAGGATGATTTCTTATCATGTTCATGGTACACTTCATGTATTTTTTTTGGGGTAAATTTTATTAATTGGTTCAGAGCATTGAATGTTTTATATACTATGATATAGTTTCACTTCACGTAACTATTTATGTTTTGCTTTCAAATATTACATGATGCACTTTTCAAAAATACATTCTAAACAATAATTGCATGCTGTTAATTGGTTTCAAGTTGTGTTCTGATCATAATTTTTATTTTTGATGGTGTTGTGATAGCATTTATTCCTTTAATTCGACCACTCTTCCACCAAACATGGGTCTCAGAGCTCTCTAAGATATTGTTCGGTGATCTCATCCAATCCCAATTTATTCATTCAATGGTCACCTCCAATAGAGGTTTTAGTGAGATACTTTGAGTATTTGTTCTCCCTTACCTTCATTTACATTGGTTTTATTAAAATCATTTATGATGTTTCTATTTCAGATTCATGATTAGATATTGTTTTCTATTGATCCTTTTTAGTTTCCTAATGCTCCTTATCTTTTAAAGGACAATCTATTAGTTTCTAATCAACCATTTCAATGAAATCTAGGTTTATATAGTTGTGAAGTAGGTGTTTCTATTTAGTGGGATAATTCAATGAATATTGTATCATTAATGATATATTAATTTTTTTTTTCATAATAATTTTTGTGATTATTTTTTAAGGATTTCATGTTTAAAATAACTATTTTTAGACTATTTTGATATAATAACAGAATTGTTATGATTTAGAAATGGGGTTTCAAAAACCAAAGAGTAATTTTATGGCAATGATTAATGTTTCATAAAATTTTAGAATGGTTCTAAAATTTTTTAACAATAGTTTCACTTTTGGAACCATAGATGAATTACGAAATACACATAGGAAACCATACTTTGTGTGGAACCACTAGTGGTAGTTTTGTTGATATCAACCAACTGTGGAAGGATTCAACAGCTGTTGGATATATCATATGGCCCCTTTCAGATTCATGTGTGTCTAGTATGTATTATCCCATAGGCTAGATACCAGAGGATAATGTTTTTATACATTATCCTATTTTTATTACATGATGGTTTTTCTCATGGACAGTTTCTCACATGTTTTCAAATGAGGTTTTATTACATGGATTCGCATGATAGTTTTCTAGGGATATTTTTTCACCTTCATAGATTATAATACATGGATATGATTTCTTATTTAATCACATATATTTTCCTTGTTATTTTATTTATTATTATGAATGGATTTTGTGAAAAAGAAAATGTAAAATGACTTTTTATGAGGAATGAATTTTTTTGAATATGAATTGTAAATTTGTTTTCATTTTAAAAGATAGTGCTATTGAATTATTGATATTTGACCTTATATAGACTCTATTGTTTTATCTTATAGGTCTCTCTACCTACACCTTACATTTATATTTTGGTGGTTGTGGAATTCATATTACAATATATAGGTAAAGGTAAGATAACATTGTAGCTTTATGACATCTCTTAGTGTAGTTTCATTTAATTCAAGATGGTTTGGAGGTGGCAGTTTGTCATATGGATACTTTTGTCCTTTTATGATTCAAACCATTTTTTTTTCTATTGACATGAAAATTAGATTCTTTTTTATTTTTGGTGAGAAAAATAGGTATACGTAGTAGGATCCTCCCTATGGCCTCTCATGAAAAAGATAAAAAAATTATTCTAAAACCCAGTGAACAACAAGTGAAGCTTACTTATAACCTAAAAATGTAATATATGTTACTATAATGATAATAGCTATCTCTCACCATGTAATGCTAAGAATGATCAAAATATAGTAAAGGAAACAATAAGGGCACCCAACCACAACTTCCCCGTTAGTTTTTTACTTGTCCCTATCATCACACATCTCGATCCATCTCTCTCCAAATAAGATAACCGGTCGACACCTAGGTGAAGCATCACAACATGAACCTCATGAATCAAATCATTAAATTATCTCATCGATATTTAATCCTAGTTTTTTCTAAGAGACACCATAAACCATATGGAATTTATCATTATTTTAGTATTACACTTAAATCTATAACAACACATCCACCATATAAGGTACTTGAACTGATGAAAACCTATACCCATCATCCATATTAATATCCATTGGATACTATATTAAGATATTCATGTGTGTAAAATAACCGGAATCCATCCCAACCCTGTATAAACGTATATAATAAAATTATGATCCATACATACTAACACAATTTACAACAATGAGTGGAGAGTAGTTCTAGAGGGGGAAGATATCCATCCATACTCCCCCCAATATGTAGATAAAAACACCATCCTAGAGTCCAATGGGTGTCAGTCACCCTACCGACATGGATTTCATAGTGTATAAAAACACAAAATTTGTTGGTTACAATATATCTGACAACCACACTATGGGCATAACCTATTATCTGACTCAACTATAGGCATAATCACTTTATCACCTAGGTTGCACGAATTTCTTAATGATAACATATATTCATGTAATCATTTAGAGGAAATACGTTAAATTAATTTTTTACCTTTTAACATTTAATCATTAATTAATTAATTATTTAGCCTTTAATTAAACATTGCTATAAATTTAATCTACATTTCATCATCCAATGAACAATTTCCAAATCCTACTAACATAATCGAAAAGATTCCATGGTTTCTAAAGATTAACATCATTATCCTTAAAATCCAATAAGAAACCACCCCATGGGTAAAACCATTAACATTAATCATTTATTATTCCATAATTCAGGGTAAACTAGGAAAATATATTAATATACCATTAAGACATTCATCTATGCTCTTCCATTTTACTCAAGTATTGGGGAAACTATTTTACAAAAATGAAAAACTACACTATCCGTCCCTACAAAAGATTCAACAAGCTAGCATCTTGTATATTAGCAACATAAAAATGGGTAATCTTCAATTTAACTAATTCCATAATCATGGGTCTATCCATAACACCTCTATGAATTTTCCCTTGTGTATCACTATCACGGGGGTCAACTAATCAAACAAAAATGGGCCTCCCAACCCAAATCTTATCAGAAATCCGAAAATCACATCTCATCACAAAGATCACATCCATAGAACATCATATATGAAATCAAACACCATCATATTCAACATGAAACTTGTACCTAAAAATTAGGAATTCATACTTTATAGGAAAATGACCTCTCAACGCCCCAACAAAAGGAACATTACCTTCTCAAATAGTGGTATCACATAGCCCCATGTAATTATCGTAATCAACCAACATATTTTTAGTCCATATTGAATTAAATGATTCATTAATTAAATGGTTTTAACTATATGGAACCAATAGAATTATCTGCAAAATCTATTATAATTAATTAAAAAAATTTCACCAAACTCTACATTCCAATTTCAATGAACTATATAGAAGAACCATTCTCATTTAACATTACATTTATTATTATTACCAAGAACATTAATTCTAGCTTTATATTCATTGAAAAATTCTTTTAACAAATTGAATATCATATTTTATTAAGGATGCACTATGTTTCAATTTTAATTATATCAAATTATAGGAATAACTAATAATTACACATTCATGTAAAAATTATTTTTCCAATTAACAATTAATTACTCTCCATTCTATTACACTTTTTTAAAACTAATCATGATAATACAATAATATCAATCATGAAAACAAATTATAATCATAGGTATAAAACAATCTTTAAATGAAATAAGAAAACCATTATCACTGTGATAAGAATCAACATATAATTTATACATATAAAAATATTTCATTATTTAATATGGTTTAGCCACTGTTAGGTTAATTACAACATAATGAAATAAACTAATCCATGATAAAATTTTAATTTCATGTAGAATAAAATATAATCATAGAATCACCTTCCATAATTTTTTGACTCTTTTGAAACAAAATGGAACGCCAATGTGGATCCCCTATCACCAATCCCATAGGAAACTATGATATACCAAGGATTTCATCCCTTGAAAACATTGACAAGCACATAGGAAACATCATTATAATGATGGAGATAAAATTCTATAGTATGGAAATATTAATGGGATGAAAACATGATCCAATGGAGAGAAAACACTTAAAAACAAGTTTTAGTTAACCTTGTGTCTCTATAATTTATCTCTAGAATCTAGAGCTTTATAAAAATTGAAAATAGCTTCAATGGGATTAAAAAACCTCAATTGGGTGCTTGGGGGTTGAGAGATCGAGTGAGTGTGATGTGAGGGAATGATGGGAAAAGATGGATTGTATGTATTTATTGGAACAATATAAAATAGAATACCATGACCCAAACCCTTGGACCACACTATTGAATTTTCCGACAAAGGGGATACCATTGCTTAACATAAGGTACCACACCCTAAAACCCTTAGTCAAATTGCATATATAAGATACAAGATAATATCATATAGAAGTGGACTTGGGGACCACAGTTTAGCCTCTAGCACAACTCCAAAATACAGTCTCCCAAGAATTGTGCTATGGTGAAACCAAGATCTATGCTGCATGGGTTTTTTGACATTGTAGAATCTACAAATTTCTACCTCGAGCATTTTCAATGTAGCCACTCTCCACACACTATAGCTTCTTTATCGCCAGGGGATGGACTACACTACAGATTGGATTCATGATTCATATATGACAATATTTAATGTATCCATGTAATCCATCTCCTAGGACCCTATGAGACAACCATGCTTCTCCATGCCATAGAACACACTACATGAACAAAAATCAATGGTTAACAACATTCAACATAACTCCCATTCCATGATTTTAAATAAATTGGACCCTCCTTAGAGCCCCTCAAACACCCAAAAATACTTTTGTGAACAAAACATATGATCTATGACCTTATAGTAGTTATATATCAAGAATTATAATCCTCCAGAATTTGAAACCAAACACAATTATGTAAGAAGAAGTAGTGGTTTTTTGAGTGACCACCCTGCGAGATACCTCTAATGAATCTCTCTATTACATAAGATGAACAACCTCACTTAGAGGAACCAAGTGTGAAACCATGAACTAACAACTCATAATCCTAACACTCTAATGTGGGAGATACATATCAAAACGATCAATCCAAAATATGAAATAAGTGAAAACCACATAAAAAATCATAAAAGGTCAATATCTACAAAATAAATATTCTCAACAAAAGGGTAGCTAAAAATTAAAAAATTTAGGGTACTAAGAATGTTTCTATTACTCACATTTCTTGGTACTCTCATTTAAAAAAAATTTAAACCAAAATACATGAACCAATGGATTAAAATTTCATTGAAATGCTTTTTTGTCATGTCCCTTGATCTCCAAAAGCTATGCCTCAAAGACTCAATCATTTTCATAATTGATCATTCCCCAATCGATGATGTCTGTTTCATTATGATGATAAGGAAGAAGTTAAAATAAATAAAAAATAATATATCAGGATCGTCAATGGGGAAGTTAATATCATATATTCCATAACTCTAACAAGAGACAACACCTTGAAAGTCCCAATAAATCAGGGAGAAAGATTACTACCACTACCAAAACATTGCTTCCCAGGATGAGAAGTCACCTTCATGACCTCATATGCTATAATGATGAAATATAATGGTCTCCTTATATGGTCAAAATATGAATTTTGATGATGTTGTACCATTTTCATAATTTCATGAATTACAAGAACCATCTCAATCGAGTTATACACATGATATTTTATAATAATTGTTATCTCTTCAATAATATTTCATGAAAAAATAATTAAATTTTCAGCCGTACAAAGATTCAAATAGAACCATACCATTGGTGGAGTGAAAATAGTTCGTTTAAGAAAACTCGGCCAAAGACAAGTGCCTCATCCACAAACCTTGAAAATATAGTATTATAGAATGAAAAATGTATTAAATAGTTAGGATAGTCTTCTCGGTCTAAACATTAAAATTTGGATGAAATTCAGTTATATGGAATAAATTAAAGACAAAAAAATAATGGAGACCATTCTACACTCTAGTGGTGAATTGAGGATCATGATCATAGATGATCATCCTTAAGAATCCATGGAGTCTCACCACCTCTTCTTGGTGATACCTTGAAAAACAAAAAATTATCTCAGCTCCTTAATTAATATGTGTTGGATGTTTTAATCAAATGATCCACTATCACTCATATAGAAACAAAACCTCCATCAACATGAGGTAAACTAGTATATAAGTACTTTAATATTTCATACCACTTCCACTAAAGAACATATAATTACTATTATAAACCACTAGGAAAATGGTGTGTGATATTTACATTATGGATGATCAAACACCATGATAAAAACTCTACAACTACAAAATTTAACAAAGGCCACCAAAAATACCCTATTAAAACTATTTAAATATTTATTACACATGGATTTAGTTCCAATAGTGATCTATGTAACTCCCAATGAACAATTTGACTCATCTCCAATTGGACAGAAATTCTCTGCTATGACTACTCCCGATGTTGTTCATCCTCATACTAAACATAAGAAGAATCAACAGAAAACAAACCTCCTCCTCAAAATCTCTCAACTAGGACTCCTCCACCTGCTAAACCAATGATGATTGTACTGTTATCTAGAAAATACATCCTCATCCACCAGAATCTTCCTTTTCAAGAGGAATCAATAATAGTTCATCTATCACTCTCTAGTATATTCCATATTCTCACATGAAATCACTATATGACTTTCAACTAAGGTCATATGCTAATACATTACCCATTTATGTTGTATGAAAAATCAAAAGATCTTAATCTTGTAATAATTTTAAATATTGACATTGTTAGTAGTTTAAAACATTTTGTGACAAGACATACCTTAGACACTTGTGATCCTTGGTAACCATAATATTCTCACCAATGAGGTAATATAACTACAACTTTAATTAAAATTAATCTTCAACCAACATGATATCTTGCGTGGAATAATTATGCACATGGGGAAGTAATTATTGGTACCCATATGAAACAACCAATCTATTACAAATCATAACACAACCTAACCAATGATGTGATGTGTCACAGAAAACATCCATTTAGACTCCCTCATTTGGATATCGAAGAACTAGAGTAGTAATTTTTTTCCTTTATAGTATTCAAGAGCTAACTGAAATTGATCATTCCACAAGAGTGCCCATTCATTCTTGTTCAAGGCTATAAAAGGAGTTTCTAAATGATAAAAATCATCAATGATCCTCCTATAATAGTCATTATGAACAAAGAAAATTCTAACCTCCACAAATGTCGAATGGGATACCCAAGAAGACACTATTTTCATCTAGTATATATCCATAACTAATTTTTATTAGGAAATTAAAGCCCCCTAGAAAAAAAAACATAGTGAACCCAGTACTCACACTTTGTAAACATCCTGAACAACCATTGAAAATGATGAACTCCTAAAAATGCATGTAGATAGAGTTCAAGATCCTCCCAATATGTGGAGTAAACAATATTTAATCAATGGAAACCACCATGAAATTATCAAAGAACGTACAAATAATTCATAAAAAAATTAAATGTTCTAGAAAATTCCTCATAATTAATGCCCTCCTAAAAACTAATGATAAACCTAATGAAATTGGAAGGTGGTCTTTTGAAAATTGTCATCTTATACATTATTTTAATAATATCCTACGCTCAGAGCAATCTGTGGGAACCAAAATTCTCCATTAAACTGGTCAAATAAATCATCAATCCATAGAAGGAGATAAAATTTTTGCACTATCACTGGGATTATGTTATGATAATTTATACTATGGGGAAACTACCATCAAAATTATTTATGAACAAAATAGATAAACCCCAAGATGACACACACATCTGAACAAAACATCAATATAATAAATCATCATGAAAAACAAACTACACTCACATCTCAGAATGCGATGTCCTATATTGAGAAATTGAGATTTAAGAATCATTTGGTTGGATCTCCATCCCAAACTCAATTTCTCCACTGGGGGTTAAAATTAAAACCATTTCAGGAAAGATATCATGGTATTATTCCAAAACCCTAGGAAACACCATCATTGAAACCTCCATTGAAATCATTGTAATATCAGTTATAAAGGACGACAATGTAGGAACATTCCCTAATACAATACCTAGGTCTCTCTCCCCAATTCACATTGCGTGATATCCATATTCGTCATAGAATACAACATTTTTCTAAATGAAATTCACAATAACCTACACCAAATAGAGCTAATCCATGCCATGGAAGATGTTCCTGGACTATATCCATAAACATGGGAAGGATCACAAATATTGGTGCTTCAATAAAACTAGCTCACAGTTTCTATATACATAAAAATAATATGATTGACATCCAATAGGAATAGTCAATTCCAATGGAAACAGAAGCTAATCGGCCACCATTCCCAAGGACCGAACTGATTTAGGTAATATGAAGGCGTTTTTTCTCCTAAATGGAAAAAATAATTGTCCCATCTAGAAAAAAATGAAAAGGGTTCCTCCAACATTGTCTGTATTTCCCAATGCTGGAAACATCATAGCATAATGATGGCCATGACCTAACCCATATCCTATCTAACTTTGATGTTGACCACCTACATATCCATAACCTATTCTCGAGGATAAGGTGTATCTTGAGGTAGTCCTATGCCAACCCCATCATCTCTCTACAGGTCCACAAATAGAGAACCTTTTAGCTGCTTCAGGTGAAACTACATCAGTAGATGAACATAAAATGTATAATCTGTTACATTCTATCTTTTCAGAAAGGGTTTTCACTCTCCGGACAAATGACGTTGGCCTACATAAGAATAATATGTATATAATCCCTTGAAAATCTGATGATATACCACCCCAAATGAAATTATATGTTGCGGGATGAGACCTACACATTGATGAACCCAAGCTCTTTTTTAAAGGAAATTGGGATCCCTATACCATAACTATAATACATGGAGAATTTTGAAGAATCAACTCATGTTAAGAAACAATTATAGAAAGATTTATCTAAATAACCAATTATCTCACCTACACCTTGAGCCAAGTATGAAACATAAATGGGCGACCTAAAGTCAGATTTATGGACAAAAATCCTTCTTGAAATTCCACTCCTTGACCTCCTTATCAGGTAATTGGTCTGGAGAATATTAAAGGATCCTAAAATCCCACACACATAAAATAACTTATCGAAGGGTAATATTATTTTTGAAAATATCATCATTCATAGTCATAGTGTGAAACCCTTTTCTAAACATATCTCATAACTTCCCCCACCTTCCAAATCCTTAATATCCCTTAGGAACGTAATCTATTATTTCATTTCTTCCCCACATAACAGCAAAAAAAACAAACAAACCCCAGTTATACTACCAATAACATATCAAAATGAAATTAATATATACCTCCATCAACAAATTTTCTGTGAATAATTCTAAAATGGGTTCCTTAATCTTATGAAAACATTGGTTCAAAAATTATCAGTGTTTCCTCCTCCATGATTCATCATCATGGACCACTTCAATAAAAAAATATAATATATTATTCTTTTAAAAATATGTATTGTCAACCTGATGAGGACATCGACATAGATACATGTATAAAAAATAAAAAATGGTTATATTTTTAAAACTATAATATGAAATATTTCAATTGTATATTTAATTGATTCTGGTTAACCTAATCCGAAGTTTTAACCATTTCAAACACAAATAAGAAGAAGAATTACATGTGATACATTCATAGGTCTTAATCCTACATGAAGTATCACATCATTTAGTAGAAATAGAAAACCTTATGTTCCATGCATTAGATCACATGTTGTCATAAAATCCTATGTATTTTCTAATTTCCCTATTTTACATTTCTTACTAAACATATCTTACATCATCTCCTAACCAACAAATGCCTAAGTATATGTAAAAAAACTACAATATATATCTTATCCCTCAACCTAAATATCTGATACAACTCTATTACGACCCACTACCCCAATGAGTATCCCATCTATTCCAGAAATGGTGGAAGGATGATGGAGACTACACAAGTCTATCCTCTAGTAGGACTGCGGTTGGTGACTAGAACTTAGGGTATATGATACATACAGTTGAGATTAATTACCCTCTATGAGTGCATGTAGAAGATAGAGAGAGATATAAGACATATATACCAATCAACTACTAATCATACGTAATAAATAACCCATGTACATACATGTAATATCATACAATTTGAACAACTATATAAAAGAAACTATACGTACCAAAAAGATAAATATGTTTGCGACAAAGAAACACAAACAACTCCTACCATACCAAATGAAATTAGTAACCAAAAAAATCCCCAAATTACTCATACTGACTTGAAAAACAAATTATATATTTGTATGGTGACAAAAATAAGTACACTTAGTAGAAGTCTCCCTAGATCCTCTCATGTAAATGATAACGAAATCATATTGAATCTTAGTAAATGAAAACCGAGGGTAACTCATCCCCTAAATAGGTATACTATGTTCACAACCTCCACTTGGATATCTCTTAATATGCAGTTAATACAATTGATCATAATATAGTAATGGAAACAAAAAGTGTACCCTAACACCACTTCCTCACTAGTTTTATTCTCCTCCCCAATGTCACACTTCTTAAGCTATCTCCCACCAAATATGCTAGCCCATAATCACATGTGAAAAGTATCACATTAGGAAATACTTGAATCCTATCATCAAATCATCCCATCCATATAGTAACAATGAATTTTACGAAAGACACCACAACCCATATGATGTGTGTTGTATATCATGTATTATAACTCAATCCATCATATCTCATAAACCACGTAAGGTACCATAAGACATCAAAACCTATAGACATTTTTTTCTATAATAATCCTTTAGATATTGTATCCATAGATACAAGTGTATAAAATAACTACTAACCAACACAAACATCTACAAAAAAAATATGGGGAAAATGACCATCATAAATAAGTATAGAATATACTACCAGGAGAGAGAGAGGGTCTATACGGGGAAGTCATCCATTTATCCTCCCAATGAGATGTTAAAGGAAACGCCCTCCTAGAGCCCACTGGGTATTAGTCTCCCTAATGACATGGATGGTGTGGGGTGTGAAATCAAAAAACATATATGATATAATATATCTCACAATGACAGTGTGTGAATAACCATGACATATGTTCGACTGATACTATCATCACATGGATGTCTAACTATCACTGTTAGGGAATGGATATCCATTTAGAACACTAACATTTTAAAGAGCTACAATAAATTTCTAATTCACTTAAAATATCGAACAATAAATTAAATAATTATTTATCTGTTAATTTACCATTAACATTATTCCAAGATACATTTCATCATCCAACCAATGAATTCCATTATATATAAGAATATTCCAACCCTGTTCCCAATTTCACAATTTTAACTTCATTATCATCGTATCCTACAAGTACCCACCACATGGATTATACCACTATCATTTTTCAATCACTATTCCATTAATCTAGGTACTCTAGGATATGATCATTGGTTACCATCATGAGATAAAAATAAGCCCATAATCCATCTTCCTCCAACTGTGGGGAAAGGAATGCATATAAACAAGCATCGAGGCCATGTGCCCCTTAAATACATTCAAAATGAACGCATCCCATATATCATCCTCATAGTAACATGTAATCCTAGAATAAACCCATACCACAATCTCAATGTCACTGTTAATACAACCAGGCATCTCTCCATTCATCATTTTTATCACATAAATCATCTACTGACACAACCTTGGGACACCCCATCCGTATCTCATCAGCTATCCTGACAAACATCACATCAGAAATTGAACAAACATTTCAGATCAAATAAATAAGTATACAACAAGATAATCAATGGGGTACTTAGACATAAAAAATTCATTCATCTTGTACATGAAATGGGATCTCAAGGCCACAACACAAGGCATAAAACCTTTTCAATCAATGGGAACTCATGGACCCAATCATTATATTTATCAGCCAATTGGGTTTTATTTCATCTTAAACAAAACTGATTCATTTATTTATAATATTTAACTAATGGAAACTTGAGACATTACCTAAAATAGGGAATTAAAATTAATTAAAAAGTTAATTTAAATGTGCTTCTAATTATAAATCCTAGTTTCAATAATATATGATGAAGAAACATTCTCATTTAACATGACATTTATTGTTATTCTCAACAAAAAGAGTTGCAACTTCATGTTCTTCAATAAATTCAATTAACACGTGGAATATCTTATTTTACTAAACAATCATTTAGCATCTAATTGAGACACAATTAATCATAGGAATAATTGATCACCATACAAACCACTATACATTGTTTATCCAACTAAAAATTATTTTCCTTATATTCTTTACAGCTTCATTAAAATTACACTTGCAAGACCTATCATATCACACATGATAACAAATCATAATCATTGATCTCAAACTATCTAGAAAATTAGGAGGCAAACCATTATCGTAGTGAAATGAAACAACACACAATCACTACACATAATCAAATTTCATTTTAAAATCTAGTTTGATATTCATTAGCTTAATACCCACACAATACCAAGAGATAAACCATGATAATGTTAAAATTTTATATAAAATAAATGATAGTAAACTAATACCTTAACTAAATATTTTAACATTATTTAAAAAAAATAGAACGCCATTGTGGATCTCTGATCTCCCCTCCCCAAAGGAAACAATGATCTCTAAGGGATTTCACGACATGAACACACTAGAAACCAACAATGTGATCTCCAATAAAAAGATAAAGATCAATATTTATATCATGTAATGGAGAATGTGAGTAAAATAAGATCCAATAGATAGAAACCTCTAGAATAGAAGTTATTACACAGCTTGGATCACCATAGAATAGTCAATAGAGGTAAGGGGTGGGTTCAAATAAAAAATCAATTTTAAAATACCTATTTGATCCTTGGATATAATATAAGGCCCTAGCCATAAAAATTACATAATCTTGAGTTACTTCAAGAATACACTCGGAGGATCTTTTCAGGGTTAGTGTTTTAGAGAATTACATCATAAATCATTCATTACATCCCACATTTAAGAAAAGTGGTTACAATAAAATATAGTATTAATTTTTCCCACCAATGGAAACATATTTAAAATAAAAAATGGATTCTTTCTTGACACTTCCTTGACACTATCATCATATCATGTACCTTTCCCTTTACCTATGAAAAACATTTCAAAAACATGGGATGAGCATAAAAACCTCAGTAAGGTATATAAAAATATTGAAAGGAAACATGAGTACATGTATAAATAAGAATCAATGAAATCATAATTTACTCATAAAACATAATAACATTAACATACCTCATCAAATCATGAATAAATAAAAGAAATAATAAGACATAAAGGTAACCTGAGGCATTCATAACATTCTTACGTATGGAGTAACCCTCTTGGTTACGTTTGGAATACCCGTCACAGTATATTCCCTAAATCTCTACGGAGAAACCTTAATGTTTAACTCCTTCGCGTTACCCAATTCATTGGAGAGCTATATTGGGCTCACCCACCCTCAGTTTATCACAGAACCACCCACCTTCATAACAATTCCCAATAACCATAACATAATCGTATCACATAAAACAAGTATAAAGGAAACATAACATTTCCAAATTTCAATCACAAGATATCAATACAACACATTGATATAATAAAAAAAATATGAAAACCATTTTCAATACCAAAATAAAAGAAAATTAAAACATGGTATTTATTTTTCATTTAAAAAAAGGTATGTCTTGTAGAGAATCGGAAACTCAAATAATGGCCACGGTGGCGGAGAAGTCGTTGTCGCCGCATACTTACGACAAACACATTCCCTTTTGTCTTTTAGTAAAACGCTTTGTATAAAAAAGATTCCTTTTGGATAAACATAAAATTCAAAGGGGTTTATACACCGTATAAAAGAAGGTTTTGTATAAAACAAAAATATACCTCAATGAAAGGAGATTGAGATGAAGTCCCATACCTTGGGTCCGACTTGACTCGATCGTTCTTTAACGTCCTGAATAATAAACTTGATTTAATTTCTACTCGATTAAGAACCTTTTTTTCAAGTTCATTATTCCTTTTATATCACTTATTACCATGTTATGAGCACTATGTAATAATTTATGTTAATAATGGTCGTTTTGTCGATCATTGGTACTTGAGTCAAAAAATAAACACTTTATAATTACGAGTTATTCATGTGGTAAAATATCCATTATATCAAGAATTATATTAATGATGTAGATATAATATATATCATATATATACAGTATATAAATACATTTATAATATTAAATAATCATTTAGTGGTATGAAATGAAATGCACCATTCATGGAGACGGTATGCCGTACGTACGCATGAACGATACTTTCATTTCTATGTCATATTAATGGAACTAGAACTAAATGAGAGATATGTATATTTTAATTCCAGAATTATATTCATCATTTAGATGTAACATACAACTTATATATCCATTATATATATGTACATACAATAGTACATTAAATTTGGGGATATAAAATGAATCGCACCGTTCATGGAGACGGTAAGCTGTACGTACGCATGAACGCTACTTTTATTTCAATCTCATACTTTAATGCAAAGAAATAATATTGATATAAAGGTATATTATAATTCCAGTATAACATCATATATATTAACTTTAACTCACTCCTTTATAATTCCCACATATGGCATTAACGAATCAAACAACTTTGAGGGGGCGGTAGTCCGCACTTCCTTAAATGAAATTATCGTGTTTACCCATAATGGAAACCATAAAGGTATGCCGAAAATTAAGAATACAGAAGAATAAAAAAACATAAACATAATATATATCATATATAGATAGAGTGACATCTTTATGGACACCTTTGAAGGTGTTAGAATAATATTGAACAATCATCGTTTCGTGAGGCAGAAATTCACCATCCATTGAAACAGTATGCTATTTAACAATTAGATGATTGTGTGTGTAAGTGTAGCTCGAATAATTCGTATAAAAACATCCTAATATACTGAGGATACTGTTTTTGTTACAAAATAAATGAATAAAAATAGTTTTGGGGGTTGGAGAAGCAAAATAAAACATAAGAACATAAGAGAAAACACTACCTTTAAAACGGGTAACTCCTTTTGATTTGAGCTCAAAGGATTCCTTGGGAAGACTTATTCCCAAAGTGAGGCTTCTAGGAGTAATATAGCGATGTGGAGAGACAAAATGGGCAGGGGTTGGCCGAGCCAAAGGCTTGAGGAATGTGGGTAAGGTGGTAGAAGTGGGGGCCTTTTATAAGAGGAGAGGAGGGGCACTCTTGGAAAGTTATAAAAGGTTAATTTATTTTCAAATGAGTTTCGGATTTTAAAGGTCCCACATTGATGTATTTCTAGGATAAGGTGATAAGGGTTCGAAATAAACTCGTCAAATAGGTCTTTGACACGTTTACATCTCAGATTTTACATTATCTTTTCATTTTATTTAAATCGTTCATTAATGAGGTAATCGCTGCATCATCATGATGTCATAAATAATTTAATTTATTTAATGTATAAAAATTATAAAAAAAAATATGACGTATGAAATATTTTTAGATTTACAATGATTATTTATAGTCCAATATATCATTTATTTAGATAATATTAAAAATGTTTTACTCAGGTGATACATTCTTTGTTATATTTAACTTTCTTTAAAAATAAAAAGATAAAAAGTCACTTTCACACAAAAGTGATTACATGGGGTCCCCAAGTTTGGAACAAGGCATCCCATGGTCGGCCATGAGAAAAACAGTAGAATTAGGACACATTTTGGTGTCATTTTTTATTATTATGATATTATTTTATTATCCTTAACTACCTGATTACTCATTAATCAAGATAATTAGAGATAATAACCGTCGTTACTATTCATAATGTCAAAAAAAGAGTCTTAATTACATAATTTGGACCTTCTTATTCCAAACATGGAATCCATTTTACCAAATTACAAAAATATAAATTTTAATAAATAATTTAAAAATAATTCCCGTTGTCAAAACAAATAGCAAATTTTTTTTGAAACAATATCTATGAGAAGTTTGGCACTTGTTTATGCCAAATTCCAAAGTGAAATTAATCCCAATGACCACCATTCGATTACATGGTAAAATATATTATATTTACACTTTAAAACCAATTAAAAAGATAACCTAACCATATAATTAAATTAGATGAAAAAGCAGTTTTGATGTAAAATGCAGTATTTTTCACTTTTCATTAAAAAAATGAACATGGTTAGAAAAATAAAAAAAAATTATCCAATGTAAATTTCAATGTCCCAATCATATATAATAAGTTTATATTGAAAAATAGAGCTTATAAAATTTTCAAAAGTTTTATTTAAAAATGTTTTTCCATTAAAATGCAGTAAAACAGTCTTTTAATAATATTAGTGTATTCAATGCTTAAGATTGGATTTATTCTCATTTTAAGCCTATAAAACACTATCTAATTCATAAATAGAAATAGATAAGAATATATATTATTCATTACTTAAGTGGGATGTTACATATAAAGATATATAATTGATATAATGATGGATTTAGAAGGGATATAGGTATTTACAGTCATCATGAAAATTAAAATACCATAAAATAACCCCTTGAACCACATCATAGAATTACCAGACAAAGTATATATCTCGATGAATGACGAGGGACTATGTAGTGATACCCTTGGTCAAATATCATCAAAAAAATACTAGTTAATATCTTATAAAAGTCAAAATGGTGGCCATTGTGCACCCTCCAGCACCACACCATAGTACCATGTTTCCTAAGTAGTATTCTATGACATTTCCATGATCAGTTTCTTATGGGTGCTGAATTTGTCCATACTAACAAATTTATACCATGATACCTTGCATGACAACAACCCTCTCTATGTGGAATCCTATAAACCACCATGGTATTGGATATTCTATTGTATTTTTCCTTGTCATAACTATGAATAAAATGTATGATTCCTCAAAATCATTCTGATGAGACCTGATTTTCAAATTTGGCTTATCTACCCCACAACCTAGACCACACCACACCATAACCTACACTTCATGGTGATGAATCTATTATTGATTTAAATTGATAGATTAACTATCCTATCCCCCCTCCCATCACATTGTAACATCATCTGAGTGACTCCGACATCCAAAACTGAAAAAGGGAAGAGATATTGAGATCCAATCCCACACACTACCAGGTGGGTAGCCATAATAAGGGGGATAGAAATATTGGAACTTATCATCAATAATTCCATCCCCATGTTTCACTAATGTGGGATGGAGGGGTGCCCGACCATATCACTATCAACACTTTATGCAAGTTTTAAATATACAGAGAAATATGTAGGTGGTGAAATTGAGGACCACACAATTACCCTCAGGTGTCAGCTCAAATGATTGATAACTGCAGACAAGGAGACAACAAGACGTAAGACTGGAAACATGGAAGGATGTAGAATAATCACTGAGTTCCCAATAGCCATATATAGGTGTATGAGTATCTTGGCCCTCATAACATGTATTTAAAACCCTATGTCCCTATAAAATCCCATTATTTTTATGAAATGTTTATTTTTTATTATTCCATTACTTTGATATATTTTTTTTGAATGACAGAGTGAATTTAGAGGAACCACGTAATAAAATTAAAATATTATGTGCCCGCAATCTCATACACATTAAATTGGTGGGTATTAATAATAACAATTAAAATATGAAAAATCTACAATATATGGATTTATAAAATTAATTCATTATATATCAAATGGTTATTATTAAGAACAAAAAAAGTTATTTTAAAATAGAAGTTATTCTTTTTCTGAATTTTTTTACATGAAATTTAATTTAAATCAAAAAAGTAAATTCATTGTTTTTATGGAATTATTTAAATGAAAAATATATATTTTTTAATTAAAATTTTTTGTAAACAATCAAAAAATAGTTTTCTTGGCATAAGATAACAATAAATCATGTTTTATTCTTAAAAATGTTTTTTTAAAGTAGCTTTTGTCACATTTTATAAAATTCATTTAAAATTAATTCCATCTATTTATAAGTATTTAATTAGATAAAAATTGTGACATATTTATAATAAAAAGGTTCATATTGGTTAATTTTCCCCATTTTTAGGTCAATATGAATAATAATTGTGGTAAAATTTATCACCATGAGAAAGGGTAAATAACGTTAAAATGGATTAAAGATAAGTAACAAGGTGCATGATTTTAATATTAGTTCTTATTGGATTAATTCGAAATGTAACACCTATGATTTGAATATGAGTTTTTTAATAGAATCTTTTCCATTAGAATCAAAGAAATTATCACCTAAAATAAAGATATAATAAATTATTATTAATAAATGGGCGATAAAGGGTTATAAGTGTATCATAAATTGTATTATATATATATTAATTTGTTTTTGGCATAAAATCATAATGAATCTATATTTGTTATATAGGAGTTTGAGACATGCATGAAGCAATTCACACCTAAAGTATGGGGTTTATTATTACAATCTCAGTGTTTATCTTGATCGTTTAAGATTAATCATTCAATGATGAAATCCTAGAATCTATCTTATAAGAATGAAAATGATTTCATACTCTATTGGTTATTTCTTGACAATACATTTTTTCTTTCATCTAATCTGACATTATGTACTCAAAAGACCCATAATTTGTTTTAAAGGAAAAACAACATCGTTTTTCTCTTCGGTCGAAAAATCATTTTTTTCAAAACATATCCATATTTTATTAACGTGTTTTAATAATGGTTCTAAAATTATCATACAACTGTTTAATGTAATTTTTAATAATATTTTAATTTTAAAAAAATGGTTTACAGGGAATATATTTTTTTATATTGACTCATTTTTTTACTTTTTATGAAAAGTGTGAAATTAATTTTTTGGCCTTATGTAACAAGAACAAAATTTACCACCATAATTATGCCAAAATTATTTGAATATTACCTTATAATTTTACATTCTTTTTATCAAGGAAAGTGCTCTCTTTATTAATTGATCATTTTTTTGGAAAATTGATTTTTAAATTGGAATGATTATTTTCCTCAATAATATTTTATTGAACTTTTAATTCATAAAGGATATAAGCCTTAGTTATTACTTATAATATTATAAGAATATCATACAAGGATTCAATTTTAACTATTTATATGAATGGTTTATAATTTTTTTGTGTTCTAATTTTTATTTAACCCATTTCGTTTCATGGGTTCTGATATGATTAATGTTTTATGATTTTCTGGAACACATAGGCATGGTTTTAATTCTGTGATGGCCTACACCAATATATCATTCCAATTCATAGGGTAAATATAGATATATCATTAGCAAAATATGACTGGAATTAAGAGTGAAAAATTTCCAATAAGGGACATTGTCCATTATGATAGTATAGGCAGTTACACATGACAACTACGACAATATAGTGAGGGAATCCAGTCAACTATGATAGTCATCAAAATTGGCCTTGAAAACTAAAAAAATTATTTTCTAGGATTCTTTGTATTCCAAATTTCAATTCATTATAAATATGTCATTTTTTCATCGATCATGAAATTATCTTCCTTTAGGATTTGTGTTTTATATACTTCAATGATTTATTCCATTAGTTGAGATTACGATCATTTATTCCCAATGTATGGATTCCAATTTTTTTTATCATGTTCTCAAACCTTTTTTATTTTTTATTATATAATCATTGCTATCAATCTTTTTTTCCCTTACAGAGCATAGAGATAACGCTTTTTCTTAGCATTATTTTCCCTAGGATATGTATAAAAGAATTAATTATATTAAATCAATGTAGGATTCTAGTTTAGATGAAATAAGTGGGAGATTATGTTGATATTTTAAGAACAAGTTGCCTGTGTATTTAAATTTCAAAATATACTAGACAATACAATCTTGCAATGTATTTTAATAAAATATATAAAATATTTATCTAATTCGATGAAATATCTATGAATGAAAATTTTGGTTTTCAATAGTTTGTATCAGAGAAAGGATTAGAAAAATTTTAAAGTCTTGGATGACATAAAATTAGTGAGAACCATGAGGACAAGACTACGTATAGAAAAAAATCATAATGTTTTGATAATTATAATCAATGAACTAGGGTAAAATAATGGTTTGGTAGAATAAGGTTTCATGATTTAGATATACCATATTTTCATCATGTGGATTTTCACTATGATTATTATTTCTTAGATAATGATTTTTGGTTTTAATCAATGGGTGGAAGTCAATGGAATGAAAAATATCATCCTTTAATATTGTTAATGTAAAATGTGTTGGAAAATTAGTTGATTTTACTCATGAGAAACTGAATGTTATGGGAGATGGAATGAAAAATATCATTTCTATACTAACATAACAAACTCAAGCTATGCATCATGATGAGTTTTAAATCTACAAAATGAGTCAACAATGTTCTTATGAGATCTTCATGAGGAAACATCAAACTACATTTAGTGGATATTCTAATCCACTTGTTGTTATGGAATGGATCAGTACAACATAAATATCTATTTTATATTCTATAGGTTTCAGAACAATAGAAATTCATTTTTGATGTCTATCATTTGGATGGTGAAGATTGTCACGACCCGCCCTCGGGGTCCGTGCCGTGACTACCCCAAGCCCGCCTTCCATAGGCCAGGGGCTGGCGACTAGCACCAAGGCGTAAATCCCAGTAAAATGGGAAGGCATTGCCTTTGAAAAGTAAACATCACCACAGAGTAAGCAAGAGGAAAGTAAACACTAAACAAAAGCAGAGTACAACTGAAAGTGCGGAAAAGTAAATGGGCCAGAATACAAACCCAAACTGAAAGTAAAGTACAACTCGAAAAGGGAAAAACAGCAACTGAAAAGTAAATGCCGCTACTCCGAGCTGTCCACTGGAAATCCCACCTGAAGGGTGGGTACAGATAGCTCCTCTGCTCCACGGGTCCCGCCGTCCATTCCGCGCACGTCCCGCCCAGTGGTCCACCTCCGGGTACCGTCCCGCTCTACAAGCCACAGCTAAGGTCAACGCTGTCCGTCGTCTGCAACCAACACAACGTAGTGCGGGCAAAGCCCGTGCAGGGGTGAGTATAAGCTACTCAGTAGGGACCCCGAGACCCCTGAAGGTCTCTCAAATCCACAAAGGATAAACCACGATGAAAAGTAACAATCACGAAGTAACATCCGACACTGCTTATGTATATGCCCATACATATACCTAAGTCATCAATTCAAATACGCTCCAACCTCCGAGCCCAAGTACAACTCAGTCCACACAGGATAGTAAACGTATTCCACATAGGAAAGCAAAACGTAATCCACACAGGATTGCACAACACAATCCACACAGGAAAGCAAAAGGATTCAGCTCACACAGGTATACTTCTTCAAGGACGATAAAGATGATCACTGATCCATCTAAGTCGTCGGACCCACAAAGGATCGATAGGTAACTAACCCCCGCAATGACCCACACAGGATCGGGCCCACACAGGACCTGTAGGCGCTGGCTCACACAGAACCGCTGAGCGCAAGGACCCACACAGGATCGGGCCCACACAGGACATGTAGCACTGATCCACGTAGGATCGCTGAGTGCTGTAGTCATCGTCGTCGAATCCACACAGGATCTCTGTACTGTCATCGTCGCAGTCACAGAAGCAGTAGTAGTCGTAGCAGTCGCAGCCAGCACTAGGGTTCCCGCACATAGCAAGCTCGTTCGGAGGGTCCGCTCCACCAGCCGAGAGGCTAATACATCAACTGTCACGAAGACCAGAGTTGATGTATCCAAAAGTTCCGTATCATCAACAGGAACTCAACGCAACAGACGGCGCGTCGATCGGACGCCCGGTCTGAGAGTTATTGGCATTTTCGTCTCCGGGGCCCGGTTGGTTTTTAAGGCAAAACCAACCCGACCGTACTCCACCTGCGTCCAAACCTCGGGCGGAGTATGCCAAAAGATTCTTCTCACTAAGAGAGACACAACACAGCTGACGGCACGTCAATCGGACGTCCGTAGCTCAAGATATGAGTGTTTCCGCTCCGAAGGCCCGGTTGGTTTCGTGAACGAACCAACCCGGCCGAACTCAAAGTAAACCGAAACCTTGTGTGCGATATACTGAAAAGACCGTATCGACCCAAGGATCGCGTTGCCGCAGACGGTTCGTCATTCGGAGGTCCGAGGCTCAAGATATTGCCAAAAGACCGGAACTAGTTCGAAACGGGGGGGGGGGGTCCGGGTCCGGGCCGACCCGGCCCGACCCCCCCCTGGGGCGGCCCGGCCGGACGGGCGGCCGGCAGCGCGGCGGCGCGGCGGCGCGGCGGTGTGGGGGCGCGGTGGCCGCGGCGGCCGCGGCGGCCTGGCGCCTGGCGCCGCACGAGGTGGGCACGCGGGGGGCTAAGCCCCCGCTGATTGAGAGGCGGCGCGGCCTTTGTGCCGCGCCTTTTCAACAAAACGACCCCCACGTGGGGGCCGGTTTTGGAGAAGTAAACCGGGGGGCTGCTGCCCCCCCTTCATGGAACCGCCCCCCTCTTAAAGAGGGGGGTTTTATACGCTGGCCGGGGGATTAATTCCCCCGGTTTAACGTCATCCGGCCGGCCAGATGGCCGGCCGGTTTTCTCCAACGGGACCGGAAATTCCGGTCCCCTCTTCGGCTTCCGACGCCGGCGGCCCGACCGCCGGTCTTCTCTTCTGCCGCGGCCCGGAACCGGCCGCAGTCTCCTCGTCCCGCCGCGGCCCGGAACCGGCCGCGGCGTTCATCATCCGGCGCGGTGCGACGACACTACGCCCCTTCGCCGTGCCTTGATTCCATTCAACGCGGCGCGACGGCGTCGCGTTCTTGAAGATTTTTCCTCGGCGTGGCGCGACGGCGCCACGTAAAATATTTGCACGATCATCCGCGTGGTGCGACGACACCACGCCACTTGCTTCCACCCGCAAGAATAAACAAGAACGATGGAGGGGGGTTCAGCCGTGTTCATGCGGTCCGGCCCCCCTCACGTTAAAATAATAACGCAACTTAAAACATTCAAAAGTCTCATGTTTGACATGCGAAAACCATGATCAAGAAATGGAATAAATAAATATTGAAACAAAAACCCCTACCTCGGGTATAAGATCGAATATTTGACAACGTCCCGCGGAAGACAACGTCGCGGTGGTCAGGCGTCGCGGTCGTCGTTCGTCAATCCGTTGACGAAGAGATATGCCCGAAGAGTTACGTCGTTGGCGAATCTTCGTATGCCGACGAAGAAGGTCCGAGGAGGAAGCGGTGTTCTCTTTCATTGACACGGGAGACGAAGAAGAGCGGAGCGGCGTTCTTCGTCGGAAATTGAGCGTTCTTCGTCAAGTCTTGAGGAAAGTCAAATAATAAAAAAAACAACGAACTCAAGAACCCCTACCACGATAGTCGCACGTTGACGTAGTCGTGGAATATCGGTGTCGATTCCTTTGACGTCGGAGGAAGAGTCGTTGTCGATGGAGTTCGTCGCGGAAAACCGTCGCGGAAGAGATGACGCGGAAGAAGTACGTCGCGTCGCGGATGGACCGTGTTCTTCGGCGGAGAATTTCTTCGTTGAAGAACGACGTTCTTCGCGTTCTTCGTTGAGATGAACGAGAAGAAGAGCTCTCCACCTCTCAAGAAGACAAACCAATAACCCAAAATAAAATAAGCTACACCTTATTTTATTTTCACTTTGCCAACCTTTCAAAATTCAAAAGTTGAATTCAAAACATTAATTAAATCTAGAGTTGACAAAGATAAGTGAAGAGATAGGTTGGCAAGAATTAAAGTAGGGGAGAGTTACATAATTAAGAGGGGGTTTAGAGGGGATAGGGAATTTGAAAAGAAAAGGGGTTCGTGTGGGCCCCACCACACTTAATCCTCCCAAGGGAGGTTAAGTGGGTGTGGGTCCCACTTCCAACCTCCTTTTTTAGGTTTTAATAAGTTATAATAAAATTTGTTCTACACAAATTTTATTTAACTCAAACTAAAAACCCCCAAAATTAACTTTCAACCCGCAACAAACGCAACTCCCGAAAAGGACTCTTTAAGCGAATATCGGCGCTGCGAGTTCATCGGTGCCCTCGGATTTCAATTCCGAGCACCGGATCAAAAGTTAGGAATTCCCGCTCGTTCGTTCACTGAACGTACCCGAGCCAAACTTCGGAAATTAATTTCGGGCACTCCGGGCCTCGGAATCAGGTGCCGTCTGAAACCGCGCTCTTGTAAAATTCTAAAGAAAATTAAGAAAAAAATTCCCTTTAATTTTACGGGTCTTTACATTACTCCCACCTCAGGGCTTTACGTCCCCGTAAAGATACATCAAAAACTAGGGAAACAAAAGAGGGTACTGAGCACGCATCTGAGCCTCCCGCTCCCATGTGCTCTCCTGGAGATTCCCGTGCTGCTATCTGATGCGCACAAGAGGAATCGATCGCCCACGCAGGACCCTCTCCTGTCGATCCTCTATCTCCACCGGGACCTCCGTAATGGTCGCCCCATCGTCAACGTCAAGCTCCCCATGGTCAATGATGTGCATCGGGTCGTGCACGTATCTCCTCAGCTGAGATACGTGGAAGACGTCGTGCACCCGGTGCAACTGAGGTGGTAGAGCCAGGCGATAAGCCACCTCGCCAATCCTGCTGAGAATCTGGAAGGGTCCGATGAAGCGCGGAGATAACTTGCCGCCTCGGCCAAATCTCCGAATACCACGTCGAGGTGAGACCCGCAAGAAGACGTGGTCGCCATCCTAGAACTCCAGTGGCCTCCGCCTCCTGTCAGCGTATGACTTATGCCGGCTCTGAGCTGTCCCCATCCGCTCCTGGATGACCTGGACCTTCTCTGTCGTGGCCTGGACCATCTCCGGTCCCACCAGTGCTGACTCTCCAGGGTCTGTCCAGCACAAAGGAGATTTACAAGGTCGGTCGTACAACGCCTCGTACGGTGCCATCCCGATGGTGGAGTGGTAGCTGTTGTTGTACGAAAACTCCACCAAGGGTAGGTGGTCCTCCCAGCTACAACCAAAGTCGAGGACACATGCGCGGAGCATGTCCTCGAGAGTCTAAATGGTCCTCTCCGTCTGACCATCCGTCTGAGGGTGAAAAGCTGTGCTAAGACGTAGCTGCGTCCCGAACGACTCCTGCAACCCCTTCCAAAGCCGGGAAGTAAAGCAGGCATCTCGATCGGAGACGATAGATGATGGCATGCCGTGGAGCCGCACAATCTCCTGAACGTAGAGACGTCCCAAGCTCTCTACTGAGCCCTGCTCTCTGGTGGGTAAGAAGTGTGCCGACTTGGTGAGTCGGTCAACAATCACCCAGATGGAGTCGTGACCTCTGGAAGTGCGTGGAAGTCTAGTCACGAAGTCCATAGATATGCCGTCCCACTTCCACTCCGGAACCTCCAAGGGATGTACCAAGCCTGCTGGTACCTGATGCTCTGCCTTCACCTGCTGGCAGGTGAGGCATCGAGAAACGAACTCTGCTACAGCCTTCTTCATGCCCGGCCACCAGTGCTGTCGTCTGAGGTCCTGGTACATCTTCGCCACTCCAGGATGTACCGCCAAAGGAGAAGTGTGAAACTCTCTCAGCACTTCCTCTCGCAAAGCAACTGGTACCATGGTACGTCCTCTGAAAAGGATTTCGTGCTCTGCTCCAAGGGAGAAACCATCAGGTGCATGTCCCGAGGATATCTGTGCACGCCGTGTCTCACAGTCAGCGTCCTCACGCTGTGCCTCTCTGACCCGCTGCAGTACTGGAGGAGTGACTGTGAGAGACTGAAGAAAGGATGCTCCATCTCTATCCACGAAGGATATCTGCAAAGAGGCTAGCTGCTCCGTCGCCTCCTCAAGTAGCTGAATGCCCGTCCTCCTGCTGAGGGCATCGACTACTACGTTCCCCTTACCAAGAGTATAGACTATCTCAAAGTCATAGTCCTGGAGGAACTCGAGCCATCGCCGCTGTCTCAGGTTCAGGTCCTTCTGCGAGAAGATATACCTGAGACTCTGATGATCGGAAAAGACTGTAAAGCGCTCGCCCATCAGATAGTGTCGCCATATCTTCAGAGCGAAGACCACTGCTGCTAACTCCAGGTCATGGGTAGCGTAGTTCTGCTCATGCGGCCTCAACTGATGTGATCCATAGGCGATCACTGCCCACTCCTGCATTAGAACACATCCGAGTCCGGTCCCTGATGCATCGCAGTAGACTACGCACCCTACTCCCTCCTCAGGAAACCTCAAGATAGGTGCGCTAGTCAATCTCTGTCTCAGCTCCTGGAAGCTCTGCTGACATCTGTCTGACCACACGAAGGGTTTCCCCTTCTTAGTCAAAGATGTGAGTGATGCTGCAACTCTAGAGAAGTCTGGCACGAATCTCCGATAGTATACAGCTAGTCCCAAGAAACTCCAAACCTCAGTCACGATCCTGGGTGGCTCCCATGCTAACACAACCTCGATCTTCGCAGGATCCACTGCAACTCCCGCCTCAGAGATAACGTGTCCCAAAAAGTGGACCTCACGTATCCAGAACTGGCACTTCGAGAGCTTACCATAAAGCTGGTGCTCTCGGAGTGTGTCAAGAACAACTCGCAAGTGATAGGCGTGATCCTCCTCTGTCGTAGAGTAAATCAGAATGTCGTCGATGAAGACCACGGCAAACTGATCGAGGTATGGCTGAAAGATCCTGTTTATGAGAGCCATGAACACTGCTGGGGCATTGGTTACACCGAAAGGCATAACCAAGAACTCATAGTGGCCATACCGACATCTGAAGGCTGTCTTCTGCACATCCTCGTCTCTGACTCTGAGCTGATGATAGCCTGACCTGAGGTCTATCTTCGAGAACCACCGTGCTCCCTTGAGCTGATCAAAGAGGTCATCAATCCTCGGTAGCGGATACTTGTTCCTCACTGTCACCTGGTTCAGGCGACGATAGTTAACACAAAGTCGCAAGCTCCCGTCCGCCTTCTTGGCGAACAATATCAGGGAAGCCCAGGGTGAAACACTGGGCCGGATGAACCTCTTGCCCTGCAAGTCCTCCAACTGTACTCGTAGCTCTCGAAGCTCGGCGGGGGCCATCCGATATGCTGGAGTGGATATCGGGGCTGTCCCGGGGTACAAGTCAATATAAAAGTCTACCTCTCTGCGAGGAGGTAGCCCTAGAACATCGTCGGGAAAAACGTCCGCAAACTGATCCACCACTGCAGGAAAACCAGGACTCCGCACGTCAACTGCTCCAAGGATAAGGCTAGCCAACTGATGAGTAATGGGCTGTCCTCTCCTCTGCGGAAGTCCATCCTATGCTGCTAAGGCTCCATTCTCGCCGGTGAAGGTGAACCTGCTCCCGTCGGTGCGTACACATCGCACCTTGCGCCTAAAACAGTCAATCTGTGCATGGACCGTAGACAGCCAATCCATGCCCAAGATGACGACGTAAGGCCTCGAAGCTGCTACAAGAAGATCCTAGCCAAAGCTCTTGCCTCCTAGAGTAAGTTGACACTGCCGGCACCAGTGCGTAATCGTCGAGTCTGCTCCCGTAGGAGTCTCTAGCCGTAAGGATCGAGCGAACGGCTCTGTCGGAATCTCCGAGCTCCGAACAAGGGCAGCGGCTATGAAAGAGTGACTCGCTCCTGTGTCTATAAGAACTGCAGCAATGGTGGAATAGACACAGATAGTACCTAGAATCATCTCGGGTGCGTCGTGGTCGTAGGCCTCTGCTGCCTGGAGCTGTGCCTGTCGCTGCCTGCCAGCTCCCTGTGGTCGGGGTGGACCTCCTGGTGGTGGTGGTGGCAGAGCCTCAAAGCGTCGCCCTCCACCGGCTGCTCGTCCAGCTCCTCTGCCTCGTCCGCCTCCTCCATGCGGACCGCCACGGTCGACCCTCTGCCTCTGCCTCGATGGTCCATCAACTGACTGCTGCTCCTCGGCACGGCGGGTCGGGCAGTCGCGAGCCATGTGGCCCTGCCCGCCGCACGAGTAGCACCGTCTGCCTCTCGTAAGACTGGCTCCGTGCTGTGTGCCCCGCACTGCTGAGCCAGTGCCCTGAGATCGTCTGCCTGAAGGTCTGGTCTGTCTGGACCCCTGAGTCATCCGTCGACTGCCTGCTGCAGATGACTCTGCCACGTTCCGCCCCGCGGTGGGTCTCTGTGCTGGTGTAGACTCAGCAAGGAAGCTCTTGATCAGAAGGGCCCGCTCCAGTACTCCTGTCTGAGTCGGTATGCTGAGGGAGATCAGAGATGCCTTGATCTCGTGTCTCAAACCCTGCTCGAAGGTCCGGGCCCGGAAGAATGGGTCCCATACCATGTCGGTCGAGTAGTGCGAGAGATCGGTTAATCTCGCCGAGTACTGAACGACCATCATGATGCCCTGCCGCAGCTGTAGAAGCTCCTGGATACGCACCGCATGAAGGGTGGCTGGGACGAACTCCGAGCGGAAAAGGCTCTCAAAGTCCGTCCAAAGAAGAGATGCCTCATCGTGCACCTGGAGCATCAAGCTCCACCATCGTCCTGCTGCTGCGTGTAGTAGGCTCGCAGCGAGGATCACCATGAGGTCTGCTGGTGTCCTCACTATCCTAAACACTCGAACTACTGCCTCCAGCCAGTCCTCTACTGCCTGGGGATCCGTCTCCCCGCGAAACCTGGGCGGTCGCTGGCGCTGAAACTCATGCAGTGCGCTGAGGCGACGTGCATCGTCAGCGGCTGCTGCTGGAAGCATCGGGGGCTCGGCGGGTAAAGCTATCGCCGGTGCCATTACTGGCAAAAGGCCCTGCACCGAGGCCTCGTCGCTCGGTGGGCTGTCGTCTCGCTCGACTCTCGGAACCCTAGCTGGCTGTCGTCGTGGGGCCATCCTAAAAAGGAAACAGGTGCGCCACGGTTAGAACAGTATACCTGGTGAGCTGATATAAGTAATCACAAAGAAAACTTTGAAACACACACGCAAACAATGTTTTCGTGCATTAAGTCGGAAATCAGAAGTCAGGGTCCTGGTGTACGGATACGTCGGCCGCCGTACCAACACTGGACTCCCTAGACTGATAACCACACTCAATACGCTAAACATTATTACTTCACATAGAAAAGATCAGAGTTCGCGGTAGAACCGAACTCCTCTGATACCAATTTGTCACGACCCGCCCTCGGGGTCCGTGCCGTGACTACCCCAAGCCCGCCTTCCATAGGCCAGGGGCTGGCGACTAGCACCAAGGCGTAAATCCCAGTAATATGGGAAGGCATTGCCTTTGAAAAGTAAACATCACCACAGAGTAAGCAAGAGGAAAGTAAACACTAAACAAAAGCAGAGTACAACTGAAAGTGCGGAAAAGTAAATGGGCCAGAATACAAACCCAAACTGAAAGTAAAGTACAACTCGAAAAGGGAAAAACAGCAACTGAAAAGTAAATGCCGCTACTCCGAGCTGTCCACTGGAAATCCCACCTGAAGGGTGGGTACAGATAGCTCCTCTGCTCCACGGGTCCCGCCGTCCATTCCGCGCACGTCCCGCCCAGTGGTCCACCTCCGGGTACCGTCCCGCTCTACAAGCCACAGCTAAGGTCAACGCTGTCCGTCGTCTGCAACCAACACAACGTAGTGCGGGCAAAGCCCGTGCAGGGGTGAGTATAAGCTACTCAGTAGGGACCCCGAGTCCCCTGAAGGTCTCTCAAATCCACAAAGGATAAACCACGAAGAAAAGTAACAATCACGAAGTAACATCCGACACTGCTTAGGTATATGCCCATACATATACCTAAGTCATCAATTCAAATACGCTCCAACCTCCGAGCCCAAGTACAACTCAGTCCACACAGGATAGTAAACGTATTCCACATAGGAAAGAAAAACGTAATCCACACAGGATTGCACAACACAATCCACACAGGAAAGCAAAAGGATTCAGCTCACACAGGTATACTTCTTCAAGGACGATAAAGATGATCACTGATCCATATAAGTCGTCGGACCCATGAAGGATCGATAGGTAACTAACCCCCGCAATGACCCACACAAAATCGGGCCCACACAGGACCTGTAGGCGCTGGCTCACACAGAACCGCTGAGCGCAAGGACCCACATAGGATCGGGCCCACACAGGACCTGTAGCACTGATCCACGTAGGATCGCTGAGTGCTGCAGTCGTCGTTGTCGAATCCACACAGGATCTCTGTACTGTCGTCGTCGCAGTCACAGTAGCAGTAGTAGTCGTAGCAGTCGCAGCCAGCACTAGGGTTCCCGCACATAGCAAGCTCGTTCGGAGGGTCCGCTCCACCAGCCGAGAGGCTAATACATCAACTGTCACGAAGACCAGAGTTGATGTATCCAAAAGTTCCGTATCATCAACAGGAACTCAACGCAACAGACGGCGCGTCGATCGGACGCCCGGTCTGAGAGTTATTGGCATTTTCGTCTCCGGGGCCCGGTTGGTTTTTAAGGCAAAACCAACCCGACCGTACTCCACCTGCGTCCAAACCTCGGGCGGAGTATGCCAAAAGATTCTTCTCACTAAGAGAGACACAACACAGCTGACGGCACGTCAATCGGACGTCCGTAGCTCAAGATATGAGCGTTTCCGTTCCGAAAGCCCGGTTGGTTTCGTGAACGAACCAACCCGGCCGAACTCAAAGTAAACCGAAACCTTCTGTGCGATATACTGAAACGACCGTATCGATCCAAGGATCGCGTTGCCGCAGACGGTTCGTCATTCGGAGGTCTGAGGCTCAAGATATTGCCAAAAGACCGGAACTAGTTCGAAACGGGGGGGTCCGGGTCCGGGCCGACCCGGACCGACCCCCCCCCTGGGGCGGCCCGGCCGGACGGGCGGCCGGCAGCGCGGCGGCGCGGCGGTGCGGAGGCGCAGCGGCCGCGGCGGCCGCGGCGGCCTGGTGCCTGGCGCCGCACGAGGTGGGCACGCGGGGGGCTAAGCCCCCGCTGATTGAGAGGCGGCGCGGCCTTTGTGCCGCGCCTTTTCAACAAAACGGCCCCCACGTGGGGGCCGGTTTTGGAGAAGTAAACCGGGGGGCTGCTGCCCCCCCTTCATGGAATCGCCCCCCTCTTAAAGAGGGGGGTTTTATACGCTGGCCGGGGGATTAATTCCCCCGGTTTAACGTCATCCGGCCGGCCAGATGGCCGGCCAGTTTTCTCCAACGGGACCGGAAATTCCGGTCCCCTCTTCGGCTTCCGACGCCGGCGGCCCGACCGCCGGTCATCTCTTCCGCCGCGGCCCGGAACCGGCCGCGGTCTCCTCGTCCCGCCGCGGCCTGGAACCGGCCGCGGCGTTCGTCATCCGGCGCGGTGCGACGACACTACGCCCCTTCGCCGTGCCTTGATTCCATTCAACGCGGCGCGACGGCGTCGCGTTCTTGAAGATTTTTCCTCGGCGTGGCGCGACGGCGCCGCGTAAAATATTTGCACGATCATCCGCGTGGTGCGACGGCACCACGCCACTTGCTTCCACCCGCAAGAATAAACAAGAACGATGGAGGGGGGTTCGGCCGTGTTCGTGCGGTCCGGCCCCCCTCACGTTAAAATAATAACGCAACTTAAAACATTCAAAAGTCTCATGTTTGACATGCGAAAACCATGATCATGAAATGGAATAAATAAATATTGAAACAACAACCCCTACCTCGGGTATAAGATCGAAGATTTGACAACGTCCCGCGGAAGACAACGTCGCGGTGGTCAGGAGTCGCGGTCGTCGTTCGTCAATCCGTTGACGAAGAGATATGCCCGAAGAGTTACGTCGTTGGCGAATCTTCGTATGCCGACGAAGAAGGTCCGAGGAGGAAGCGGTGTTCTCTTTCATTGACACGGGAGACGAAGAAGAGCGGAGCGGCGTTCTTCGTCGGAAACTGAGCGTTCTTCGTCAAGTCTTGAGGAAAGTCAAATAATAAAAAAACAACGAACTCAAGAACCCCTACCACGATAGTCGCACGTTGACGTAGTCGTGGAATATCGGTGTCGATTCCTTTGACGTCGGAGGAAGAGTCGTTGTCGATGGCGTTCGTCGCGGAAAACCGTCGCGGAAGAGATAACGCGGAAGAAGTACGTCGCGTCTCGGATGGACCGTGTTCTTCGGCGGAGAAGTTCTTCGTTGAAGAACGACGTTCTTCGCGTTCTTCGTTGAGATGAACGAGAAGAAGAGCTCTCCACCTCTCAAGAAGACAAACCAATAACCCAAAATAAAATAAGCTACACCTTATTTTATTTTCACTTTGCCAACCTTTCAAAATTCAAAAGTTGAATTCAAAACATTAATTAAATCTAGAGTTGTCAAAGATAAGTGAAGAGATAGGTTGGCAAGAATTAAAGTAGGGGAGAGTTACATAATTAAGAGGGGGTTTAGAGGGGATAGGGAATTTGAAAAGAAAAGGGGTTCGTGTGGGCCCCACCACACTTAATCCTCCCAAGGGAGGTTAAGTGGGTGTGGGTCCCACTTCCAACATCCTTTGTTAGGTTTTAATAAGTTATAATAAAATTTGTTCTACACAAATTTTATTTAACTCAAACTAGAAACCCCAAAAATTAACTTTCAACCCGCAACAAACGCAACTCCCGAAAAGGACTCTTTAAGAGAATATCGGCGCTGCGAGTTCATCGGTGCCCTCGGATTTCAATTCCGAGCACCAGATCAAAAGTTAGGAATTCCCGCTCGTTCGTTCACTGAACGTACCCGAGCCAAACTTCGGAAATTAATTTCGGGCACTCCGGGCCTCGGAATCAGGTGCCGTCTGAAACCGCGCTCTTGTAAAATTCTAAAGAAAATTAAGAAAAAAATTCCCTTGAATTTTACGGGTCTTTACAAAGATGATCTAAGGTGGACTCTTATCAAGAACCGAATTTAAAAAAGATTAAATTTACTACATTGAGAGGTATGATTTTATGAGATTAATTATGAATAATTACTTTCCTCGTATTCATTCCATGATAATGGAAAAGTAATTCCTTGAGCTAAAACAAAATTATGATGGACCTATTGGTACATATGATAATTATTTAACCAGACTTATGGGGTATGCTTTTGGTATAATAATTTATTAATGAATAAAGGCCGATTGATACTTTAGCATCTTAAAAACAAGTCAATAAATGTAATCAATCAGAATGGAATTTGTTAACTATAAAGAAATCACTTGATGGGTTATGAAGGTGGAGATGGATATTAGAGTCACACAAAAATCACATGGGTTAGACAAGATAAGAAAAAATAGAATTCAAGGAAAATAATAAAAACAATGGAGAGAAGATAATGAGCCTTAAATAATGCTCAAAATATGCAAGGAAACATGTGGGAAATAGTCTCAAGGTAACTATTAAATGATTCACGTGTTTAAAGGATGTTTATCCAAAAAGAGAATTCTAATGTGGTGGGAAGAAGTTTTCTAATTATGTGAATATATAGAAAACTCTATTGAATTAAACACCCACACTTTAGTGCTTTAAATGCACAGAGTACATGAATCATGCTAACTAGTGGCCAAATTCAATATTTAATGATGATGTCTGACATAAAAAACCTATTAATCCTATAGAAAATGGGAAATATCATGTATTCACTATTGGAAATGTGGAGTACAAAAATATAGTTGAAGGCACACATACCAGCAACTCTATAGTAGCTACTGTTTTTTTTAACCTACCTACTATTTTATATCTAATGAATTTTCTAGAAATATAACTTCACCACCCCAATAGTTGTATATATATTTAATTATGAGTGGAATATCTTAATGGTAAGACGATCACATCCCAGGTTTACCAATATTTTACTATTGATGTTTATGGGAATATGAATCCAATAAATATAATTTTCCTCCCTCTAGTAGAATTTTAATTTCATATTATTAATTTATCAGGTTTGTTAAGAAAATAAATCATAGATTATTTATGAAGGGATGATAAATATTATATTTCAAATATTACTAGGATTTTATATCAATGTTATTAAAAAAATGAACTCTCAATAATAATTACATCCATTGTATATATTATAATTCAAATTCTTTATAGAAATCGATCTCAAATATTTCGTGTTAAAATATATATACATGATAGAAATATGGTGTGCTAGTATATTTATGACTTTCCAAAAAAATTATAATCTTCAAATGAACCATGAAGTTTAGTTTTCAATTTAATTCATACATAGTTCCACACATATTTCCAATACTCTATATAGAGTGTCCATGATTGAGTTGAATAAATTGAAGTATAAACTCAAGGATAATAGTGAAAAGGGAATTATTCATCTTACTACATAAACTTGGGGGATCCTATTCTTTTTTTAAGAGGAAATATGGATAAATGTAACTCTTTATTGATTATCAACAACATAGAATTATCAATATCAAGAAAAAGTATCATCTACCACATATTGATGACTTGTTTGATCAAATATATGGATATTAATACATCCACAAGAATGATATTCATTTTAGAAATAATAAATTTATATTAAAAAAATATTATAGACCCATGATGATATTTTTTATAAGGTATGGACACTATGAATTTATAGTGATTCCTTTTGGTCTTATTAATTCCCTTAGAATATTCACTGGTTTTTTAATAGACTATTTGATGACATCCTTTTTTGTTTTTTGGAGATCTTTATAGATGATATTCTTGTATATTCAAAGATAATATTTGATTATGATGGTCATTTATGATTGAGATAAAGACCCTGAATGATTATATTTGTGAGAAATTTTCCAAGATGGAATTTCGGATTAAGAAATTTTCATTCTTCAAAAATATCATCTCAAGTGTGTGTATGTAAATAGTTCCTTAAAAGAAATAATAGATTTGGAAATAGCCTAGACTGAACAGTAAAACATAATTCGATAGATTTCATGGGTTTACATTATATTATCAAAATTTTGTGATATATTTTTAATAATTATCTAATCCACTCCGAAAGATGACATGGAAGACATTTAACCTCATATGGATTTATAAATGTGAATTGAATTTCAAGGATATGAAAAGAAAGATGGTTAAGGAACCTATGTTAAAAATACCTTATAATGAAGGTGTATTTATGATCTATAGTGACACATCAAATAAGGTACTATGATTTGTTCTCATGTTGAATCAAATGGTTGAAGCTTATGCCTCACGATAATTGATAGTGCATAAGAAAAAGTTTCCTACTCCATATTTGGTTTTAGTTGCTATTATTTATGAACTAAAAATATGGAGACAGTATTATTTCGGAGAAATGGGTTATAGATACATTGATGAAAAAAATATTAAAGTATATTTAAACTCAAGAAGAGTTAAAAAGGTACCCAAGAAGGCTCTTCGAGTTTATTCAAGATTATGAATTCTCAATACATTATCACCCTAGGAAACTAAACAAGGTGGTAGATTCATCAAGTAAAAATAACCATGATATCCTATCTACGAGGATGATAAAAAATATCAAATATTTATCAATTTTTAAATACAGTTTTTGAAATATTAAATGATGGGGATAAAACTTATCTTTCTCAAATGAGTATTCAACCATCTATACAAGTGACGATTAAGGAGTCACATAAAGAAGATATGGAGCTATATAATATATTGAGATATTTGTATGGTTTCATCCTTTATTATAATAGAATATTAATGATCAAGAATTGAATCTATTTCCTTAAAATAACATATTTAAAGAAGGAACTATTGGATGAGACTCATTGTTCATCATTCTCTATTCATCCTAGATGCAAAAAGTTTTACATGGAACTGAATGAGTATTTATGATATGATGACATAAAAATATATAATATATACTATGATTCATGGTGGATGGAATTTCAAAAAGGTCAGGAATAAAGACATAATTATAAGTAGATGTTACAACCATTACCCATACTATAATGGAAATAAGAAAAAAATTCTATGGAATTGGGTTTCAAACTCCCGAAAACATCAAAACTGCACAATGCACCAAGGGTTATAGTCAATCAACATATGAAATAAGCACACATAATTACTAACAATTAATATCTATTGTTCTTATTTTGAGAATATATATTAAATATGTGTTTATAATTCATTGATTACAACTTTCCATTATATCTGATTGAAATCCAACATTTACATATATGTTATATACAATGTTTTCAACTAGCTCTACATAAACAGTTATGTTTTGGAACATAATATCATCCCCAGATATATGGTTAGTATGATAGGAACATTTATTATTTGGATGAAATTTTGAGACCATTCCCTATGGAATTAAATGATGGTTCAGATCAATTCAGTATTTTGTCGGATTTTCTTACAACAATTGATTTCACTTTGATAATCAAATGGAACCTTATGAATACCAATATGGAAGGAATTCCATAACTCCATAATTATAGAATGATGTCAGGGAATTAAAAAAATTCTAACTTCATCTATATAATAAAATAACTGAAGAGGTTATATCCATTCAATATCATATAATATTAACATAGAGTTGAAGAAATATTAATACTAACAATCTTCAGAAGTTACTAGATTTTGAAGCTGTTTATATGGTATTCATATAGATATCACCCTAGATGAATGTGAAATGATTCAAAAATAATTTAATTATATACCCTCGGTATATCAATCCTCCATTATTTATTGATCGTAATGGGATGATATATTATCATAGGGCACTTCAATAGAATCTCCCTCAAGTTCATGATGTGTTCAATGTATCAATCCAAATAAATTTCATACCTAATAATTCTAATATACTAAACATAGAGGTAATAATGCTGGATTAAGATATTTGTTATGAAGAGAAACTGTTAGAGATTATAGATCATAGATAGATTGTTTTATGAAACAATACCACATTCCTAGTTAATATTTTGTGTTGAAACCACCATTTTTAGGATGTTGTTTGGGAACATGAGGATTTGATAAGGCAGCAATATCCCCATATATTTTTACTAAAGTGGAAAATTTCAATGGGAAAAAATCATTTTAATGGGGTGGGGGTATAATGTAACAACCAGAGATTTTTATGAATTATTACTATTTAATTAATTTTATTTCTTCAGTAGATTGTGTTCCACACAAGAGGTAGTTCAGACGAATCACATAACATTATTAAAATATTATGTTTCTGTTATTGATAAGTCGTTGGATTTATGGTTATGAATAGAAAAAACTATGTTACAAAAAATATCTTTCATACAGATTTATAAATTTAAATCATTAGTTATCAAATTATAATTATTAAAAAAATATTTTAAAATAAAAGTGACGTTTAAAAAAAAAAAATTATGTGTGAAATATATTTTATATCAATAAATTAAATTAAACCATATTGGTAAATTATTTTAATTAAAATTTCATATTATTTAATTGATAATTTTTTTTAAACAATCAATGAACAATTTTCTATACAGAGGATAAGGATAAATCTAGGATTATTATTAAAAATATATTTTATCTAAAAAATAGTTTTTTCACATTTTTCATACTTACATTAAAAAAATTATTCATTTTTTATTAATGAATTAGTTATCGTTAATTAATTATTAATTACAATTATTCTTAAATTTTTTATTTACTCACAATTTTTTTGGTCAATAGGTATAGTAAGCATAGTATAATTTATCACATAAGTAAAAGGAATATATGGTTAATCTAGATTAAATATAAGTCATATGTCCCAAATATTTCATCTGATTTGTTATTTAATGAAGAAAATTTACCCATAAAACCTATCTTTATAAATTTAAAATTTTAATGGTCACTTTTCCTTGAAAATTACTTGTATATTATTTATATCCTAGAAAGTTACAAAATGTCACTCACTTTGTTTTTATAATCTCTTGTCTTTCCATGTAAGGAAAAATGATAGTTATGAATATATATAAGATTCAATTTTGAATATAAAATTATTTTCATTAAATATTTTTTAAATTTTTAGTAATTATATAATGGCCTTCATTTCTATTGCAACACTGATGTAGTATTTCTCTAATTAACAAATGAATATAATAAATGATTTTAATAAATAATAAAAACGATATAATTTGATTGATTTATGGGGTACATAAATTTTATAGATCACTATTACATGTTAGGAATGTTTTAAACCATTATATTCGAATTAAACCTTAATATTTAAGTATTTTAAGCCAAATTAAATGAATAGTGTAAAAATTGATAATCAGGATATTTTATAAAATTTATATTTTATTATATTACCGAAAAATTATAATAAATTTGAAAATTGTATATAATGGTTATGATATGGTGTAAAAATCCATAAATTATTCATTTAGGATCCAATATTCACCTTCTAAGTTAAAATTACAGTATATTAATATTTAAAAATTTGATACCAGAGTTAAAATAAAAACAGGTTAACTAAGGGTTAATCAAAACTTTATGGTTTAAAATGATATAATATCATGTATAAATTAAATTATTTATGTTATTACAACCATATAACTCATTATGTTTAAATATATTTATATTTAGAAATAATCTATTATAATTTAAACTTTTTGGAAATTCCCATATTGCCCCTCCCCACAATTGTAAAAGGGAGCTTCCTACCACACGTCTTTACACCACATTGAGACATATAGATCTATAATAATATGAAAAATTTTATTATAAACTTCTATAGACAAATTATTGAGGTAATATTATTCCAAAAATATAAACCATTGAACTCTTTAGAGGAGATCTAAAGGAGTCATTTCAGAGAAGAGGTAATCTCCCCAACTAATCACTTTCTTTTTATTCTCAATTTTACCTACTCTAAATATATGTTATTTATAATTAAATAATAAATTATTTATAAATTTGTTTAATGTAATTATCATTTCAAAATATCCATTATATACATGTTTACTATTATTAAATAAGTGAAGGTATCACTCGTGCGTACGCATGACTTACCCTCTCCAAGTGGAAATATAAACCATTTTCATCACCGTATTTTGTGGATGGGTAATATGAATGGATTAAAATTTATAAATGATTTTATTAAAAGAATTATAATTATTGGATAAAAATATCAAATCCATATAAATACCATTCCAACCATTGGGAAATGATAAGGTCATTATTCGTACATGCATACTACTATCTCCACATAGCAATGTGATTCTTTTTTCATTTATATTTTATTTTGATGTTAACAATGGATAATTTGATGAATATATATGATACATGATATAATAATTATCATATAAAGGTTAATTAATTTTTTTTGTTCTTTTTTTTCATCCATCAATACAATTAAAATAACATTCAAGTGTATGTACGACCTACAGACTACATGAATGGTGTATATCATTTTTATCAATACTTTTATGAATGAATCCAAACTTATACATAATATATTTATATATGACTTTTTTATCAGGGATAATATTTTTGGGATGATGTAACATTAATTAGAGTCTAATTTCAAAAAATTCCAAAACAAAAAGTACATGAAAATGATGTAATTATCACATGAAACAATTATTTAATATATAATTGTTAGAAAATGGATTATAAAAGGTTATAAGTAAATAATATATTGTATTTTATACATTATAATATTTATGGGATAAAATTAAAATAAATATAGATTTATTATACTAGAGGATCTGACAAGTATGAAGGATACCTAACCTAAGGTAAGGGGTTTTATTATTATAATATTATGGTTTATCATGATTGTTTATGATTAGGTTTCCAATTAAAAAAATAAAATGATTTATCTCTAACAAATCTCAATTTTCTCATATAATCATTATTAAATGATAATACATATTATCCATTTATTTTCCTCAATTTATGTACATAAGAGACCAAAAATATAGATTAAGGGAAATCATATTCACTTCTCTCATCAGTCAAAATATTTTTTTCCACATTTATCAAGATTTAAAAAAAAGTATTTAATTTTAACCTATGATTGTTTAAATTAACTTTTTATTATGTTTTAATTTTTACAAAATGGTTTAAATGATTATTTTTGTTCCTTTTTTGAATGAGATGTTTTTTGAATTTTTAAGAAATGTATAAAAGGAATGTTTTTTAAATATATACATAATGAACATAATTTTTCATCAACATGACACCACAATGCTTTAAAACTTATTTTACAATCATACAATGTTATTTTGAAGGAATGTGGTTTCTTTATAATGTGTTATATATTTAGGTTTTGAAATTTTAATTTTTAATTTTATATTTTATTTTCCTCATGAACATTTTCATGATATTGTTATTCATAAATAAATATAAAATCTATTATTTATTATAATATTTATACAATATGATACATAGATACCATTATTATTATTTATTAGAAGGGTTTATGTTTTTTATGGTGAAATTCTTATGAAAAACATTTCATTTCATGGGTTTTGATATGATGAATGTTTTATGATCTTGTGGAACACATGTGTTTGGTTATTATTAAATGATGGGTGGGACCTACATCTCCATTTAAGGAATTGGGTAAATATTGATATCTAACGAGATAAAAATTCCTTGAATGGGGACAGAACCTAGTTCAATAAGGGATTTTTCCACTAAGATAGTCTTGGTTGTGAACCATGATTCCTACAATGGTTTTGTAGTGTATCCAATCCACTGTGATTTTCTTGGATATTAGCCTTGACTACTATGGAAATTATTTTTATGGTCATTTTTGTGCTATAAATAAATTATTTATGACCATGTTTCTTACTCATGGATATTGTTATTTTCATAATTTATGATTTATGTATGGTTAACTACCAATATTTATTCCATAACTGATGATCATGTTCATTTATTTTGAAGACATGGATTTCAAATGTGATGTTCATGTTCTCATACTAATATTCTAATATTATGCTTATATGAGCAATGATATCACACATGTGTACACTTACTGAACATTTTAGATCACTATTTTCATTGGATTATTTTCCCAAGGTTATGAAGAAATGTACTATTTATGATATATCTAAGAAGGGTTCTAGTTATGTAGAAATTAGTATGAGAAAATGTTGATTTTTTCTGTACTATTTGTTTACATTTAAATGTTTCCAAATATGCTAGACCTATACTAACCTTGACGGGATTGTTATATTATATAAAGAATATTCTTATATTTATTTGTAATACCAATGTATATAAACCATTGGTCACTATAGTTCCACTGGGCCTTTGTGTCATTTTTTACGAATAAATAACTGTTCTTACCACTACATGTATAAAACAATACTTCATTTTTATGGGAGTGTCGTTCTTGTCTAGCCCCATATTTCTTCCACTGTAATCAATTTATTTCAAATAAATGGGATGACCCCTCAGGTCTCTGTTCTCTCATTTTTAATTAATAATTATATTATAAATTAATATTATTATTTATTATTAGTAATTACTACTTATTACTAATCATTACTAATCATTATTAATTATATATTATTGATTAATTCTGATTAATTATTAATATTCTTTTAATTGCCTTGTAATACTATTTATTATTATTAATTAAAATTTTGAAATAATTTTGATAAATAGTTAATAGTTATTACTAATTATTATTTATTAACTAATTAAAAAATAATTAATTTGAATTATTAATAATTATTATTATCATAATAATTATTAGTTATATTAATAATTTTATTACTTTTTTTTATAAAATTAATTGTTATTTGCATTAAATATAATTCATTTAAAATAGTTATATTTTTAATTATTTTTTTGAATATGTATTATTATAAATATTATTCTGAGAAATTGAAACCAAAACCTACATGGAAAATATATAAGGGTTGTCCAAGAACCCACCCCAATATAATTTTGTTTTGGGTGTGATTTTTATTGATATATTGAAATTACATTAATGATGGTAATTTCAAATAAAATGATTTATTTTAAATACTATTTCAAATTTTGTTATATATTCATATATATTAGATATTAGTGGATAAAATTATATCAAAACACACTCACACCTCAACCCTAAAATCTAGAAAGGTGGGTCATAGCCCCACAAATCGATTACCCTCCCATGAATACATTATTATTTATTATATATATAGGTACACAAACCCCTTAATACATGAATGTATGACATTATAAAGTAACCCAATGGACCATAATAATTATCCATAAATTTCTTACACTCATCTATGTACTTGTGTGGAGTTACCCAAACTTTAGTGAAAGTGACCCTCAGTTATGGTCCACCATAGTGACCAGCCTCTTCCACAAAGGCATATGTCCTAATCGTCACACCTGAGGTGGTCATCCACAGTGCAATCCACATGCATATTTTCTTCAACCAACAATAAAAAAGATTCACAAGAATACTCTTTATGATTAATGTGGGATCACAAATTGAGGTCATGCAGATATCCCGCCATCTTTCCCACTGGTCCTATAACACCGCAAGATTTTGAGAAAGATTGTTTTCGATGTAATATAACTTTTCGGTATTTTTCAATTTCACATGAAACTAAAAATAGTTCTTTATATGTGTATATATTAAAAATATAAGTCAAAATTTCCATTCAAATGAAATAACAACTTCTCTTGTGCTAAATACAATACCATCTTGGCTTGCAGTACAAGAAACGCATGCTTGGTGTACGATACACAAAACAGTACATTAATATGAACCATGTATATATATAATTAATTAAATGAGATAATTATAACCTAACCATTAATAATATTCTATATGAATATTAATAACTAATTTCCAAATAATTTTTAATTTTTTTATATAAATAAAACATATTTATAAAGAATAATAGGCATTTTGGAAAAGTCATTTTATATAAACATATTTTTCTCTTGAATGCACTGCTTCTAATATTTAATGAAATGATAGCCACATTTAGATATTTAATTTTGTAAATTAAACTTAATTTTTAAAATTTTAACATTTAAATTAGCCGATGGTGACATTTTGGGATTTTTCTAAGAAACATCATTTTTTGAAGAATTGTGAAAAATACTATTTTTTAGTTAAAACCCCACCTTTTGTCTAATTAATTATTAAGGATAAATAATATTATTAATATGTATTATGGTAAAATTATATAATTATTACATCTATTATATAGTGTAATTCATTAGAATCAATTTCATATTAAAACTGAATATTAAATCTTAACAAAGTTTTGAACCATGTCGAAATTTAAAAACCCATTATTTTGTCCCTTCTATGGGATGAACACTATTAATAATTTTTCCGCATATGTGAAGTGAATTTAAAAAAATAAACATAAAACATTTTATTTAATATAATATATATATTCTAATAATATTGTGTTAATTATCGACCCAAATGATTTGTGAAAGTGATTAAAATTAATCACAATAGTTAAGGCCAAATTAAGATGAATTTGGGACAAAACCTTTATATCAGTGGACCAAACGACCTTGAAACATGTAAAAAACAAAATTTCTATCCATAAATCATACATAAGCCATCCATTAATGAATTGTTTTGGTTTAGTAAGACTTTTTTTGGTAAGAAATTGTGCATGCCTATATTCTTTCAAAACATTCAATGTAAGTCATTTTCCTTCCCTATAAAAGGCCATCACCTCTACCCATTCCTCGAACATTTCAAAAAATTTATGTTCATCCAATAATTGATCAATTATCCTTCTAAAAATACTCCCTTATAACTCAAATTCTTCCTTTGGGGTGAACACTTCTAAAGTAAGGCTTTTGGATTAAACCAAAAGGAGTTACCTGATTTAGGCGTAACGTCTTCTCTCAAGATCCTTCCATTTATTTTGTTTATTCATCCATCCATCCTCTTTATTTTCTTCTAGTGTAAAAAAAGTATAATTAATTTAATATTATTTTATTTTTGTAATGGATCTTACATACACATACACACACCTCCATCTAATTGAGGTTGAACATAATATTTATGTGTAAGAAAAACTACTATCTAACAAAATGATGATTGTTTATTTATCCTTAAAAAAATCATATAGGGAATTATTATAGAAAATATATCTATATAATTCATATATTAAATTTTCTATTCTTTTAATCCTATTTTTTTATTTTACACTGCACATATATGTTTTTTTTTGTGTTAATACGATAATCTTGTTGGAGGAAGTGTGGGCTATGTCCCCCTCAAGGCGATATAATTCATTCACATGCCCCATAGATTGTATTAAGGATGGTTTTAATGATCATATATTATATATTAATGATAATTTGATAATATATATATATATATACATATATATTGATATGTGAATTTTCATACATTCCCTCAATACAACTATAAAAATAGAAATAATGTTCATGTGTATGTACTACTTTCCATCTCCATGAAAAGTGTATTCAGTCTCATAATCCTTTGTTATATTTATTTTTTTAATAAAAATATAATATATATACAAAATTTTAATATAATTTTTGAAATTATTTAATCATTATATATATAAGGACCATAGATATAAAAAAATAGGACATTGCAAATAACAAAGTGAATTTTAACTAAAGTGAAAATTTAACATAAGATCGTTTACAAGAGGGTAATATAAGGTCATAATAAAACCATATATGGTATTATGTATAATAATATGATTTTTAAAATGATTTATTATAAAATATAAATTAATCTTGTATGAGTATTGTGACATTCAAGTCATATGGTAAGGGGATTTCATCTCACTTTTAATTTCTATGAGATACAAGCTATCTTCGTGACACATTAATTTTTTATAGAATATGTAATGACCCTGATTTCATTCTATTTATCATGTAAAAATATTTGTGGGTAATAAAATTAAAATTTTATGATCCATATGTAGTGGTTGTATGTTTCAAAAGTTACCAAATCAGTTAAAATGTTTTGTCTCAATTTTTCTTCTTTGTGACTCGTTCTTTGTTATAGAAACAAACTTATTTTCAGGGTGAATATAGTAAAATTTTACATTCCATATAATTAAAATAAATATTTTCATGATATTATATGATTCATGTAATTTCCATTATTTACATGGAGATAAATACACAAATATAATAATTTTTGATAGTTTATTGGGACAATCTCATTGCATTTTGAGATTGATTATATATATGCTTCCATTGAAGGAATATTATGATCCCTCTGTCAGGAATATTCAAGATTTTCCTTATCTTCGTTTATTTTATGATATACTTATCAATTTGATCCATTTTGATGTATTTGTACATAAGATATATAATAATGTGTTTTTAGAAAGGCATTAATTTACCCTCTCCTTGGTTAGAAATATCTGATTTAGAAAAATATTTTCAATGAATATTATACCATTACCCAATATTTTTTAAAATAATTTTTTTCACTTTTTTATTTTCACTGGTATTTTAAATGGAATATTCTTATTTTTATCTAAACAAGAATATTTTATATCCTTTTTACCAGGAAAAAGGAATATTGTTTGACCCCATACAACATTTATTGATTTACCGGTCATCATTTGGTCAAATCATCAAATTCATTTTTAAAAAAGATAACCTTTAACCAAATGTTCTAAAATTTAATTTTCAATGAAAATTTATTTCAAAATTGATTTAAAATTTTTTTGAATATTCTTTTATGTTCATTGATGGAAAACTATTTTTAAAATGAATCAAGACTTATTTACAAATTTACAAATTGTTTTTAATCATTGTGTTTTCAAAATGTTTTCAAGTGTCAATTGTATGTTTCCAACAAAAAAGGTTTCTCAGAACATTTTTTGTATTTTATTATATTTTTTCAATGTGTTTTCAATGAAATGGTTGTCAATACATTTTATAGGGTTTATTAAATGTTTTAATGTGTTTTAAAACCAAATGGGTTTTAAAATGTTCTGATGTTTATTTTAAAATATTCCAAGAAAAATAATTTTCAAAATTATTTAATTTATTGTTTATAAACAATCAAGGTATTCTCTAATGAAATGATTTTCCAATGGTTTTATTTATTATATATTTTTTAATGTGAAATAATAATTTACTTAAAAAACTTTTTAGACAATATTTTAATATTATTTTCCATCTAAGATGTCATCTACTGATGTTACTAATTAATATAAGTAAATGATTTAATGTTCCATTCCTATATTTTCAATTAATATGTTATGATTAATGTCATTTTATTTATGAAAACCATTTCTTCTTCATTGTTTATGTGTATAAGAAATCATTTTATCTTTTACATATTATTCTTCTGATGAAATTATTAAATAACTTGTAACCCTTCCCTCAGGTTACGATATGGTTACTTGTTTATGGTACCCATTTAATTTCATGGGTTATTATATGTTTTGTGTCATTTTTATATATAATTTCCTTATTATATGGGTGGGACCTATCTCTCCATCTAATTTATTGTGCAATGATTTATATATTATGTAATAGATAGAGCTGGAAAGAGGGTTTACTTAGTTTAGTAATACAATGCTGGAACGAGGGTCACTCAGTTCTGTAATTCATGGCTAGAATGAGGGTTACATAGTTCATTAATACATGTATGGACTGAGGGTTACATTGTTCAGTAATAAAGGGATAGAATGAGGGTTACACAGTTAAGTAATATAGGGCTAGAACGAGGGTTACTCAGTTTAATAATATAGGGATGGAATGATGGTTACTCAGTTTAGTAATACCAGGCTAGAATAGAGGTTACTTGGTTTCATAAAGGAATTTTTCCACTAATATGTCCTTGGTAGTGATTCCTCGAATACTATAGAATTCATTATATGCTTATGATTTTCAAAAATTCCATGGTTTATTCCTACATTATGCATTCATAGATTATGATCTATATTTAATTATGATCAATGTCTTATGAAAATCAAATATTTATCCATGGTATCTATTAGGATCATTGATATATAGTGTATGATCTTTAATTTCCATGATCAGATTCTCATACCCTGATGATCATGTTTATGCTTACATGTCTCCCTTGTTTAACCTTACTCAACATTTGAACTCACATTTTTATGATTTTGTCACCAGGTTATGGAGAATTGTTTTTTTAGAAGTAATGAATGTGGAGATCCTTATGGGAGATTTTAAATATTATTTTCTAGGATAGAATATTTTTCTCATGATTCCAAACAAACTACTCTATTATGGTCCTAGAGCATGTATTTTTTTAATGTACTGAATATTCATAAAAATAATGAAATATCCATGTATGTAAGGCCTAAGTAACTATAATTGGTATCAATGGACATGTTTAGTCGGCCTTTGTAATGTAGGATGAGGGAACATTAGTGAGATACATTGGTATATTTCTATGGATAAGTCTCCATATGTGTCTAAGGATTAGTATAAAGATGAGTAAAAATTTAGGAATATGTCTAGGAATTATGGTAAAGGATAGATTGAGTGGATTCCATGAAATAAATTATTTTCTAGATACTAAAACTGGATGTGGCTCTAGAATATATGTCCCTAGGGGTAATAACTCAAACTAGATGTTCTGATCTTGACTCATGGAAATCTGGTAGATGAAAATGATCCTTGATGGACACATGGTTTGAAACACCCAATGTATATGCTTGGGGAATTCAAAAACTCTTCATGAACCATCATAAAGAATTTAGATATAAGTTACCAATGAATAACCTATGATAAACCCAAGATGTCCTAGATTATGAAATGTTTAACTATTTAGAAATCCTATAGGTAATTACTTTCATGGATATATGGTATTCTACTATATTATGTAATTCTCAAACTATTATTTTGGTTTTAGTCAATGGTGGGAACTAGGAGGAATTGGATTAAATTTTGATATGAGGGATGATTTTATAATCACTATTAAATTGGTATAATCACTGGATGAATTTTTTCTTAAACATGCAAAATCAGTTTTCCTGGAACATGATTAACAATGTTTACCCAAACCAACTCTCAGACTCACCATGGAAGATAAAGAAAGAGTTCACTGAGAGTTCATGTAATAGAGACCATGGAGGAAAAAAGTATTGGTTTACATTGGTTCAAGAATGTTGAAATATCTTCCTAAGCGAATATATTATAATAACAACAAGGGGTTTTGACTATGTTAAATAGGGACACAGAGAAAGCGACTTGAAGGGAAAAATGAGGAGTCCATTTAACAAAAATGATGGGAATTTTTTCCTCCCTATGAACTCATATAATGTTATTTTTTTAAGTGTGGATAATGGTGACATTATACAACCGAATGTCCCAATAGGAATGTTCTTAAATAGAATTAGTAGGGTTGTGTGAGTAATGGTTACATTGTACATGATGAACGAATGAAATGTGAAAGTAAAGAGGTATTATTGTGAATGAATTAATGATAAAGTAATTGAGGTATTTAGGAATTGGGATTAAAAATTTATGAATGTTGAAACATACTTGTATTTTACTAATTATTTTTTTTTCACTCAGTAATTAATTTTTTATGTTGGATTGGATATGTGATTAATGGTAATGTGATATTTTTTTAAGGGATGGAAACCCTTAATATGTTCTTTATGATAAGATAATGTTGTAGGAATACCGACACATGAGATATGAATAAGTAAATTGGACAGTATTTATTACCTTTGAACTAAGTGAGGACTTTTTTATATTACAGTTCACACTAACAATGAATTTTACAACATTTTTGGATTTATGTTTATATCTGTTATACAATAGAACGAGAAAGCATAGATTTTTTCCAAAATTATTTTTAGTAATTCATGTTGTTACCATGATTTAGGATAATATATGATAATGGTATTCACATATTTAGAATATTAAACCAATGATATACTTTGTGATATACATTGGAATCAATTTTAAGGTTATTTCATAGTTCCCTTTCTAATGTTTTTGATTTTCACCATTGAGAAGGTTTATGAGGTGAAAAATTCATGAAAATCTAATTCTAAGCTTCATAAGAAGTATTTTTTCACTGTGTTTGTGTAAAAATCCTTTGTTAAAAGGACAATTGATGATTAAAATTATTTCAAGAATATATATATTATATATTATATTAGTGTGGTTTAAAAAAACTCATCTTGTATATCAGGCGACAACCTATCATGACTGAAAAGGTCGCAACTCGTGAACCCATGACTGAAGGATGATAAGGGTTTCATGCATAAAACTGGCCTATATAATGTCCTTGTTAATTTAAATTGATTTATAATGATAAATATATATTATTAAAAATCATTGTTTCTTTTTTTAAGGATTAATAAATGTTTATTTTCAGAGAACAATTGTTGGCCTTTTCATACATTTATTGGACTTAAGATTCAATAAAAGAGAATTGTAATTCATTATGCATCAATGTTAATTACTGTACATTAATTACATGAGGTAATGGATGTATAATAAAATTATCAATGCAAAACCCAATAATTAAATTTTATTTATATTAATTTATAATTAATTACTCAACATTGTTAATGCAAATTTCTTTTCCCTAATAAATTAATTTTTTATCACCTGATGGACTTTTAAAATCATTACAAATTTATGAAATTGAGGCCCTAAAAATTATTTGAATCAATTCCTTGATTAGGATTGATGAGCTCAGTCACTCATTATTAATAATTATGCATTTCCTCGTAGTCCAATCTTCACTCCCAAACTATGTTCTCTTATATAGTACCCCAGTTATATGTAACCTTTGGTGACCATTATCCTTCCGAATTTAAAAATCTCAGTGATGATTTAGTATGAATTTTTCTAATGTGGGTTTCAATGAATAAAACTTTCAAATATTAAACATTTCATTACACAAATGAATTTTTAGGGAGAAATTGATTTCAAAGGGGGTTGAATGTAACACCTAGATAGTTTTAGAATTATTTTTTAAAATATTAATATAACCTGTCAATATTTTTCATTTCAGATGAAATTATAAATATTTCTATATATATATTTTAAATCTATTGAAAACATTACTTTCACATTAAATACCATCTTATCTTGTTATACACAAAATAACAAATTTCCTTGCACTACAATCTACACCAACATGGAGTAAGATGTACGCAATAATGAGTTACTATGTAAAATATTTTCATTAATATATAATTAATTAAATGAGATAATTATAACATAACCATTAAAAATAGTTATAGGAATAGTAATTATTACTTTGCAAATATTGGTTATTGTTTTTTTATAAATAAAACTTATTTATAATGAATGATAGGATTTTTGGGAAAGTCCTTTTATGTTAAAACAATCATTCTCTCGAATGAACCACAAATAATAATGAATAATATTTTATAAACATATATAAAATTAATTTCATAAAATATAGTTCATTTTTAATTCATAATATGTAAATTAAAATAGGGTGAATTTTTGGGATTTTTATTAGAAATATCATTTTTTTATAAATAGTGAAAAATACAATTTTTTATTTAAAAACCGATTTTATGTATAAATAATTATTAATGATAAATTATATTATCAATATTTTATGGTCATGTTAGATAATTATATTAAATAATAACACAATTTAATTAATTAGAATAAATTTCACTTTGAAACTCAATACAAAATCGTAACAATCATTTGAACTATTTCAACATTAAATCCATATTATTCCGTCTCGTCGATATGATAAGAACTAATCTTAAATTTCCCACTTCTATGAGGTGAATTTAAAAATTAAGTCATAAAAAATTGTATTATGTATTATATTTAGATTCCAATAAGACTGTTTTAATTTTTGACCAAACTGATTAGTAAAAGTGATTAAAATTAATCACAGCAGTTAAGGCCAAATTAATATTAATTAGGGGCTAAACATTAAAATTAAGGGTCCAAAAGACCTAAAAACATGTACACCACCAATTTTATGTCCATATTTAGGGAATAAACATTTCATTCATGAGTTTTCTGTGATTGGTTTGACATTTTTTTAGTTAAGAACATGTGCACACCTAATTTGTTTCTAAAACATCAATGTGAGTCCATTTCCATCCCTATAAAAGGCCACCACCTCTACCCATTCTTGTAACCTCTATAAGCTTTAAGATTTATCATTGTTCTACCCAAGTATACTCCCAATAATCAAACCTTTTAACTTAATTCATCCCTTTAAGTAGATGGATTTTCAAGGAAGGCTTTTGGCATAAACAAAATGGAGTTACCCTATTTAGAGGTAACCTCTTCTTTCAAGGTCCGTACATTTATTTTCCTTCTCCTCCCACTCCACACACATTATTTCCTTATTATGTGAAAAAACTAGTATCCTACATATACTAGGAATTTTATTGAAATGGTTATAAAAGATACTTACACACACCTCTATCTACATGATGTTCAACATACTATTTCTATGTGTCAAACTACTACCCCATTAACCAGTGATAGTTCATGTCTCCTTAACCACATATCATGATGGCCATTATGATGGAAAAAATATATATATTTTTCATATATTATATATTATATGTATTTAATATTATTTATTCCTTTTATAGTAGAAATGTCATTACTTTTCATTTGGTGTTCACATAATAATCTCATTTGAGAAATTGTGGAATACCACTCAATAAAAATGATGTGATTCATTCACAAAAAACATGGAATGTATTAAAAATGGTTTTAATGAAATTATATGATATATTAATGATTATAGAAAAATTATATATATATTTATAGGTATTTCTATTATGTACATTTATTCAATATGACAATAAAAATAGAAACACTGTTCATGCATACGTACGACATTCTGTCTCCATGAATGGGGTATTCCATTTAATATTCCAATATTATATAGATTGTTATAATACATATACACTTTATATAACAAATATTTATATAATTTTTGACATTATGTAAACATGATATATGTATGAGGACCAAAGATATAACAAATCAAGACAATTTGAAGAACAATTTGAATTTTAACCAAAGTGAAACATTAAAATTAGATCATTAACAAGAGGAATATATAAGGTCATAATAAAACCATTTATTGTATTATATACAAGAATATGATTCTATAAATTATTTATAATAAACATATATTTATTATATTTTAATGTTTTAAGAGTATGTAGAGGGTAAAGTCACAAGGTATAAGAATTTCATATCTCTTTTAATTTTGGGGAGATAGAAGTTATTTTAGGCACTCATTCATTTTATGTGGTGCATGTAATGCCCATGATTTTATTCTATTTATATTTTACATAAAATTATGGGTATTGAAATTCCAAAATAATGATCCTTATTTAACAGGGTTTATGTTTAAAAATTAATCGTACCAGTAAAAATGTATTGTCTCAATTTACCTTCTTTGAGACTGATGTGTTGTTATTCACCAAAATTCTTTTTCAGGGTGCATATAAATCCATTTTAAATTACATAAAATTTATCTCAATATTTTAATAATTTTATATTATTTATGTAATTTTATTTCATTACATGGATAACATGATACCAATATACCATGTTATAAGAGTTTACAGAGACAATCTCATTAGTTTTGTAGATTGTTTATGTTTATGCTTCCATTTATAAAATAGTATGATCTATCTCTCATGAATATTAATCAGTTTCCTTATAGTATTTTATTTAAAAACCTACTCTTGTATTGGTACAATTTTCTAAAATTTCTCACATAAGATAGTTAACAAAGTTTTTTCAAGAAAACCCGACCTTACACTCTCTTCCGTCGGAAGACTATGTTTTCTTAAAAGAGTTTCCATAAAATATTATACCATTTACCAATAAGATTTAAAATAAAATTACAGTTTTTTCCTTTTAAAAATATTTTAAAGGGAATATTCATATCTCTATATTAATAATGAACTTTTCTATCATTTTTAGAAAGAAAAAGGAATTTACATTTGATATAGTATAACATGTATGGATTTACCTGCTTTCATTTCATCGAAGCTCCTTTTTCATTGTTGAAAAGGGTAATATAAAATAATTTTTTTATATGTAATGTTCAAGGAAAATCCATTTGAAAATTGTTTCAATAAGTGTATTTATGTTTCCTTTGAAAAATTTTATCAAAATTATTCCATGTCTTATTTATATGTTTTTGAAGTGGTTTTAAATAAATGGTATTAAAAACATGTTTAATCATCCATTATAGGTTTCAAAGGAAATGTTTTTTCCAAAACACTTTCCAGATCACTTTATAAGATTTCAAAATATTTTCAATGAAATTTATTTCAGTAAATTTTCATGCATTCCTGAATAGTTTTCATGTTTTTTCAAAGAAAATGGGTTTTAAAATGTTTTGAAGCATAATTTAAAAAATTTCAAGGAAAATGGTTTTCAAAATGATTTCATGTTTTGTTTATATGTTTTCACTGTTTTTTGTATGATAACTATTTTTAAATCATTTTTTTTGTATGAAAAAACCATTTCTAACAAGAAAGGATAATTTCAGGAAGAAACGTTATTAGTGCATATTATAAAAAAAATTCATCAGATATGACATCATTTTATGTTACCCATTACATCTATGAAATGATCTAATTTTTTTCATTATATAATTTATGTGAATGATTTATCCTTAATGTAATGGTCCTTAGGAAACCCATTTATCCATCCTGGGGATTATGTTTTTGAATTCTGTTTATCAATTATACGTTATTATTTGGATGAAATGATTACGAATATTGTAACACTTTCCATAGGTTGTGATCTATTTACATGTTTATGAAACCTATATAATTTCATAGGATATGATATGTTTTGTGTAACATGTATGTATGATATAATTATTATATGGGTGGGGAAAATATCTCCCTCTAATTAATTGAGTAAATATTTATATTTCATTAGATAGTTAATGATGGAATTAGGGATTACTCGGTTCAGTAATATTTGGGTGGAATGATGGTTTCGTAGTTTAGTTATACATATATTGGATGATGGTTACTCAATTCAGTAATAAAAGGAAAGAAAAATGATATCATGGTTCTGTAATATATGGATGGAATGGGGGTTACTCATTTAGGTAATATAGGGAAATAATGTGGGTCACAAGATCCAGTAACACAGGGATGGAGCAGTGGTAACACGATTCACTAATGGACCTTTTCCACTATGATGGTTGGGGTAGTAATGATTTGACTACTATAAAAATCATTATATTCTTATGTGTTTTCCATAATTCCAAGTTTTATTCACACGTTATTCTTTCATTCCTTATGCTATCTATTTCATAATTTTTCATTTCATATGAACTGCCATTCTATATACCATGATCTCCCTTATAATGTTTGATACTCAGGGTATGTGTAAAGACCCAAGAATTTCTGTGTAATATTTATTTTAAATAGATGTAAATTTTACGAGTCTGCAAAATTGACGGTTCTTGATTCTTAGGCCCGGAGTGCTCGGAATGAATTTCTGATGTTTTTTCAGTAATGTTCAGTAAATGTATGAGATGGTTTTTATAACTTTTGAACCGATACCTGAAATTGAAATCTGAGGGCACCGTTGAACTCGAATCGCCTATATTTTCTTAAGAAGAATTTCACCTCGATGAAAGAAGGATGCGGGAGAATGTTAGTTTTTAGGTTTTTTCGTGGAAATAATAAATATATAATAAACTAAATTTTATTATATTTTGAAATTCCTTGTGGATATTTCAGGTGGGGTCCACTAGAACTAATCATTTTTGTGGAATATGGAAGTGGGGACCATCAGACCTTAACCTCCCAAGAGAGGTTAAGGTGGTTGGACCACCCGAACCATAACCTCCCATGAGAGGTTATGGTGGTGTGGACCACCCAGGATTAAACCCCCATAGAAACACACATTAATTGGGAGAAACCCTCAAATCCCAGAATTAATGATGGAGAGCCTCTTGACCACCTCCACCTTTAATATGCCAACACACATTCCAATAATATTGTCAATAGACCACTTAATTGAGCCAATTAAATTTAATCCAATTTGAATTGTGCCTACGATTATATTGGGGAAGCACTTACTATTATTGGAAATATCTTTTATTTGGTGAAATAGGGTAGGGTAGGATCTCTTGGGAGAAAGATTCTCCAATTATGAACACTTCCTCCATGAAGAACGTCGATGACTTCGACCTTCTTCCTCAGAACTTCCTTCGACATAGGAAGTGTTCGTCTACAACGAATCGTCGTCCACCTTCTCATGCCATTGTCAACCGAAGTCATAAAAGGTAGTTTTTTTAATTAAGTTTGATTTTATTCCCTTGAATATTTCCTTCTAAAAACAAAGAATTCGGAACAACTTATTATCAAGTTGATCCTTTGATGTTTTCCTTGCGGGTTGGGAATAAATTGTTGCAGGAAGTTGTAGGGGTTTATTCATTATTTGATTAACAATTCACATGTTCTCCCCTCTTTTTCCTTTTCAGGGTTGGTAATAGAAATTATTGAGCTATTATGGGTATTGATGTTTTAAAATATCTTCCATGCTCGTTCTTTTTTTATGTTCATGATAAACTGTTTGCTACTGCACTAATGCGGAGAGTGCGGGCTAAAATAATATGGGTCGTCCTCTCCATAACCCTTGTGTTCATTTGAGGAGTTCTTCAAGACGGGGGATGGTGACAGAGGCGATAAAGGAGACGAAGGATGTGACACCACCGCTCGCAGCCAACCATGGACTCCGCAACCCGTACTGCCCCAGCGGCATCCCACGCCGCCACCGTCCAAAACGACCATGCGCCCCCTCACGGTGCCCTGACCAAACCGCCCCCGCAGTCTCTGCCTTTTTGTACAAGCTGCATCCAACAAGGCTGAGACACCCTAGACACAATGTCCGCTAGACGAACAGGCCCAGACCACCCCAGCTTCCTGATTAAGCGGCCCTGGCCGCGCCGTCCCCTGATTGACCCTTCCGGGCTGCCCGACCTCCCGGCCGAACCGGCCCCTGTCGCAGCACCCGATGGCCGAATCGGCCCCAGCCGCGCCATCCTGGCCTCTGGGAATAACCACCAGGAGCCTAAATCACGATGCCATCTTGGTCAAGACAACCTCGCGATGCCCTCTGTAACACCTCGAGCTTCCATGATACGCTTCTCATTTAATAATGCAATAGCTTGCATTGTACGCAACTTCAAGTTCTAAAACACCGCGACTAACCATAGTAGCCGTTATGAATAGTAATAACGACTTTTTAAAATTATAGAAATTTTATATTCCAAAATGGACTTCATTTTTGTATTCCTAATATTGAAATTAGCCTATGTTGAATTTTTTGTAATTTTCTGAGAACTTCCAAATTTTTATGAATAATGAAAAATAATTAAAACAACTTTTTTAATAAAAATAATTTATAGTGATAAGTTATATTATTGAGTGGTTTTAAAGTATAATTAGAATATATTTTTACCATTTTATCCAATGGTGGTCATTAGAATTAATTTAACATTGAAATTGGACATAAACAATTGCCAATCTTTTGATATAAATTGTTTCTTAAAAACACGCTATTTGTTGTAACAGCGGGAATTAATTATAAAATTAATTAATGCAACTTATATGTTTGGAATTTTTTAAAATAGACATCATTTTTGAATTCGGAATATCAATTATAGCTTAGGGTGAAATTTTGACCTTGTTCTGAAAAACTTCAAATTTTGATGAATAGTGAAACCACTAAGTGGTAGTTAAATAACTGATTTTTCGTTTAAATGAAATATTACCACTTTTGTGATTTGATTTTCAAAAATCCGACATACATGGTTGTCATTAAGAAGTAAAATGTGGTTCAATGAGATTAAAATAATTTTTGGTGAATAGTAACTTTTAAATTCTTAATCACGATTAGAGGAAATTAGTGTAGTTTAAGGTAAAAATAATGTTTTAATAATAAGAGATGATCTTGACACTTGTCCTAATCCTATTGGATGAGTCATGGCCGACCAAGACAACCCATGGGTCAACTTGGGGACCCCATGGAGCCACTTTAGTTGGAAAATGACATTAATATATATTTATTTAATGTTAAAATTAAATTGACACAAACATGAGTTGTTTTACTAAAACAGGTTTTAGGTGGGGTTACACAAGTAAAAATTTTGATTATAAATATTCTTTAGAAATATAAAAAGATTTCCTACATCATAGTATTTTTTTTATAATTTTTAGACATTATATAAATTAAATTATTTATGACATCATGATGATGTAGCGATGACCTCATTATTTAACGATTTAAATAAAATGGGAAGATAATGCAATATCCAAGGCTTACACTTGTCCAAAGCCAATTGGATGAGGAGATTTCTAACCCTTATCACCTTATCCTCGAATTATATAAGTGTGGGACCTTTAGAATCCGAAAAAGCATTGTATAATAATGTAATATTTCAATCTTTCCAAAAGAGCTCCTCCTCTCCACTTATAAAAGGCCCCCACCTCTCCCACCTTATTCACACCTTCACTCCATTTGGCTCGGCCAAACTCTGCCCAAATACTCTCCCAACTTCCCTCCCTTACTCCTAGAAGCCTCCCTTTGGTCAGAACTCTTCCCAAGGAAGCCTTTGGCTCAAATCAAAAAGAGTTACCCGATTTTGGGGTAAGTTCTTCTCTAATGTGGTTTTGTTTTATTTTTCTTCTCCAACCCCCTAAACTCTTTTTATTCATTTCTTTTGTAACAAAACCAGTATCCTCAATATTCTAGGATGTTGTTATAAGAAGGATTCGAGCTACACTTACACACACCTACATCTAATGGTTAAAGAACTTACGGTTTCTGTGGATGGAGAATTTCTGCCTCACGAAATGATGATTGTTCAACACTCATATAACACCTTCAAAGGTGGCCATTAAGATGTCACTATTTTTATATATGATATATAATATGTTTATGTTTTACTTATGCTTCTGTATTTCTCATTTATGGCATACTTTATGATTTCCATTATGGGTAAAACGCGATAATTTCATTTTAGGAAGTGCGGACTACCGCCCCCTCAAAGTGATTTGAATCGTTAATGCCATATGTGGGATGTATAAAGGATGGAGTAAATGGTATTATACACTATATTATACTGGAATTATATTATACATTTATATCATTATTATTTCGTTCCATTAAATATGAAATTTAAATGAAAGTAGCGTTCATGCGTACGTACGGCTTACCGTCTCCATGAACGTTGCATTTCATTTCTTACCTCTAAATGTTACGTAATATTATAAATGAATGTATATACTGGATATATAATATATATATGACATCTAAATCATGAATATAATTCTGGAGATAATGGATATTCTACCACATAAACAACTTGTAATTATAAGAAGTCTATTGTTGACTTAAGTACCAAAGATCGACAAAACGACCGTTATTAACTTAAATAATTACATAATGTTCATATCATTGTAATAAGTGATATAATAAGGATAATGAAATTAAAAATGGTTCTTAATAAGAGATATATTAACTCTAGTTTATTATTCAGGAGGTTAAAGAACGGTTCAGTCAAGTTAGACATGAGGTAAGGGAACTTCTTATCCCAACTTCCATTCTTTGGGTTAATCTCCTAATTTCCAATTATGTCATGATATTATTATGTATTATTTTGTATTTTTACTTTCTTTATGTGTACCTATAGTGAATACACATAATAGATCTACTTTATTTTAAAAATGATCTTTTTAAGGACTTCGTCTCAATCTCCTTTCATTGAGGCATATTTGGTTTTATACAAAACATTCTTTTATACGGTGTATAAACCCCTTTGACTTTTATGTTTATTCAAAAGGAATCTTTTTTATACGAAGCGTTTTACTAAATGACAAAAATGGAATGTTTTTCTTTCCGTACTTATGCGGCGACAACGACTTCTCCGCCTCCGTGACCATTATTTGAGTTTCGCCTTCCTCTACAAGCCATCATTTTTTTAATGAAAAATAAAAACAAAGTTTTAACTTTCTTTCATTTTGGTATTGAAAATGGTTTTGAAAGCGTTTTTATTATATCAATGTGTTGTATTTATATCTTGTGATCGAAATGTGGAAATGTTATGTTTCCTTTATGCATGTTTTATGTGATACGATTATGTTATGGTTTATGATATGTTTAAACCTATTCATATGAGGAATGCATTGGACTTAATAAGTGACGGATGGAGCCCGCTATAGCTCCTCGATGCATCGGCAGGTCTCATGAGACAAACTAGTGTCTTGGCACGAGGCCTTGACAAAATCTTATTTGTGGTCTTGGCACGAGGCCTTGGCTACGTGGTTATGATAGTCTGGCATTATGCATTCCATCATTATGAAAGTGGTTATTGTTATTGCATGTGATTATTCGACCAGTAGAATATCCATGTGAAGAAGTGAATGACATTATCTCATTTTACTTTTTCCATATTATGTTGAAGTTCAAGTTCAATAAGGCTTTTGTTTTAGTTATACATTGCCTTAAATGTTAATGTTTATTTATGAATGCTTCTGCATTATTGTTATCCTTACTGAGCATTTGAGATCACCCCTTTCAATGTTTTAATATTATCCAGGATGTGAAGAAGTATTTTATGAATGACTTGCAGGGATAGTCAGAAGAGGATATGAGTGTGGTCTATGAAGACATTGTTATTAGTTTTTCACTTTATGATGTAATTTAAGACTTATGAATGTATCTAGTGTTTCCAAGGCTACTAAACTAATCGGTCTTTCGAGACTTGATCTTTTGTGATCATGCCAATGTTACGAAGTAATGTACCGACTCTGGGTAGCTGGGTTCGGGGCGTTACAGTTGGTATCAGAGGCAGTTTAGTACTAACCTTGGAAGCTAGATGTAGATAAACTCTGATTAGAGCACATAGCCCAAAGATAGACTTTGAGGATTAGTATAGAAGAACTTCCTAGAATTTTGGTATTATAGAGATGTTATGAGTTTTACGAGCAATAAATCCCTGTCTGGATACGAGCAGGTAGAGGCGGCTCTGGCATAGATGTACCTATGGGTAAAACCCGAAAACACCGCTTTGAGCTAGACTCGAACGGGAACTGGTGCATGACAACGGGCCTTGCTGCACTCTTGGTTATGACACTCCCGGGGGATATGCTTAGGATAATTCTCATTTTCTTTACAAACCACTATGAACGGTTATGAGTATATACATCCTCAAAAAAAAAACCTTTTTATGATTATGGATTATATCCATAAATAGTTCAATTTATGTTAAGTATTTTACAAGTATGGAATTGTGTATTTTGATTCATAAACTAATCTAGTTTATGTCATTGTATAGAAATGGCGCCCAGTAGAAGGAATGTGAACTCCAGCAATACGTATGATCCAAAGAGTAAGAAGGATCGTATCTTTCACGGTATTAAGCCAACATTTCGAAGGGAAATAGTCTCCCATGTGTTCTCAACATATGAAGAAATAGTATCATGTGTTAATAAGATAAGTAAAGAATTCTCCGAGTCCTATGGCTTTGAAGCGAAGCAAGAGACGAAAGGGATGGAAGAGAGAATGATGGATAAAATGATGAGGGGAAAGAAGAATTTTCCAATATGTGGTAATTGTGGGAAGAAAAATCATGGAACTTGCCTAAAGGGAATGGGAGTTTGTTATAAGTGTAGAGAAAAAGGACACAAAGTGCGTGACTGCAAGGGTAAGAAAATGGTTTCAAATGTACAATGCTTCTTCTGCAAGGATTGGGGACACTACGCAAACCAATGTCCAAATCATCACAGTATGCCCCAAATGATGTTATTGGATAATAATCATGTTATGATACTACCACAGATGAGGAGTAATGATTAGAGTTCTTATGTTGTTATTAAAGAATTTTGTAATTTGAGTGTTGTATCAATGATGTACTGGTTATAATAATTATGGAGTATATAAGGATTGTACTGCAGTACTATTTCATCAAGGACTTGAGATTGTGTGGAACCAAGAAAAGTGACTCAACAGTAGGTTATATTTTTGGAAAATATATGGTTGAGAGAAAGATAAACCATAATATGGTTCTGATACTGAGATTGGGATTTTGGAATAAGACGTGACTGATTTGGATAAATTATATTGGATATACTTAACTTCCTTGAAACAGATTGATTTTTTGTATAAATTTTTGGATAGAAGGAGTATATATAGTATTCTATAAGGAATAAGGGATCATGGTAATTCAGTATTTTTAAAAAGAATACATGATTAAGGTAACCATATTTTTAGTATGTGACAATAAGAGAAACTTTACTTTGTTTGGGGAATCTGAGGTTACAATTGATTTTGGAATTTAACGACCCTTTAGAGAAAGTCTGGACAGAGGTATTTTGGATAACTATTAAGGTTGGAATGGATTAAGTTGAACCATGGATAGTATTGTTTAAGGTTAAAGCATTTCTGAAGATTATTTTTTGAATATTATAATACTATAGTTTTAGGAAAAAGGACAACCTGCAGGGTGGGGCATAACCCGTCGCGTCGGACAAAGCTACAGGAATCGAACCCACAATCATAGTGCGACAGGCCTTTATTTCCTACCACTAGCCTACAGGAAGTCCCTGGTTATTAAAAAATAATTTTACTAATCTAAATGGTATGTGTTAACATTGGGAACCTTATACAATTAGGATAAGTATAATATTTTTGGGTTCTATTATCTTTTTGAGTGAAAGGTGAGTTGAAGGTTGAAACTCTAATTGTCAAGCATAAATATATATATACCTATCTGTTATTCAATGAATAAATTAATTCTTAAACTTTAGTAAAGGGATATTAAAACAAAAAAATGTGTTACCCTAATACCTTATGTCTTGTTGAACTGATGATATTTTAAATCATCATAGATTGAAGGCTTTGAGGCCCTCAATTTGACAGTTGATTGTGATTGATGACCTCAATCACTCCCTAAAAATATTTATGTTTTTCCTCCAATTATATGTCTCTAATTTCCACAATGTTCTCCTTATCGAGATCATAATTTGGTGGTGACTTTCCTATTTCCATTTCCCTCTTATTAAGGCTAAATTTTATTAACCTTATTTCTGATGTGGGTTTTCCACAAAGGTATTTTCTATTTTCAACCTTTTATTTTCAAAGAAAAATTTGAAATTGCGAGGACGCAATTTATTGAAGGAGGGGAGAATGTAACACCCCGAGCTTCCATGATACGCTTCTCATTTAATAATGCAATAGCTTGCATTGTACGCAACTTCAAGTTCTAAAACACCGCGACTAATCATAGTAGCCATTATGAATAGTAATAACGACTTTTTAAAATTATAGAAATTTTATATTTCAAAATGGACTTCATTTTTGTATTCCTAATATTGAAATTAGCCTATGTTGAATTTTTTGTAATTTTCTGAGAACTTCCAAATTTTTATGAATAGTGAAAAATAATTAAAACAACTTTTTTAATCAAAATAATTTATAGTGATAAGTTATATTATTGAGTGGTTTTAAAGTATAATTAGAATATATTTTTACCATTTTATCCAATGGTGGTCATTAGAATTAATTTAACATTGAAATTGGACATAAACAATTGCCAATCTTTTGATATAAATTGTTTCTTAAAAACACGCTATTTGTTATAACAGCGGGAATTAATTATAAAATTAATTAATGCAACTTATATGTTTGGAATTTTGTAAAATAGGCATCTTTTTTGAATTCGGAATATCAATTATAGCTTAGGGTGAAATTTTGGGCTTGTTCTGAAAAACATCAAATTTTGATGAATAGTGAAACCACTAAGTGGTAGTTAAATAACTGATTTTTCGTTTAAATGAAATATTACCACTTCTGTGATTTGATTTTCAAAAATCCGACATACATGGTTGTCATTAAGAAGTAAAATGTGGTTCAATGAGATTAAAATTATTTTTAGTGAATAGTATCTTTTAAATTCTTAATCGCGATTAGAGGAAATTAGTGTAGTTTAAGGTAAAAATAATGTTTTAATAATATGAGATGAGCTTGACACTTGTCCTACTCCTATTGGATGAGTCATGGCCGACCAAGACAACCCATGGGTCAACTTGGGGACCCCATGGAGCCACTTTAGTTGGAAAATTACATTAATATATATTTATTTAATGTTAAAATTAAATTGACACAAACATGAGTTGTTTTACTAAAATAGTTTTTAAGTGGGGTTACACAAGTACAAATTTTGATTATAAATATTCATTAGAAATCTAAAAATATTTCCTACATCATAGTATTTTTTTTATAATTTTTGGACATTATATAAATTAAATTATTTATGACATCATGATGATGCAGCGATGACCTCATTATTTAACGATTTAAAGAAAATGGGAAGATAATGCAATATCCAAGGCTTACACTTGTCCAAAGCCAATTGGATTAGGAGATTTCAAACCCTTATCACCTTAGCCTCGAATTATATAATTTTGGGACCATTAGAATCCGAAAAGTCATTGTATAATAATGTAATATTTCAATCTTTCCAAAAGAGCCCCTCCTCTCCACTTATAAAAGGCCCCCACCTCTCCCACCTTATTCACACCATCAAGCCATTTGGCTCAGCCAAACTCTGCCCAAATACTCTCCCAACTTACCTCCCTTACTCCTAGAAGCCTCACTTTGGTCAGAACTCTTCCCAAGGAAGCCTTTGGCTCAAATCAAAAAGAGTTACCCGATTTTGAGGTAATGTCTTCTCTAATGTGGTTTTGTTATATTTTTCTTCTCCAACCCCCTAAACTCTTTTTATTCATTTCTTTTGAAACAACACCAGTATCCTCAATATACTAGGAAGTTGTTATAAGAAGGATTCGAGCTACACTTACACACACCTACATCTAATGGTTAAAGAACATACGGTTTCTGTGGATGGAGAATTTCTGCCTCACGAAACGATGATTGTTCAACACTCATATAACACCTTAAAAGGTGTCCATTAAGATGTCACTATTTTTATATATGATATATTATATGTTTATGTTTTACTTATGCTTCTGTATTTCTCATTTATGGCATACATTATGATTTCCATTATGGGTAAAACGCGATAATTTCATTTTAGGAAGTGCGGACTACCGCCCCCTCAAAGTGATTTGAATCGTTAATGCCATATGTGGGATGTATAAAGGATGGAGTAAATGGTATTATACACTATATTATACTGGAATTATATTATACATTTATATCATTATTATTTCGTTCCATTAAATATGAAATTTAAATGAAAGTAGCGTTCATGCGTACGTACGGCTTACCGTCTCCATGAACGGTGCATTTCATTTCTTACCTCTAAATGTTACGTAATATTATAAATGAATGTATATACTGGATATATAAGATATATATGACATCTAAATCATGAATATAATTCTGGAGATAATGGATATTCTACCACATAAACAACTTGTAATTATAAGAAGTTTATTGTTGACTCAATTACCGAAGATCGACAAAACGACCGTTATTAACTTAAATATTTACATAATGTTCATATCATTGTAATAAGTGATATAATAAGGATAATGAAATTGAAAATGGTTCTTAATAAGATATATATTAACTCTAGTTTATTATTCAGGAGGTTAGAGAACGGTTGAGTCAAGTTAGACATGAGGTAAGGGAACTTCTTATCCCAACTTCCATTCTTTGGGTTAATCTCCTAATTTCCAATTATGTCATGATATTATTATGTATTATTTTGTATTTTTACTTTATTTATGTGTACCTATAGTGAATACACATAATAGATCTACTTTCTTTTAAAAATGATCTTTTTATGGACTTCGTCTCAATCTCCTTTCATTGAGGCATATTTGGTTTTATAAAAAACATTCTCTTATACGGTGTATAAACCCCTTTGACTTTTATGTTTAATCAAAAGGAATCTTTTTTATACGAAGCGTTTTACTAAACGACAAAAAGGGAATGTTTTTCTTTCCGTACTTATGCGGGGACAACGACTTCTTCGCCGCCGTGACCATTATTTGAGTTTCGGCTTCCTCTACAAGCCATCATTTTTTTTAATGAAAAATAAATACAATGTTTTAACTTTCTTTTATTTTGGTATTGAAAATGGTTTTGAAAGCGTTTTTATTATATCAATGTGTTGTATTTATATCTTGTGATCGAAATGTGGAAATGTTATGTTTCCTTTATGCATGTTTTATGTAATACGATTATGTTATGGTTTATGATATGTTTAAACCTATTCATATGAGGAATGCATTGGACTTAATAAGTGACAGATGGAGCCCGCTATAGCTCCTCGATGCATCGGCAGGTCTCATGAGACAAACTAGTGTCTTGGCACAAGGCCTTGACAAAATCTTATTTGTGGTCTTGGCACGAGGCCTTGGCTACGTGGTTATGATAGTCTGGCATTATGCATTCCATCATTATGAAAGTGGTTATTGTTATTGCATGTGATTATTCGACCAGTAGAATATCCATGTGAAGAAGTGAATGGCATTATCTCATTTTACTTTTGCCATATTATGTTGAAGTTCAAGTTCAATAAGGCTTTTGTTTTAGTTATACATTGCCTTAAATGTTAATGTTTATTTATGAAAGCTTCCGCATTATTGTTATCCTTACTGAGCATCTGAGCTCACCCCTTTCAATGTTTTAATATTTTCCAGGATGTGAAGAAGTATTTTATGAATGACTTGCAGGGATAGTCAGAAGAGGATATGAGTGTGGTCTATGAAGACTTTGTTATTAGTTTTTCACTTTATGATGTAATTTAAGACTTATGAATGTATCTAGTGTTTCCAAGGCTACTAAACTAATCGGTCTTTCGAGACTTGATCTTTTGTGATCATGCCAATGTTACGAAGTAATGCACCGACTCTGGGTAGCTGGGGTCGGGGCGTTACACCCTCCGAGCTGAACAACCCTCGCATCGACTCACTTCCGGTCAGTGCCCTCACGGCCCTCTACTGCCCCTCGCGGTCAGGTGGGCAGGGCCCAGCTGACTGGACCGAACACAATGGGCTGGTCTGCACAACAGGTTGGGCCAGACCCAACAGGTCAGGTTGGGTCGACCCGAATTGGGTCGGCCCCGATGATGTCGGGCCGGGTTGGTCCGACCGGGTGAGACCAAACTCGAGCCCACAACAACCCTTAGTTTATTTTGGCCATATCTTTGGCACTGGACATCCGTTAGATGAACCGTCTACAGCGCTGGTAATCTAGGAGCATGATGATCCCATTGAGTATACCCCACTATAGTTTGGGATATAGTTGATATACGATCAGGTTGGATAATGCATTAATCCAACTGGGCCCTCGGGACTAAAAAGCTCATAACTCACAGACCAGGTGTTCGATTGACGTGACATCTATTGCATTGAGACCCTTACGACGTGGAAAACGTTTGAGATACTTCTTCATGGGACTTTGTGATAGTTTTAGTATCGACCAGTATCTCAGGGAGCGGGTCCTCCTAGAGACGAGCAAGCATATTGCGGAGACATAGTAGTTGGATAAGACGAGGTGAATGTTGATTTTTTGACTCGAAGTGACTTTACTAGCCCAATGGGGAGCGCCATGGTGTCACGGAAGACCCATGGTGGAGGTGTGTGCTTGGTGATGCGAAAGACCCATGGTACTCGAAATTAGGAGTACTTCAGTAGGCTATGAGTTGGAGCGCGCTTGGTGACGTGACAGAGCCACGGTGGGGAGCACCTATGTGTGACACGACAGACCCATGGTACTCAGCAGGGGGAGTAAATCAGTAGTCCGAGGTTAGTGGGAAGCACACATGGAATAGTGGCAGACCCATTATACTCAATTGAGCAGGAGTTCTCCCGGATCCTAGGTTTCGATTATGTGACTGGGGTTGTTACTTGATACTACCCCTAAAAAAATCCTGCTTGTTCTGAGTCCATACTTATTTGTTTTCCTCATAATTGAGATGGATTACATAACAACATAGGTATATGTATGGGAATATACCAATTTAGGATTATCTTTTGATTACATACTTTGTGGTTTATCTGTGTTGGATTTTGTGAGACCATGAGGGTCTCAGGGTCCCTACAAAGTATCAATATACTCACCCCTACATGGGTTATGCCCAAAACATATTGTGTTGGATGCAGATGATGGACAACACTGACTAAGGCTTGAAGTACTGGGATAATATTGTAGCTGGAGGTGGACCATACGACTTGTTGGTACATAGAGGAGAAGGACAGACGTGGAGTGCTGAGGAGACGATCTGTACCTACCCTTCTGGTAGGAACCTCAGATGATGATCATGTTCCTATATTTTCTTTTTCATTAGTTGTATTGCATTCAGTTGTACTTGTACATTCCATTTGGGCTTGTATTCTAGCCCCTTTTACATTCAGAACTCTTTTGTTATACAGTTTGCATGGTGTTTCTTCCGAATGTGGGATTTCTTGTGTGTGTGTTATAGGTTATAATGGCTAAACCATCCCGGTTTTAGGGAATTACGCCTTTGGTGATTGTCGCGAGCTTCTGGGCTATGGTAGGTGGGCTTGGGGTAGTCACGGCACAGGCCCTAGGGGATGGGTCGTGAAAAATTTGTATCAGATGAGTCGGTTTTATGGCATAACATAGGACTCTGATCATTCATTTATATAAAGAAATAGTTATAAGGGAAGTGAGTATGGTTCTCAGTACATGGAGTTCAGTGTTGTTATGGCGGTCGATGTATCCATACAGTAGGACCATGACTTCTGATTTCCGACTCAATACACGAAAACACTGATTTTGTGTGTGTTTTTAAAAGTTTTGTATAATTCGCTTCAACCAGGTCAACTCATCAAGTATTACTTTTAACTGTAGCGTACTAATTTCTTTTTAGGATGTCTCCACACCGACTTTCGTCTAGAGTTCTATGAGTTGTTCGCATTGATAGTCCACCAAATGATGAGGCCTTAGTGCAGGGCCCTTTTCAAGTGGAGGCACAAGCGGTACCACTCCCCGTTGGGCCACCGATGCCACCACCCCCAGAAGAAGACTGTTCAGGCCGCATGAGCACGTTTCGTGAGATCCAGCACCAGAGGCAGTCCAGGTTTAAGGGAGAGACGGACCCACCTGTGGATGAGGATGGGTTGGAGGCTGTGGTAAGTGTCTTCCGACTGTTAGGGACACCAGTAGACCTCATGGTGATCTTAGCTGCCAGCCTTCTACAGGAAGCAGTGGGTAGATGGTGGATCTTGAAGCTAAAAGTTCATGATGAGGTGAGGCTTCTCTGGTCATACTTCCAGAGCCTCTTTTAGGCAGAGTTTGTTCCAGCGACTCTTTGTGTAGTGCGCATTCAAGTGCTACTTCTTCAGCTGTAGGGTATCATGACTGTAGATCAGTACTCAGCTAGGTTCACAAATATCTCACACTAATTCTCTGATATGGTGTGAGAAAAATACTTTAGGGCCCGAACCTTCGATCAGGGGCTCAGGCGGTAAATCAGGGCTTCGATGATCTCAGTCAGCATCCCTATGCTGGAATAGGTGTTAGAGTGAGCCCTATTGGTGGAGATTTTTTTTTGCTGAGCAGTAACTAGCACTGAGACCCACTATCAGTCATCACGTAGTACACTCTTCTATAGATAGATGTAGACAGACATCACAGAGTTCCTAGAGGACCAGACATACAGGTGGATAATCACATGATGTAGGATCAGTTGTGCGGGGCACCCGAAGTGGAGACAGGCATTCCAGGAGCGGGTAGTGTTACTCATGTGGCAGGCATGGTCACTTGGCTCGTGACTATCCAACCCGCCATATAGATTATCAACAGAAGGTCGAAGGACCGCCCATGTTGTGATAGATATTCGTTCGAGGTGGTGTGTAGGGAGTAGGCAAAAGTGGAAGAGGAGCTGGTCGTGTAGCACATGGTCGGTGAAGATTCAAGATATTATCAACACCACCACTATAAAGGTACACCCCGACCGCATGGAGCAGGTGGATAGGGGAGATCTCATCTCCAGGCAGCTGAGGACTATGACCACGTTGCTCCGGAGATGATACGAGGTACGATCCGTGTCTACTCCGCCTTATTTTCAGTACTTATCATTACAAGTTCCAATCATTCTTTCATTTCAATTTTCCTCGATCGGATCTCTAAGATCCTAACGGAGTCGTTGGCTCGATCCTTATGTCTAATGATTCTTACGGGAGAAGATTCGAAGATTACGCACTGGTGCCGGCAGTGCGAGCTTACTCTAAGAGGCAAGAGTTTCATCTGGGATCTCATAGTAGTGGCGTCGATGCCTTACAATATCATCATGGGTATGGATTTGTTATCTATAGTCCATGGTCAAATTGACTATATTAGGCACAATGTGTTGTGTGTCCGCACGGATGTGACCAGGTTTACCTTCACCAGCAAAAAGGAATCCTTTGCAGCATAAGATGGACATTCTCGGAGGAGAGTGTAGCTGATCACTCATCATTTGGATAGCCTTACCCTTAAATGTGTTGATGTAGAGAGTCCGAGCTATCTGGTAGTGGTGGACTAGTGCACGGATGTATTCATTAATGATGTTTCAGGTCTACCTCCTCGCAGAGAGGTGGAAATTTACATGGGCCTATACCCCTGGACAACATTGAAATCCACACCAGCATATCAGATGGTACCCATAGAGATTCAAGAGCTGTAGGTACAACTGGAGGACTTGAAGGAGAAGAGATTCATCTAGACCAGTGTTTCACCTTGGGCATCCCCGATTCTATTAACCAGAAATGCGGATGGGAGCATCTAACTTTGTGTCAACTATTGGATCCTAAAATAGGTGATTGTGAAGATTAAGTACCCACTCTTGAGGATTGATGACCACTTCTATTAGTTGAAGGGAGAACGATGGTTCTCGAAGATAGACCTCATATCAGGCTATCATCAGCTTAGAGTAGGAGACAAGGATGTGCATAAGACGTATTTCAGATGTCATTATGGCCACTATGAGTTCTTGGTTAAGCCTTTCGGCATAACCAACACTCCTGCAGTGTTCATGGGACTCATGAATATGATCATTTATCCATACATTGATCGCATTTTAGTTGTCTTTATTGAAAAAATTATGATCAACTCGACTACTAAGGAGGATCATGCATATTATTTGTGGGTAGTACTGGACACACTCTGAGAGCACCAGCTTTATGGTAAGCTCTCAAAGTACCATTTCTGGATCCGAGAAGTTCACATTCTAGGAAATTTCATATCGATGGATGGAGTTTAAGTGGATCCAATGAAGATTGAGGTGGTACATTATTGGGATCCACCTAGGAGTGTCAGAGAGGTATGAAGTTTCCTGGGTTTGGCTAGATAATACTGAAGTTTTGTGCGGGATTTTTCTAGAGTTGCAACACCACTATCATCCTTGAAAAAGAAGGGAAAACCCATTGTGTGGTCAGAGAGATGGCAGTAGAGTTTTAAGGAGCTATGGAAAAGGCTGGATAATTCCACCATCTTGGGGATTCCTAAGGAATTCATACGGAAAATAATCTAATACGATGCATCGGGGACTAGACTCGGGTTTCTATTGATGCATGAGTGAGCAGTGATTGCATATGGTTCTCGATATCTTAGACAACACGAGCAGAACTATAATACCCATGACCTATAGTTAGTAGTAGTGGTATTCACCTTGATGATGTTTCGACACTATCTGATGGGAGAGCGTTTTACCGTGTACTCTGATCACAAGAGTCACAGGTATATATTCTCCTAGAAGGACCTGAACTTGCGATAGCAACATTGACTTGAGTTCCACTAGGACTATGACTTTGAGATAGTCAATACTCCTGGGAAGGGGAAGGTTGTTGAAGATACACTAATCAGGAGATCTAGTATACAGCTTCTAGGAGAGGCGAAGGAGCAGGTGGCCACTTTGATGATATCCATTATGGATCGGGATGGAGCAGATTTTCTTCTGTCTCTTACAGTCACTCCTCCAATTCTTTACCGAGTTAGGGAGGCACAGCGTGGGGAAGATGACTGCGAGACACGACGTGCTCAGATATCCAAATGGAATGCACCTGGTGGATTTTCTGAAGGTGGGGGCATGTCATCCCCTTTCAGGGGAGGTACCATGGTACATGTGAAACTTTAGGAGGAAGTGTTGAGGGAGTTACACACAACACCTCTAGTGGTACATCCAGGAGTGGTGAATATGTACCAAGACCTTCGATGACAGCACTGGTGGTCTGGAATGAAGAAGGTAGTAGCATAGTTTATCTCTTGATGCCTCACTTTTCAGTATCTGAAGGGGGAGAATCAGGTACCAGAAGGCTTGGTTCATCCATTAGATGTACATGAGTGGAAGTGGGATGGGATATCCAGGGACTTCATGTCATTAATTCCATGTACATCTAGGGGACATGAATTGATTTGGGAGATCATTGACTGACTACCCTTTCCATCCCACTTCCTACCGATTACAGAGCAGGGTTCAGTAGATAGCTTGGGACGCCTCTCTGTGTAAGAGATTGTGTGGATACATGGAGTACCCATGTCTATTGTCTCCGATAATGATACATGTTTTACTTCCCAGCTATGGAAGGGTTTGCAAGAGGCTTTCGGGATAAAGCTTCATTTGAGCACCGCCTTCCATCCTCAAATGGATGGTTAGACTGAGCGGACCATTTAGACCCTCGAGGACTTGTTGCATGCTTGTGTCCTTTACTTCGGTCATAGTTATGAGGATCACTTACATTCGGTGGAGTTTTCTAACAACAATAGCTATCACTCCATCATAGAGATGGCACATTTTGAGGCGTTATACGGGTCCCTTGCTGATCACCTTTGTACTGGAATGACCTATGCGATTCAGCACTAGGGGGACCATAGTTGGTACAGGATAACACATAGAAGTTGCAGATCATCCAGGAGAAGATGAAGACTACACAGAACAAGAAGAAATCATATGCTGACAAGAGACGTAATCCTCTGGAGTTCGATGATGGTGACCACATCTTTCTACGAGTCTCACATTGACTAGGTATACAGATATTTGGTAGAGGCGGCATGTTATCTCTGAGGTTCATCAGAAGTTTTCAGGTCCACAGTAGAGTTGGAAAGGTTGTTGACCACTTAGCTCTTCCACCTCAGCTGCACCGTGTGTACGACGTCTTCCATGTATCCCTGCTAAGGAGATATGTGCATGACCCTTCTCAAATCATCGACCATGGAGAGATGGACATCGATGATGGGGCGACTATTATAGAGGTTCCATTAGTGATTGAAGATCAAAAAGAGTGGGTCCTTCGTGGATGGTCAATACCTCTCGTGCACGTTCACTGACTGCATGGGAACCTCTAGGAGAGAAAATGCGAGCGAGAGGCTCAAGTGCATGCTTAGTACCCCCACTTGTTCCCTTAGTTAGAGTTTTATCTTATGGATACATAAATACATGAGTTGAGGAGAATGTAATGAACCAGAATTTACATGTAATTTTTTAAATATATGAGAACTTATGAGTCTGAAAAAATTGAAGGCCCGTGATTTTGAGGCCCGGAGTGCCCAAAATATATTTCTGAAGCTTTGTTCGGGTACATTTAGTAAATGTAGGAGTAGGTTTTTATAACTTCTGAACCGGTGCTCAGAATTAAAATCTAAGGGAACCATTGAACTCGTTGCACTGATATTCGCTTTTGGAAACATTCACCTCGACGAAATATGGAAGAGCTGGAAAGGTAGTTTTTGGGTTTTCCGTGCGAAAAAAATAAACTTTATTTTATTATATTTTGAGCTTCCAAGTGGATATTTCAGTTGGGGTCCACGGGAATTAAACATCCATGTGAAAGTTGGAAGTTGGGACCACCAGACCATAACCTCCCATGAGAGGTTAATGTGGTGGGAAACACCCGAACCATAACCTCCATTGAGAGTTTATGGTGATGGGGACCACTTGGGATTAAACCCCCTTGAATCCCCCCATTAATTGGGAGAAACCATCAACTCCCACAATTAATGAGGGAGAGAATTTTGAACTCCTCCACCTTAATTATTCCAAAGCACATAACATTGATCTTGTCATCGCACCAATTAATTGATCCAATTTAGTTTAATCAAATTTTAATTTTTCCAATGAATAAAATGGGGAAACACTTTTTTTATTGGCTATATCTTTTATTTGGTGGAATTGGGGAGAGGAGGAGCTCATGGGAAAAAGAATCTCCAAAGAAGAATGCTTCCTCCATGAAGAATGTCGATGACTTCGAACTTCTTCCTCGGAACATCCTTCGATGTAGGACGTGTTCGTCTACAAAAAATTGATATCCTCATTTTCACGCCAACGTCAACCAACGTCGAACATGGTAGGGTTTTTAATTATGTATGATTTTATTCCATTGAATCTTTCCTTCTAAAAACAAAAAAAATGTATCAACGAATTATCAAGTTGATCTGTGGATGTTTTCCTTGTGGGTTTGGAATAGAAATTATCGAGGGACTATGGGAATTGATGTTTTAAAATATCTTCCATATTCATTCTTGGTTTATGTTCTTGATGAAATGCTTGCTACCACTCTAATGCCCAGAGTAAGGGCCAAAATAACATGGCCCATCCTCTCCGTAACCCTTGTGTGGATTTGAGGAGTTCTTCGAGACGGAGGAAGGTGACTAAGGTGATGAAGGAAACGTCACTGCCACCCATGACCTTCACATCCCGTGTCTCCCCCGTGGCATCCTGTGACACCACCGGCCGAACCGGCCCCGCACCCCCTCACGGTGCCCTGAACGAACCTCCCTCACGGTCTCCACCCTTCTGGCCGAGCTGCCCTGGGCCAGGCCAAGCCGCCTTGGCCACATCGTCCGCCGGTCAAACCGGACCCGACCACCCTGTCCTCCAAGCCAAAAAGGATCCTAGCCACCACGGCCTCCTGGTCGAGCCACCCTGGCCATGCCATCCACCGGTCGAGCCATCCCAGCCGTCTGGCCTCCCAGTCGGACCGTCCACGGTCGCGCCTCCCACTGGCCGAACCGGCCCCAGTCGCACCATCCCTGCCTCTGGGAGGAGCCACCTCGAGCCACCCTCGACATGACCCTCTATTCCGAATAGACCCAGTGCCCTAGGCTGTGCCGCCCTCACGGTTCCCTCCAGGCCAAACTGCCAATGCGGCACCCTTCAGGCCGAACCTCCCCAGTGCCGAATCGTGGACAGTCTGAGCCCTCACGGCCGGTCTATGCCTTCCCCACCCTCTGCGGCCCCTCGCAGCCAGCTGGGCTGGGCCCAATGGGCCGGTCTGCCCAACGAGCCTTGCCAAAACCAATGGGTCTGGCAGGGTCTGTCCAACTGGGTCAGACCAGACCCTGTCCAACTACGATCCTTTACCTTCTTTTGGTCATAATTTTGGCACCGGATGTCTATTTTTACGAACCGTCAGCGGTGCTGGTAATATTGGATAATAACGGTCCCTTTGAGTATACACCACTAGAGTTTTGGGTATAGTTGATATATGATCAGGTTGGATCGTGCACGAATCCAACTGGGCCTTTGGGACTAAAAGGCTAATAAATCACAGACAGTACGTCCAATTGACGCACCATCTGTTGATTTGAGACCCCTATGACGTGGAGGACCTGTGAGATACTTCTTCATTGGACTTTGTGATAGCTGGAGTATCATATAGTAGCTCATGGAACAGATTCTCCCGAAGATGAGCGAGCATAGTGTAGAGAAGTAGTAGATGGATGATACTTGACGACTGCTAACTGTTTGAGTCGGAGTGACTCTACTAACCCAGGGGGAGCACCATGGTGTTGCGATAGAACAATGGTGGAGGAGAGGGCTTGGTGACATTGCTGACCCATGGTACTCGAGAGGAGGAGTACCTCAGTAGGCTACGAGGGGAAGCATGCTTGGTGACGTGGAAGACCCATGGTGGGGAGCACCTCTGTGTGACGCAGTAGACCCACGATACTCAACATGTGGAGTAAATCAGCAGTCCATGGATAGTGGGAAGCGCACTTGGTGTCAGTACATGCCCACTTTACTCGATTGAGAATGGGTTCTCTTGTAGCCGAGGTTTCAATAATGTGACTGAGGATGTTACCTGATGCTACCCCTAAAATAAAATCATGGTTGAGCTGAGTCAGTAATTTTGTGTTTTCCTCAAGATCGAGATGGATTACTTAATAACATTGGTATATGTCTGGGCATATACCTAGAGAGGCTTATATTTTGATTTCATACTTTATGGATTATACTTTAGGGATTTTCTGAGACCATGAGGGTCTCGGGGTCCCTACCATGTATTGTTATACTCACCCCTTCACAGGATACACCCAAATTTTTTTTGTGTTGGATGAAGATGAAAAACATCGATGAATGAGGCTGAGAGTACCAGGACTGGATGTTACCCAGTGGTGGACCATACGTCCTGTTGGTACACGGTAGAGACAGACAGATGTGGAGTCCTGAGGAGATGACTTGTACCTACCCTTCAGGTTGGAACCTCAAACGATGATCCAGTAGTTGTCTTTTATTTTTCTTCAGATGTATTGCATTTTGTTGTAATTGTACTTTCCAGTTGGGCTTATAGTCTGGCCACTATTACTTCTAGCACTCATTTTTATACACTTTACTTGGTGTTTCATTCAGCTGTGTTCTTGCTTGTGTCTGTGATACAGGTTATAAAGGCAATGCCTTCCCAGTTTTAGGGAATTACACGTTTGGTGCTCGTCTCCAGACCCTAGCCTATAGAAGGTGGGATTGGGGTAGTTAGGGAACGATCTCTGGCGGATAGGTTGTGACAGTATGAAATTCTATTTTCATGATCACATTCTCATACCCTTATGATCAATTTTATGCTTGCATGTCTCCTTTGTTTACCGTTACAAATAATTTTATCAAACCCTTTTTTCCTTCATGTATCCAAGTTCATAAAAATGGTTTTAGGTGGAAGTACTAATGTTGGATATCATTATGGGAGGTGTTGAGGATATTTCACTTGGATAAAAGATTTTGTTTCTAGGTTTCCAAAGACAATAAACTATTATGGACCCCATGCATTTATAGTTGTAATGTACTAAATATTCATTTAAAATGATGTAATATCCATGTATTTCATGCCTGGGTTTATATATGTAATAGTCCCTACACCATTTACTCTAGAAGTTCATGTTTATTGGCTACATCGCCTCATCTTACTACCTTAGCTCCACTTCATTATCACGACATGATTTAGCCCCTTTTGTAGTCACAATTTTAATATGTTGAGGATCTTTCTACCACACTATATCACCCTGAGGTTTTATGAATTTTTCTACTAAATTTTATTTCAATGATATCGTGCATTACTTAAAACATAGAGTTTATCTTATTCTACACACGACAACATGATTTAGAAAACCAATATATATTATTATTATCATCATTTAAACATGACCATTATTACATATTCATTAAACATAGTAGTATGAATATTAATAATTCATTTTTAAATATCAATTATAATTGTATTATTTAATGAAATCATATTGATAAAACGTCCTTATTTTTTACAACAAAATCATTATATTTTTTAAAATTACAATTTTCTAAGAAAAATGTATTTTTTCATTTGGATAATAAATAATAAAATAATACATGGCACATTTATATAATTTATTTTATGAAAAAAAATTTATTTTTCAAATATATAATAAAAAATCATCTGGAATTTCCTTTTTGAGAATTTTTTGAGAGGTTAATAATTTCAATGAATATTGAATTTTTTTTATTAAGAATTTTCTATTCATTTATAGCATTTAAAATAAAAAAATGCATTTTAACATTGTTTTAAAGGTAAAATTAGTTATATTATAAATTTATTAATCCAATTTATTCCATATGATTCATTTTTATGTAAAAATTCTATATTATTACTTTATATCCTTATAAGAATTTTATTTTTGGAAAACTTCTTTGTAATCATTTCTATGTGTTTAATTTTAAATAAAATTATACCAATTTAGGAATTTAATTTGGAAACAATGATATCTTATTCTCAATCAGTATAATTTAGATTTTATAATATGTTCAACTTTATTTTTGGTCATAATGTGGAGTAAATGTTCTAAAAACAAATAACAACACTTCAGGTTAAAATGGGTTTATCATGGGATAAATTAAAATCAAATGAGGTAAATTGACTTTGAAACAATTACAACACAAATTTTAGTGTAATAATTCATTTATATAGCCTATAATATTCTATATTTACACATTTGGATACATTTTTAATTTTTAAAATTTTGCTACTCCTTTTTTATTTCAATAATTCCATGTGTGTCCTCCCCTAGACTTAAAAAATACAGTCTGCTCTACCCTCTTCGCAACACATAAAAAAATTAATTAATTATTCATACCCAAATACCATCTTTATATCCGTAAAAACATCCTAAAATCCTTGATTTTCATAAAACCTACCTCTTAATTCTTTTGGTGCGAACCTAATGGAGCTGTCTGAAGGAGAAGTAATGTTTTTAACAATATTTTTTTATTTATTCTTATACCTCCTAGTATTCCTATTTAATGATTCTCATTTAATAAACTCAATATCATAAATAAAATATTATTTAGCTATATAAATTTCTTTACCAATATTTATCTCCTATTCCCTCAAATGAAAAACAATAATGTCACTCATGTGTATGAAAGACTCCCAGCTCACGAACTGATGTATCTCATTTTCTATTAGTACATAGAAATGTTTGGAATAAAGATGAATATATATATATATAATACTTGTAACATAATTATACTAATTTAGATATAATATTATATATTCCGTTTTATTTTCTTTTTCCAAGCGGTATACAGTTGCATTACTCATGTGTACAGTGGACTACCGCCTCGGGATGTGATATGATTCATTCAAAAAAATGATTTATATGAATATTAATAAGGATTAATTTAATGATAATAAGTAATTTATATTATATTGTAATTATTTGGTATAAGTGGAAAAATGTTTAACTTCCATTCCTTCTATCTTCTGAAAAAATTAAAACATTTTTCATGTGTACGTACGACCTACCATCTCCCTGAATTGTGTATTTAATATTTCAATCTAGAGAATTTATAAATCAATCTAAATATGGAAATAAAGAATGTAAATGATATTTATAACACTATAAATATTATATAGAATATTTAATGATTATTTATTTACATGTATTGCAACTAACAAACCAAAACTCCCTTGAAAAAAAACAGTTAACACCCTTAAATGATGACTTTGTAATGGAATTAAAAAAAATTGTTTTAATAATTTATAAGGGGATAATATATGATATTATAAATATTTTAATTAATATAAAATTTATTAATTATAAATTTATATTTATTATATTAGAGGTTGGATTGGTTTCAAGCAAGAAGAACTAATGATAATGGATTTCTACGTCACTTTTATTTTATGTGAGACACATCACATATTCACAACATATATTTTTATATAGTGTATATACTACCATTGAATGTATTTTATGATTCAAATGATAAAAATATTAGGATTCAATTTTCCATTTTATTATCTCCTTTTCTTGTGGTTTTTGGTTCAAAAGATACCAAAGTGGTAAGGTATTTTTGTCTCAAATTGCCTTCATTGGGAAATAAGTCTTATTATGTACATATATTATTTTATGAGGTGTATATGATACCTATTTTAAATTTAATAATTTAATTTTGTTTTCATGGTATCTAATGTATATTTATTTTTATTATGTAAAGAGTCATATGATTCAAATGTTACCAATGTTGTGATGATTTTATGTTTAGATCTCAATATTTAATAAGATTATTTATGATTCAATTTCGAATGATGAAAGCATATGATCTAACTCTCAAGAAACTCATCAATTTTATTATATCACATTTATTCATTAAATTTTAAATAAATTGTATGAGTTACTCTCTTTTTTACAAAAAAAATAATGGGAAAATATTTTCAGGAAAATTTGGCATTATTTATCTCTTTGATTGATTCCCATATTTCATAAATATATATGTTTTTTGAATTTTCTTAAAATTATAGAAATTATTTGGAAAATATTTTATTAATAATTATAATATATTTAAACTAAAATTAATACTAATAATCCTCTCATTTTACAAAAAAAAACCCTTTTTACCAAAAATGTGAATGGAATCATTGTTTTATTGTGTATGACATGAAACGAATTTCATGACAACATTCTAACTATATATTTTAAGGATTACCTTATAATTCCCTATGAACATTTTCTATGGAGGTTATTAAGAAACTGTTTTAGGTTTTATAATGTTTTCATAAAGTGGAATGGTTATTTTCCTCCTAAAATGTTGCAAGTGATCTATAAAATTAAACTTCCATCTAAGATTTAATCCTTTGATGTAACATTGGCTATATTGGGGATACGATCCAAGTAAACTAGTATTATTTTTTCCCTATATAGTTTATTTTTATGATGACATAACTTTTATATGTTTTATTTCTTTTCAATGGTTTGTGTTTTGAAGAAATGATTACTGGATTATGAAACTCATTTCATTTCAAATTGTTAATCTGTAATTATTTTTTTATAAAACCTATTTTTTATCATGGTTTATCATATGATGAATGTTTTTTGTTCTTATATTACACATATGAATGATCTTCATAATGTGATGGGTTAAAATCCTATCTCCCTCAATTTAATTGGGTAAATATTAATATCTCATGATATAATAATTGAAAACAAGTTGATGGGATTGATCCACTATGGGAAATATGTGATCCTTGATCCACTATAGGGAACATGTGCATCCTACTGAAATTTGGTAATCATGTTCATCCTCGTCCACTGTGTTAAATATATGATGGTTTTTAATCCACATTTTGATGGTCATGGTGGTTAACCTGTCCATATGAAATATATTTCTGAATTTATGATGGTTCCAAACTTTTATGAAACGATCTTATGGTTTTGGATTTATTTATCACAATTTCTCACTTTAATGGACCATGTTTATTGGAATGATAATTTTTTATTCCATGAATTTTGTTTATGATCTATGATATATTTGCAATACATTGTATACATTATGTTTCATGATTACATACCATTTTTCTTATATGACACATTCAAATGATCATAGATTGATGTATCCTATTTCTACCATTTCTATGATTTTGAGCTCACTCATTCTTATGATTTCATTTCCATGTTATGAATCAATTTTTACATCGGGCATGTCTAAGAGGATTACTGTGCAAGAAGATCATTTTTAAAGATGTTGTAGATATTTCATGAAATAAGAATATTGTGTATCTAGTCTCTAATGAAACTAAAATATTATGATCCTATGGTATGTATTTTTGTAATGTACTAAATATTAATCTAATAAGATGTAATATTTATGTATGAATATTATTGTTCACTACATGCTAGCTGCACAAGGTGCAACTGATCTTTTATCATCAGTGTTTTTTCACACTGATCGCACAGGTCACCCATGATGTTGAGAAGGGTTAACTAGTATCATCATCCATATACCTTCATTATTGGTGGGGGGGGGTTCACTACTAGCAGTAATGTGAGTAATCACCCAAAATTTCATTAATAGTCACATGTTATTTTTTTGATATTTGATGGTAGCCCACAAATAGTGTCCCCAAATTTAATTAGTGGTATAGGAATCACTAATGTTGGGAAACAAGCCTCAAGAGGTCATATGAAATGTGGGGTTTTTGTAAAAAATAGTATTTTAATATATATATATATATATATATATATAACAAAATGAAAAAAATACTACAAGATGTTAAATTCATTTGACTAATGTTCGCCTCATATCCCCACCTAAAAACCTAACATAACAAATTAAATATGTATAAAAAAACCGTTCATAAAATTGTCTCCCCTTGTTTCCCCTTCCCTCTACTGATTCCATTCGACTAGCATATGATGTTGGGTTGAGAGGTTCTAATCCGAAATGCATGGGAGAAATCATAAAAATTGGATTACACATTTTTTATTTTATCAACTGTAGTTTTTTTAGCAATAAATAAAAATAGTGTGGAACTATTTTTTTAATTTATATTTTCATTATATTATATAAAACTCATATAAATATGTTTATATTATATTTAAAAAACAATTTCTATATAACATAAACATATAAATTTAATTATAAAATTAAAAATATAATAACTATTATTAATATATATATATATATAGTTATGTCAATATATTTATAAATGTGCATGTACATATAAATATATTTATATAATTATATATATATATATATATTAACATTTATATAAATATAAATATATATAATGTTAAATATATTCATATTCACACTATTTTATTTATATTTATATTTTTTTAATTTCATTAATATTTATATAAATTTATTTTTATTTATATAATTATTTATAGGGAATTGAGTAATAGTTGAGTGGTCCAATGCATCTCGGTTGTATTTAGGGGGATGGGGTTCAAATTCCCATTTCACCTTAATTTCAACCCCTTAATTAAATTTGGTGGGTGCTATGTGTTGGAGTCTGATGATAACAATTTACTAGTGGTCCCACATGCATTTATATGAGAGGGGTAAAATGGAAGAAACAGATGTTATTCGATGGATCACATGGCACATAGTTGGGTCAATCATGATCTGCTACGATAGGCCCTTTCGGGAAGACATTCAGAGGCCTATGGGCTATGTGTTGATGCCTTCTAGGTCTCTTTAGATTATGGTAAATGGGCATAATATGTATAAATAAAGTACATTCATAATGTGTTATCTCTTAGGGAGGTTATGACATATCTTTTCGGCCTACAGTTATTTGGGGGTGGGGGTGTTTCGTTATAATTGTATTCCAAATATCTAATATAAATAATTATTTATATTTATATTAATATTTATAATAATATAAATATGATTATTAATATGATTATATATAGAAATATATTTAGAAATAATTTTCTATTTATAATTTTATTAATGGATTTATATAATTGAAAAAAATAAAATAAAATAATATTTATTTTGAAAATTTATCCTGAGGGTATCCATCGTCACATATTTGAATTTATATTTTTTTATAAATATATATTTTTAGTTATATACTTATCAATTTATTTATTTATATTACAATATATAGGTGTTTATAAATGTATATATAAATATATACTTATAATTATATAAATATATATATATTAATTAAATATAGCATATATATTTTATTAAAAATATATTATTATAATTAATAGATTTAAAATTTTATGAGATAATATATTTATATTTATATAATTTTAAAAAGTAGATAACAAAAAAAGAAATTTTTTTGGGCTTTAGTATCCTATTATATTTATCCAAACCCGCATGGGTAAAAAATCATGCAATATTTTTAAAACCTAGACCATTGTCGAAACCGATTTCGAGGTTCCAAAACCCGAATCATGTTTATAAATTAATATATATATATATATAAAGTAATTATTAATGTAGGCAGGTTCAGATATATATTGTAGGATATCCAAAAAACTGAAAGTTTTCATTTTATATTATTTTTATTACATCATTTTTATCAATATATTTTATTTCCAAAAAAATATTAAATATATTGAAATATAAATACATAATTAAAACCATATTGTTAAACATTTATATAATTATATAAATATATTTTTCAATATAAAAATATATTTATAAAAATATAACATTGGCTACCTTAATGAATATTTTACAAAATAAAATTGTAAAGAAAATACAATTGTACAAGTATATATTTATTTATGAATAAATCAATAAATATAAATTTAAAAATTTATTTGTATAAAAATAATTATAAGTATGTTTATTATAACAAATATGTATTTTATAAAAACTGTATATCTTATTAGATATTTATATATTAAACAGGTTTGGGTAAAGATCTATTTTCATAGGAAAGAAATCCCACTTTTAAACTTGTTTGAGGTGTATTTGTTACATGACCTGAAGACTAAGTGTCCCATTGGCAATATATAACATGGATAGAAGTCCAAAATGAGCTGATGGACTATATATTAGACTATGTATCAAAGTGAGTAGTCTACATCATGTAATGTCACCCATCATATGTAATGTCACCACCAACCAGTAGTCATCACACTATGATCCCAATTTAATAGTTTTTTTGCCCTTTCAATGAATATTTAAAAAAATTTGGACCCACACATAATGATAGGACACCCCTCTAACCACGATGTGGTAGGAGGTCTGTATGATAGGTGTCAACACACTAATCACTCTTTTGACCTTCCTATTAATCGATGACTCTGTGACTCTTCACTTGTATCACCTACCTATTCCAATGAATCCTCAGATCGGTCTTATGAGGATATAGTCACATGGCGGGGTAACCCAATATCCCACAACATAGGGATAGAAGACATGAGGAAATGTATCAACCCACCCAACTCTCTAATTGTGGTCAGCCACATGACTTTACCTACCTTCATTTCTTCATATTGTGTCGAGTAGTTCACCTTGTTCCCATCATTCCATTTACTTATAACTTATGATGACACAAAGGCTATGTGGCCTAAGGTCGTACCACTAATGATTGTCTAGCAGCCCTGATTAATGATTTCCATTAGTTTCCCACATTCCCTGTGGTCCGTAATCCCAATTCTATAGCCTAAAATCCCAATTCATGTGAATAGTTCTATTACTAAAATGTTACTACAACACGTGATACAATAACTAAGAAATAAGCCTAACCAGTTTTGAACCATGGTCTATTTGATGTAGGATCACGAGTCTTTACCACTTAGCTTAACATAGAAAACATTATATATAAATATATATATTTATAATTTCAATATATAAATATATTATAATAAATATATATATATATAAATACATTTATAAATTAAATATATAATTATAAATAAATAGAGTTATATATATTTATAAATAGTTATATATATATATATTATATTTGGGGGTAAAATTACAATGATCCACACACACTCCTCACATCCAGAGGCCAGAAAGGCGGGTCATTATACCCCATAGAGATAACCCGCCCATCAAGACCTAATTATTAATTACATATATTAGCCCAAAAAACCCTTAGTACGTACCTGTAGTGCCTCACCAAGTGGAATATAATCACACAATATATACCCATCAACATCATGCACTAGTCCACTTGTCTGTGTGGTGTGTCCTTGAATTCCAGTATAGCAGCCCTCGGTTGCAGTCCACCATCATGACCTACCTCCACCATCAAGGAATCATCCACCATCGTTGAACCTGAGGTGGCCATATTCCAGACATTCTTATTTAAAAAAGTCCTATACCTACATATAAAACATATACACATGTGACACCTATTATTGGTATCATTTGGTGACATCCAAAAAATATCCCCCCACAAATTTAATTAGGGGTATAGAAAATAGAGTTGTTGTGGAATGAATCTTTTAGTTAATAAAGGAAGAACCCAATTATTTTTTTGATGTTGTGGGGGTGGGGTCATGACATGGCCTATATGATTTGGCATCAAAGGCTCAACAAACATGGCATGATGGCTCATTGTGTTAAATATCATTACATCTCTTATAAACCAATGATTCAAAGGTCCATCCTTACTCCCAGAGGCTCCCAACATCTCATGTCTCGCTTCTTATCCTAGGCATAGAGTAACTGAAATCATCCCCCATGAATCATTGTTCTGAAGTGTCTGTTGCATTAGTGTCTCGTTGTGATCATTCACATGTGCCTGACACCACTGGCCCTACCCTATTGAAGTCTTCATCATTAGTAGCCTCAAACATCTAATTCTTATACTCGGTCATCTAGATAAAACCATCAATCCCTTGTGGGATTTAGCATGTTAATTAAATTACATCACTCTAAATGTAACACCCCAAGCTTCTATGGTACGTTTCCCTTCGAATAATGCGATAGCGTGTGTTGTACGCAACCTCGAGTTCTAACACACACCACAACTAATTAAAATAGCCGTTGTGAATAGTAATACCTACTTTTTGAAATCATATATATTCAATATTTCAAAATGAACTTCATTTTTAGATTCAGAATATCAAAATTAGCCTAGGGTGAAATTTTGGTACATTTCGGATAACTTTCATATTTTGATGAATAGTGAAAATTTCTAAATTTTAATTAAAAACAACTTTTTTAATCAAAATAATTAATAGTGATAAATTGTGAATTTGAGTGGTTTTAAAGTATATTTAGAATATATTTTTACCATTTAATATAATTTTGGTCATTGGACATAATTTTACAATTAAACCGAACATAAACAAGTGTCAATCTTTTGATAGTTATTACCTCTTAAAAACACGCTTTTTGTTTTGACAGCGGGAATTAATTTTAAATTAATTTCTGCCACTTCTGTGTTTTGAATTTAGGAAAATGGATTCCATATTTGGAATCAGGATTTTCAAATTGTGTAAATAGGTATCTTTTATTTTTAGACATTTTGAATAGTTACTGTGGTAAATATTTTATTTACCATGGTTAAAGGGTAAATCCGGTAAATAAGGGTTAAAAAAATAATATTATAATAATACTAAATTACCCTAAAACGTGTCTTAACCCTATTGGTTGATACATGGTCGACCATGGGCATCTTGGTGTCAATTTTGGGACCCCATGGATCCACTTGTAAGTGATAATGACACTTTATTTTAATTTAGTTAAAATGAATACAAAAATGACACAAGCATATATCTTTTAGAACAAAAATTTTTACATAGGGTTATATATGTTGGATTTTAGATTTTAAATATTTATTAGAAAGATAAAAAGATTTCCTACATAATGATATTTTATTTATAATTTTTAGACATTAAATAATTTATTTTATTTATGACACAATGATGATGCAGTAATTACTATAATAGTGAAAAATTAAAATAATTGATATTATAAATACCCAAATAAATATAATATGAAACTTTTAATGAATTAAACTAATTTTATAGGCTAATATGATATATTAGGATTGATTTAATGAACTTTGTTCGAAGTAATCAATCTGTTATGAGTTTCACAAAAATCAACTATTGAATAGTGTCAAAATTGACATAAAAGAGTTCTTAAAACAAATATTATATTATTAATTGATATTAAATTCCTAAAAATCTAAGGTTCGGCCAAGAGACTTATATTATGATAGGTTAATCATTAATGGACCACTTGGGGGTCTCTTGGATGTATATAGTAAGTTTATTAACCATATTATATAAAAATACAAAGAGACATTGTAAAAGTGAAACTAATTAACTTAGAGTTAATACTTAAAGATAAGGTTAATATAAGTACCCAAACCTGTATAAATTCTATTGGATGAGTTGTTTTCGACCTATACCCACCTCATCCTTTGAATAGTCAACTTTGGAGCCTTTGGAAACCGAATATAAATTTATTATAAATTAATATTTCTAGCTTTTCCAAAGGTGCCCCTCACCCCTCTTATAAAAGGGCACTCCTCCTTCTCATTTCTTCACACCTTCAAAGCCTTTTGGTTCGGCCAGACTCTGCCCAAATACTCTCCCAACATCCCTCACTACAACCTAGAGGCCTTAGTTTGATCAGAAAGCCATCCTAAGGAGCCCTTTTGATCAAATCAAAAGGAAGAACCCGAAGAAGAGGTAATGATTTCACCACCCTTTTCTAAGTTCATTTCTTCTTCCACTTCTTCTTCCTTTGTTCTTACCATTCTAAAATAATAACTCCAGTATCTCACATATACTGTGATGTTATTATAAGTATGGTACAACCATATTCAGTATTCTATCCACCCTTTGAATAACATGTCACCATACATGCGTACGTACGGCTTACCGTCTCCACGTCGTGGTGTAATTGTTATTCAATATAATATTATTTGGATGGGTATAATAATGATGTGTAACTCATGTAAATAATAAATATAACATGTTAATGATTCTGTATATATGATATACCATTCATTTATATATTATTTTAATATCAAAAGAATGATATTGTCGCTCGTGCGTACGTACGAACTACCGTCTCCACGAACGCGATGAGATTCATTCTCCATCGTATCCATTCAAGTATAATTATCATTTTATGATTTAAAAATGATGTTTAAGGACTTGATATCATTCTGGATATTAATAAGATACAACAAACATGGCTTATGTAACAAAACATATAAAAGAAAATGAGTAAGTTAACACCCGAAACGATGATAATTCTAAGATATTATTAATAAATCAATGTTAAAAGATCATATATGATATCATATTAATATATATGATTCTTGTATAATTTAATAACAATTATTTCACCATTATACAGGAGGTTAACCTACCCCAACCAAGGAAAAGTACAAGTTAAGGGTTATTTCACAATCTCTTCATTATCCGAGGTTGTTTATACGTAAAAATCTACTGGGATTTCTTTATCATCCACATCTATGTTTCTTCGAAATGTATTTCAAAACATATTTATTATTTACAAGAATATGGGTTAAAGTCATTTATACCCTTGTTTGACTTTTTATAAGAGGGTTATAAAGGAATCTTTCCATCGTTTTCAAAACAAGGCCCTTTTTAACCTTTTCGACAGAATTAAGGTAAGAATGTTTTTTTTAACTTATACGGCGGGTGCGGCTATTTTCCGCCATTATAAAATCTTCAAAGCTTCCCTTACAATATTATAAGAATATTTTCAAAGAAAATGTTTTATTTTATATGGATCTTAAATGATTTCAAAATAAAAGGAGATATTTCTTTAAAAAGAATTTTTATTTCATCTATGTCAACATCCTTTGATGGATTTTAAGATTATTTGAAGTTGATTTATTATGATACAAAACTTCTATATTGTATTGAAGGTTTTGTGATATGTTTGACTATGGATGTGCTATTTTTATACCATTCATAGTTTATGGTGAAAGTATTGACATTTCGTATGCTAGTTTTAATACGAATGTTTATGTTATGTTTAAACCTTTTCATATGGGAATGCATTGGACTTAATATGTGACGGGTGGAGCCCGCTATAGCTCCACGATGCATCGGTAGGTCTCATGAGACAAACTAGTGTCTTGGCACAAGGCCTTGACAAAATCTTATTTGTAGTCTTGGCACGAGGCCTTGACTATGTGGTTATGATAGTCTGGCATTATGCATTCCAACATTATGAAAGTGGTTATTGATTTTTGCATGTGATTATTCGATTAGTAGAATATCCATGTGAATAAGTAAATGGAATTATTTCATTTTTACTTTTGCCATACTATGTTGAAGTTCATGTTTAAAAGGCTTTTGTTTTAGTTATACATTGCCTTAAATGTTTATTCTTATTGATGAAAGTTTCCGCTATATTGTTATCCTTACTGGGCATTTGAGCTCACCCCTTTTCTATGTTTTATTTTTCCCAGGAAGTGAAGATGTAAGTTATGAATGACCTGCAGGGATATTATGAGGGGATTATAGTGTGGACTGTGGAAACATTATGTTTTTGTAGTAGTTTTTCATTTTATGATGTAATGTAAAACTTATGAATATATCTAGTGTTTCCAAGGCTACTAAACCAATCGGTCTTTTGAGATTTGATCTTTCTTGTGATCATGCCAATGTTATGTAATAATGCACCGACTCTGGGTAGCTGGGGTCGGGGCGTTACAGTTGGTATCAGAGGAAGTTTAGTACAAACCTTGGAAGCTAGATTTAGATAAACTCTGATTAGAGCACATAGACCTAAGATGAACTTTGAGGATTAGTATAGAAGAACTTCCTAGAATTTTGGTATTGTAGAGACTTTGTGAGTTTTCCGAGCAATACATCCCTGTCTGGATACGAGCAGGTAGAGGCGGCTCTGGCACAGATGTACCTAGGGGTAAAACCCGAAAACACCGCTTTGAGCTAGACTCGAACGGGAACTGGTGCACGACAACGGGCCTTGCTGCACTCTTGGTTACGACACTCCCGGGGGATATGCTTAGGATAACTCTCACTTTCTTTACAAATCATTATGAAGGGTTTATGAGTATATACTTCCTCAAAGAAAACATATTTATGATTATGGATTATATCCATAGATAGTTCAATTTATGTTTAGTGTTTTATAAGTATGGGATTATGTATTTTGATGCATAAATTGATCTAGTTTATGCCATTTTTTAGAAATGGCGCCTAGTAAAAGAAATCGAAACCGTATCAATGCACGCACTCCATGTAGGGATTGCCCTCCTGCTCAAGATAATTATAGTGGGGCTGGTGATGCAACTGGTGCTGATCAGCTAATCACCGTACTGGGACAACTTACTCAGGTTATGAATAATAACCTTACCCGTATGGAGCACCCTGATCCGCAGCGTGGAGGATCAATGTTAGATCGATTCATGAGACAACAACCACCAACGTTCAATGGGAGTACAAATCCCTTAGTAGCTGAGCAATGGATATTTTCCCTAGAGAAAATATGTCAGGCTTTGGGGAGTAGTGAAAGGGAAAAAGTTACCATGGCAGTTTACTGCCTCACTGGAGATGCTAATCAATGGTGGTCATTGATTCAAAACATGAAGGAAGATGATGAAGTATCAAACATGGAATGGAGGGAGTTCAAAGATCTGTTTTTAGAAAAATACTTTCCTCGCGACCATCGAGCAGATATGGAAAGACAATTTCTGAGTCTGAGACAGAAGGAGGATGAGAATGTCACAAAGTATGAGGCTAACTTTACAAGGTTAGCGAGGTATGCTGGAGATTATATTCGCAACCCAAGAAGTAAGATTGATCGTTTCTTTGATGGGTTAAAACCATTTCTCCGTCGAGCATTAGTCTCACAATCCTTTTCATCGTACGAAGACATTGTCTCATGTGCTATCAAGACCGAAAAGGAATTCTCTAAGTCTTATGACTTTAAAGTGAAGCAAGAGAAGAAGAGACATGCTGATCAATCTGGGAATGGAAATAAGGGGAAGAAGGGAAAGGTTGAATATCCATCTTGTTCTAAATGCGGGAAGAAACATCCTGGTGCTTGCTTGAAGGGAATGGGAGTCTGTTACAAGTGTGGTGAAAAAGGCCACCAAGCTCATGATTTCAAGGGGAAGAAGGAAGCTACCAACGTTCAGTGCTACAATTGCAGGGAGATGGGACATTATGCAAATGCATGTCCTAAGCGTCAGGAGAACTTACCTCAGAAAAGGCCAGGGGATCAAGGCCAGGCTTATGCTATCACTACTGCTGAGGTAGAAGCTCCGAAAGACGTGGTGGCAGGTAATTTAATGGTTTCCTCAAGTTTAGAAAATGCATTATTTGATTCTGGATCATCGCATTGTTTCATATCTTCCCAGTTTGCTAAGAAAATTAGATATTTCCAATTTGATTTAATAAGGGAGTTGTCAGTTAAAACTCCTAAGGGAAGTATCGTTGCAACAAAGTTTTGTGAATCAGTCCCCATTAGAGCACATAAATTTTCTTTATCTGCTGATTTCATCGTCATACCTATGATTGAGTTTGATATAATCCTCGGTATGGACTGGCTTTCGGACTATGATGCGAAGATTTATTGTAAGAAGAAAGAGGTTACGATTCTTGATGATAATGATAAGGAGCACCTTATTTTTAGAGCAGAATCGTCACCACCTAATTCTTATTTAGATCCACCCCCTGTAGCTCAACTTAATTCAATTATCGGGGAGGAAGAGAATGAAATAACTGTCGGTGAGGAAAGGAATGTTCAAATAGAGGATGTACCTATTGTGAAAGAATTTGTAGATGTATTTCCGGAAGATTTACCTGGACATCCTCCAGAACGAGAAGTTGAGTTTTCCATTGATTTGATTCCTGGATCAAGGCCTATATCGAAGACCCCTTATAGAATGGCCACCGTAGAGTTAGTCGAACTAAAGAAACAACTAGAGGAATTGAGTAATAAGGGATTTATTCGCCCTAGTGTTTCTCCATGGGGAGCCCCTGTTCTTTTTGTTAAAAAGAAAGATGGATCTATGAGGTTATGTATCGACTACAGGGAGATCAATGCTATAACTATAAAGAACAAGTATCCCCTACCTCGTATTGATGATTTATTTGACCAACTGCATGGAGCTCAATACTTTTCAAAGATTGACCTTCGATCTGGATACCATCAGTTGTGTGTAAAGAAGGAAGACATTCCGAAAACAGCATTTCGAACCAGGTACGGGCATTACGAGTTTACTTTAATGCCGTTTGGATTGACTAATGCACCCTCTGTATTCATGGATCTGATGAATAGAGTTTTCAAGGAGTATCTCGATGAATTTGTGGTGGTATTTATTGATGATATCTTGGTATACTCCAAAACCTACGAAGATCATGAAAATCACTTGCGCATTATCTTGAAGACTCTGAGGAGGCATGAATTATATGGGAAGTTTAGTAAGTGTGAATTCTGGCTTCAGGAGATTTCTTTTCTTGGCCATATTGTCTCTAAAGATGGAATCTCTGTTGATCCTTCTAAGACCAAGGCAATCCAAGAATGGCCAGCACCTACGAGTATAACTGAGGTACATAGTTTTATTGGTTTGGCAGGTTATTATCGACGTTTCGTCCAGAATTTGGCCCGATTGGCTAACCCATTAATGAAGCTCACACGTAAAGGGGTTAAATTTGTTTGGACAAAAGAGTGTGAAGAATGTTTCGAAGAACTGAAGAGAAGATTAGTCAATGCTTCTATATTGACTTTACCATCGGGGAATGATGGGTTCGTTATTTATAGTGATGCATCAAAGAAAGGACTTGGTTGTGTCCTTATTCAGAATGATAGAGTTATTGCCTATGCATCACGACAGTTGAAAATTCATGAACAAAACTATCCTACTCATGATCTTGAGTTAGCAGCTGTGATCTTTGCTTTGAAGATATGGAGGCACTACCTCTATGGTGAAAAATGTGAGATTTATACTGATCATAAGAGTTTGAAGTATATTTTCTCACAAAAAGAACTCAACATGAGGCAAAGGAGATGGCTTGAATTACTCAAGGATTATGATTGTACGATACACTACCACCCAGGGAAGGCAAACAAGGTGGCAGATGCTTTGAGTAGAAAAGACCATGGAGTTTTGAACAATATGAGAATTGAAAGGGATCCAATTTTCATGGAGCTAGTGAAGATGGACATGGGAATAACCAGGGAAGGTGAAACATCAATGCTTTTTCAAATGGTTTCCAAACCATCTTTACTAGAAAGGATTAAGAGTTCTCAGACCGATGATGAAGAATTTCAGAAGAAGATTAAAGCTGTGAATGATGGGAGATTGAGAGACTTTGTGTATGAAGATGGAATTTTGAAATTCGGGAAGAGACTTTGTGTTCCCAATATACCTGATCTAAAAAGGGAATTGCTGGATGACGCTCATAGTTCCAATTTCTCTATACACCCTGGGAGCACCAAAATGTATAGAGATTTGAAGGAACATTTTTGGTGGGACAACATGAAGAGGGAGATTGCTGATTTTGTGTCAAGATGTATGGTTTTTCAACAAGTGAAAGCTGGAAGGCAACAGCCTGGAGGAGTCATGCAACCTCTTCCCATACCAGAGTGGAAATGGGACAATATTACGATGGAGTTTGTCATGGGGCTGCCAAAGACTCCTAGAAGGAACGATGCAATATGGGTTATTGTTGATCGTCTTACCAAGTCAGCACAATTTCTTGCTATAAGAGAAGATCTACCCCTGGAACGTCTAGCAAGACTATACATTAATGAAGTTGTGAGACTTCATGGAGTACCCCTATCGATTGTTTCTGATCGTGATCCCCGTTTTACTTCAAGATTTTGGAAAAGTCTTCAGAAATCCCTGGATACTGAACTTCATTTGAGCACTGCTTACCACCCTCAGACAGACGGACAATCAGAACGGACTATTCAAACATTAGAAGACATGTTGAGATCTTGCTCACTTGACTTTCAAGGTATGTGGGATCAATATTTACCTCTGGTAGAATTTTCCTATAACAATAGCTTCCATTCGAGTATACAGATGGCACCATATGAAGCGTTATACGGAAAGAGATGTCGTACACCAACCTGTTGGGATGATGTTGGTGAAAGAAAACTTGTAGGCCCATAACTGGTGGAGGAAACGGTGAAAAAAGGTGAAAGTAATCCAAAATCACATCAAAGCAGCTCAAAGTAGGCAGAAGAGCTATGCCGATAATCGAAGGAAGGATTTGGAATTTCAAGTCGGTGATCATGTTTTCCTGAAGGTATCTCCATGGAAGGGAGTCATACGTTTTGGTAAGAAAGGTAAATTGAGTCCCAGGTACATCGGACCTTTTGAAATTCTAGAACGAATTGGGGCTGTAGCTTACCGATTGGAAATGCCGCCAAGTCTCTCCAAAGTTCACGATGTGTTCCACATATCTCTGTTGAGGAAATACATGCCTGACCCAACGCATGTACTCACCTATGAAGATTTAGAACTGGAACCCGATATGTCTTATTGCGAAGAGCCCATCAAGATTCTTGATACGAGAGAACAAGTGCTGAGAAACCGGACGACGCGTCTGGTAAAAGTTTTGTGGAGGAATCATAAGATGGAAGAGGCAACGTGGGAACCCAAGGAACTTATGATGAAGAACCACCCGAGTCTTTTTATGCAGTAATACCCTAGAAATTGCGAGGACACAATTATTTGAAGGAGGGGAGAATGTAACACCCCAAGCTTCTATGGTACGTTTCCCTTCGAATAATGCGATAGCGTGTGTTGTACGCAACCTCGAGTTCTAACACACACCACATCTAACTAAACTAGCCGTTGTGAATAGTAATACCTACTTTTTGAAATCATATATATTCAATATTTCAAAATGAACTTCATTTTTAGATTCAGAATATCAAAATTAGCCTAGGGTGAAATTTTGGTACATTTCGGATAACTTTCATATTTTGATGAATAGTGAAAATTTCTAAATTTTAATTAAAAACAACTTTTTTAATCAAAATAATTAATAGTGATAAATTGTGAATTTGAGTGGTTTTAAAGTATATTTAGAATATATTTTTACCATTTAATATAATTTTGGTCATTGGGCATAATTTTACAATTAAACCGAACATAAACAAGTGTTAATCTTTTGATAGTTATTACCTCTTAAAAACACGCTTTTTGTTTTGACAGCGGGAATTAATTTTAAATTAATTTCTGCCACTTCTGTGTTTTGAATTTAGGAAAATGGATTCCATATTTGGAATCAGGATGTTCAAATTGTGTAAATAGGTAACTTTTATTTTTAGACATTTTGAATAGTTACTGTGGTAAATATTTTATTTACCATGGTTAAAGGGTAAATCCGGTAAATAAGGGTTAAAAAAATAATATTATAATAATACTAAATTACCCTAAAACGTGTCTTAACCCTATTGGTTGATACATGGTCGACCATGGGCATCTTTGTGTCAATTTTGGGACCCCATGGATCCACATGTAAGTGATAATGACACTTTATTTTAATTTAGTTAAAATGAATACAAAAATGACACAAGCATATATCTTTTAGAACAACAATTTTTACATAGGGTTATATATGTTGGATTTTAGATTATAAATATTCATTAGAAAGATAAAAAGATTTCCTACATAATGATAATTTATTTATAATTTTTAGACATTAAATAATTTATTTTATTTATGACACAATGATGATGCAGTAATTACTATAATAGTGAAAAATTAAAATAATTGATATTATAAATACCCAAATAAATATAATATGAAACTTTTAATGAATTAAACTAATTTTCTAGGCTAATATGATATATTAGGATTGATTTAATTAACTTTGTTCGAAGTAATCAATCTGTTATGAGTTTCACAAAAATCAACTATTGAATAGTGTCAAAATTGACATAAAAGAGTTCTTAAAACAAATATTTTATTATTAATTGATATTAAATTCCTAAAAATCTAAGGTTCGGCCAAGAGACTTATATTATGAGTGGTTAATCATTAATGGACCACTTGGGGGTCTCTTGGATGTATATAGTAAGTTTATTAACCATATTATATAAAAATACAAAGAGACATTGTAAAAGTGAAACTAATTAACTTAGAGTTAATACTTAAAGATAAGGTTAATATAAGTACCCAAACCTGTCTAAATTCATTTGGATGAGTTGTTTTCGACCTATCCCCACCTCATCCTTTGAATAGTCAACTTTGGAGCCTTTGGAAACCGAATATGAATTTATTATAAATTAATATTTCTAGCTTTTCCAAAGGTGCCCCTCACCCCTCTTATAAAAGGGCACTCCTCCTTCTCATTTCTTCACACCTTAAAAGCCTTTTGGTTCGGCCAAAATCTGCCCAAATACTCTCCCAACATCCCTCACTACAACCTAGAGGCCTTAGTTTGATCAGAAAGCCAACCTAAGGAGCCCTTTTGATCAAATCAAAAGGAAGAACCCGAAGAAGAGGTAATGATTTCACCACCCTTTTCTAAGTTCATTTCTTCTTCCACTTCTTCTTCCTTTGTTCTTACCATTCTAAAATAATAACTCCAGTATCTCACATATACTGTGATGTTATTATAAGTATGGTACAACCATATTCAGTATTCTATCCACCCTTTGAATAACATGTCACCATACGTGCGTACGTACGGCTTACCGTCTCCACGTCGTGGTGTAATTGTTATTCAATATAATATTATTTGGATGGGTATAATAATGATGTGTAACTCATGTAAATAATAAATATAACATGTTAATGATTCTGTATATATGATATACCATTCATTTATACATTATTTTAATATCAAAAGAATGATATTGTCGCTCGTGCGTACGTACGGACTACCGTCTCCACGAACGCGATGAGATTCATTCTCCATCGTATCCATTCAAGTATAATTATCATTTTATGATTTATAAATGATGTTTAAGGACTTGATATCATTCTGGATATGAATAAGATACAACAAACATGGCTTATGTAACAAAACATATAAAAGAAAATGAGTAAGTTAACACCCGAAACGATGATAATTCTAAGATATTATTAATAAATCAATGTTAAAAGATCATATATGATATCATATTAATATATATGATTCTTGTATAATTTAATAACAATTATTTCACCATTATACAGGAGGTTAACCTACCCCAACCAAGGAAAAGTACAAGGTAAGGGTTATTTCACAATCTCTTCCTTATCCGAGGTTGTTTATACGTAATAATCTACTGGGATTTCTTTATCATCCACATCTATGTTTCTTCGAAATGTATTTCAAAACATATTTATTATTTACAAGAATATGGGTTAAAGTCATTTATACCCTTGTTTGACTTTTTATAAGAGGGTTATAAAGGAATCATTCCATCGTTTTCAAAACAAGGCCCTTTTTAACCTTTTCGACAGAATTAAGGTAAGAATGTTTTTTTTAACTTATACGGCGGGTGCGGCTATTTTCCGCCGTTATAAAATCTTCAAAGCTTACCTTACAATATTATAAGAATATTTTCAAAGAAAATGTTTTATTTTATATGGATCTTAAATGATTTCAAAATAAAAGGAGATATTTCTTTAAAAAGAATTTTTATTTCATCTATGTCAACATCCTTTGATGGATTTTAAGATTATTTGAAGTTGATTTATTATGATACAAAACTTCTATATTGTATTGAAGGTTTTGTGATATGTTTGACTATGGATGTGCTATTTTTATACCATTCATAGTTTATGGTGAAAGTATTGACATTTCGTATGCTAGTTTTAATACGAATGTTTATGTTATGTTTAAACCTTTTCATATGGGAATGCATTGGACTTAATATGTGACGGGTGGAGCCCGCTATAGCTCCTCGATGCATCGGTAGGTCTCATGAGACAAACTAGTGTCTTGGCACAAGGCCTTGACAAAATCTTATTTGTAGTCTTGGCACGAGGCCTTGACTATGTGGTTATGATAGTCTGGCATTATGCATTCCAACATTATGAAAGTGGTTATTGATTTTTGCATGTGATTATTCGATTAGTAGAATATCCATGTGAATAAGTAAATGGCATTATTTCATTTTTACTTTTGCCATACTATGTTGAAGTTCATGTTTAAAAGGCTTTTGTTTTATTTATACATTGCCTTAAATGTTTATTCTTATTGATGAAAGTTTCCGCTATATTGTTATCCTTACTGGGCATTTGAGCTCACCCCTTTTCAATGTTTTATTTTTCCCAGGAAGTGAAGATGTAAGTTATGAATGACCTGCAGGGATATTATGAGGGGATTATAGTGTGGACTGTGGAAACATTATGTTGTTGTATTAGTTTTTCATTTTATGATGTAATGTAAAACTTATTAATATATCTAGTGTTTCCAAGGCTACTAAACCAATCGGTCTTTCGAGATTTTATATTTCTTGTGATCATGCCAATGTTATGTAATAATGCACTGACTCTGGGTAGCTGGGGTTGGGGCGTTACACTAAATATATGTGGAAATCTATTGGAAGTGACAGGGAATTAAACACAATCCAAAATGGATGCTATTGGAGAACCCTAACTAACCAGGTCCTGATCATGAGAAAATGGAGTGTACATTATAAGCCAAGTGGTTGTGCCACAGGGTTAGTTATGCCCCTCTATCCCCAACCATGAAATGAATTTGAGTATCCCAATGAAAAATATTCATAATGTATGAGTGTGGTGAGACTCAAAACTATGAAACTTCATTTGTTGAGTGAGAGGCACAACTAACGAGTACTTATCAAACAATTCCCCATAAGAGTAATATTTATACATTTATAACTACATGAATAGAAATTTATTTCTTTTTATATATTAATTAGTAAATGTTTAAATTTTTTAATTTTTTGGGGATGTGGCCCCTCTTTTGGAAATTGGAAAAAAAACAAAGAGGATGGGGTTTGAGAAAGAAACAATTCCCACATAAAAAATAGGCAATTCACAGATAATGTTTTTTCATAATATTAGCATGAGAATCCCAAATCTCATAATTTAGAACCCCCAGTTAATTTGGTCTCACCTATAGACTAAACCTCTTAGATATCAGCTTCATCTCCAAGTACCTGCATATTTGAATGTTTTATCAAGGTCTCTTGAACTCACCGAGTCACTGTAAAAAAAATCTACTTAAACCTCTCCATGCTTATAGAAGTCATCAAGTGATGCATACTCACTACAAATATCCTTGCTCAATGTGTTTTAAATCATATGAGAGTCATGATTTTAGTCAAATATACTATATAAGATTTAAATATGATTAATAATATCTATACCACCAAAGAGATTGGAAGTAACCACAAGTAAATTGTTTAGGTATTCATTTTTGGATACATGATCAATGGGTGTGACCAATATCTCATAATCACATGACAATGAATCAATAAAATGAAAACATTCCTAAACTAAAGGTTCAATGATTGCATCATTATGAAATGTAGAATGTTTCAATGTATGATCACCATGTGGAAAAAGATTTACAAGATGGTTGGATGTTACAGATGTCGCTAACTCAGCCAGATTTTCCAAGGGACCTAATTCCTCTCTTGATGAACCTTGTCTGTCAAAAAAATGTATCAAAAATGTGGGATTAATAAAATCATCCTAGAAAATAAGCCCATATTTATAATTGAATGTCTACCAGGATAGCTTACCTTTCTTTCCTCCTTCATGCTAGAGATAGAAACAACCAATGTACACAAAAAAATTACATCTCTTTAGCATGTGAGGTTGAACCCTAATACCTCTTCGAATTATAACACATTATTGAATAAAACTACACTTTTATCATACCATTATGGCCCATATAGGTAACCAATATGTGTTAAAACTATAACTTTTGATCATCTATGGATAAATTCACCCTCAACATCCTACTATCAATATGTAGAATCAACCTATATGTTTCCTTCCAATCTACGAGTAATAGAATCTCTAAAATTTGGAGAGTGATTCTATTCCCCTACAAATCAGTAACATGTCTTTTATATTGAGAGTCATCAAACCTGCTACCATGATTCTAAGTAGTATAATGGGTATAATCATCATATTATCTCACATTACTAAAATATACCCATTGTCTTCTCTTTGAATAAGTCCATCCTAAATTTGGAAACATCGGGTTACATCCTATAGATAACCATTTCATTTTTCAAGCCTTTCTCATGAGAGGCTCCATAAACTACACTCTACACAGCCATGGTATCATAATAATTTGGTGACACTATAATCTTCCCATTTTTAATCTTATTTCATGTATTGGATAACATACCATTCAATCCACAAACATATTAGGAGATATTCTTTGGGATATCTACAAAAAGAATTCTTAACACTCATACATTAAATAGAAAATCTCAAGAACGGCTCATACATGATACTTATTTGAATATCATCAGTAGGGGTGGAGGGAACTACACTACCAACTAGGGATGAACTGAGATCGACATCAACCAAAAAAATCTATTATGTGACCAAAATGAACATTATTTTCATTCTATCAAGGTGGATAGGTTCTACAATTTCCATGGAAATACCATGAAAATCAATGGTTTCAAAATAATCCAATAAATCCTTTGTAATAAGACATATAATTAGTAAAATGTGTTCCTTTCTTGTGAGACATTAATATCCATAGTCCACTCATACAGATGTTCCAAGCCTAGTTTAACTAACACCAAACATGAAATCCAAGCTCGTAGCTTTGGTTCACCTAAAAAAACAATTAAATTGTAAAATCCATTCCCTCATGAGACGCACCTAAAATATGATAACCCCCTGATAAATAAAACTATCAGAACCCAATCATGAAGCTTCTATGCCCTCTCACCTTTGAAGAGAATGAGACTTGCAATTAGTGACTTTTTTGAATGGATAACCTCTCTAAAAAATATTGTATATTTCACTCAATATGTTTCTATGAACCCCTCTTATGTATTCTTACAGTGGAGGATTCCGTGAATGATACTTCAGAGCCCCTACCAGCATCTAATTTCTGATCTAGGGTTACCCCCAATCAACTATCACCAACCAAGTATCCATAGAATCACCTTAGATCCATATTTTAAACCAAAGTCCTGTCCTGATATGGCCTTACCGATAAGAAATAAAAAAAGTAGTATTGTGGTAGAATAATGGTTTTTGAAGAACCTGAAGTCATTTTAGCATCACCATGAGAGAGCTCCCAATATCATGATCCAACCACCTTTCATAGATATATATTCATATAAATATGTATACAATATAAAAAATAATAAATAAAAATTAAAAAAAGTGTATAAAAGATAATGAAATCATTTGGATCTCTTTCCCCATTGTCCAAACCATTAAATAATTTATTTCTTTTGATCTTTAGATCCGTAAAAATATCCACACCTATTTCTTAAAAAAAATATTATTAAAATTATGCACCTTCCAAGGGCTTGGATGAATTCATATATTCGTCAAGGAAAATTATTTCTACAAAAAGATAAAAATATTACAGGAAAATGAACTTTAATAAAAATATAATAATTAAAAATTAATTCTATTGTTGGAAATTTAGGATAATGTGATGGCTACCATCTATGTAGTTTCATCTGAATGACCCCTACAACGAACTGGACCTATTAGGTAAAAATATATATAAAATTAATAGATTCAGCAGTCCATGATGCTTTAAAATAACAAAATAAAACAAATAAATCATTAAATGGATTATATTAATTAAAAAATTAGTAATGAACTACTCATATTAGGATTAGGGTATGATTTAAATGGGTATAAGTGTGTTTAGGTTGTGCAACATTCATTCGATTTTGGGGTTGGCTTACTTTATATGTTTGGCTCCAAACCCTTATCATCAATAGGTGTGACTTAGTATCAATTTTTTGAAACAAATATATATTTAATCTAATTAAATGATATTAAATATAATATATAATAAATAATAAAAAATTAAATAATTAAAATTAATGGAAATTAGTAAATAAATTACTATAATTTATTATCATTAACTAATATTTTTAATTAAATATGAATTATTAATAGTGATTTGTAATTATAATTTATAATTAATAAAAATTAAAATTAATAAATAATAATTTTAAACCATTATTAAAATTAATAAAAATTATATGTTTATGATTATGTTATAACATCATTATAACGTCACATTGTATTACATTCACGTTATTTTTATATTTAAGTTATTTTCACGTTATATTTACCCCATACATACATTATATAGCATAAATATAATTTTATTTTTATGTTAAATAATATAGTTATAATTTTTTTTTGTAATTGTAGAATTATATAAGGTAAATACAATCTTATATATCTTTATATAATTACTATATTACATTTTATTTATGAAAATATAATGTTATATAACACAAATATATAGAATCATGAAGTTATTTAGTGTAAGAATAATGCTATATAATTTCAATATCTTTCTATATTTATGTTAAATGTATGTTATATAACATAAACATATCAATATATAATTTGAATTTTATATAAATATAATTTTTGAAAATATAAATATAACATAAATATAGTTTGAACATAACATCATATAACATTAATATAACAATGATATATATAAGTAAAATATAATATAAAAATAACATTATATATATGTAAATACAAATAAAATATAATGAAAATTTAATATTATTATAATGCTGAAAAACATATATATATCATTATATAATGCCATATAATACAAATATAACATAAATATTATAGAAAAAATAGGTAAATATAATGTTATATTGACACCGTATAACATTATATTTAATTATATTGTGATGTATTTAAATTATATAAATAGTAAAAAAGTTATTTTTATGTAATATATGTCATATTTTTGTCATATTTATGTTATAATCCAATATTATAATTTTATATGAACATTATATAATGTAATAGTTAAAATATATTTTTGTCATATTTATATTATAGTTATACTATACAACATTGTAATAACGTAAATATAACGCATGTACAATATAAATAGGACATATATAACATAAATATAACGAAAAAAATAAAGTTATATAACATTTATATATAGATATATTTATTTTATCTTCCAATTATATGTATATTATATAACATTATAAATTCATTGTATTACATTTTATTTGTAGTTTATAATATTAAATTTATGTTATATTGACATTATATTTATGTTATATTTAGATTATATGATGTTATATTTTCATTATATAATGTCATAATAATGACATATTTACAATATATTGATGTTGTATTTACATTATTTTTATACTATATAATGTCATAATAATGTAATTTAATGGTATATAACATAAATACAATTGATGTAAAATGAAAATAATAATCATATAATATAAATATAACATGAATATAACATGAAAATAAGATTATATAACATCTATATAATGTGAATATTATATAAATATATCTGTATATTATGTAAATATAATATAAATATAATATGAATATATCATAAATATAGCGTTATATAATATAAATTTTACTTATACATAAAGAGTATATATTATAAATATAATGATATATATATATATATGAAAATATAAAATAAATTTAACATTATTGTAATGTTATATAACATAAATTTGACATTATGTAATATAAAATGAAACCAAATATAACAGAAATATGATATAAATATAACATTAAATTTATAGTGTTTCATTTAGAATATATAAAGTCATAGAACATTATTTTTACATTATATTTCATTTATATATCTATATGATATTAATTTTATAAATATGTTATATCAGTATAATAATGTAACATTTATATTTTATAATTATATATGTAAAATAGTTTTATTTTATATTTTTAGGGGTGCATGATTTATTTTTATGGAAGGAGGAAATGGCAGTTCACCAAAAAACAGAAAAATTGGGTGACCCTATTTTTGATGATCGCACATCAATGATGCAACAATGATATAATGTTAGTGATATAAATGATGAAGACTATTGCAAAGGAATCAAACCATTGGATTTTTTCCACTGGTAGATATTCAAGACTTTATATCCATAATATCTTGGAAAGAGGAGCAACTAATTGATTGATAAACATAAGTTAGTGGATAACATTTATAAGAAGAATGGTTCATCGAACGATCTCATAGGAGTTGGACTTCATCCCGTATGGATCAGATGGTGGTGGTGATTTCAAACACTATAATGAAACTACTATATATGACATGGCGGATTACGAATGATCCATAAATGGTTTTCATCTAAAATTTAGATTGAGGTCATTATAATCAACTTATCTTTATTCAATAAATAAATTAAAGAATCATTACATCATGGTTTAGGGTACAAGATTGAACCACATAATTTTTTTTGTTTTTATTTAAATTTAATTTTTTATTCCAGTCATTATTTTTAATATTCTTTCTTAAATTCTTAATATTGTTTTAGGTTGTGAGGTAGTGACATCTGTGTGGATTTCATTCATGTTTTTAGCATCACATGTTGGGTTTTTTTGGATTTTGTTCATCTATTCATGATGTTAAGGTACTATTTAATTCATTTATTTAATAAAAAGTAAGCCATGTTCCCAAAATTGGCATCAATGCTCATGTAATGATTGTTTTTTAAGGATCAGACCTTTGTGAAGGTGTTTCAGATCTCAGTTTAGTGGAAATATTATAAACATATATTTATTAGATTTATTTTTAGGTAGTTCCTCATATCTTATTTTTCATTTACCATAATTTTTTATATTTTACAATTTATAGTGGGATGAAATCGGATGATAGAATGATTTCATTGGAGATATTCAATGGAATAGATTTTGGGTTTTGTAAAATATTGTTAAATAATTGTCGTTCATAGAAGGATCTCAATATTCTGTTGACAGGAGTTAAGTAATAATCAATGAAAAATGAATAATTTGATAGGGTGGATGAGAAATCAAATTCGATGATGAATATTTCAATTTACTATATTGTGGTGTTCATCATTGGATATGTGATGAACTCATAATTACTCATGAAGACCTTTGATGATATGTATGAGAATTTAATGAAAAAACTAGGTGTTATTACAAATTAACCTTTTTAGTACTCAATAATAGAAATAAAGGTTTATAGATGATCATCTAAATGAATTTTATATAAATCAATGTTATATGGTATTTATAAAGTTATAATTCATATACCTCGTTTGGTTACTTTTTTTACTTTCATCCCATCCAATTTAAAGGGATACGGCAGTGATGAATTGCAGTAATTCTAGTGGTATAAAAAAATTAATTTTGACATATGTTCATGAGGTAATGGTAAATAAATAATTATATAGAAGGAGACCCAAGCATCGTTATAAAATTATTACAGTGTAGAAGGATGAGGGAGTACCATAGGGTGGAAAATTAATCCGAAAGGGAAAGGGTATAAGAGTGGAAGAAAGAGTATTTTGGAAAATGGTTCTCCCCTATGTTGGAATTTTGGGAGGAAATCACACCTTAAAAATGATTTTAGTTATCAAAGAGTGGAAAATAAATGAAATATTTCAAAAAATGATTTTACATGCCCTATATTAGAAAAAACGAGTTGTTGTATCTTATGTACCGCTAACTCTCTTGAGTCTTGGGTGATAAAATATGGATCTTCATTCCATTCATAATCTAAGAGGAAGTGTACTACAAGATACATCTCTAAATTATTAATAATTCTTTATCTAGTGGATTGGAAAGCTTATGATATTATTAGAATGGTATATCTATCAATTTTGAAATGGAATGAAAATATTGCATAATTTTAAAGGTGCAATAAACATTACATAATTAAAGACCTTCTTGATATTTGTGGGAAAACCCAATGAGAAATGTTTCTATATTATGTTTTTAGATAGAAGGTGGAAAATTTTTTATGGCTCTGTAGTCATATAAAAATGAGTAATGTATGGGACCTTGTATCTCATAGGTTCATCAAAAAAAGTGAAGGATGCTAAAGAACATACTTCCACTAAAATATGGGAAGAACATCTTGGAACCCTTAGTGATAAAGGAATGAATATTATAGTTTCTAGGTATTTTTTAATTAAAAAAACATTAATTATGAAACATGATATCATTTTTTATTTATGAATGTACGGGAAATCTCCAAATCACTAGTAGTAAGAATTGGTACATAAAAATTTATGTGGCCTAGCTCTGGTGAATTCTCATGTTGGTTCACACTCTTATGTGAATTTAATTGATGACTATGCATGAAAAGTAAGGGCGCACAATATCAAGAACATGTCGTAGGTGTTATATTTGTTCATTTGATGGATGGATAGATTGGAGAAGAATAATATATGTAATTTTGTGATCATATGGTTAGAAAATGGCTGTGAGTACATAAGCATGGTGTTTTAGAGGGTTTACTTTCATTATAGGGTTTTTATAGAATACCATTCAATGGAATATAGAGTATATTTGATTTATGTATAGGATCCATATGACTTTGGTGGAAAATAATTATATAATTATTGTTTATTTAGGTGTCCCCTATGTATTTTGGGTTAAGGTAGTGATTTTTGGAGACACATAGTCAATCAGAGTCTATCCTCACCTATTGGGAAACAACATTGGTAGACTAATTTGTCTCATAAAAAGGTATGTTTAATCCACCTTAATGTATTTTGTGTTCAAATATATGTCCATATAAATATTATTAATATGTCTGGATCATATTACTTTATTGGATATGGTTATGATGAATTTGGATTTTTTCATAGGGATAATGATTCAAGGATATTCATAAAAATTCAAAGTGTGATTTTAAACCAAGTTATCCTTTTGAATTATAAAAATCTAGGGGTAAATTACCATTAAATCAATGTATTGTTAGAATACATGGATAAACTGGATATATGACATGAATATTCCATTCATCTAAAAAATCTAGGCATTTCTAATTTTTTTGAAACACCATACCATGTAGTGGAGTTATAGTAGGAAAGAGTTCTTGTTCTGATGATGTTGACCAGGCTTGGGCTACCATAGAGTATATGTACTATTAATTATTAATAATTGTATGGTCATAGTGTGAATGTTGTAAATTTGAAATAATTTCAAAAAGAGGAACAAATGAGGAGATCTATTATGGAATTGAACCAAATGAAAATGAATTTGAGTAATTTTCATTTTCTACTTTAATGAATGATGGATAGTTTGATGTCATGATGGAGGAAATAAGTTTTAATGATTCGATTCTATGGTAGTTATCCATAAGGGATGAACATTTGTATCTCTATGTGTTCAGTACAAGGGAGCTAACAGAGAGACCTTCTAGGAGAAATATTATTCAAAACAAATGGGTGCATTGGCATAATGGAGGGGTTTATAGTGGAAAATGAACATATATAGTCTATTTTTAATGGGATTTCAATATAAATGAGTATATTTATACAAAAGAAATTCTCTAGTAGTTATGAATATTACTATGAGAACATTGTTGAGTATGGTTGAAACAGAATATAACTATATATGATATATAGTAGTGAACCAAACATTATTTTATAGAGATTTAGATTAATTTTTCTATATGGAGTAGCTGGCTGGGTTTTAGGAACACGGTATCCAGGAACATATTTGTAAGATCAAACCTAGAATTTTGGGTTTAAATAAATGGACAAGGTTTTGGAATTCGATGTTCAATGATTTCATGTTAGAATAGATATTCGTATGGATAAATGTTGAACATTTATGTTACCAAAAACCTTTTGATAATGGGATATTCCTCAACATTATACTTTACATGGATGATATTCTAATTGGAGGTATAGTTTAATGAAAGAATCCTTGAACTAATGGATGAGTTGTATGGAAGCATTGATTTGAAGGATTTTGGTTTGAAAAAGAATATTTTGGGGATGAGTATTATAAGATAACAAATATTCAGTAAATTGTACCAAAATTATGCTGATTGGGTTTGGTAGGTGGTTGAATGACTTAGTTTTTCTGATGAAAAACATTTCACCACACCCTTGATTGTCATTCCATGCCATTAAAGGAAACTTTACAGTTAATGGAAGCTATGTTCGGGAACATGTAGACAGATTCATATGAATTAAATATTGGATGATTGGTGTACTCCATATATTTCACTCATTCTTGAATGTTTTTAGGAAAAATGGAACTGGTTGTGCATATTACAAATAAATGAAATTCATCAAAATCATCAAATTTATTTGCATAATGAGTTGAATAGAAACCATATAATTTATTAGATTGGATCATCAAATATAATTTATAATTATTTTATGTATATTACAATTTACCCCTCATTAGAAATCATTCTTCTTTAGAGATTCAGTTGACTACATTTTAGCATACCTTTGGGGTAATGAGAGGTTTCAAGGAAAAAATACCTATAGTCTTGATCTATATATGATCTAAAAGCCTCTTAACATTCCTATATAAATCTATATGTGATATTGTGAAAGAGTTTATTTCATTCATTTTCTGTTTTTTTTTCACCACACGAATCTCAATATGGAAGAAGGATTATTTTTGTTCTCTCTAATCATGGGAGGGTGAAGGAGGAGGATCACTCTCTATTTGTGAGAGAATTATAGAAAAATATCTCTACATATGGTGTGAGGTTTCTCCCTTGAAATTTATGATCATATTGAGTAGAATGGATAGGATGGGGTCAACAAATTACAAAACCATGTATTTATAGATCTAAGGTTAGAGAATAAATAATTTTTCATAGGCTCTTATGATTCTCATAATCCGTAATTATCCTCATGTATAAATATTATTATTCTTATTATTAACGATGATAACTTTACATGTGCTAAACTCATTGAAAAATAAATGTCATGTTTCAAATAAATATATTAATATTTATTCTAATAAATCTTAATATATCATTTCCCACTAGATCATTTATCCATACTCTCATTCCTCCTTGTTATTTACCAAAAAATAAATAATTACTATTTATTTAAACCCATAAATATCACTGCATTATTCATTGATAAATAGATAAATATTATATTCTCAAATGGGGGAATAATAATTTATTAAATACTCAACTCACGTTTATTATTTCAAATAATATATGACTAAATATTATTGATCAACAAAACATGTGTAGTTAATATAACATTTATGATTATAATATTTATCTAGTATGTTAATTCATATAGAATTTAACTAATGTTTCAAATAAACATATAACGCGACCATTTGTTTATTTTTCTCATTTGTATGCAATACCACAAATAGTCGAAGGATAAAATATAGAAACAAATGAAGGAACCCCTGAATATCGATGCTAATTTTGTAATAAGAAACCACCTCAAATGAATTAACACTATGTAATATAATCAATTTATCTTAATGCCTCTAATAAAGTAGACTGTATATTGGTTTAATCAACCTATGCACCTAATGTCACATTTTATAAATTTTTGGAAATATAATTTCCAGTATAATTACATGTCAATGTACTTAATCAAGTAGTTCCATTATCATCCAAATGATTGATATTTCAAATTTCATTAAATTACAAAATATAAATTTTTTATCATATTATTCATTAACTCAAAATCACTCATGACACACCCAATGTACCTTACATCTTATAAATGTATATCATCAGGGTTTCGGTTAGTACATCAATAAATGAGACTCATGAAGTTAATTAACAATAATAATTAATAATATGGACCATTAAAAATGTTTACATATAATAAAATTCAATTACAAATATTAATGATTATTTTCTACTAGAGGAACATTTTTTAAGGACATAATTTCATGATTTCACTAAGATAGTACACCATGGGATACTGTGTCAAAGTCCAATGTGTCTCCACACTTGATATTTTATACATATATGTTAATTAAAATGATTTAATTTGTCTATATGACATATATTAAAGAATATTATCAAAACACTAATAGTTTCTCATCATAATAGGGTGTTTTCATTGTATATTATAATGGAACACACTCATAAGACATTATCACATTAAATTTCATCTATAAGAAAATAATTATGGTAAATGAACTTTATTGATAAAAAAACCATGAATACATGTAGTTATAATGTATATAGAAGTTGGTTCCAGGGAACCAACTAAAATATACTCCCAATTTGACAAGAATGAACTAATAAAAACTATTATTATTCCAACAATCATATGATATACATTCTTATACAATGAGAAATATTTAGTAAATAGGATTTTTATTTTCTCCAAAATGAAAAATCTTCTCACAATGAACTAAATCCTTTATAAAAAATAGAACAATATTTGATTTTTTTGGATTATGTTCTTCATCATTTGATGTGAACTTTGCTTCTTTATCGGACCCTACACTATTTTATTATCACAATATAACATGATTGGGTATTTCCTACTTGTCATAATTTTATGTTTTTTATGAATATTTATCCAGAATTATTCCATTTATAAATTAAAATACACAAAATAATATAAGTCTACTATAGAATCAGTAAAAATGGCTGATTTGAACTCTTCTAGCTCATAGTTCCTCCACTAAGACTAGATATGTATCTTTACAATCACATCATATACTTAAGATCTTCTTATAAAAAAGCGTATATATATCCTAAAATGATAGAACACTATCTTCTCTATATAATAAGAACAAATTCTTAGTACACCATAGATGGCTAAGGATATACATAACATTACTCCAATGTTTTTTATAAGGCCAACTCAATTACTATCCACCATTTTAAAGTCATAGACAATATCAAACCCTATAAATAACACAATATACATGATTCATAATATCATAAAATTTAATGTGATCTCACTCATCCTCTCTATATTTCTCTTATTGTGTTTGATGGAATATTTTCTTAGAGTGATATATACCGTGTGACATATGAACCAATCCCTTAATTAATTGTTTCATACCAAATATCTATATTATGTTTTTATGTTTTCACCTTAACATAGTCTATGTAGAAACATAGATCTATTGTGGATGATATTTATCCCTAAAATGTATTCCACTTCACTATGTTCTGTTGGAATAAACCCATGAAAACAATTTTCAATATTGATATTGTTGGGTTTTGTGTGAGAAATGTTTTTTCTAAAATGTTTGGAAGCATCATAAGTTCAAAATCTAGATTTAACACTAACTAATTTCAAGAGAGATATTACACCAGCTCCCTGTAATGTCCAAAATAAGTCTAATGGAAGGGTCATTATTGGTTAAAACTAAATGGATAGAGAATTGAATGTGTAGTGTGGGTGAATGGTATTTTATCATAAGGTGGAAATTATGACGGAATATATTTTTTCTAGAAGGAAAATCTATAAGGACCCTTGATGCAAATATTAATGGATTGAAGATGGATTTGAGTATTCAAACAGATGGAGCGTAGAAGGATCTGATTACCAGAAGAGGATTTTTAAATATGATCTTGGAGGTAGTAAGTAAAATATTAGTGGAATATAGTGAGGCAACTAGAAGGGAAATCATTTCTACAGTGAAAAAATGTTACAAAGGTTTCTCACTAATTTTTTTTGGAATTCAGTTTTATGAGAAGACACTGATGATGAAGCACTACAAGTAGTGGTTGTAATTTTTCTGAAATATTTAATATATAGAATCATCGATGAAATGATAAAAAGGTTACATTCAAGATTCAAAAAATTATTATGGTTGAAGTGGTCATTTCTACATGTAATAATTAGTCACTCATGTTAATGGATAGATCCCACATGTTTTAGATGGCTATTCTAACAGAGGAAAAAACTGAGGCCCTCTATAAGATAGACATGGGACCACATGGTATGTGTAAGACTACAAATAACTAACATGTCTTAACAAAGGCTAAGGTCCCACCCCCCATTCAGGGAAGAAAACCTAACAAAAAAACAAGTCTAGGAGGTTTCATAGCTCATGGAAAATAATAATGATCCAAATGTATGATTAATATAAGAGAGTATCCAATGGAACAACATGAGTAGTCATTGATGAAACTTTTTCTTATAGTTCAAGTAAGGTAAATGGAAGACGAATGTTTCTTTATAATTGACAGTGTCCCTTGAATACAATGAATTATGGTTGTTCTACTATAGATAGAGGACAAAATGTTCAATTAATTTTTTTAAGCATTGTACAAAATTTTATATTATCATTTCTATGTGGTTTTCATGTGGTTGTTCATTGTACAGATGGAGAAAGGGAGGTGGGAAAAATCAAGATGGCTATATGACTCCTCATGGTGGGTGGGTTTCTTGTACTTCCTAGTTCAATTAGCATAAGTCCTATTAGAGTTTCCCCGTATCAAGATGTTAATTTGTTCTTATAGAGGACTTGTGGCTACCTCTGATGGGATGTTCAGAAGTAGCCTCTACATTTTTTCCAACAATCTATTCATGAAAGAACACACATTTAACTAGTCCTTAACTGACTATAAGAATAGTATTTTATTTCATATAAGTAATATGTCATCAATATATACAACTTGGAAAATTGGTTCACTCCCACTAAAAAACATGTAGAAACATTGATCATATTCATTATTTAGGTAGCCAAATTCTCATATGGATTAATAGAAGCAAATGTCCGATTATAATGGCATATTTTTTCGATGAAAAAATTATATATATTTTAATTGAAATTTTAGGAGCTATGTCAGATGTCAGCATATGATTCTAGGGCCCTTAGGGATATGATGTTGATATAATTAAAATATTTAATTTATTATATAATTCATGCATATTTTTTCAATAATAGTGAATAAATCCAAGATTTTGTCTTAGGTGGGAAATCATGATCACCATTAAGTACAAAAGGTGGATTTTACCATGGGCTTAAAATAATTTTTATAACAATTAGACATTTTTGTATAATGTATTCAATGATGAATTAATTAGAAAAAAAATTATTTTATTAATTTAAAGTCTAATTAATATTTTAACCCCAGTAACACGACATTTTGAACCCATACTTGTATAATTACCTAGTACTAGTAACAGAACCCTAGATGAATGAAATGATGGCCTGAGAGATATCTAGTGGTGAGTATGTTGGTGGGTGATCATGGGATTGAGGTTTCAAAAAAACAATAATGGAGATTGAGAAGACAATAATGAACATAATGGATCTCATCAATGAAATCAATAAAAAATATTTATTCACCAAAAATCAATCCACATATGATGTACAGTTTTTTGAAAAATTTTATTCCTATTTTTTTATTTCTAAAAAATGATAAATCATAATAAATTAATTCATGGATCATGATTATTGAATTTCATTGGTTATTTTTCATACAATAAATAAAAATTAGAGATTTAATTTCTATGTTTAATTCATAGATTAGCCTACACATTATTTCTATTGAATCGATGGGGTCCCAATGAACACATCCTTATTTTGATGCACACATATGTGTTTCATGATTGTATTCCTCCATTATTTGAGGTTAATCATCAGTATTTCATTTGGGAAATGATTTGACTATAATTGGGAATCTGATCATTGTGAAATCACTCATTAGTTCAATAGTTTCTCAATAGAGGTTGGGTTTTGGGTTTGCAGATGTGTTTTAGTTGTGGAGGAAATGATTGTAATCTAGTGATGGCGTGGGAGATGGTGGTTCCTAGAGATGGATTCATAGGTATCTCTATGGGTGCAACGAAAAGTTATTTATGAGAAAACGGTTTTAGAATACATCCATTAGTGATGATATGGGATTAGTCAATAATATTCTAGGTGTTATAAACATGAATCAAGTGGGAACCAAATTCATCAATAGCATAGGTGAATGCATGTGAATAGACAAGAGTTTGTTCAAAATTCTTTTCTACACAGTGTGTAGTTTATAATTTCACGTAGCATATGGACCCCTATATGTGGTGGTTAGGGTTTACATGGTTTGTAAAATTTATCATGCCTTGTAGGGGACGCACACACTATGTGACCCATAAACATCCAACTCAATTTGTATAGGTATTACATGCTAAATAATCTTTATGATCCCACATCCCATGTGTGTCAAAGAACAAACTATAAATGATAGAAAGTACACAGACATGGGAAAACAACACTTTCCAGAGTATCAAAGAAACCTCTACATGTCATGTTCCATAAAAATACATTCTGTATCTATAGACGAACATGTCATGTGAGATAAAAAGACATGGGATATATCAAATTTATTGAGACACTTCATATACTATATTGTGACAACCCGTGTACTCCTACCATGGTATGTTAGAGTTGTTATTTCATTCATGCCAGTTTTAGTATCCACATTAGAATGTGCCCTTGAACTATTCCATTATCATTTAATCCTCTTGAACCATCCTTAAAAGGGTACAGTGAGAAATTCCCTCTTGAGAATAGGATGATATTTCCCCTCCATGGGTTCGTTCTAGGTATAATTTTCTATCCCTCCATGCAGTCTAGAGTGTGGTCCTATGTCTCTTTCTTCCAATGGTATGGTAGGTATCATATTACTAACATAAAGGGTGTATGATCGCCATTAATTCTAGTCATCTTGTATAGGGTTATCTATCCCCCATTGTCCATGGGAATAATACCCTATCATTGAGTTAAAATATATTGTTTTCAAGTGAGGTGTAGTTTGACCACGTGATAAACATAGATAATCCACATTATTAACTAATGTCTCTTCTCGGAATGTCTTAATGTGTATAACCTTTTAGATTATTTCTATCCATACAATGAGACATAATGAGTGAGTTCTCTCATTTGAATGTTACCTTTGAGCCTCAAGTAGAATCCTAGGATTGATGTGATGATAAGACATCACCTTAAGACTTGGAGACGTATTTTGTGAATATCTAGAATATCTTTTTTATTCCCATTACTGGTGATTTTGATTTGACATCTTCTTGGGTTCCATGTGTAATGGCACATGCCTCTCTAGTCCATTAAATTACAAAAATTAGTTGTATGAGGTGTTTCGGGAGGTCAAGGGGACTTATTTCCAACAATTTTCCACATTTCCATTTATGTGAAAAGTTCTATTAGTGAATAGTTCCAATGGTAGACCGTTATGAATAATGTCATCAGTGACCTTATGTGAACAGTGCATCAGTAACCATATGTGAACAGTGCAACGATGACATTATGTGAATAGTGTCATCGGTGACCTTCTATGAATTGTGTCATCGATAATCTTATGTGAAAATTGCAACCGTGAATTTATGTGAAAAGTGACATCTGTAACCTTATGTGAATAGTTCATCAGTGACCTTTTGTGAATAGTGAATCGGTGACCTCATGTTAACAGTGAAACGGTGACCTTATGTGAATAGTGACATGAGTGACCTTATGTGAACAGTGTCATCAATGACCTTCTATGAATAGTGTCATTAGTAACCATATATGAATAGTGCAATGTTGTGATTCCAATGGTGAGTTTCCAACAATGACCTTTTTCCTTTTCCAAATTTTGAGTTTTGGGACAGTGCTTCCAGAATGGCGAGGTCTATCAGTAACCTCTATTTCCTTTGCCAAATTTTGAGTTCGTGAACAGTGTTTCCGGAACGGTTACATCCATCAGTAACCTCTATTATCTTTTCCAAATTTTGTGTTCGTGAATAGTGTTTCCAGATTAGTGAGGTCCATCGGTAACCACTATTTCCTAAAAGAAATTTTGAATTCAGGAACATTGTTTCTAGAATGGTGACTTCCATCGTTAAACTCTTTTTCCTTTTCCAAATTTTGAGTTCATGAATAACATTTCGAAAATAGTGAGGTCCATCAGTAACCTAAATTTCTTAAGCCAAATTTTGAATTTGTCAACCATGTTTCCAGAACAGTGAGGTCCATTGGTATTCACTATTTCCTTTTCCAAATTTTATGTTAATGAATAGTGTTTCCATCTTCCTATAGTTTTTCCCTTTGACATTTCCTTTGATGTAACATACATTTAAAGCCCCATTTTAAGGACACTAAGTCCGATTCAAAGGTCATAACTCCTATATTAAATTATTCTAAGGCTCAGACTGATTTTTTATATAGCCAAACGACATGGTTTAATGTGATCTGCTTTTAATGGAAAATTTTGAATATCTTAAACCAATGATCCATTAAATCATCTAAAGGGATGATATATCTTCCTCTCTAATTCTTCCTCCTTTTTCTTGGGTTTGAGATGCTCTACCATCCAATTTCTTTCTGTAGGAGTTATGCAATCAAACATTCCTCCTAGGATTTTTTCCGAACATTCTTTATGCAACCAAGAAATATTGACCGGTCTTCATTTTTAGGTATGATCTATCATTATTATTTCGTGTTCATATCCTTTTTTACCCTTTCCCTTTTTATGAAATTTTACCCCCATGTTCCAAATGGGCTTCTCTTGGGAGTTCGCCAATGTGGTGGTGTCTCTACATCCTCGGGTGGATTCTATTGTCACAAGGGAGGAGATTGTAACCAATTTTGTAGCTCGTTCTAATATAAACATCAAGAAATGTTTGATGTAGGGTATTCATTGCTTCACATTTCTGTTACGTGCAACTGCATAATTAGCAAGTTTTATCCAACTAGTTCACAATGAAATTGGCATAATAAATATTTGAACTAGATAAATAAATTGAGATAGATCATATGTTATTGAATCTTATTTTTCTATATATTTTGATATCTATTCTTTCTTGCATAGATTTTTTGTTCTCAATAGAAATAGCAAAATAACGTAAACCAAAATTAATTGACAACTGTTTGGATAAAGATAAAGAGGAAGGTATATGAATCTAGTACCAGTTGTTGTAATTTTATGATAACTAAATTGGTTCCAAAAGCTTGATTAATTATTTTTTATAGCTTACTGATTATGTTTCAAGAATCTAGAACCAAGGAAAAATAAATCGGTTAATCAAATATGGATTAAAGAACTTTTTTTTGATAAAAGATAATTAATTGTAGGGTTCTGAGATACCCTGTTGCATGTATAACGGCCAGGATCCCAATTGTTATGATGGTTGTTTTCATGCTTCTTGTGTTTTGATGTGAGCCTGGAAGGATGTTGTGATATGTGGGGGTAGGGAGGCCAGTTGGTTGTGGAAGCAGATGACACCTATAGTGGAGAGATGCATCGGTTTATGCATGTGGGTGTTGGAGAAGACTTCATTGATGATGGAATAGGTTGGATGTAAATGTTTGGATGATTGATTTTCTTTGATTGGTTATCAGCATTACATTCCCCAATAATCAAGGCAGCTGGTCTTGCTTACCATTCTTCCCAACGGGGTGAAGACACATGTGGTTTGTCACATGATTTCCATGTCATGCATTCTAAGGGACGTTGGGTCTACGCTCTTGCTATTGGCATAAAATAATCGACGGGTAGTTATATACTCACCGTATTGAGCCCCTTGTGTTTTTTAGAATATAATGCATTTCTAGAATTCTTGGGAATATGGGAAAGTAATAATTTAATAAATATTTGAATATATAATGTTAACCCATCGGGTTAGAGCATGCCGAGATTCATTACTTAGGAAAATGGACTTGGGTTGATGCTAATGAAAATTTATGCGGAATTGTTAATGGTTAATTAATGATTAATGAATTAATTAACATAAAGTGGAAGTGATAAAAAGTGAATAAATTATAGCAATAAATCTCTTAAAATTGTTGTTTTCTTATAGAATACTTTATCATAGAAGTGGAAGCCGGGAGTCCAGGAGATGATAGATGTGAGTCTAAGACTTGGTTATGCCCATAGTGTGGTTGTGTGATATAGTATATTCTATACTTTTTGTGTTTTTATACGCTACTCCACCCTATCAGTTAGGGAAACTGACACCCTAGTGATTATGAGCCCTTGGAGTGTGTTTTCCCCAACATTATGGTGGGAGGATGGATGGTTGACTTCCCCCTTTGGCCTCACTCTATTTTCATGGTAGTTATGTGTGCTAGTAGGTACATTGGATAGGTTCCCCACTATATGTGTGTAGAGGGTTGTATTAGATTGTGGTTATTTACAAACATATATTCTGGATATAGAATCATATAGACTACTATAGGTTTTATGTGTATAGGCTGTGATGGATTGGGGATCCTTACTCAGTGTGTGGGATATAATGCCTTGAGGTTAAATACCTGAAAAATTATACACCTTATGAAAGCTTTGGTGGCTCCAAGAACCCACCTGGATACATTATTATGTGGGCGTGGTGGTTTGGTTGCATGTGGTACATGTTGTGGTGCTTCTCTTAGGTGTCTGCGTGCACGAATTTTTAGAGAGAGATTCTTAGGACATTGGACATTGGGGAAAAGTTGAAAACTAGTGGGGAAGTAGTAGTCGGGTACCCTTGATATTCTTTATTATATTATATAATCTTGTATGCATTATGTGGTGAGAGTATCCATGGTGGGGATGTGAACATAGTATACCTATTTAGGTGATGAGTTAGTTTCACTTGTTGTTCACTGTGCTTTAGCATTCTTCAATTACATTTTCACGAGAGCCTTTGGGGATGATCCAACTGAGTTTACTGTTATACTCACCTTATGTGTATATAAACAGTTTTTTAGTTCACATGGAGCTGGTTGGAGTTCAAGCTGGTTTGTACTAATATGGTGTTGTAGGAGCTGTTTGGGCTTGTGGTTGCTGATGTTTTTACATTCTTTTGGATACTTTCAGTTTTCCCCTTCTAGTTGTAGTATTTAAACATGACATTACATATGTAAACATTGGTTTTATTTTTATTTATCACTTTGAGTTGGAGATGGTTGGTTTCTATCTTATCTCTCTCTTATGCATGTGTTTTCTTAGAGGGTAATTCCTCCAATATGTGTGTTTACTATACCCTTGGTTCTAGTTTCCGACCAGGGGTTTACTGAAGGTGGGAATCAGGGTTCATTGTCTCCCTTCCCACATTTCTAGCCCAGGAGGGGTACACTTTGTGGGGAGGGGGTCACTACAGAGTGGTATCAGATGGATGTGGAGGGATATGATGGAGTTTGGATTTAAGAATAGGTGAGTTTGAAAGGGTTGGTAGGGCAACTGTGTAGGTCATGTTTTGAAAGTGATGTAAACACTGATGACTAGCAGAGACATAGTCGTTTTGGGCCCCCTATGATATTATGTATGGACCATTATGTTTATAATGACTATTAAATGAGGTGATACTAGTTGAAGGTTAGATACCTAGGAATGGATCCTGAAACATTCTTCTTTGTGCCTGTGATTGAATGGGTAGATGTTGGGATTGGTTAACCAAAAATAAATGAATGAAAAAAATAATTAATTAATGATTAGTGTTCCATATTCCAAGTTTAGGAGCTCTAACTATTTGATATTTTACAAGTATGTTTCTAGGTTTAGGTCCTCGTCAAGATCACATAGAAGATGTGTAGCAGGTTGTGCCAGCAGATCACCGATGGGTAGAGGTTGTCGACAATGACACCTGGAGGAGGACACTCTAAGAGTTTATGCCCTAGAGACTACAGAAGTATGAGGGATCCATTTCAGATGTAGTCATGGGATATTTTTTGGAGGTGGTTGAAATAGTATTCAGTTTGATTCTTTCTTGGAAGGAGAACTGGGTGTCATTTGTTGTGATGATGTTGCATGCAGCAGCGAGGCAGTGGTGGTTCTTATTCCTCGGGGATTGTGAGGAATCAACGATCTCATGGGAGGAGTTTTGAGACAAGTTTAGAATCAATTTTCTTTCTTCGACCGTGAAGGTTTCTAGTCGCCAAGATCTTCTTACCATTTGATAGGAGAGATTCAGTGTGTGAGAGTTTAGAATCCATTTCAAGAAACTTTTAATAAATCATTCGGACCTGTTTCCAGGTGAGGAGGCTAGGGTGAGGCATTTTGAGGAGGATTTGCATCCAAAGATCCATCTCTAGGTCACCCCATTTATGATGAAGACATATCTTGAGGTGCTAGCAAGGGAAAAGGTCTTCAGGAGGATATTGGTCAGAACCGGATCAACATGAGAGGGGATTCACCATAATTCCTCATGAAGCATAGTTATTGTCTAGGGATCCCGGTTTTTAGGGTAGAAGAGTTCCCCTTTAGCCAGGGGTAGGTCTCAGCCCTCTGAATCTCATTTATCAAAAGGAAGCAGATCATAGGCCTATGCCAAGGGATCATGCAGTTGTTTTTCTTATGGTGGTTGAGGTCATCAGCAGCGAGAATGCCTGACCATTTAGAGCAGTCATCATGCACTAGGCATTCCACTCCATGTTCCTCTATCGAGGCAGATCCAACAGAGGCAGCAACAGCTAGTTGCACTACTATAAGATCAGCAGAGGGTAGATGGAGAAGGCATAGGACATACCCATGATGCTCCCTGTCCTTAGAGAGTTGAGCATGTCCATGGCGGAGGTCAAAATTAGGGTCAGAGAGGTTGTGGAGGAGGTTGTTGTCAGCTTCACGATTTAGTGCTTCCAGCACCAGGTGATCTAGACATCATTCTAGGTATCCTTTTCTTGTTTTCTACATTGGTGTATGCCATGTTTGATTTAGGAGTGACACACTCCTTCATATCACATACCCTTTTCCATGCTTTTGGAGTTGAGGTAGAGAGGATTCCAGTGCCCTTGGTGTTGAGTATTTGGAGGTCAAGTTGACTTATTTGAAGTATGTAGAGACAGCGAGATACTGTTGGGGTAGCACCACTCTTGGGGAGATTTTTGATGTATATGAATACAACCATATGATGTCATCCACGACATGGATTGGTTGTATTCGGTGCAGGCTATCATGAATTATTTTATGAAAATTTTATTTTCTTCGATGCAGATGGAGAAACGATGGTGTTTGTTGGCGAGCGAGATCCTCGGATGGGTCATAGAAGTGTTCCGTACTAATCCTCCATGATGGATGGGATAATGTTGAGTTCTTCAAAGGTTCAGAAACCATCATTTCCTATGGTCTTAGAAGAGTACCCTAATATATTTTTGGAAGAGGTTGTAGCAATACCCCCTCAATGATAGATGGAGTTTGGGATCGAGCTACAATCATAAGCGTCTCCTATATCTATGTCTCTTTATAGGATGGAACCTTCTAAGTTATGAGAGCTACATATACTTCTTGATGGTCTATTACAGTGCGGTTTTGTTCAGACGACTGTGTCACCGTGGGGTGCACTAGTTTTGATTATGAAGAAGGCTAATTGAAGATTACGGTTGTGTGTTGATTTTCATCTCTTAAAAAACTGACAATAAGGAATCAGAATCATATTACAAATATTGATGATTTATTTGATCAACTTAAGGGTTCATGTTGGTTTTCAAAGATCGACATGAGGTCACGATATCATCAGATGCATGTAAAGGATAAAGATAACACGAAGACTGTTTTTCATTGTCGTCATGGACATTATGGGGTCATTGTAATGTCATTTGGCATGAAAAATTCTCTAGATGTTTTCATGGGACTAATTAACACTGTGTTCCATGAGTTCATGGACATGTTAATAATAATTTTCATCGATGACGTCCTTGTGTACTACATGTCTGAGGAAGAGAATGTAGAGCATCTACACAATGTTTTCAGAGTTCTTTATCCACATTAGTTGTTTGGGAAATTGTAAAAGTGTGAGTATTGGGATTGAGAAGTCCATTTCTTGGGGCATGTGGTTTCCTAACAGGGAGTATCTACAGATCCATCAATGATAGAACTAGTTGTGTCTTTGGTATCCCACAATAATTTGTTAGGGGCGCAATGTTTCCTTTGTCTCGCAAGCTACTACAGTAGGTTCATAGCCGATTTATCCTAAGTTGTGACTCCTCTGACAACTTTAATTAGGATGTATCTAATGTTCATATCGACTGATCAATGTCAAGACACTTTCTAGTATATAAAGGAGAAGTTATTAAGTGATCCTGCTATTTTTCATCCAACAATATGGAGATCATTTTTATGTTTTTTTTGATGCATTGCATCTGTGGTTAGGTTGTGTTCTGATGTAGTAGAGATCATTTGTATCTTATTTGTCTCGGCAGATACATCCCCATGAATGTGACTATTCCTCCCATGATCTTGAGTTGGAAGCCATAATGTTTTATCTGATGTTCTAGAGACATTACCTCATTGTTAAGTGCTTTTTGGTTTTCACCAATCATAAGTGTTAGAGGTATGTTTTCTCCAAGTGTGACATGAATTTATGACAAAATCGTTGGATGAAGATCTTATTGAAATAAAATTTCGAAATATCATATACACCTGGAAAGGGGAATGCTATAGTAGCTGCACTGAGTCATAAGTCACGTAGTGAGGCAGTGCAGGAATCTGGTGACTCTTTTAGTGTAATGGAAGAACATTAAACATTACATCTTGATATGGGAGTTATAGGGGGAAGAGGTTGTCCTTTTAAGAAGAAAGCGCAGTAATATACGGTGAAAAAGGTGGAAGAGTCCCATTTTGGGGACTTAGTGGTGGAGGTCTATAGAGACATATTTGATTGTGGCGAGGCCCTTGATTGTTGGTCTAAGGATGAACAACACCTCGTGTTATATCATGGAAGGATATTTGTTCCATTGTTGATTCAGGAGAAGGTTCTCATAGAGTTCCATAGATCTCCTTTAGAGGTGCATCCGGGCATGAAAATGATGTACCGAGCCTTGAGGAGCCAGTTTTGGTGTCCTGGGCTGAAGCGTGGAGTTGCGGAGTTTCTGTCTCGATGTTTTTTCTACCAGATGCTAATGGCTGAACACCGTGATCCTGGTGGTCTACTCCATCCACTAGATGTTCCTCAATAGAAGTGGGAAGGCATATCAATGGAAATCGTCACTGGTTTACCTCGATCTCAGAAAGGACATGGTGATATTTGTGTGGTAGTGGGTCGTTTACCAATATCTTCCCACTTCATAGAAATCAAGGAGTCAATATCAGTAGAAGTTTTTTCAAGGAATTATCTGTAATAGGTGGTGAGACTTCACGGAGTCCCAAGGACGATCATTTCTGATTGAGATCCTTATTTTCCACTAGTGTGTGGAGAGATCTCCAGCATGATTTTGGATCTTAGCTATGCCTTATCAATGCTTTTCATCCTCAAATGGATAGATAGACAGAGATACCCATCTAGACTCTTGAAGACATGTTACACACTTGTTTCTTGGATTTTGGAGTTTTGTGTACGAGGAATATAACCTTGGTGGATTTTTCTTAAAACATTAGTTTTCACTCCACCATTGGTATAGAACCATTCAGAGCCTAGTATGGCTGACCATTCCATTCTCTATTGTGATGGACTATGGTCAGAGAGGCAAAAATTCTCAGACCGGAACTAGTGAAGAGTACAACAGAGATGGTTCAGGTGATTCATGAGAGGATGAAGATAGCACAAGATCATTAGAAATCATAATCTGATCAAAGGATGAGACCCATAGCGTTTTATGTTAGGGATCACGTGTTTCTGAAGGTGACTCCCCATCGTGGGCAGTGATGGTTTGGTGGTGGGAGTAAGCTTTCTCCCCAGTTTTGAGGCCTTTCTAGGTGTTTACTCATGTTGGAGATGTGGCGTATAATGTAACACTTCCCCCACAGATGAGTCAGATACATGATGTTTTCCAAGTATCCCAGCTTCGCCTTTATCTTCATGTTGACTATAACGTCATCGATTAGGGAGAAATAGATGTTGATGATGATGTTTCCTTTGAGGAGTAACCTATGGATATCCAAGACTACAAAGAGAAGGTGTTGCGTGGGTGTTCTATCCCCATGGTTTGTGTCTTGTGGTGACCCGGTGGCATGGATTAGAGTACCTGAGAATGTCATTCACGGATACGTGCTCAGTGCCCATAGCTATTTGATATTTAACACAATTCTTGTATTAATGTAGCTTTGTGGTTATAGAACTTTCATGATTTGTATTTATTTTATTGATTTATGTGGTTAGCTCTGTTTTGAGCTGTATCTTGATGGGTGGTTTTTCAGACCGAGTTTCATTTTCCATTTAGGTGGGTTTTGAATTTTTGAGGACGAGAATGTTTTGAGAGGTGTTTGATGTGTTGGCCCTGACCTCTCTGGTCCATTGTTTTACGAAAATCAGGTGTATGAGGTGTTCAGAAGGTGAGGGTGAATTATCCCCCACACTTTTTAAAATTTCCATTTCTATGAACAATTATACCGGTGAATAGTTACAACAGTATACCATTGTGAATAGTATCATCGGTGACCTTATGTGAACAGTGCATCGCTGACCTTATGGGAACAGTCCAATGGTGACCTTATGTGAACAGTGTCAACTGTGACCTTCTATGAACAGTTTCATCAGTAACCTTATGTGAATATTGCAACAGTGGCCTTATGGGAACAGTGACATCGGTGACCTTATGTGAACAGTGTCATTGATGACCTTCTGTGAATAGTGTCATCGGTAACCTTATGTGAATAGTGAAATGGTGAGGTTCCAATGGTGGGGTTCTAACGATGACCTTTTTCCTTTGCCAAATTTTGAGTTCAGGAAAAGTGTTTCTAGAACAATGTGGTCCATATGTACCCTCTATTTTCTTTTCCAATTATTGAGTTCATGGACTATAATTCTAGAATTGTGAAGTCCATTAGTAACCTCTATTTTCTTTCCCAATATTTGAGTTTGTGAACATTGTTTCTATAACGGTGAGGTCCATCGGTTACCTCAATTTCCTTAGCCATATTTTTAGTGTGTGATCAGTGTTTCCCGAATGGTGAAATTCATTGGTAACCTCTATTTACTTCTCCAAATTTTGTGTTCGTGAACAATGTTTCCAGAATGGTGAGGTCCATTAGTAACACCTATTTCCTTTTCCAAATATTGAGTTAAGGAATAGTGTTTCCAGATCGGTGAGGTCCATTGATAACCTCTATTTCATAAGCCCAATTTCGAGTTCGTGAACAGTGTTTCCAGCTTTCTACAGTTTCCCCTTTGACATTTACATTGACGTAAAGTGCATTTACTGACCCATTTTAAGGACCCTACGACCGATTCAAAGGTCATAACTCCTATATTAATTTCTCTTAAGGCTATGGATGTTTTATTACATTGTCAATCCACATGGTTTAATACGATTTTCTTTTAATGGAAAATCCAGAATATCTAAAACCACTTGTAACACCCAACCCCAGTTATCCAGAGTCAGTGCATTATTACATAACATTGGCATGATTACAAGTAATCAAGTCTTAAAAGGCCAAAAATTTTAGCAGTCTTGGAAAATAGATTACATACATTAACGTTACATTGCACATTAGAAAATAAAACACAACATAAATGATCCTTTGATAACACCATTAGTCCCCTAGCATTACCCTGCATATCAATCACAATTCACTTCTTCAAATCCTAGGAAAATTATTTCATAGAAAGTGGTGAGCTCAGATTATCAGTGAGTATATCAATATAGAAAAAACATTCATAAATAAGCATAAACATTTATGGAATTTTGTAAAACAAAAACAAATGCTTTTAAAACATAAAAAATAGAAAAATATTGCAAATATATAGTAAAAAAAATCCATTTACTTATTCACATGGATAGTCTTCTAGTCGACTAATCACATGCAATATCAATAGCAACTTTCAAAATGATGGAATACATAATGCCAGACTTCATAACCCCATATTTAAGGCCTTGTGCCAAGACTAGAAATAAGATTTTTTCAAGGACTTACTCCAGGACACTAGTTTGTATCATGAGACCTACCGATGCATCAAAGAGCTATAGGGGGCTCCACCCATCACTTACTAAGTCCAATTCATTCCTCATATGAAAAGGTTTAAACACAACCTAAACATCTGTATTAAAAATAGCATATGAAATGTAAATAATTTATCCACAAACCATGAATGGTATAAAAATAACACATCCAAAGTCAAACATATCACAAAACCTTAAATACTATATGGATGTTTTGTATCATAATAAATAAACATAAAAAAATCTTTAAATCCATCAAATGATGTTGGCATATATGAAATCAAATCTTTTTTAGAAAAATATATCGTTCCATTTTGAAGTCATTTAAAAGTCATATAATTATAAAATAAAACCTTTATTTTGAAAATATTCTTATAAGCTTGTGAGGTATGCTTCAATGGTGTTATAATGGTTGAAAATAGATGCACCCGCTGTATATGTTAAAAAAACATTTTTACATTAATTTAGTCAAAAAGGATATATGGTACCTTGTTTGGAAAATGACAGAATGATTCCATTAAAACAATTTTATAAAAAGTAAAACATGGGTATAAATGAAATTAAACCATAGAATAGTAAATAGTAAAAATGTTTTGGAATAAATTAATAATAAACATGTATACGGATGATAAATAGGCTGAAGTAGATACCTATGTAAAAACAACCACGGATAATAATGAGATTGTGAAATTAACCCTTACCTTGTACTTCCTTTAGCCGAGGGTATGCTTAACCTCCTATATAAAGACCTTAGTATGTTAATAAACTATACCAAAACCATATTAAAATTTATGAAACCATAAATGATTCATTAATGACTCTATACTACCCATTTAATAATAATTTCCATGATAAATTAAGATTTTGGGTAATAATCGCTTTCTTTATCGTACATGTTTTAACTTGTTACTTATTTATTGTATCACATAGATAATTATTTAAATAATTACAAAATATAAATAATTGTTTATATATCATATATATTAAGAATATATATACGTAGAATAGACATATATATGAAATGGAAACCATTGTTTATGGAGACGGTAGGCTGTACGTACGCATAAATGCTATTTCCACTTTCATATCGTATTGAAGGAAACTAAGTGAATATGATATATGTAAGTAAATATATATATATATATCCAATATAATTATTATTTCATATATTTCATAATTATTAATGGTATATATATTTTTATATTCATCGTTGAATGGTGAACGTGGAAATGAATCACATCGTGTCATGGAGACGATAATCTGTACATACGCACGAGCAACAATACATTATATTGAAGGAAATATCATATTTAATTGGATGTTATATCATATATACAGAATCATTAACATGTTATATTTATTATTTAAATTAGATATACTCATTATTATACCCATCCAAATAATGAAGTATTTGAATCACAAACTACACCATGACGTGGAGACGGTAATCCATATGTACATATGTATGGTGACTTTTTCATTTATAGGATGGTTAAAATAATTAATATGGATGTAACATTTTATAATAAAATCATTTTATATAGAAGATTCTAGATATATTATTTTATAATGGAAACAAAAATGAAATAGGAAGTGGAAGAAGAAAAGAACTTGAAAGTGGTGATGAAATATTTACCTCTTCTTCGAGTTCTTCCTTTTGATTAGATAAAAAGGGAACCTTAGGCTGGATTTATGACCATAGTAAGGCCTACCGGATGAAGGGAAGTATGATGGGAGGATATTTTGTCAGGGTTTGGCTATGCCAAATGGTTTTGATGGCCGGAATTTGAGAGAAGGAGAAGTACCCTTTTATAAGAGGGGTGAGGGGAACCTTAGGAAATGACTGAAATATTATTTTATAATAAAATATTTTTCGGGTTCTAATCCGTAAAAAATGAATTATTTAAAGTCTAATGTGGAGATGGGTCTAAACCCAAACAACTAATAGGTTTTATATAGGTTTGGGTCACTATATTAACCTTATCTTCTAGATTTTACTCTTAGTTTTATAGTATAACTTTTAGCATGTATTTTTGTATTATTATATTAAATTTCTAATAAACATACTATAAAAAATCCAAACAAACCTGAAGTGGTTCATTAATTATATAAATATCATTATATAAGTTCTTTGAATGAACCTTACTTTTTTAAAACTATTATATTATTTAATAATATAATATTTGTTTTAAAAACTCATTTATGTCATGTTTGACACTATTTAGTATTTGGTTTTGGTGTAAGTCATCACCACATGATTACTTGGAACCAAATACATTGAATCAACCCTAAAATGTCATATTAAAATAGAAAATTTGTGTATTTCATAAAAACATTGAAATTGTATTTATTTTAATATTTATAATATCATTTATTTGATTCTTTTATTAATATTGTAATTACTGCATAATTATTGTGCCATAAATAAATATACTTATTTAATGTATAAAAATTATAAATAAAATAAAAATATTTAGGAAATAATTTTATATTTTTAATTAATATTTATAGTCGAATTTTTATTATTTATAACCCTATATTAAAAATGGTTTAGTTATTAAACATTGAATTTAACTCTTTAAACTCTTCTTTAAATAAAATAATAATATATTTCATAATCTATTCCAAGTGGAACAAAGAGAATAATATATTATTCCTAAAGATGGTTTTTGTTGAATTAACCTTATATATTAGAATTAGGACAAGTGTTAAGGTAATTATGATACCATTTTTACCCTTAATTTCCCTATTTATTTTTAACCATGGTAAATAAAAGTAAAAACGTTTCAATTCACCAAAAATTATTTTCATCTTATTGAACCTCATTTTACATACTGATATCAACCATCTCCCTCAGTTTTTTGAAATTCAACTCATAGAAGTGGTAAAATAATGTTTTATACAAATTTGCAAATGCTCATAGGTGGTGGGTAAAAGAAGATAAAAAGTTCAATAATATTTATATATATATAAATTTATTATAAATTGACTCCAATGAATAAAATTTAAAATATATAGGTAATATGTATCTATATTTACTTAAATAAATTAAATAAAATAACTAATTATTTAAATAAAAAGTCGATTTTAACCAACAATGCAGAGTTTTTTCAGTATTCATCAAAAATTGATATTTTTCAGAAAAATATCAACAATTTACCCTAAGATAAATTTGATATTACAAATTCAAAAATGATGTCTATTTTAGAAAATTAAAAACATATAAGTTTCATTTATTAATTTAAAATTAATTCCCGCTGACAAAACCTAAAAGTGGGATTTTAAAAAGTAAAAACTATCAAAAGATTGACATGTGTTTATGTAAAATTAAAATTTGAGGTTAATTATAATGACCTACATCATATTAAATGATAAAAATATAATCTAATTTCTCTTCAAAACCATTAAAATTAAAAATTTAACACCGTAAATTATTTATATTAAAAAAGTTGTTTTCTTTTAAAACAAAGTATTTTCCATTATTTGTCAAAATATGCTATTCATCAGAAAACTAACAATTATTTACCCAAATTTTTTTATGTCTTGCTTTTAAAGAATAATTTTATTTCATTAAATTGAATATATAAAAGTTTCTAATATTGGTTTTTGAAAAAGGGTTCGCCAATAAAAGGCCGCAAATATTGCATTTTTTTTGAAAAATACTTATTTTATCTAAAAAATGAAATTTTTCTTATATTATGACTAAGAAACACATAATATGGATGTTAAAATTATATAATGTATATAAGATTCAAAATTCAGATAATACTATTTAAACTGCTTTTTGAACGGCTTGTTTGGCAATGTTGTGGTGTGCTCTGAATTTGTGTTTCATGTAGCGCAATCTATTAATTTAATTTAATGAGATAACATACTATGAAATCTTGGCGTGTTACACCACTGATCCATTAAATCTTCTAAGGGAATGAAATATCTTCCTCCCTAGTTCTTCCACTTTGTTCTCATGTGTGAGACGCTCGAGCATCCCATTCCTTTTCGTAAGAGTTGTGCAATCAAACTTTACTTCTAGGATTTGACCCACTCTATTTTTATGAAACCATGAAATATCGATTAGCCATTGATATTAGTCATTATATAACTTCATTATTTCTAGTTCATCTCCTTCTTTCTCCTTTCCCTTATTATATAATTTAACCATCATGTTCCTAATGTACATTTCGAGGGTGTTCGCTGATATGGTGGTGTCTCTGAATCCTCGAGTGGATACAGTTGTCATAGGGGAGGAGATTGTATCCTATTGTGTGGCTCATTCTCATATAAATGTCAATAACTATTTTAGGTATGGGATTCATTGCTTCTCTTTTCTGTTATGTGAAACTATAGAGTTAGCAGGTTTTATTCTACTGGATCACAATGAAATTAGCATAATAAATATTTGATACTGATTGATAAATTGAGATCGATCATATGTTACTACAAATTGTTTTTCTTGATATTGTAATATCAATTCTTGCTTGCGTAGATTTTTCATTATCGACGGAAATTGGTAAAGAATGTAAAGATGGAATTAATTTATAATTGTTTGGTTAAAGATAAATAGCCATGTAAATGAATTTGGTTCCTCTGTTGTAATATGATGTTAATTAAATTGGTTCAATAAGCATGTTTAATTATTTGTGATAGCTTAATGATTAATTTTCTATAATTTGGAACTTACGGAAAATAAATCGGTTAATCCAAGGAGGATTAATGCACTGGTTTTTTGATAAAATATAATTCGTTGTAGTGTTCTAAGTTAGCCTCTTTCTTGTTTAATGGCCAACAACACAATTTATATGATGTTTTTTTTATGATTCCTGTGTTGTGATGCGAGCGTGGAAGTGTGTTGTGATATGTGGGGGCAGGGACATCGATTGGTTGTCGTAGAAGATGTCGCCTAGAGTGGAGATATGCATCAATTATGCATGTGGTTGTCGGAGAGGACACCATGGATGATGGATCAAGTTGGATGTGATTGATTGGATGCTTGATTTTTCATTGATTGGTTATTTTCATTACATTTCCCACTAATCAAGGTAGTTGGTCTTGCTTACCCTTCTTTCGAAAGGGGTGAAGACACACGGCGTATGCCACATGCTTTTCGTGTTTAGATTCTCAAGAGAGGATGAGTCTATGCTCTTGCTATAGGAGGAAAAGACTCGATGGGTAGTTATCTAGTCACTATGTTGGTCCCCTTTTGTTTAGTAGCATAGAATATTTTTCAACAATGACTGGGAATATGGGAACGTAATACTGTAAATAAATAATTGAATAAATGATATTATGCAATTGGGTTAGATATTTTTGGGACGCAATGCTGAGGACAGCGGACATGGGGGGTGATGCTAATGAAATTTAATGTGGAATTGTTAATTGTTAATTAATGTTTAAAGAATTAATTAATGTAAAGAGAACTGATAAAAAAGGGATGAAGTAAGGCAATAAATCTCTTTAAATTGTTTTTCCCGAATGACCCGAAGGCCATTTTTTATTTTATTTAAGATAATACCCCCTTTAACGGTTGAAGGGGAACCCGTACATGATTCGTAGGCCCAAGGCTCAGGGCCTGACATGACCCGCAATACATGACCCGAAGTCCCAGAGGCATACCCTGCCCATTACATGACCCGTAGGCCCAGCCCACTAGAACATCCCCTCCACAGTGTCATGAATCATTGATCTCCTTAGCTCCCCACCTTGCTTTACTGATCAGCTAGCATTTCCCCATACAAAGTTGCACAATGCCTAGTCCCGATGGCGGCTGCCATACCATCTCATTCTTCCAATCCGGTAAGCTCTGCATCTGGTGGCTGCTACTCATGTTGCTCTGATCCTCTTATGGGGCTTGTTCTGTGTGAACTAGGCTACTCCATGGTCTACGTGACCTGAAGGCCCTGTGGCCTGAAGGCCTTTGATGAACCGAATGCCCTGGAGACCCGTAGGCCCAAACCAGTGGCCCGTAGGCCCAAATTGGGTGAATAGTTCCGGCTACTATAGTACCGAATAGTAACTGCTATAGTACTACTAAGTACTACTCTAGTGACTGCTACAGTACTACTACAGTGACTGCTACAGTAATACTACATTACCCCCCAGAAATTCGCCTCCACCCGGTTTTGAACCCGGGTATCTTGGATGCCAAGTAGGAACCCTTACCACTCGGGTACGGGATTCTGAGATACGTTAGCTGTAGTTGACTATAAGACAAGGTAATTCACATTGTGTTGTTGTGAGATATAGAAAATTCTATACTTTTCATGTTTCTATACACTACTCCACCGAGTCAGTTAAAGAAACTGACACCCCAGGGATTATGAGCACTGCGGGTGGGGGGTGTTTTCCCCCAAATTCTATAGGGAGGATGGATGGATGACTACCCAATTTGTCCTTGCTCTCGTCCTTTAGGAGTAAATTGTACTAGTAGGCACAGTAGTTAGGTTTCCCCAAATATGTGTCAAGAGGACTGTAATGGATTTTAGTTATTCACACACTGATATTCTAGATATTGAATCATGTGGACTACTGTAGGTGTAATGTGTATAGGTTGTGATGGTTGGAGGATCCGTACTTGCTGTATGGGCTATAATGGCTTGAGGTTTAATACCCAACGTATGATACACATTATACGAGCTGGGGTGGCTCCAAGGAAAAACAAGGTTACATTGTTTTGGGGACGTGGGGTTTTGGTTGTATGAGGTTCATGTGGTGGTGCTTCACCCAGGTGTCAGCGGTTAAGTGTTTTTGGAGAAAGATGCTTAGGACGTGAAATGTTGGGCCAAAGCGGAAAACCAGTTGGGAAGTAGTAGTAGTGTACCATTGATATTATTTATTATATTATATACTATTTTTTGCATTACATAGTGAGACTGTCCATGGTGGTGTTGGGAACATAGTATACCTGTTTAGGATATGAGTTAGTTTCACTTGGTTTTCAATGTTCATTAACATGCCTTCAATACTTTTTCATGAGAGGCTTTGTGGAGGATCATATTTAGTATACTATTATACTTACCCTATGTGAATATAAACTATTTTTCAGGTCACTTAGTGTAGGTTTGAGATCAAGTAGGTTTCTACTATCTTGGTGTTGTAGGAGCAGTTTGGGTTTGTTGTTGTGGAAGTTTTTACTTTTCTTGGGTACTTGCAGTATTCCCCTTCCAGTTGTAGTAGTTTTTCATCACATTAAATATGTGAAATTGGGTTTTCTTTTATCTTTTAGTATTATTTGGAGTGGTTTGGTGTCTATATTATCTATCTCTACCGCATGTGTCCTCTTAGAGGCTAATGCCTCCCATATGTATGTTTACTATACCCTCGGTGCCAGTCGCCGACCCGGGGCCTTGTAGAGGCGGGACTCGGGGGTCATTATCTCCCTTCTCACATTTTTAGCCCTGGAGGGGTACACATTATGGGTAGGGGGTTCTGACACATTGTGTTTGATGATTTTGGGGAGTCCTACTTGGTATGTTTATTCTCACCCATGTATTACCTTTGACCACATGAGTCACGTCTTATGAAGATGATACGACATTTAGTGGGTTCCAAGGAGGACTAGGAGAAGGTAAAAACTATTTATTCTAGATGGACCATAGACGGTTCTATGAGATTCACATTTATAGTAGTTCGATTTGATAACATGTTGGAATATTTTTTCTATTTTGGTAGTCTTGTATTTGGTCCTATTATTATTCACACTCTATATCATACTCTGATGTGGGATTAGTTATTATTCTTGAATATACTGTATGAGTTGTTTAAATTTTCCCCATTATGCTAGTGTATAGATATATATGTGTGTGTGTACATTTAATTTATGATGAGTCACCCAATTTGTGTTATATAACTACGCAATACGAGTCACTAGCCCATGGAATATTGGATGTAGGTTTATGGTGTTACACTCATCTTACTACTGTATTAGAGAGCCCTAGTTGGTCGAGTGGCCACAAAATTTTAATATAGATAGGTTATCATAGGATCCAATATTAGAGATAGTATAACTATAACGATTAATTTAGGGACTAGGAAAACAATGTTAAAGTGTCTCATGTTTTACTCTATGCCCGATAGACCTAGTGGTGGTTTAGTGGATGACATATCCATTCATTTGGACTCTAATACCATAACTAATTATGTCACGACCCGTCCTCGGGGCCCGTTCCGTGACTACCCCATGCCCGCCTTCCATAGGTGAGGGGCTGGCGACTAGCACCAAGGCGTAAATCCTGGTAAAAAGGGAAGGCATTGCCTTTGTAAAGTAAACAAGCACCACAGAGTAAGAAAGCAGAAAGTAAAGACTAAGTAAAAACAGAGTACAACTGAAAGTGCGGAAAAGTAAATGGGCTAGTATACAAACCCAAACTGAAAGTAATGTACAAATCGAAAGGGACAACAACAACTGTAAAGTAAAAGCCACTACACCGAGCTGTCCACTGGAAATCCCACCTGAAGGGTGGGTACAGATAGCTCCACTGCTCCTCGGGTCCCATCGTCCGCTCCGGGCACGTCCCGCACAGTGGTCCACCTCCAGGTACCGTTCTACTCTGCAAGCCTCACCCACGATCAACGTTGTCTGTCGTCTGAAACCAACACAACGTAGTGCGGGCATAGCCCGTGCAGGGGTGAGTATAAGCTACTCAGTAGGGACCCCGATACCCCTGAAGGTCTCCCAAAATCCACAAAGGATAAACCAAAATGGAAGGTACAATCACGAAGTAACATCCGACACTTCTTAGGTATATGCCCATACATATACCTAAGTCATCAATTCCAATACGCTCCAACCTCTGAGCCCAAGTACAACTCAGTCCACACAGGAAGGTAAACGTATTCCACACAGGAAAGCAAAATGAAATCCACACAGGATAGCACAACACAATCCACATAGGAAAGAAACAGGATTCAGCTCACACATGTATACTTCATAGAAAGACGATAAAGATGATCTCTGATCGATCTAAGTCATCGGACCCACGAAGGGTCGATAGGTAACTAACCCCCGAAAAGACCCACACAGGATCGGGCCCACACAGGACCTATAGGCGCTGGTTCACACAGGACCGCTGAGCGCAATGACCCACACAGGATCAGACCCACACAGGATCGGGCCCACATAGGACCTGTAGCACTGATCCATGTAGGATCGCTGAGTGTTGTAGTCGTCGTCGTCGAATCCACTAAGGATCTTTGTACTGTCGTCGTCGCAGTCACAGTAGTAGTAGCAGTAGCAGTCACAGTCGCAGCCAGCACTAGGGTTCCCGCACACAGCAAGCTCGTTCGGGAGGGTCCGCTCCACGTGCCGAGAGGCTGATACATCAACTGTCACAAAGTCCAGAGTTGATGTATCCAAAAGTTCCGTATCGCCAACTGGAACTCAACACAACAGACGGCGCGTCGATCGGACGCCCGTTCTGAGAGTTATTGGATTTTTCGTCATAGGGGCCCGGTTGGTTTTTAAGGCAAAACCAACCCTACCGTACTCCACCTGCGTCCAAACCTCGGGCGGAGTATGCCAAAAGATCCGTCTCACTAAGAGGAACACAACAAAGCTGACGGCACGTCAATCGGACATCCGTAGCTCAAGATATGATCGTTTCCGCTCCGAGGGCCCGGTTTGTTTCGTGTACGAACCAACCCGGTTGAACTCAAAGTATTCCGAAACTTTGAGTGTGATATACCGAATCGACCGTCTCGATCGAAGGATCGCATCGCCGCTAACAGTTCGTCAATCGGAGGTCCGTAACTCATTTTATGGGCAAAAGACCGATGTCGATTCGAAAACGGGGGGCCCGGTACGGCGGCGTGGTCCTGCGCGGCGGCGCCGCCGGGACGCCGCTCAGGTGCCACGCGCAGGGGGCAAAGCCCCTGCTTTCCTTCAGCTGGCGGCGCGGCTGGGTGCCGCGCCTTGGAGAAAACGCCCCCCCTCATGTGGGGGGCCTTCCTTTGAGAAAAACGGGGGGGGGGCATGCCCCCCCCATTGGTGTAACCGCGGCCCCCCCATTATGGGGGTCCGGTTTTGGCTAGCCGGGGGAATTAATTCCCCCGGTTCTTCTCCCTTCCAGCCAGCCCGACCTGGCTAGCCGGTCCTTCCTCAATGGGATAGGCAAGGTCGGTCCCCTTTCCGGCTTCCAACACCGGAATCCCGGCTGGCCGCCGGTCTTCCCGTTTCCGCCGCGGCCCGGAACGGGCCGCGGTCTTCGTCGTCCGGCGTGGTGCGACGGCACCGCGCCCCTCCGCCGCGGCCCCTCTCCGGCCGCGGTGCCTTTCGTTTCATTTGACGCGGCGTGACGGCATCGCATTCATGATAATTTTTCCACGGCGCGGCGCGACGGCGCCGCGCAATATTTTCCGTGTGATTCCCACGTGGTTCGACGGCAGCACGCCATCTCTTCATCCACAAGAAAATAATAATATTCAAGAACAAAGGAGGGGGGATTCGGCCATGTTTGTGCGGTCCGCCCCCCCCCCCCTCGATAGACGATAACACTTAAACATTTATCCTCAAGTTTGTCATGCTAGAAACAAGAACGAGGATAAATAAATAATCAACAACAAACCCCTACCTCTGTTTCAAGAGCGATGATCGTCAACGACCCGCGGAAGATGCGTCGCGGTGGTCGGTGTCACAGAAGAAGAACGTCGATGTCGTGAAGCGAGGATTCGAAGTTCTTTGACGACGATTTCGTCGCGGGAAATCGTCGCGGAAGAGATGACACGGAAGAAGACGTCGTCGGTGTCGCGGGTATGGCGTCGCGGAAGATGATTCCCGAGAACATGGCGTTCTTCGTTGAAGCTTGAAGAAGAAGAAGATGAAGGATCCAAATTCTCTCAAGATTTCCTAGAGAATTATAACCCAAATAAAATAAGCTAAGGTCTTATTTTATTTACTCAACCAAACCATTTTGAAATTCAAAGGTTTGAAATTAAACAACTCCACCCATTTAATAACCCAACTTGTCAAGTTAATTAATGAGGGATTATTGGGAGTTTAAAAAGAGAAGATGAAGAGTTATGCTTCATGTGGGCCCCACCACACTTAATCCTCCCAATGGAGGTTAAGTGGATGTGGGTCCCACCTCTAACTCCCTTTGGGAGAAGTTAACCAACAAGTTAATATAAAAATTTGTATTCCACAATTTTTATTTAACTTATTCTAAACTCCCAAAAACTAACTCTCAACCCGCAATAAACTCAACCTCGGAAAAGGTCTCCTTAAGAGAATATCGGCGCTGCGAGTTCATCGGTGCCCTCAGAATTTGATTTCGGGAACCGGTTCAGAAGTTAGAAATTCCCGCTCATTCGTTCACTGAACGTACCCGAGCCAAACTTTGGAAAATGATTCTGGGCACTCTGGGCCTCGGAATCAGGTGTCGTCAGAAACCGCGCTCTTGTAAAATTCCAAAGAAAATTAAGAAAAAAATTCCCTTGAATTTTACGGGTCTTCACATTACTCCAACCTCAGGTCTTTACGTCCCTGTAAAGATACATCCAAAACTAGGGAAACAAATGAGGGTACTGAGTACGCATCTGAGCCTCCCGCTCCCAAGTGCTCTCTTGGAGGTTCCCGTGCTACAATTTGATGTGCACAAGAGGAATCGATCGCCCACGTAGGACCCGTTTATGTCGATCCTCTATCTCCACCAGGACCTCCGTAAAAGTCTCCCCATCTTCAACGTCAAGATCCCCATGGTCAATGATGTGCATCGGGTTGTGCACGTATCTCCTTAGCTGAGATACGTGGAAGACGTCGTGCATCCGGTGCCACTGAGGTGGTAGAGCCAGGCGATAAGCCACCTCGCCAATCCTGCTGAGGACCTGGAAGGGGCCGATGAAGAACAGAGATAACTTGCCGCCTCGGCCAAATCTCCGTATACCACGTCGAGGTGAGACCCGCAAGAAGACGTGGTCGCCATCCTCAAACTCTAGTGGCCTCCGCCTCCTGTCTGCGTATGACTTCTGCCGGCTCTGAGCTGTCCTCATCCGCTCCTGGATGACCTGGACCTTCTCTTCCGTGGCCTGGACCATCTCCTGTCCCACAAGTGCTGATTCCCCAGGGACTATCTAGCACAAAAGAGATCTACAAGGTTAGCCGTACAACGCCTCGTACGGTGCCATCCTAATGGTGGAGTGGTAGCTGTTGTTGTACGCAAACTCCATCAAGGGTAGGTGGTCCTCCCAGCTACGACCAAAGTCGAGGACACATGCGCAGAGCATGTCCTCAAGAGTCTGGATGGTCCTCTCCATCTGACCATTCATTTGAGGGTGAAAGGATGTGCTTAGACGTAGCTGCGTCCCGAACGGCTCCAGTAACCCCTTCCAAAGCCGGGAAGTAAAGCGAGCATCTTGATCGGAGACGATAGATGATGGCATGCCGTGGAGCCGCACAATCTCCTGAACGTAGAGACATCCCAAGCTCTCCACTGATCCCTGCTCTCTGATGGGTAAGAAGTGTGCCGACTTGGTGAGTCGGTCAACAATCACCCAAATGGAGTCGTGACCTCTGGAGGTGTGTGGAAGTCCAGTCACGAAGTCCATAGATATCCCGTCCCAATTCCACTCCGGGACCTCCAAGGGCTGTACTAAGCCTGCTGGTACCTGATGCTCTGCCTTCACCTACTGGCAGGTGAGGCATCGAGAAACGAACTCTGCTACAACCTTCTTCATGCCCGGCCACCAGTGCTGTCGTCTGAGATCCTGGTACATCTTCGCCACTCCTGGATGTACCGCCAAAGGAGAAGTGTGAAACTCTCTCAGCACCTCCTCTCGCAAAGTGACTAGTACCATGGTACGTCCTCTGAAAAGGATGTCGTGCTCTGCTCCATGGGAGAAACCATCAGGTGCCTGTCCCGAGGATATCTATGCACGCCATGTCTCACAGTCAGCGTCCTCACGCTGTGCCTCTCTGACCCACTACAGTAGTGGAGGGGTGACTGTGAGAGACTGGAGGAAGGCTGATCCATCTATATCCACGAAGGATATCTGCAAAGAGGCTTGTTGCTCCGTCGCCTCCTCATGTAGCTGAATGCCCGTCCTCCTGCTGAGGGCATCGGCTACTACGTTCCCCTTCCCAGGAGTATAGACTATCTCAAAGTCATAGTCCTGGAGGAACTCAAGCCATCGCCGCTGTCTCAGGTTCAGGTCCTTCTGCGAGAAGATAAACCTGAGACTCTGATGATCAAAAAAGACTGTAAAGCGCTCGCCAATCAGATAGTGCCGCCATGTCTTCAGAGTGAAGACCACTGCTTCCAACTCCAGGTCATGGGTAGCGTAGTTCTGCTCATGCGGTCTCAACTGTCGTGATCCATAGGCGATCAGTGCCCGCTCCTACATCAGAACATATCCGAGTCCGGTCCCTGATGCATCGTAGTAGACTACGTACCCTACTCCCTCCTCAAGAAACCTCAAGATAGGTGCGCTGGTCAATCTCTGTCTCAGCTCCTAGAAGCTCTGCTGACATCTGTCTGACCACACGAAGGGTTTTCCCTTCCACCTTAATGTACAACAAAGCTTCAAAGATTTCTCCTTTGCCGAAAAGTGAAATCCGGTGTCATCCCCTGGATGAACCATGTTTCTCCAGTAAGAATCTCGCAAGTGAGGGTCAAGTCAACAGTTTTTAACCGGCACCTCTTAGAAAAAACAAACAAAAGACAAGAAAACAAAAGTCACCAAGGCATGTATCTTTTAATACTTCAACTTAAAGTACAAGGACACAAGGCAACACAAAATACGAAGCTAGAGGAATTATGGGCAAAGGCCTATATGCATGGAGCTAGTCCCACACTAGTCCATCCGCTTCTGGAGCTCCATGATCGTATGCTTCAGCTGCCTGAAGCTGTGCTCTCCCTTGAGGTCGGGGTGGACCTCATGGTGGTGGTGGTGGTAGAGCCTCAAAGCGTCGCCCACCACCTGCTGCTCGGCCAGCTCCTCTGCCTCGTCCGCCTCCTCCCTGTTGACCACCACGGTCGAACCTCTGCCTCTGCCTAGGTGGTTCCTCAACCGTCTGCTGCTCCTCTGCATGGCGGGTCGGGCAGTCACGAGCCATGTGGCCCTGCCTGCCGCACAAGTAGCATTTCCTACCTCTCGAAAGACTGGTTCCTTACTGTGTGCCCCGCACTGCTGAGCTAGTGTCCTGAGGTCGTCTGCCTGAAGGTCTGGTCTTCCTGGACCCCTGAGTCATCCGTCGACTGCCTGCTACAGATGACTCTACCATGTGCCGCCCTGCGGTGGGTCTCGGTGCTGGTGTAGACTCAGTAAGGAAACTCTCGATCAAAAGGGCCCGCTCCAATACTCTTGTCTGAGTCGGTATGCTGAGTGAGATCAGCGATGCCTTAATCTCGTGTCTCAAACCCTGCTCGAAGGTCCGGGCCCGGAAGAATGGGTCCCGTACCATGTCGGTCGAGCAACGCGAGAGATCAGTAAATGTCGCCGAGTACTGAGCGACCGTCATGCTGCCCTGCCGCAGCTGAAGAAGCTCCTGGATACGCACCGCACGAAGGGTGGCTAGGACGAACTCCGAGCGGAAGAGGCTCTCAAAGTCCGTCCATAGAAGAGATGCCTCATCGTGCACCTGGAGCATCAAGCTCCACCATCGGCCCACTTCTGCGTGCAGTAGGCTCGCAGCGAGGATCACCATGAGGTCTGCAGGTGTCCTCAACAGCCTAAAAACTCGTACCACTGCCTCCAGCCAGTCCTCTGCTGCCTAGGGGTCCATCTCCCCACGGATCCTAGGCGGTCGCTGGCGCTGGAACTCGTGCAGATCTCCAAGGAAACGTGCATCGTCAGCAGATGGTGCTGGAAGCATCAGTTGCTCGACGGGTAGAGCTACCGCCGGTGCCACTGCTGACAAAGGGCCCTGCACCAAGGCCTCGTCGCTCGGTGGGCTGTCGTCACGCTCGACTCTCGGAACCCTAGATGGCTGCCATCGTGGGGCCATCCTGAAAAGGAACAGGTGCGCCACGGTCAGAACAATATACCTGGTGAGCTGATATAAAGTAATCACAAAGAAAACATTGAAACACACACACAATCAATGTTTTCGTGCATTAATTCGGAAATCAGAATTCAGGGTCCTGGTGTACGGATACGTCGGCTGCCGGAGCAACACTGGACTCCCTGGACTGATAACAACAGTCAATACGCTAAACATTATAGCTTCACATAGAAAAGATCAGAGTTCGCAGTAGAACCAAACTCCCCTGATACCAATTTGTCACGACCCGTCCTCGGGGCCCGTTCCGTGACTACCCCAAGCCCGCCTTCCATAGGCCAGGGGCTGGCGACTAGCACCAAGGCATAAATCCCAGTAAAAAGGGAAGGCATTGCCTTTGTAAAGTAAATAAGCACCATAGAGTAAGCAAGCAGAAAGTAAACACTAAGTAAAAACAGAGTACAAATGAAAGTGCGGAAAAGTAAATGGGCCAGTATACAAACCCAAACTGAAAGTAAAGTACAACTGGAAAGGGAAAACAACAACTGTAAAGTAAAAGCCGCTACACCGAGCTGTCCACTGGAAATCCCACCTAAAGGGTGGGTACAGATAGCTCCACTGCTCCTCGGGTACCGTCGTCCGCTCCGGGCACGTCCCGCCCAGTGGTCTACCTCTAGGTACGGTTCTGCTCGGCAAGCCTCAGCCACGATCAACGCTATCCGTCATCTGCAACCAACAAAACGTAGTGCGGGCATAGCCCGTGCAGGGGTGAGTATAAGCTACTCAGTAGGGACCCCGAGACCCCTGAAGGTCTCCCAAAATCCACAAAGGATAAACCACAAAGGAAGGTACAGTCACGAATTAACATCTGACACTGCTTAGGTATATGCCCATACATATTCCTAAGTCATCAATTCCAATACGCTCCAACCTCCGAGCCCAAGTACAACTCAGTCCACACAGCAAAGTAAACGTATTCCACAAAGGAAAGCAAAACGAAATCCACACAGGATAGCACAACACAATCCACACAGGAAAGCAATAGGATTCATCTCACAAAGGTATACTTCATCGAAAGACGATAAAGATGATCTTTGATCCATCTAAGTCGTCGGACCCACGAAGGATCGATAGGTAACTAACCCCCGCAAAGACCCACACATGATCGGGCCCACACAGGACCTGTAGGCGCTGATTCACACAGGACCGCTGAGCGCAATGACCCACACAGGATCGGACCCACACAGGATTGGGCCCACACAGGACCTGTTGCACTGATCCACGTAGGATCGCTGAGTGCTGTAGTCGTTATCGTCGAATCCACTAAGGATCTCTGTACTGTCATCGTCGCAGTCACAGTAGTAGTAGCAGTAGCAGTCACAGTCGAAGCCAGCACTACGGTTCCCGCACACAGAAAGCTCGTTCGGGAGGGTCCGCTCCACGACCCGAGAGGCTGATACATCAACTGTCACAATGTCCAGAGTTGATGTATCCAAAAGATCCGTATCACCAACAGGTACTCAACACAACAGACGGTGCGTCGATCGGATGCCCGGTCTGAGAGTTATTGGCTTTTTCGTCCCAGGGGCCCGGTTGGTTTTAAAGGAAAAACCAACCCCGAACGTACTCCACCTGCAGCCAAACCTCGGGCGGAGTATGCCAAAAGATCTGTCTCCCTAAGAGGAACACAACAAAGCTGACGGCACGTCAATCGGATGTCCGTAGCTGAAGATATGAGCGTTTCCGCTCCGAGGGCCCAGTTGGTTTCGTGTACGAACCAACCAGGCCGAACTCAAAGTATTCCGAAACTTTGAGTGCAATATACCGAATCGACTGTCTCGATCCAAGGATCGCATCGCCGCTGACGTTTCTTCAATCAGAGGTCCGTAGCTCAAGTTATGGGCAAAAGACCGAAGTCGATTCGAAAATGGGGGGTCCGGGTCCGGGCCGACCCGGCCCGACCCCCCTGGGTCAGCCAAAACCGGGTCAACCCGAACCGGGTCTGACCCGGCCTGGCCGGCGGCGCGGTCCGGCAAGGCGGCGCGACCGGGGCGCCGCTCGGGTTCCACGCGCAGGGGGCAAAGCCCCCGCTTTCCTTCAGCTGGCGGTGTGGCTAGGTGTCGCACCTTGGAGAAACCGGCCCCCCTCACGTGGGGGGCCTTCCTTTGAGAAAAAACGGGGGGGGGGGTGCTGCCCCCCCCCCTTGGTGTAATCAAGGCCCACGAATTATGGTGGGCCGGTTTTGGCTAACCGGGGAAATTAATTCCCCCGGTTCTTCTCCCTTCCGGCCGGCCCGACCTGGCCGGCCGGTCCTTCCTCAACGGGACCGGCAAGGCTGGTCCCCTTTCCGGCTTCCGACACCGGCGGCCCGGCTGGCCGCCGGTCTTCCCATTTCCTCCGCGGTCTTCGTCATCCGGTGCGGTGTGACGGAACCGCGCCCCTCCACCGTGGCCCCGCTCCGGCCGCGGTGCCTTCAATTTCTTTCGACGCGGCGCGACGGTGTTGCGTTCATGATAATTTTTCCACGGCACAGCACGACGGCGCCGCACAATATTTGCCGTGTGATTCCCACGTGGTGCGACGGCACCACGCCATCTCTTCATCCACAAGAAAATAATAATATTCCAGAACAAAGGAGGGGGGATTCGGCCGTGTTTGTGCGGTCCGACCCCCCTCTCGTTAGACGATAACACTTAAACATTTATCCTCAAGTTTCTCATGCTAGATCCAAGAACGAGAATAAATAAATAATCCAAAACAAACCCCTACCTCGGTTTCAAGAACGATGATCATCAACGACCCGCGGAAGACGCGTCGCGGTGGTCGGCGTCGCGGAAGAAGGACATCGTTGACGTGAAGCGAGGATTCGATGTTCATTGACGACGATTTCGTCACGGGAAATCGTCACGGAAGAGATGACGTGGAAGAATTCGTCGTCGGTGTCGCGGGTATAGCGTCGCGGAAGACGATTCCCGAGAACGTGGCGTTCTTCGTCGAAGCTTGAAGAAGAAGAAGATGAAGGCTCCAAATTCTCTCAATATTTCCTAGAGAATTCTAACCCAAATAAAATAAGCTAAGGTCTTATTTTATTTACTCAACCAAACCATTTTGAAATTCAATGGTTTGAAATTAAACAACTCCACCCATTTAATAACCCAACTTGTCAAGTTAATTAAAGAGGGGTTATTGGGAGTTTAAAAAGAGAAGATGAAAAGTTATGCTTCGTGTGGGCCCCACCACACTTAATCCTCCCAAGGGAGGTAATGTGGATGTGGGTCCCACCTCTAACTCCCTTTGGGAGAAGTTAACCAACAATTTAAAATAAAACATTGTATTCCACAATTTTTATTTAACTTATTCTAAACTCCCAAAAACTAACTCTCAACCCGCAATAAACGCAACCTCGGAAAAGGTCTCCTTAAGAGAATATCGGCGATGTGAGTTCATCGGTGCCCTCGGAATTTGATTTCGGGCACCGGTTTAGATGTTAGAAATTCCCGCTCGTTAGTTCACTGAACGTACCCGAGCCATACTTTGGAAAATGATTCCGGGAACTCCGGGCCTCGGAATCAAGTGCTGTCAGAATCCGCGCTCTTGTAAAATTACAAAGAAAATTATGAAAAAAATTCCCTTGAATTTTACGTGTCTTTACATTACTCCCACCTCTGGGCTTTACATCCCCGTAAAGATACCTCAAAAACTAGGGAAACAAATGAGGGTACTGAGCATGCATCTGAGCCTCCCGCTCCCAAGTGCTCTCCTGGAGGTTCCCGTGCTACAATCTGATGTGCACAAGAGGAATCGATTTCCCATGTAGGACCTGCTCCTGTCCATCCTCTATCTCCACCGGGACCTCCGTAAAAGTCGCCCCATCTTCAACGTCAAGCTCCCCATGGTCAATGATGTGCGTCAGGTCGTGCACGTATCTCCTCAGCTGAGATACGTGGAAGACGTCGTGCACCCGGTGCAACTGAGGTGGCAGAGCCAGGCGGTAAGCCACCTCGCCAATCCTGCTGAGGACCTGGAAGGGTCTGATGAAGCGCGGAGATAACTTGCTGCCTCGGCCAAATCTCCGTATACCACGTCGAGGTGAGACCCGCAAGAAGACGTGGTTTCCATCCTCGAACTCTAGTGGCCTCCGCCTCCTGTCAGCGTATGACTTCTGCTGGCTCTGAGCTGTCCTCATCCGCTCCTGGATGACCTGGACCTTCTCTGTCGTGGCTTGGACCATCTTCGGTCCCACAAGTGCTGATTCCCCAGGGTCTGTCCAGCACAAAGGAGATCTACAAGTTCGGCCGTACAACACCTCGTACGGTTCCATCCTGATGGTGGAGTGGTAGCTATTGTTGTACGCAAACTCTACCAAGGGTAGGTGGTCCTCCCAGCTACGACCAAAGTCGAGGACACATGCACGGAGCATGTCCTCAAGAGTCTGGATGGTTCTCTCCGTCTGACCATCCGTCTGAGGGTGAAAGGCTGTGCTCAGACGTAGCTGCATCCCGAACGCCTCCTGTAACCCCTTCCAGAGTAGGGAAGTAAAGCGAGAATCTCGATCGGAGATGATAGATGATGGCACGCCGTGGAGCCGCACAATCTCCTGATCGTAGAGACGTCCCAAGCTCTCCACTGAGCCCTGCTCTCTAATGGGTAAGAAGTGTGCCGACTTGGTGAGTCGGTCAACAATCACCCAAATGGAGTCGTGACCTCTGGAGGTGCGTGGAAGTCCAGTCACGAAGTCCATAGATATCTCGTCCCACTTCCACTCCGGGACCTCCAAGGGCTGTACTAAGCCTGCTGTTACCTGATGCTCTGCCTTCACCTGTTGGTAGGTGAGGCATCGAGAAACGAACTTTTCTACAACCTTCTTCATGCCCAGCCACCAGTGCTGTCGTCTGAGATCCTGGTACATCTTCGCCACTCCTGGATGTACCGCCAAAGGAGAAGTGTGAAACTCTCTCAGAACCTCCTCTCGCAAAGCGACTGGTACCATGGTACATCCTCTGAAAAAGATGTCGTGCTCTGCTCCAATGGAGAAAACATCAGGTGCCAGTCCCGAGGATATCTGTGCACGCCGTGTCTCACAGTCAGCGTCCTCATGCTGTGCCTCTCTGACCCGCTGCAGTAGTGGAGGGGTGACTGTGAGAGACTGGAGGAAGGATGCTCCATCTCTATCCCCGATGGATATATGCAAAGAGGCTAGCTTCTCCGTCGCCTCCTCAAGTAGTTGAATGGTTGTCCTCCTGCTGAGGGCATCGGCTACTATGTTCCCCTTCCCAGGAGTATAGACTATCTCAAAGTCATAGTCCTGAAGGAACTCAAGCCATTGCCGCTGTATCAGGTTCAGGTCCTTCTGCGAGAAGATAAACCTGATACTCTGATGATCAGAAAAGACTGTAAAGCGCTCGCCCATCAGATAGTGCCGCTATGTCTTCAGAGCAAAGACCACTGCTGCCAACTCCAGGTCATGGGGAGCGTAGTTCTGCTCATGCGGCCTCAACTGTTGTGATCCATAGGCGATCACTGCCCTCTACTGCATCAGAACACATCCGAGTCTGGTCCCTGATGCATCGTAGTAGACTACGTACCCTACTCCCTCCTCAGGAAACCTCAATATAGGTGAGCTGGTCAATCTCTGTCTCAGCTCCTGGAAGCTCTGCTGACATCTGTCTGACCACACGAAGGGTTTCCCCTTCCACCTTAATGTACGACAAAGCTGCAATGATTTCTCCTTTGCCGAAAAGTGAAATCCGGTCTCGTCCCCTGGATGAACCACGTTCCTCCAGTAAGAATCTCGCAAGTGAGGGTCAAGTCAACAGTTTTTAACCGGCACCACTTAGTAAAAACAAACAAAAGACAAGAAAACAAAAGTCACCAAGGCAAGTATCTTTTAATACTTCAACTTAAATTACAAGGACACAAGGCAACACAAACTACGAAGCTAGAGGCATTATTGGTAAAGCCCTCTATGCTTGGAGCTAGTCCTGCACTAGTCCACCCGCTTCCGGAGCTCCATGATCGTATGCTTCACCTGCCTGAAGCTGTGCTCTCCCCTAATGACGGGGTGGACCTCCTAGTGGTGGTGGTGGTAGAGCCTCAAAGCATCGCCCACCACCTGCTGCTCGGCCAGCTCCTCTGCCTTGTCCGCCTCCTCCCTGCGGACCACCACGGTCGAACCTCTGCCTCTGCCTAGGTGGTTCCTCAACTGTCTGCTGCTCCTCTGCATGGCCGGTCGGGCAGTCACGAGCCATGTGGCCCTGCCCGCCGCATGAGTAGCACTGCCTACCTCTCAAAAGACTGGCTCCTCGCTGTGTGCCCCGCACTGCTGAGCCAGTGTCCTGAGGTCGTCTGCCTGAAGGTCCGGTCTGCCTGGACCCCTGGGTCATCCGTCGACTGCCTGCTGCAGATGACTCTGCCACGTGCCGCCCTGCGGTGGGTCTCGGAGCTGGTGTAGACTCAGCAAGGAAACTCTCGATCATAAGGGCCCGACCCAGTACTCCGGTCTGAGTCGGTATGCAGAGGGAGATCATCGATGCCCTGATCTCATGTCTCAAACCCTGCTCGAAGGTCCGGGCCCGGAAGAATGGGTCCCGTACCATGTCGGTCGAGTAGCGCGAGAGATCAGTAAATCTCATCGAGTACTGAGCGACCATCATGTTGCCCTGCCGCAGCTGAAGAAGCTCCTAGATACGCACCGCACGAAGGGTGGCTGGGACGAACTCCGAGCGGAAGAGGCTCTCAAAGTCCGTCCATAGAAGAGATGCCTCATCGTGCACCTGTAGCATCAAGCTCCACCATCGTCCTGCTGCTGCGTGTAGTAGGCTCGCAGCGAGGATCACCATGAGGTCTACAGGTGTCCTCACTAGCCTAAAAACTCGTACAGCTGCCTCCAGCCAGTCCTCTGCTTCCTGGGGGTCCGTCTCCCCACGGAACCTAGGCGGTCGCTAGCACTGGAACTCGTGCAGAGCTCCAAGGCGACGTGCATCGTCAGCAGCCGGTGCTGGAAGCATCGGTGGCTCGACGGGTAGAGCTACCGCCAGTGCCACTGCTGACAAAGGGCCGTGCACCGAGGCCTCGTCGCTCGGTGGGCTGTCGTCACGCTCGACTCTCGGAACCCTAGCTGGCTGCCGTCGTGGGGCCATCCTGAAAAGGAACATGTGCGCCACGGTCAGAATAGTATACCTGGTGAGCTGATATAATGTAATCACAAAGAAAACTTTGAAACACACACGCAATCAATGTTTTCGTGCATTAAGTCAGAAATCAGAAGTCTGGGTCCTGGTGTACAGATACGTCGGCCGCAGAACCAACACTGGACTCCCTGGACTGATAACAACACTCAATACGCTAAACATTATATCTTCACATAGAAAAGATCAGAGTTCGCAGTAGAACCGAACTCCTCTGATACCAATTTGTCACGACCTGTCCTCGGGGCCCGTGCTGTGACTACCCCAAGCCCACCTTCCATAGTCCAGTGGCTGGCGACTAGCACCAAGGCCTAAATCCCGGTAAAAAGTTAAGGCATTCCCTTTGTAAAGTAAACAAGCACCACAGAGTAAGCAAGTGGAAAGTAAACACTAAGTAAAAACAGAGTACAACTGAAAGTGCGGAAAAGTAAATGGGCCAGTATACAAACCCAAACTAAAAGTAAAGTACAACTCGAATGGGAAAACAACAACTGTAAAGTAAAAGCCGCTACACCGAGCTGTCCACTGGAAATCCCACCTGAAGGGTGGGTACAGATAGATCCACTGCTTCTCAGGTCCCGTCGTCCGCTCCGGGCACGTCCCGCCCAGTGGTCCAACTTCCTGTTTAGCTCTGAAAGCCTCAGCCACGATCAACGCTGTCCGTCGTCTGCAACCAACACAATGTAGTGTGGGCATAGCCCGTGCAGGGGTGAGTATAAGCTACTCAGTAGGGACCCCGAGACCCCTGAAGGTCTCCCAAAATCCACAAAGGATAAACCACAAAGGAAGGTATAATCACGAAGTAACATCTGACACAGCTTAGGTATATGCCCATACATATTCCTAAGTCATCAATTCCAATACGCTCTAACCTCCGAGTCCAAGTACAACTCAGTCCACACAGGAAAGTAAACGTATTCCACACTGGAAAGCAAAACGAAATCCACACTGGACAACACAACACAATCCACATAGGAAAGCAACAGGATTCAACTCACAAAGGTATACTTCATCGAAAGACGATAAAGATGATCTCTGATCCATCTAAGTCATTGGACCCATGAAGGATCAATAGGTAACTAACCCCCGCAACGACCCACACATGATCGGGCCCACACAGGACCTGTAGGCGTTGGTTCACACAGGACCGCTGAGCGCAATGACCCACACAGGATCGGAACCACTCACGATCGGGCCCACACAGGATCTATAGCAATGATCCACATAGGATCGCTGAGTGCTGTAGTCATCGTCATCGAATCCACTAAGGATCTCTGTACTGTCATTGTCGCAGTCACAGTAGTAGTAGCAGTAGCAGTCACAGTCGCAGCCAGCACTACGGTTCCTGCACACAGCAAGCTCGTTCGGGAGGGTCTGCTCCACGAGCCGAGAGGCTGATACATCAACTATCACAAAGTCCAGAGTTGATGTATCCAAAAGTTCCGTATCGCCAACAGGAACTCAATACAACAGACAGCGCGTCGATCGGACGCCCGATCTGAGAGTTATTGGCTTTTTCGTTCCAGGGGCCCGGTTGGTTTTAAGGCAAAACCAGCCCGACCGTACTCCACCTGCGTCCAAACCTCGGGCAGAGTATTCCAAAAGATCCGTCTCACTAAGAGGAACACAACAAAGCTGACGGCACGTCAATCGGACGTCCGTAGCTCAAGATATGAGCGTTTCCGCTCCGAGGGCCCGGTTGGTTTTGTGTACGAACCAACCCAGCCGAACTCAAAGTATTCCGAAACTTTGAGTACGATATACCGCATCGACTGTCTCGATCCAATGATCGCATCGCCGCTGAAGGTTCATCAATCGGAGGTCCATAGCTCAAGTTATGGGCAAAAGACCGAAGTCGATTCGAAAATGGGGGGTCCGGGTCCGGGCCGACCCGGCCCGGCCGGCGGCGCGGTCGGGCGCGGCGGCGCGGCCGGGGCGCTGCTCGGGTGCCACGCGCGGGGGGAAAACCCCCTCTTTCCTTCAGCTGGAGGCGCGACTGGGTGCCGCGCCTTGGAGAAACCGGCCCCCCCTCACGTGGGGGCCTTCCTTTGAGAAAAACGGGGGGCGCTGCCCGCCCCCCCCCCCCCCCCCCCCTTGGGGTAACCACGGCCCCCCCATTATGGGGGGCCGGTTTTGGCCAGCCGGGGGAATTAATTCCCCCGGTTCTTCTCCCTTCCAGCTGGCCCGACCTGGCCGGCCGGTCCTTCCTCAACGGGACGGGCAAGGCCGGTCCCCTTTCCGGCTTCTGACACCGGCGGCCCGGCTGGCTGCCGGTCTTCCCGTTTCCGCCGCAGCCCGGAACCGGCCGCAGTCTTCTTCATCCGGTGTGGTGTGACGACACCGCTCCCCTCCGCCGCGGCCCCGCTCCGGCCGTGGCGCCTTCAGTTTCTTTCGACGCAGCGCGACGACGTCGCGTTCATGATAATTTTTCCACGGCGCGACGCGACGGCGCTGCACAATATTTTCTGTGTGATTCCCGTGTGGTGCGACGGCACCACTCCATCTCTTCATCCACAAGAAAATAATAATATTCAAGAACAAAGGAGGGGGGATTATACCATGTTTGTGCGGTCCAGCCCCCCTCTCGTTAGATGATAACACTTAAACATTTATCCTCAAGTTTGTCATGCTAGAACCAAGAACATGAATAAATAAATAATCAACAACAAACCCCTACCTCGGTTTCAAGAACGATGATCTTCAATGACCCGCAGAAGACGCGTCGTGGTGGTCAGCGTCACAGAAGAAGAACGTCGATGTCGTGAAGCGAGGATTCAAAGTTCTTTGACGACGATTTCGTCGCGGGAAATCGTTACGGAAGAGATGATGCGGAAGAAGACGTCGTCGGTGTCGTGGGTATGGCGTCGCGGAAGACGATTCCTGAGAACGTGGCGTTCTTCGACGAAGCTTGAAGAAGAAGAAGAAGATGAAGGCTCCAAATTCTCTGAATATTTCCTAGAGAATTCTAACCCAAATAAAATAAGCTAAGGTCTTAATTTATTTACTCAACCAAACCATTTTGAAATTCAAAGGTTTGAAATTAAACAACTCCACCCATTTAATAACCCAACTTGTCAAGTTAATTAAAGAGGGGTTATTGGGAGTTTAAAAAGAGAAGATGAAGAGTTATGCTTTATGTGGGCCCCACCACACTTAATCCTCCCCAGGGAGGTTAAGTGGATGTGGGTACCACCTCTAACTCCCTTTGGGAGAAGTTAACCAACAAGTTAAAATAAAAATTTGTATTCCACAATTTTTATTTAACTTATTCTAAACTCCCAAAAACTAACTCTCAACCCACAATAAACGCAACCTCGAAAAAGGTATCCTTTAGAAAATATCGGTGCTGCGAGTTCATCGGTGCCCTCAGAATTTGATTCCGGGCATCGGTTCAGAAGTTAGAAATTCCCGCTCGTTCGTTCACTGAACGTACCCGAGCCAAACTTTGGAAAATGATTCCGGGAACTCCGGGCCTCGGAATCAGGTGCCGTTAGAAACCGCGATCTTGTAAAATTCCAAAGAAAATTAAGAAAAAAATTCCCTTGAATTTTACGGGTCTTTACAAATTAAATGATACTTATTGATACTAGTTACAAGGAAACAATTGGTGCATGAATCATATAGAAATGGGTTGTGGTTCAATGTCCTTTTGGGTATACTAGAAATATATTCTCTTTGACTATGGTATATCTTATTAAGACATAAAAGACCACCACATACAGAGCCAGTGATAGATACCACATTGGGATCATGACGAATATCCACCTAACGATGAGGCCTTAGTGATTGGACTTAATCTTGAGTTAACCCTTCCAGGGGGATAAATAGTATCACCTCCACCCATTGAAAAACATGTTTACCCACTTCCAATGAATTATGTGGATTGTAAACATTATGATGAGTAGAAATTTGTTTGACAATAGAAATAGATTATGAGTCTTTTTTGAGTGTGTTTCTCAAGTTTCAATGAAAGAGACCTATTGAGTATTGGGGGGAGCCAGCACCCCATGCATTTGAGGACTTGTAGGAGTTTATGACACATGTTTTCTATCATGTTAGGATACATTTTGATCATTTTCCTAGAAGTTCCCCTTATTCAGTGAATCCTAGGATGTTGGTAGAGCCCTACCCTGGTGATAATTCATGTGACATTAAGAATGGAATGAATAGTGAAACATCCACACCAATATGTGTTCTCTTGTGATGCGTTTAACATTATTGAGGGAATGTTAGTGCCACAAAAGTTGATAATATTATGTTTTGGTCAGTGACTTATTCTGATTTGTATGTTTGAGTTCATTTTGGATGTGCTATGATGTTGGAAAGAACAATTATTGTATAAAAAATGTGTCCATGGGGAAGGATAAATATAGGCTATGGGGCCTTATGACATGGAGGCTCTAGGCATGATCCTAGGAAAGGAGCATTCCTTCTCTAACTTAGCTGTAGTTTTGGTAGAAACAAGCTTGAGCCACTCTTTCCTTACCACATCCCTTTAATGGGACCTGATTTTTCTAGTGTAGGATTTTTTTGGACACTTCTTTTTAGAGACTCTTAATGGGGATGTTTTGATGATAAAACATCTTTTATAGTAGTGTGAGTTTACTCTTTGATGGGATAGCATCATGTGGGATATCGATTTGTGGAGATGATGTCCTATGATATTTTTATTGATATAAACTATTTTTCTATGGTTTATACCCCATTTTACCGTAATTATTGAGGGAATCAATGTTAAAATGATAGTGGACAATAAATTTTACAACCTTTGAAAAAATAAATCCTGAGAAAAGTAGGATGATCTTGTATATATCATAATGAAACCGATTTCTCATTAGTTTTATACTATCACACTTGGAACAATGAACACTAGGAGAATTCAGTTTCTTATACTTTGTTTGAAGAGGATGAGGAAATATTACATAAGGACCTTCGGAGGTTATATCCCTATTGATAGATCAGTTCTCACTTAGGCATATATATAATGATGGCATTTATTTCTATTCTTTTTTATTGTATGAAACTATATAGTAGTGAGATATAATATTGTAGTTGGAGAATCAATAAAGGAAGGGATTTGTTAGAAATAGTTTGTTCTTTAGGGACACCCTAGTTTATTTTTCTAAAGGGGATGATTGGAGAATGGGGTTATGTTTTGATTATTGTTTCCTGAACTAGGTTCCTATCCCTAATGATAATCCACTTCTATGAATAAATTTACTCTTTATCCATTGGTTTGGGGTGATGATATCCTTGTCATTTTACCATAGTTTCAGTTATCTCCATCTCGGAGTTCAAGCAGAGGATATACCATGTATAAATGTCTATAGATGATACAATTACTTTGTGTTCATGGTGATAACGTTTTAGCTTGAAAAAAATACATATATGTGTTTATGGGCATCATGAACCATATCATTCAACCCTTCCTATCTCATAACATGGTAGTCATTAATGATGAAATCATAATGTACTCAATGTCAATGGAGGATCACATAATACAACTAAGTATTATTCTAGACATACCTTAAGAGAAGAAAATTAATGTTATGAATGTTATCTGTTATTTATAGGTTCAATATGTCAACTTAATTGGACTTTTCATCTTAGATGATAGAATAGCACTGGACCCCACAATGATTGAGGTAGTGATAGCTTTGGATCCACCCAAGAGCATTACTGTGTTATAGATATTCCTTTGGTTGGTAGGATACTATCAAATATTTGTGCCTAATTCATCCAGTGTCATTGAATATCAGAATTATTTTACCTAATAGTTGTATCCTTTAGTTTGGAATTATATGTGTGATAATGATTTCAAGGACCTATAGTAGATTTTGAAATGAATGGACATCATGGGAATTCTAGAGGAGGTTGTTCTATACATGGTGTTCTATGATGAATTATGAGAATGAATTTTGTGTTTTCTAGTTCATAGGTTGATGGTGATTACATATGGGTACCAAACACTGAGACCATGTAAGTATAACTATGAAACACATGACATCGATTTATAAGCAATGGTATTTATATGGAAGGCTTGACAACACTATTGTATAGGGTAATGATTCATACTCTGTCATAACCATAATATCCTTAGGTATATTTTTGGAAGAAATATATTAACTTGAGTGATAGGTGATGGATGAAGATATATATTGATTAAGACATTTAGGTAGTCATTACTCCTAATAAGGGGAATGTGATAGAAAATTAACTTTGAGGGAAAATCCATTCCCAATTATTGAGTCAGGCGTCAGAGCAATTTTTCTTGATTTAGATGTCCCTAGTAGAAAAGGATAACAAAATTTACCTCTAGTATATCATTATTATTACTCCAATTCAACATCATTATAGGGATGTAAAACACGATTTTATCAATTTTGAGTAATTGAATTATTAGATATCTAGTAGACATAATCCTTAAAGAATTTATGAAGGTGGGGAGATCATTATTCTATTAGATGGATGGATGATTGAAGTAGTCATACTATGAGAGTAGGTGTTGAAGGAGCTTAATGCATCTCACTTAGTGGTACATCCAAGAGTTGGAATGATGTTCCAAGACATTCGATTTTAGTTATGTTTCTCAGTGATAATGTAACATGTTTCTATTTTACCTATCGATGAATAACATGCATGAAAGTGAAGGTCAAGTACTATTTTCTAGTGGTATTATCCCAACCGCTGATGTTCTAGAGTGGAATTGGGATGATATCTCTATGGATTTTATAATGGTAATTCATAAAATGACAAGATCTTGCCTCGTTTCCATGTTGTTGGTTGACCAACTCACCAAATCTGTTGATTGTTCTTCTGCAGTTTTGATTTTTCCGGCTCCAAGACCAGAGTGGCATTGTTGGTTCTAATCTACCCAGACCCCCTCAATGGTGAACTTCCCTAGAGGTGGAGTTGGTTCTTCCAGTCCTGGTTAGTGAAGATCTGGTTTCTTCTCCTTGTATTTTCATCCTCTTCGGGTTGCAGCAGATGTGTTTGGAGGTTTTTCTGGCTATGGTGGGGTGCTTTTGGAATCGTCTCTGGTGCTGGGTCTTTGAGTTGTTTAATGTGTGTTGGTTTGATCCATTTTTTTTTTGGAATTCGGATTTTAAGCCTATTTGTTTGAATGTTGTTTGGATTCATGCATGCTTGGATGGTTTTCGAGTCTCAGATTATGAATATTCACCTGGTCTTGATCTCATGGAATATGCCTTAGAGGAGGATTCAGAGCAGGCGGTTCACCTATGAAGGCTTCATGGATTTGTATGTTTGAGAGGGTATGGCATCAGCCATCAGATTCGGCATGTGGTTTGACACAGGACACTTGCTGGCCGTACAGTCTTGAAATGGGGGAGAGCATTACACGTTTTTAAAATGCTGGGGAGAGGTAGATCCATGGTGTTATTCTGGTTTTATTTTCTTGATCTTCGGGTCATGTAATGCATTATGTCATGAAGTATGTTTGGGTTTCCCTCCTTCATCACATAAAAGGGGGTTGATCATAAAATAAAAATTCTATGTCCTTCGGGCCATTCGAGGATATCTACCCTTGGTGATGTTTTCATTTAAAAACATTTAACATTTCAGCGTAGACATGGAAATATTTGAGTCATTAAATGGAAGACTCAACATGTTTCCTCTGTATTGGAAAGAGCCAAGGAAGGCAATGATTATGGGATTAGAGATTGTGCCGGCAATGACATTGATTGTAATGATCATCCTGGAATAGATGATGAATTACCTAATACATCTGATGTACTATGAGGCCCAATAATGGAGGCCATTAGTGTTCAATGAGGGATCCCTTGTTTTCATAATGTTCTCACATTTGGTAGGATCATATAAATTTGGATGAGGTGGTAATATATATCTGAGAATAACATGACCTTTAATAATACTATATAGGGAGGGTGATGTGGAATACCACATAGACTGAACTCAATAGTTAGACAAGGCACATGATATATTTTATATGTTTCAACTAAAGATATTTTTTCATGACCTACTATATGTTATCAAATGGGTTGAGCTAGAAATTGAGGATGGAACTACCTTCATAGAGTAATCGATAACCATATTGGATATCTAGTAAATTATCCTTAAGGGGCATGTGAATCCATTGGAGTTTGTTCTGTAGTATTGTGAGAGTCCTTAGTAGAGCACTTAGGTACATTTGAACCAAATTCTAGTTCAGTACCCCCAATATATTTTAGCTTGAATTAAAAGTTTGGGGTGTAAATCCATATGTTGAGGAGAAATTAATATAGTTAATATTCCATGAAATCCTATGTAATATTTCAAATAATATTTTTTGAATAAGGAACTGAGTTAGTTGGAATTCTATGGCCTATGGTTTCTAGTGTTTATATAAAAAAATATGAAATTTATTCAATCAAGAATACATAAGTTTTTAGTAATAATGGAATATCTAATTTTTTTCTCAAATGGACAACCTAAAAGTAAAATTAAGTTTAAAATATAGGTTGTAACATGGGTGTGATATAATATTTGTCAGCCTCAAAAATTTTAATAGAGTGCATTCATGGGGAGATTAAATAGATTAAATTAAATTGTTGATTCAATGTGTATTTAATATTTTAATAGTAATGACTCTAATTTTTAATGCCATGTTTTTTTAATTCCATCGATTTAGTCTCCTAACCCTACATGAATGGGAGGATTGTGAGATAGGGCTATATTGGATGCCACATAGGTGTGTTATCTCATTATTGGGGACAAAAAATGAAAATGAATATTTAGGAGATAATGATGATCATAGTATATCTCATCAACGAAATTGATGTATATTAATTATTCACCATAAATCTATCCAATAATGTTGGAGGGATTTTCATTTTTGTATTAATTTCCTATCTTTTTTTCCATGAATATTGTGAAATAATTCCTATAAAATTAATTCAATTATGTGATTGTTTAATTATCATTGATCATTTCCCTTCCTATAACTATGAATTTGATATTTAATTTCGTAATTTCATGGTATGAATATAATTTACATTATTTGGATTCTATAAATGATGTAAAATCAAACATGACCTTCATCGGATATAAAATTTTAATTTCATACCTTTCTTCCTCCATTATTAAATGTTCATCAACAATATTTTGATTAATTGAATATTCTATTATACCATGGGAACTAATTGTATGATCCTATATTTTTCCCCGGTGAATCCATCACTATGTAATAGTATTTCTATTTGATAGGTTTTAGGAAAATCGGTTGTCGTGACATATCCGAGATGAGTTGTTTTGTGAGGAAGCAATAAATTTGACTGAAAAATATTATTTTTCATCTGAATCTATGCCATTGAGTTTAATGATAAATGATAAAGATGGATTATGTGGATTTGATATACTAGATACAACTTAGGGACCAATGAGATGTGATTTTGAATTTATTTCCAAATATGGAAATAATGTGATGTAGTGGTAGAGGATGCACCACAAGGAGTTCAACTACAGAATGGGGGGAACGACTATGAAATGATAGATTAGGTGGAAGTGTGTTCTAGTATAGTAGGGAACACCATGGATAAGTGGATGTGGTGCAGTGGTCCAACATTCATAATTGATGGATCTATCATTTTCAGGATAAATTCACAATGGAGATGTGTTGTGGCATATCCCCCTTCATGATTCTCAACTCTTATGGAATAAACACCTTGGATGCATCATGGACTTTTTTCAGGTTGATGGGGGTCTGTGAAATAGAATCATTTGAAGTTCTACAGTTTCATCACCTATTTTCTTGATCATCGACAAATAGATAGCCATATATCTCAGAGCCTCTTTAGCCTATAGAGCTACAACATGGAGACAAAACATATTATATAGTCTCCTTAAATTTCAAATTATCTATAACAGGGTCCTAAGGGATGCTCTGTTTCTTTGTTTTCATCATTATACCTATAAATTATCAAAAACCATAAATCGTATCCTTTTTTATGATCGTTTTCACATTTCATTGGTCACTCATGTGCATCCCAAAGAACTCCTTCAACACCATTCTAGTGTAATTCATCCTTAACTGTGGAGTTTTGATCTTGTGTGATTTTGGTATGTTCTTATATACCTTTTATCATCATTTTCCTTTTTTTTCATTCCTAGGGAGGTTGCTTAAAATTTTTGGTTTGGTGTTTTTTATTAGGGAGTGGTGTGGTTATTATAAACTAGGTCCTTAATGGTGTTATCCATTATGGTGGTACTCAGCAGTGGCCATCATATTGATCTAGCCTTGTGAACAAAATCAGAAATATTCATTTTAGGTAGGTGGTCTAAAAAACTCCATAAAAGTGTGTTACAAATCTTCTAGTCTGTCAAATCATTTCATCATCACTCCATTCCATGAACATGACCAGTCAATTTAGTAAATCACAATTGATGATAATTCCATCACTTATACCTACCACGATCTAGTTAGTTCAATTGGGGTTACAGCTGAGATTGTGTCCACCCATTGGGAATTTCTACCATTGAATTAGTAATGATATTGATGTATTATTAATGTTGGAATTGGATTACCATTATAGTTGGAATGACATGGTAAATGGGTAATTGGAATAAATTTGAACTTCATTTCTTGAAAAGGGTTATAAATGTAATAATTATAATTGTTGTTTTCATGAAGGAATAAGAAATAAATTTTTTAAAATAAAATGGTCAACTAATGTGGCATGTGATTACATGTTTGATATATTAAATTATTATATAATGGTCTTGCACCTTGTGATGCTAAAATTCTTTTCTAAATGGATTTCTCCTGATGATTCCAAAATTAATAAATATATGGATTCCTCTTTGTGATGTTAAAAATATTATATAAATTGATTACAACCATTTAGGATGAAATAATTTTATAATGGCCTTGTTCCTGGTTTTGATTAAATAATTATAAGTATTGATTGTTATAGGATAGAATTTAATTCTTATAAGGCAATAACTAGTTCATCCATGTTGTTTTTATGATAAAACATAGGAATGATATGAATGTCGTTTTCATTTTTCTACAACGTGATTACAGATATCTATAATAATGATGATTTTTGTTGGATTTCCCTAAGACATATCCCAATTCTTGAGGGTCAGCAGGTTTATATCATGTGGATTATTGATTTATTAAATCATTACCTAGATTATCAATTTAATTCTTTCACAATATTCACAAAATATATTTTTTATAAAACAATTATAGTTTATTACTATGTTATACTCACTCCCATTTTGGTCCATAAATTGGTATATGAGTAGATTTCATGTATATAAGTTTGGACAACTACAAGAGTCCTTGTTGCTGATTGTTTGTTACTGGATGGGTTCAAGTCTAGATAAGGGGTGACATGGGTCTCATGATCCAGAACTTTTTATTCTTTTATATATTATTTATTGATTTTATTTTTACATCATTCTTTAGGTCATTCAATTAAATTTCATCCTGACGTTACATGATTAGATTTTTATTTGGATTATTTAGCTTATTTTTTATTAATATTGAGTTTCATGTTTAATTAATTATATTATTTATAGTACATTATGATTATTTTAAATTTCTTTTGAAACTCTATAAAAAAGGGTGTCATACCCCCACTATATTCCATATACCCTCACAACTAGTTGATAGCCTCTAATATACAGGTTTCCATACTGGAGGTCATGTGAACCATCATGCTCGATAACATGATGGAGTACTAGGACAAGGATTTTACAATGTCTTATAAAAGGATCATGTTTATTTTCATTTGATTTAATATTTTGGGAAGGTATAAATGACGCTAGGAAGTGGTGAGTCTTGGTAATGATATCATGTAAGGGAGTTGGTAACCCATGAATGGGGGAAAACATGAGTGAGATTGGATGTGATTTTTGTTAATATTTTTCCCTTTTTACTATTTTCATGTAGTTTCAAATTAGGTGGTTCACTTATAATGTGAAATTTCTATTGATTAGATTATACTCACAGGATAGTATAACATGAGATGGACATGAATCCATCATTATAGGCACATAGGGATAAATACTGACAAGAATTGTCTATGTCAGGTTAATATTTATCGCATGTGATATTTTAGCTCATATGAACCATGAAATGTATGTCCTGATATACATGTTGGAAAATGAAATAAAAGAAAATTTTTTTTCATCCAAATTACTTTTCAATCCATTTATATATATTCAATAGTTAGTGGTTCTATGTTTTTTTCACCTATTGTGGGTGATCTTGCTGGATAACCTATGTTATAAGTAGTGTGTTAACCTTGTATAGGAAAATGAAAGCTTATCAACATTAGAATGAACATTAGTATAGTGGTAATTAACACAATCCTAATAAAACTATGTTGGAAGTTCCTTCTACCTTGTATAATCAAATAGAACTTCATCACCACTCAACTTTTAGAGGGTTATGAGATCCATGGAGAGTGATATTTTCCACAAAAACTGTCAATGTGTGAGAGGATTATGGAGTTACAACAGTTGCATCCACCCATGTTCACACAGAGGGAGACACCCATGCAGCAAATTTCTAGATTAAGTCTGTCTAGATGATATTTAATCACCTTGATAAACCCATATATATGTGGATGATGATTTCTTCTTACATTATTCTAGGATGAAAAAAGAGTTTGTTGGATATTTTAGAGCAATATGTCCAATAAGAGGGCTTATCCTAGACAAACATTAATGTAAAGTCTTGGAGATAATTATATCTAAAGGGTTTTAAGGATTATATGGATCATTAGTCAACACACGTGAAATAGTGGGGAATTGTGGAAGACTATGCCACATTATTCACCAACCAATAACACTTTTATCCATTCTTGGATGATGATGAGGTTGCTAGGGAGAGACATTTCGAGGATTTGGTTCACTATGAGATAAGGTTATAAATGAATGTATTTTCATTGAAATTGTTTAGGGATATGATAAAACCATATCTCATCATGAAATTAAATATAAGAGAGGCCTCAATTTATTGCTAAGAAATATCACCATGGCAATCCTAAATCTATTCTTTTATCGGAAATTAGCACTTTTATGATAGTTACATCCAGGGTAGTAGTGGGGAGTGTAGCCAGAGAAGTGTAATTTCACATAAGAATCATAGGATGATGGAGTTTAATCAATGTGTCAGGGATGGCCATATGTTCATTATATTTCTTCACCCTTCTCTAGACTATCATTCTTGTAGGTGGATGGGCCAGTATTATTGTTTTTATATGTCTTTTTCTCTATAATAGTATTGTAAGGGGATAAAGATAGAAACCATAAGTGAAGAAGGAACTCACAAACACCTCAATAGATATGTAGCTAAAATTCCAACCAACATTCTGGATGATTTAGGGTATATGGTAACCCAGTGAAGGAGTAGTCATATAATTAAAAGAGAACAATATAGTAGAGTTATAATCAAGATTAAATAAGAATGGTTTGACATATACATGCTATGAAATCCACTCTGTCTAGTTTTCATCGTTGACCATTTACTATAAAAGGTGAAATTCACATATCTTATACCCTTTCATTCATTTCTTTGATACAAGGGTGTCTCATTACTTTTTTATCTTAATAATTTAAAAATATTCTTGGATTTATTTTAGATATCTTGGATGTTGTGATGATCATCGACACATCATTAGGGGTGATTTTGGGGAATATCAGATAATTTAAGAAGTGTTCTCATAAAATTTGTGGGTATCATTTCATTTTGGAAACTTTTGTGCTATAAATGATATGTTTTTAAATAATCCTTGGTATATATTAATAATCTATACCAGAATCAAATAAATAATTATTAGAGGAGTGTTACATTTCTATATCCATATGGGGTAGCTACACTCACTAGGGTGAGTGGGATCATCCAAATTGTCATACATGACTAATTTAATAATGAGTTGTTTGTATCACATCATAGTTATATGACCGTATGTTGGATTACATAATGTAGTCCCAATATGATTTTACTTTATTTCTAGATCATTTTCAGGATGTATCTGTTAAATAGTCATCTAATGTACTACCAAAGGGATAGATAGAGTTCCAAATCTTATCAGTATCAATAGATGAGACAATTTATATCCCTCTATTTAGAGAATGACAATGGTTGAGATTCTTGGGTTAATAGTTCAGTTTCATGATCTGGTAGTAATGGGATTTATATAGTTGATTACATCACCTTGGGGTTGTCTATAATTTTTTCTAACAAGTATGACAAGAAATTATGATTATTTGTTTATTTTTATAGGATGAACTAGATGATGGTCAACAACTGATATCCAGTTTTTTGCATAGATGAATGCTTGATTAGAGGGGAGGTGCACGATTTTCTATTTGACATAATTGAGTTAAAGATACCATTAGTGGAGGGTGATAGAATTGGACATACTCTTTAGTTCTATTAGGATATTCTATGGCCTGTATGAGTTCTCTATGAACTATTTTTCCAATCAAATGCACAAGTAGTATTAATGGATATACTGAACTAGATCTCATATCCTTCTATATATTATTTTATGGTGGACTTTTTGATGACATATTTGTTTAATCGTAGCCTATAGAAAACCATGAATAATATCTTGACACCATCTTGAGAACATTGATAGAGCATCAACCTTTCTCCAAGATATGAAGAAACCAGTTATGGATCAATATAGTGAACTTCATCAGTCATGATATCTTAGAGGATAGACTATCATTAGACTTGTAGAGGGAAGTATCAATAGTATCCTGTTAGTGGACCAATAAATTAACCTAGATTCAGTATTTTTTGATTATGGAAGGATACTACTGATATTTTTTCAACGAATCTCCCATACAGTAACATCTATTTCTAGGATGAACACAATGTGTTGAAGTTGTTTTTTTAAATTATTATTTTATATATTTTTAGGAGTTGAAGAGAAGGCTAGCCTCAAAATCAATCTTCACATTTTCTATATTTGGAAAAGATTATACTTTGATCTATGACACATAATGAGTGGGAATGAAATAAGACTTGATGACTGAGTAATGAGTGGATTCATATGATACCAAATAGTTGAGACTTCATGTGGGTAATTAAACTAATCATGATCTGGAGATAGCTTTAGTGGTCCATTCCTAGAGATGGTGGAAGTACTATCAATTGAGAGAGAGGTTTTTGTTATACATGTACCTAAAAAGCCTCATGTATATCTCTCATGAGTGATACATAAACCTTCAACAAAGGATGTGTGTAGTGTATCTAAATACTTTCATCTATAACCTAGATTAAACATTATGAAATTTTAATATTATATCCACTATCATAAGACATAATATAATGATAGAGGTAGTGAATGAGACTTTAAACATGTTGAATTTGATGAAACTATTTATATTCATGCATCTAAATGTTCAGGATTCCCAAGGATGAGTTTCTCTTACTTCAACAACATTATTACCCATGATTCTAGACCAGATCAAGAGATATTGGTTTTCTAATCCACATGTCCTTGCTTTGAGCCACCACATAGATGTCTTGGAGCTACTATAAGGATTGTCTCTTGGTGGTGGAATTATTCTTTCTTTCCATTTCCGTGTATGTGTACCAATAGGATTGATTAAGGAGTTGAGGAAGGATATTCATGATTCTAAATGGTTGTAAATTTTTGGAAGAGTAAATATGTATCTTGATCTCCATATAAAATAGTAGTGTCTAAGGATAAAAATGAGATAGTGGGTTTGATAGAGAGATTTTTCACTTTCAACAGGTAATAGATGATCATTAGAGGCCAACTAGGATATTGTAGCCTCCTCCCATTCTTTAATTGAAGTATAATAATGTCACTGTGAACATCGTGAAAATATTTCCATAGAAACTACACAATAATAATATTGTATTGGTGATCATGGATTGACTGTCGATGTTATCCTACTTCTTTCCTATCTAGGATACATTCACCGTGAATGATTTCGGAAGTATCAAAATGTAGGATATGTTTTGATTACATGGTGTTCTAAAGAGTATCATTTCATATTGATATCAAAATTCCGATATGATTCTTTTGGAATGGTCTTTTGATGGCATTGGTATCTCATATTATTCTGAATATAACCTATCATCCTCCGACTGATGTCCAATTTAAACAAGTAATTCATATCCATATGGATATGTTGTGAGCCTATGATTTGTATTTAAAAGGTTTTTAGGAGTAAAAAATAACACATGTGGATTTCACATATAATAACTGCTTCTAAAAAACAACATAAATATATCTGTTGAATATTTATACAGAGAAATGTCTTGTTCACTACATTTCTAGTTAGTGGTAGGTGAGTCAGTGAAAATTTGACCTACTATCACATGGTTTACGTATTATTAATTTTAGTTAACCCAAATATAGAGAGTGACCATACATAAAAAATGGATATCATACACTGATCTGTGGAGATGAACTCTTGAGTTTGATGATATTCATTATGATTTTTCTGTAGGTATTACCATGGATGGGGAACTTCTATATTATGAAGCATGAAAATCTAGTGTGTAGGTCTGTTGGGTTGTCTGAGAGTGTAAAGGGGTAGTCCAATGGAATAAAATTTGGCCCTCCCACATCGATAAAGGGTCTTTAAGGACAATTTTCATGTTTCATATCTTCATAGATATCATCTTGACCCATCTCATTGGAAATAAGTTGATTACATTAATATAGATGTTGATGAATCCTTATAGAAGAATCTAATTCATAATATTGATGATTTTGTGAAGAATATTGGGATAATACTACATATAAATTGAATGTACAGTTTTGGTCTAGGAACCTCTTAGAGGGTACCAGTGATAGGGAGATTGATATATAGATTCAGTTGTTATAATTGTTCAATAGTACCCCATAGTTATGTTTGGTGCTACTTAGGAATGAGTTGTTATGCAATATGGATGTTTTAAGATCCCATATTTGTCAAAGGTCTATACCTATTTATGTTTTTGTATACCTCTTGGTCCTTTTTTTGTTGGAGCCTTAGTTTCCAAATTTTGGTACAAATATATTATTTTTAGAGGAATCAAGAAATGTGAGTAAAAAATATACTATTGAAATGGATTCTCTTCATGGAGCATCAAGTCATGATGTAAGGATAGTTGTTATGGAATGGAGATCTGAGATATGACATAGGGTCTTAGGAGGAGGAATTTTAGATATACTTCCAAATTTTAATTTTTTATTTTGTGGTGTTGGAGGATGCGCTGTAAGGGGTTCAATTACGGCATAAGAAGAAAAACTAGGACACTATACATTGACTGGTGGTGAGTTCTTGTCTTAAAGGCTACGATATAGATAGGTCTCTACCAAATATAACTTCTACGATTAATATTTCGGGTTTTTTAATTCTTGTGGATGTTATACCATAGACATGGGAAATGGTGTAGTCTCCTATGAGATTCCCCGGTCCTATATCATAGCGAACTTGGCTATTCAAGGGTCATTTCCACAATAGGTGGGGGTCTGCAGCATAACACATATTTCAATATCATGGTGCATTCACCCATTTTTTGAATATTTGGTGTGATGATTGTCATGGATCTCAGAGATATTTTGAGTTCCATATATGAGATGTGTTGAGGTATCCTACAAAAAAGTCTAATTTGATTTATTAGCTCTATGGTGTAGTCCTAGGGGTTGCATCATGGTGTGGTGTTTTACAGACTACCTATAAATTCTAAAGTCGTCTTGATCCATACATTTGGTTTGATATTTATCTCATTTACTGGGGGACCCAAGTGTATCCCACAATGCTCTTTAAAAGCTATTTCATTGGATTTCTACCTGAACCATGGAGTACAGATCTATGGTGGTTTAAGTAACATCCTCACCTCCATTTCCTAATTTCCCACATTTTTTTTGTCTAGGGATGTTAATTACAAGGGGAAAAAAATTTCTACAAATGTTATGTTGTTGAGGAATTGGTGTGGTTATTATATTATAGGATGCTAAGTTTGTTCATCGTTGTGGTGGAGCTTGGTGTTGCCCTTACCCTTAATACACCATTTTGTAGTGATCCAAAAAGATTCATTTGTGGTTGGAGGTATAATGAAACTCCCAAAATACATTTTAAAATTCTTATTGTATGTGAAATCATTGACATCATGTTGACACACAAGGCATGAAAATTTTATTTTTGAATAAATCACATTTTATGATAATATTAAATTCTAGACCTAAAATTGATCTTATTAGTTGTATTAGTGTTACAGACGAGCATGTATCCACTAGATAGATGTAACTACCTTTAATCCAATATTGATATGAAAGTACTAGAAATATGGGAATTTGTTCACCATTGGAAGTGGAATGACATGTAAAATGGTTAATTGGGATAAATATTAATCAAATTTCTTGAAATGGGTTATAAAAATTATAATGATAATTGATATTGGATCAATAAGTAAGATGGTGACATGTCATAATCAAATGTTTAAATAATATGGCATGTGTTCACATGATTGATATTCTAAAAAACATATAATAGGGCTCGTGACTAGTGGTGCTAAAATCTGTTTATAATGGGATTTCACTTGATGATGCTGAAAGGATTATATAAAGGGCTTCTAATTAGTGACCCAAAAATACTTATATAAGGTGAATGTGCCAAGTTTTTTTGTAATTATAATATAATGGGATCACACCTAGTTATGGTTAAATTCATTTAAATATTCGTGCAGTTATGATAGGAAATTTCACAGTTATATTATCTTTATTTTTGAGTAAAACTCTGGTAGGTTTACATATATATATGGAGTTCTCCTACAACACGACCAGATATATATGACATCATGCCAAAGTAGTCTTTTCTAACCTTAAGTGTCATTCAAGAACAATATGGTCTATGAGTTTATTTCCTCTACATTAATAATTTTTGATATTAATACACTATTTATCATTTTCCTTTATCCACTATATACTGATACTCAACTTGTTTTTAACCATTTGGTGGTGGCCTACTATGTTTTACTCACACCTTGTTCATATAGCTGATAGGTACCTTAGCTTATTTCATTGATGAATGTATGGACAAGGGTAAGGGACAATGTTTGTGATTTTTTCTATCTAGATTGGATGGAGTTTGGAGATCATACTGACATGGGGCTCCAGATCGAGGCATTTGGAGTCTTCTAGGTTTTCACATTTTTTTGTTTTCTTTGAATGAAATTCCGCATGACATTTTGTTACATTTCATCCTAGAATTATATAATTCTACTTCATATGGTTTTTTTCTCTTATTCATTATCCATCATGACATTTGTGTTTGATTATATATATTATTTATATTAATTTGTTTTTATTATACACTATTAGTTTATATTTATACTAGAGTGCTTAGTATCCCCACTAAATTCTATACACCCTTGCTACTAGTATGTAGGTTTTGGCATATAGGGTGGCATTCCGATGGCCACGTGACAAAACTAACTCAGTCAAGAGAGGGAGAACAGGATGGGGATGTGACACAAATTTCATTTAAAATCACTCCGTGTTGTAGTGGATCATCGAAGAAGGTTTAGTTTTGGGTTTAGAGGTGTCAGGAAAGAATGTTAGGGATTGCGGTAATTCTGAGATGGTATAAGATATGTGGTTCCACAATCTATATTGAGTGATTATCTCTAGGAGTGAGGTGATGAGTGATTTTAGAATAAAGGGTTTCTATAATCTAGTCAATAGTGATGATGAGGGCATGATTAATGTGATTTCAAGTGTTTTGGTTATAAACTATGGAAAACCCAAAGGATGTAGTGGAATGAGTAAATAAATGTGAACATACAAGAGTTTATGTGAAAATTCACTATACATGATGTGTTGCTATGAAGAACACACCCCATGTGGACTCCTATATGAAATGAATATCATTTAGATAGAGTATTATATATCACACTCCATGTGCGAAACAAACTCTAGAACATACCGAACAAGTTGCCTCTAAACTGGTTCCCTAAGACGTTTTGAAACAGGACCACTAGTTAGCCTCCTCACATGCTAGAGGCTTACGATTAACCGTAGGGGTCTAGGGTGTAACTATTTGCATACTATACTCCCATATATAATTGGAAAACAAAAAATAAATAACCATACATCATATGCATTATATTACATGGAATGAATAAAAAAATTGAAAAAAATAATGATGTAATAAAATGAAATGTTATAATAAACAGAACAACCATTTCATGAATAACAAAAACCACCCATTGGGATTGATAGATTACATACCAAAAATAAGATCATATATATATAAAAATTCTCCATAACATCTTTGATATGAATCCCATATAGTCAACTGACACTCTTCAAGCTATCCGTCCCCACAATGACCAAGCCAGCAAAGGAATCTTCTCAATACCTTTAAAATAATGAACAGGTGAGAGATTCTCAGTTACCCATGTGTAATGGCTTTCTGAGTAGGGTGTGAGTATAACTCAGTAGGCCAGAACAAATGATGTCTAATTAAAACTCATGTCTACAAATAGTTTATCCAAGAATACAATGGAATAAATGAATAGGTCTATAAGTAAAACATGTTTCATCATTTACACATTATTTATATAAACTATATTTTCCCCCGTGTTCTACATAATCCTTGATCCCATCATACGACTTTGACCTATTTTTAATATCTGAACAATATACCATAGGGGTCACAGTTCACCAAAAATGGTGTATCAGTCTATGTATCAAATCAGGGTTTGGAATGATATGTTGGACCATCCCAACAATATATAATAAGGGTCGTAGTTGAGAAAACAAGTATTATTAGTTTACGTATGCAATAAGGATTTAGAACATCATGTTTGACCATACCAACCATGATATGGAGTTTTATATCCTTAACCTTAGAGTCAAGAGCATCAAACCATCCTCATAAAATAATGGTTCACTAGGGTGCCTGGAGAATCAATCTATCCCACACAAAACTATAGAGTGAAGTTTCAGTAAAACACAAAAAAAACATATAATATCAATGGTTCCTATAGATTGAGTTCATCACCTAATCCATCTATGAGTCATTATATGTCCAACATCCTAAATCATTTCATTATCAATCAATTACATTACTCATGCTTTAACATACATAATCCTTTTTACATATTAATTTCAATGGCTTACCACCATTAATTTTACAATGTTTTGTACCCTTTATCATTTAATCATTACTATGGACCCAATAGCCATTAAAAAGAAAAACAAGACTAAAAAAGGCCAAACCACTTCCATGTTTCAAAAGAATCTTAACCCAACTTCTTTATTATCATTTTTGGGAGCACCTTAAAAAACATAGTTCAGTATCATTGAAAAGTAAAACAAGTACCAAGGTAAATATTTCCATTAGATCCATCAAAAGATCCATTAAGGTATTTCTGAAAATAAGAAACCTCACACCAATTTAAAATCAACATTTGAAATATATTTTTAAACACCTTTTTATAAAACACTTGTAGATCATCACCGAATTTGAAAATGATATCCATTTCAAAACATAGAATTCATCATTGAAACCCGTAACTAAGTAAAACACCATTAAAAATTCCTAAAACCATTTTTGGAGCCTCATAAACATTTCAAAAAACTAAAAAAACAATCCATTATAAATGGTTTCCATACCCCATGGGAGGATGTAAGATTAGGCTTAAAATCAAAATGGATCCAACATGATCGATGGGATTTGAAAGGAATAAATCCAAAGACCATATCATGATAACTCAATCTAATGAAGGAAACACAAAAAATATGTCCTTTAACAAAAACATACATACACATGAAAAAAATTAATAATACTCAATGTAAGCTCTTAATCCTCAGATCTCATTAATGATTCTTTCCATAACATTTATAAAGAATGAAAAAATTAACCTAGTCTATACAGGTCCCATCCAACATCATTGGAATATCTAGAAATCCACAACCATCAAAGCTCTATGCACACCCAATGGATCAACAGTCAATTAATTATAAAAACTATAATTAAATGAATGATTGAAAAAATGCCTTGGAAAACCTCAAAAAAATCAACAAGTGATCACCCATCATTAAAACCACAACACACTACCACAAGAGGTCCATAAAGACACCTAAACCATTTCATGGAAAACAAATTTGAGGAAATACCCTTACAATATTAAATTATATTATTTAATTAGAAAAAATCTTAGAAAATTAAATACATATAAATTCATTAATGAAACACCATGCAATAACGTGCGTCATCTATTTGAGGATGTCATGTACACAAGATGAAACAATTTTCCATGATAAAGAGAAGATTCCATCATGATCTGGTGTAATCCTCATCAAAACCTAAATTTATAGATGCAAAAGATAGAGAGGATCTATAAAAGGAAGGGATGAAGTCATTATTGTTCAATTCCTACCTGAAAATTCTAAATAAATACAGTAATAAAAAATCCTTGATGAGTCATGAAGAAGGTAGGATGGGAGGAAAATACCTCTTATACTTTTTTCACATAGGGGGAAGTGAAAGGGGATGTGTTACATAAATGACTAAAGGAAGAAAATGGAATATCTGTTTTAATGAAATTATAGGAAGCCTCACTCTTTGTCTAATTGTAAACAAACTATAACAACCCAAAAATATAACAATGGAAATTCTCTTCTTATAATTATTTCATATAGTAAAAAATTCATAAAAACATATATAACCAAAAAAAACATTATAATATGTGGAATTTATATAAATTAAGGAACATATACCAGTGGAATAATAACATGACCATTGAAACAGTAAAATGACATTTAGGAATGCTAATATGACCAATATATTAATAAAATCAACAATGAATGTATAAATACAATATATGTGACATTTCAATAAACATATGAAATATTTCCATCACTGAAAAAATAAGTAATTTTTTTTTAAAAAATATAAATTAAGTGTTTGTATTTTTGTACAATTAAAGTGTATATTTATAATTTATAATTAATATAATGATTGAAAAGCAAATATATTTTCTAATATAGATTCATAAGATATAATTTTATTTCATTATGATTATAATACAATTTTTATAGACCTTGATAAATTTTTCAGAGTGTAATAAAATAAGGTATAATTTTAAAATCTTTATTTTATGTTGAAATTTTGGGATTTTTCTAATATAGTTAATTTTTTTGAATAGTTAAATACTTGAATTTAGGGAATCAGAAAAATACATGAATTGTTGATTCATGGATGATGTGGTAATGAGGTAAGAAGACATTGGTTTGAACTCACAAAAACTATATACTATAATGAATTAAAATAAATATCAATATTGATCATCTTGAGCCAAAATAAGTAAAAAATGAATATTATAAAAAAACACTTTTCTCCTACCAATATAATTACCACCCCCTAACCCCCCATTTTACTCACCTGTATGAAGCCTTAAATATTTCTTACATTTATCCAAATTAATATATAATACCTTTTACCCACAATATTATCATTCTTGTCACACCCAAAATAATATTTCCATTTCCCATAAAGAGGTTCTAAAGCAGTCAAATATAAGAGGTAAAATCCTATGCCTTGCCCTTTTAAGTTGTTCCATTATTCTACCCCATACTTCCCTACATAATAAAATGATACATGTTGATTCTAGTATCATATATAAATTGTAATTTAATTTTGTTAATGTGATATCAATTATCAAGTCTCTTATCTTCTCTTCTACTTTTTATTCTAAAAATGAAAAATCATACGTGAATAGTCGATTCAGTGTCTTCATAGATGATGAGTTTACATTTACTATGATATCATTTATGGCTGGACATAAAACCATTTTTAATGGTTAAAGTAGATTATAATAATATTATTAAAACTTATTTTATGTTTTGTAACCAATAAATAAGAATAATGCTAATGAATAAAACAAATTAGTTTTTGATGATAAAAAACCCTACAAAATAATATAAATGAGTAACATTAACATTTTATCTATTGAATCGTCATAATATCTAGAAATAGAATGATATATAAGAAAAATTAATCTTATATAATTTTATTAATGACCTTTAATTTCAATTCTGGATAACTATTCTCATTTTACATGATCATCTATATATGTATTCAAGTGAACTGGTCATGAAAAACAAGGAAACTAACACTTCCAAACTATGAAATTGAATATTATAACTCATTTAAATAAATAAATAAATAAGAATAATAAAATTATACAAAATAAATTAAATTTATAATAGGTTATGATTTAATTAATTAATGCATCAAATTTTATTTTCTAATATTTTAATTGAATGTGTAGAACACTTTCACACTTAATGTATGGGATTCTCTTTGAATAGTTATTTTATTCCTTCGATTTTCTCTTTATCTCTATGAACCCCAATATAATTACGAATTCATGTTATGTAATCATCCATCATTCTGTGTGTATGTTCCAACCCAATTTACATAGTTCAATTAATCTTTCATTACATGTGAAATACATGTTTTATAGGGTCCCCTTCTCAATTCATACTTCTAAACAGTCTCCATTAATGGAACATTCGGGTTTCATAGCCATTTCAATGAACACTCCATAATATATTTTAGTCCGTAAATATTTTTCTAAAATGAATATTTTTATCATGAAAAACTATCAATGATTATTTTTGGTTTTATGTAAATAGATACAGATTTCCCGCTTTAATGACTCTTTAATATATCCCCTCAAACACCATTAAAGTGGCTCATTTATAATTATGGAAAAAACAATATTTTTAAAGGTTAAATCTAACATAGAAAATAATTTATCATTATCTATTCATATTTTACCTTCTAAAATCCCATATATGAATTTAATATTTTCTTTCATGGATACTTTTATGATATTCCCATTTTATATGCTCTAAGACATGATAATGATACTAATTTCAATCCTTGGATAACAATTATATTTATGTATAGATTCTTCTAGTGGATCACACATTAATGAAAATGTTATGATATTGGTTCCCAGATATCACTATAATGCATTGGGTTGTGTTTTTCTCATGATACGTCATGTTAGGATGGTTATTAAACATTATTCCTTTATAGGACACTATCCACCATGTGAAATCATTTTGCAATTATCCTTTAATAATGCTTATTTCATGTTTTATGTTGTTTCAATATTCCTATGATTCTATCATTACATGATTTTATTTTCTATAATTTTCCTCCCATATTTTTATACATGTAACATTCTTTTTTAATTCACTATGTTATGCCTTCTAGAACATGAACTATGCTTTATTTCTATTTTTATTTTCTTACTAGTATTTTTACCTCATCCCAACGTTCATGATTACCCTAGGTTATCCTATGAAAATGTAATATCTCAAAGGATGTTAGAAGATCATTATAAATATTAACTAATATATGTTTTCATTATATTTTCACGTTTTCTAATTGTGTAACTTATCATAGAAATACACTAGACATTATGATCACTGGTTTTTATTTAGAGGTTAAGTAAGATTAATATCATGCAACAATATGTGAAAATGGTTCAGAACACTAAAGTCAGTATTAGAGAATGGCTTAGTTATATTAATAAATTTGGACTGGAAAAATTTAGTAAGAACCCTAAGGATAATTCTAACCCCATGGATAACTTATATTGTAACTTAACACTATAGGATATAATTTTCATTGATATGTTTATCCTTATACGTTCAATGTTTCCATTTATATTCTTATTAGATAAGTTTTCAATCCCCTTATTATAGATTATTTTTCATTGTAAATTTCTTGTTATAGGATAACAGATTTTAATAATCAAATTGATAAGAAATGTGATGATTACCATAACAATACTCCAAATTTAATGAGAATAGGAAATCAAAACAACATGATAGTACTACCACAATTGGATCAATTTATAAATAAAATATTTAATTATGTGTAATTCCCACCTTTTCCTATTGAAGGTAATGTTTTGGTTGAATAGTTCATGTTACAAAGGCCTCCCATATTTAGTGGATCTTCTAATACCCTCGTCAAATAACAATGGAATAACTCCATTGATATTATATTCTTTTTCCTCTAATGATTAAAATAAGATAAATTATTTTGGAGATCTATCATTTTGATGGGAAATTAGACAAGTAGTGGAAATTGATCCAAAAACAGATTCTATGGGGAAAATTCATTCCATGGAATGAGATTATTTAATGAAATAAGTTTTTAAAAATTTTTTCTTTCAAAATCTATATCTTAAGATAGAAAGGGAGTTCTTTATACTGATGTGAAAGGAAGACGAGTCTATTGGGGTGTATGAATAAATCTTCACATTGCTGTCTAGATATTCCATTGAGTTTTTCATTCAAACCAAAAGAAAAGTTGATCTACACTTTAGTCGATAAAATCAGAGTTTATAATAATTCAAGTAAATTAGAGACATTAAAATCTACGAGGATATTTTCTATTATTCCCTTAATGATGAAATAGAGATCAGAGATTCACAATGGTCTCATGGACCCAGAGACATATGGTGGAAAATTGTGTTTAACATGGGTGTATCAATAGATAAATATTATAATCCAAATAAAAACTAGCATCCAATATGTCATAACTGTTGGAAGAAGAATAATAATAATTGTATGAAGGGAACCTGGAGATTCATCAATTGTGGAAGAGTGGGGAATCTGGCTAATAATTATTGAAGGGAGATGAATAATCCCAAAAATATGGAAGAATAAGAGATGGATCAGATTAACAATCAACCTATATTGTAGTGTTTCAACTTTAAGAAACATTGGAATTATTAAATTTACTACCCTAAGACAAGGGATGTTGGAGGAAATCAACAAAAAAACTCTACAGAAATAAGGAGGTGCATATGATACCACTACTCTGGAGGAGGATCCTAGAAATTATGCGGTGGAAGGTTCACTAGTTATTAATTAAATAATAGAGAATATTTTATTTTATTATCATTCTATGAATTTTTTCATATAATTATTTTTAGTATAACTATTGAAACTCCACCTCAAAATATGGAGGTAGAGTTTTCTAGGAGAAAAAATGGGGAAATCAATGCATCAAAATCATATAACTCTTATATTGTTAATGTTGTTGGACTAAACCTACTAGTTAAATTCATCAAACATCATTTTGTAGAGTTAGATTTTATTTTTTGGAATGGGTTAGAAATCCTTATATAAAGTCAGCATGAACTGTTTGGAAAGGGAGATCACTCTCCACATCTTGAGGCATCCCCTAATATGATATAAGTGTATGGAGGGGTATGAATCAAATTTAGAATCATATATCAATTATGTATATCATTTCCTTGTGTGTACGCATATTGATATCTAATGACTATGAAAAATGTGGTGAAGATGCTCGAAGACATGCCTAATTTGAGGGACTACACAGATGTTTTCCATGATGAATTTCCTGGCCTTCATCATAAATGTGAGGTTGATTTCCCAATTGAAAATATACCATGATATCTTCCTATATCAAAGGAACATTTTTGGATGTCCACCATTGAGTTGGAATAACTGAAGATGCTATCACAGTAGAATCTAAACAAGGGTTTCATATTCCCTAGTTCTTCACCATGGGGTGGAGATGTCCTCTTCATTGATAATAAGGATGGATCAATGTACATCCTAATTTATTTTACCATGCTCAAAAAATCATGATAAAGAACATGTATACCCTACCATTGATATATATATATTTTATAAAATTAATGGGGCCATGTATTTCTCAATGGTGGGCCTTCAGTGGGGATATCACCAATTAATGGTGAAAAAGGAATATATTCTGAAGACTACCTTTTGAACATGGTTTAGAAATGATGAGTTCATAGTGAGGCCCATAAGACTCTCTAATACTCTAAAAACATTTATGTAAAAAATGAATAGAGCCTTTTTGGATTACCTCTAAAACAATTGGTAGTATTTGTCAAAAATATTCTGAAATACTCCATGAGTAAGGAGGAACATGAGGAGAATTTGAATACTTTTATAATAACTATGTGAAGAGGGGAAATTATTGAAATGTATTGTAAATGTGAGTTATTTATATAAGATTGAAGATCCATTTATTTCTAATTCTAGATGGGAATTACTTATGATTTGTGAAGACATTCTATTTTTTATCAAACCTACTAACCACATTAACATGGAAGGTAGTAAATATTATCTAGACAAGTGAAAGTGAAGATTGATATATATTTTTTAAAAAGAGGCTTCTCTATTCCCTAGTACCTATTGGATCTGAATCTACAAATTATACACAAGAGGGGGGTGAATTGTGTCTTTTGCAATTTTTCGATAACTCTTTTCTTGAACGAGTTCTGTCCATTATACTTTTTTAGATTTGATCATGATGTAGAATAAGTAAAAACTAGAACACAAAAATTTATAGTGGTTCGGGGAACAGAAGGCCCCTAGTCCACTCCACCAACGCTCAACTCCACGAGCTTGATGATTTTCACTATCTGGTCCTTTTTTCCACAGACCTGTTCACAACTGAGTACAGGCAGTTGAAACCTTTACAATCCAAGCAAAATAAAAGCCTTCTCATTCAAACACGAACCTATACAGCTTAGAACGAGAAGCTGGTTACTAAAGGATAAAAAGAATTTCAGAAAGAAATTTTTCAGTTGATCTTCACAATTGCAACAAAATGAAATTGAAAGCAGATGGATCGAAGTATCTAGAAATATTGATCTTCAATATGAAGTAGTTACGAGTTGATATAGTTGCAGTAGATATAGGCATATAGTTCACAACAACAGTAGTATTAGATCCAACGCAGATATTCGAGGTAGAACAGGTGAATCTTCTATCAAGTTCCTTCTTCTTGAAAGAAAAGAGCTTTAATGCTCCTTTTTGAATCAGCAGATCAATCGTGAATTTCGGCAGTCTCTGTTTTCTATTTTTTAATAATAATATATTGATCACACATATATATATATTCATGTACCTTGTGTTTCAGAGAGAACATATATAATAATTCTGAGCATATCACCTGCACATTTAGATCCATAAAAGACGCCTTCTGATTCGCGATATTCAAAAATTTGAATTTACAGAGAGGTCATAAATTCCCTTAATAATCAGAATAAAATTCTCCTTTTAATTCTATCTTAAATTCATTAATAAAATAGCTTTGAATCAGTCAAAGTTTTACTTTAAAAACGACTTTAAATCTGGCTTGAAATCTGCCCAGAAATCAGCTTACTGATTGCTGCACATAAATATCGTCCGTCAAAATTTCCGATGCCAAACGTAATGTTGATGACACAGCCTCAAAACATAGGGTTAATAACATAGTCTTCAAACAGAACGTTAAAAATGCAAGTTTGTCAACGTAAGGTTGAACACAAACTTAGGGTTGATCATCCATACTTTTTCTTCAACACTCAAACGTTCGGTAGAAGATCCATACTTTTACTTGATCCATACTTTTCCTGAACGTATTTTTGTTTACAAATGTAATGTTGATGAACTATACTTTAAAGAAACAAACGTAACATTTAGAATTTACGTACAGTTCACCTTGCATACTTTTCTGTTAACCAAAACATAGGGTTCCTTCCTAATGTAATGGTCTTCTTCTATACATCGCTGAAAACGCATGGTTATTTAACAATAATTTTCACTTATCTCAAAAATTATACATTCTTTTCATCCGTACACTACGTTTATCCACGTAGGGTATGAATAGTGATTCCAGAATGCGCTAAAGCAGATTTCGCGCTATATTTATCTACGTAAGATGTGAACAGTGATTTCAGAACGCGCTAAAGCAGATTCTGAATAAGTAATAAATTCTCATTTTTTCAAGAGTAAAATAAATTAATAAATTAATGCACAATACTAAATAAAACACTAGAAAATAACTAAGGATATTTGTGATCATCAAAATTATCATAAATAGATAGAGTATTATTTTCAATAATCTCCCCCTTTAAATAACATTAACATGTATTGTTGAAAACAATACTTTTTTCAACAATCTCCCCTTTTTGATGATCACAAAACCCATAAAATAATAAAAATTATTTAAACAAAATTAACTTTCAAAATTCGTCATAAAGTTAAAAAAACTTCTTCACCAAAAAAATAATTGTAAATTAAAATATCTCATTTAATTCTACCCCTAAATAAAATTTTGATGTTGTGTTTATCCAAATTCTCCCCCATTTTGTGATATCAAAAATAATGAAAAATCCGGGATTTTAACACTATTAATATTGCAATGAACTGTTAGTAAATGCTATTATGAACTGTTTATCAATAATTAAATCTGGAGTACTAGAATATTAAAAATAATGTCAGTAAAACAAATAAAGAAAGAAACAAATAAACAATGAAGGAAATTTTCATTCAAGAAATAGAAGTATATACATGACAATGATATACATAGGAATCAAGGTTTGGGTAAGATAGGAAACATGGTCTATCTCCTCTAGATTGCGGACTTGATTTCTGTAAACTGTTCCCGAAGTCTCTTCATCATCCCATATCCATGATTGATAATGGGCTCCCTGTTCTCTTGAGTCATACAAATACACTCAATAAAATTGACTCTGAAAAACACATGCATCCTTTCCTCTTTCTCAACAAATACTGACAGCTTCTCTGATAACTAATCTAACAGAATTCTGATCTATGGCTCACTAGATGTCAGTTGATCCACTAAGAACTTATGATTTTCCAGCAACAATGACAAAGGAGCACTGTTACATTGATGATCTTGTATCCTATCATTCATTTTGCTTAATGCAGTTGTGATATCATGAAACCTTCTGATTAAATCAGGTGAAGTACATGATCCACTAACAGCATTATTTGTAACTAATGCAAATTGGTTCTCCATAAACAACTTCAGATCTGATAAATATGACTTCATAACCATTACAGATTTCAATTGTGTAACAGTAGTCAGCATATCCTATTTAATTATTTCAACTTCATTCCTTGAAACTGTATACTCCTTTAGTTTTTGAAATTTCAAATGTTCTATGTCTAAGGCATTTCTTAGAGAAACATTCTCAGATTCCAACTGAGATAACATTCTGTATAGTTCTTCAACTTCTTCTTTCCATGAATCAGATGCACCCTGTGCTTGATTCACATTTTCAGGTTGATGCAATAGTACCAAAGGAAATGATTCAGCATCATAATTTTCTTTTTCTTTGTTCGGAGAAGGTTGGTCCACAAATTTTTCCTTAGAGTATTCAAACTCCTCCACAGAAAAATCCTCTTGAAGTACCTCTGTTTGAGCTTCAGAAGCATGCTCATCGCATTAATCTGCATCTTTGTCTTCCACTAGAATTTCAAGAACAATATTTTCAGAATTCTCGTGAGGTCTGGCCACTTCTTCACCAGGAACTTCCTCCATCTCTTGTTCCTGTTGAAGTGTAACTTCAACATCAACTACAATCTTTTCCTGATTCTCCATTTGAGCTTCTTCTGGAACTCCTAATCTCTCTACTGGTGATGTTCTCTCAGTAACATCTTCCATGGTCTTATCAACAACAGCTTCCCTTACAAAAGAATAAGAAAATAAATATTCTGTGGTTGTTTCCAATGTAGTGGTAGTTACTTCCACATTTACTGGTCTCTTTTTTTTGAAGTCCCTCCTAACTTTTGTCTTCCTCAATATCTTCCACTACCAAGATAATCCTTATTGCTACATTTCTGACTCTGGATTCATCTTGTACCTCTTTGGACTTAGCAGGTTGAGCCTGAGCACTCTCTGAGTCTTCCTCAGCTCCTACTGGAAAAAGTTTTCCTTTAATTGTGCTCCAGAAATATCCAACTTTCCTCAAAGTTCCAGCATTAAACGTATTACTGTGATGACAGTTAACTCAAGCATCCACTAATCTCACCATGTCTTTATTAACCAATAGTTTAGAAATAAATCGACCAAAAGGGTAGATATTCATCCGGGCCTCGCTTCAACAGCAGTATCTGAGATACCTTATCAAGTATCACGAAAAGTTTAATTTAATATATCTTAACAAAAGAAACATTATATACGTTTCTGGGTGTGAAATCTTTTCCATTTTTTCCATCCATGGAGCTATTCCAGTCTCAATAAATTTGACCAAAATCTTCTGATCAGGCTCCAAATCCTTGACAAACATTTTCTTTATTGTCTTAGCACCAAAAAGAAAATACATGATGTCTTCGGATTTATGTACATAATCTCAAATATTTTTCAAATCGAAATGAAAAACTCCCTCATGAGGGAAGTTGAGAATCTAACTAATCTCTAATGATGAGAGTGAGAAATCCCTATCCTCTATTTTAGCCATCATACTGTCCTCAGTATCTCTCAAACTAAACTATACAGATTTGGAGAAGTATCTAAGTTCTACTTCATAAAGAAATTTTTTATTTTCACTATTGAACATCTGTTCAAGATTCTGAAATGACAGCGCTTGCTTCAACAACATATTAGTCTGAAATAACCAGTCGATATCGATTAACTTGCCCTGTAGGATTTTTCATCCCTCGATGTATTGTATCTTGGCATTTCTTGGATCGGCTTCACTGGATCTTTTAGTCCTTAAAATTTCATCGAGTGTCTCTAAAGGTTTTAAGGTTAGGGTTTCAGAGGTTCGAAGGTTAGGGTTTAGGAGAGAAAGTGGGATTTTCGGATTTTGAAAGGGTTTCGATAGAAGTGAAAAGGTTTTGAAGTCGAAAAGCCTCTAACAGCCTTGATTCCCGTGTAATCACTAATAATTACATATATTTAAAACAAATAAAGTTTATATATGAAAAAATAAAGAAAATCTTAAACAGTTTTCAATAAAAAAATAAAATTTACAGAAATAAAAAAAAGTAAATAAAAATAAAAATTATTTAAAATTAAATAAACCTAGCTCCCCCTTAATAAAATCAAACCTTGCAGTGGGAAGTGGTTCAGTAAAAATATCTGCTAATTGAATTTTAGTATTTATAAATTCTAAAAATATATCCTTTTTAAAAACATGATTTCTTAAAAAGTGATGCCTTATATCAATTTTCTTAGTTCTATAATGACTAATAGGATTTTTTGATGTATTAATTGCACTTTTATTATCACATAAAATAGGTGTATTATTAAAATTAAATCCAAAGTCCATAGGAGTGTTTTTCATCCACAACACTTGTGCACAACAACTACCAGCAGAAACATATTCTGCCTCAGCTGTTGACAAGGCAACTAAATGTTGTTTCTTACTAGACAATGATACTAAAGATTTTCCAAGAAAGTGACATATACCTGATGTACTTTTCCCTCTAATCTACAACTTCCAAAGTTAGAATCTGAATATGAAATCAAATTGAAATCAGAAGTTTTAGGATAAAGAAGAGATTGAAAGACAGTTCCTTTTAAATATCTAAAACTTCTTTTAACAGCAGTTAGATGGGATTCTTTATGATTTGATTGAAATTTAGAATAAAGACATACTGAATACATTATATCTGGTCTTCTAGAAGTAGGATATAAAAAGAAACCAATCATACCTCTATATAACTTTTTGTCAATTGATTTCCCAGTTTCATCCAAATCAAGTTTGATATTAGTACACATAGGAGTTGTAAATGACATTCTGTTTTCAAGACAAAATTTCTTTAGTAAATCAGTAATGTATTTTATTTTATTTAAAACACTTCCAAAATATTTTTGAAATATTTGAAGACCCATAAAGAAATTTAATTCTCCCATCATACACATTTCAAATTCTTATTGCATTAATTTTGAAAATTCATGAAAAATATTTTTATTAGTTGATCCAAGGATTACATCATCAACATAAATTTGAACCAATAAAACATTATTTTTCACAGTTTTCTTAAAGAGTGTTGGGTCTGCCATTCCAACAGTAAAATTATTTCTCAAAATAAGATAACTTAATCTTTCATACCAAGCTCTAGGTGCTTGTTTAAGGCCATAAATAGCTTTATTATGTTCAAAAACAGAATCAGATTTTTTAGAGTCTTCAAAACCAAGAGGTTGCTCAACATAAACTTCCTCCATTAAATAACCATTTAAAAAGGCAGATTTAACATCCATCTGAAATAATTTAAAATTCATATAAGATACATAGGATAAAAGGATTCTAATGGATTCTAACCTAGCTATAGGTGAAAAAGTCTAATCATTGTCTATTCCTTCTTCTTGATTATATTCTTTAGCTACTAATCTTTCTTTATTTCTAGTTATTGTGCCTTGGTCATCCTATTTCTTTCTAAAGACCCTTTTGGTTCCTATTACAGGATAATACTTAGGTCTTTCCAGTAATTCCCAAACTAAATTTATTTTAAACTGGTTTAATTCATCTTGCATTTCTATTATCCAGCTTTCATCATCTAAAGATTCTTCTATAGTCCTGGGTTCTTGTTGAGATAGGAAGGCAAGGAATTCCACTAGGTTTCCGAAGTTTCTTCTAGATTGAACTCCAGTTTCTAGGTTACCTATTACAGTTTCTAAAGGATGATTCTTTAGGGTTCTAGACTATCTAGGTAATTTATTTAAAGGTTCTTCAGTATCATGTTCCTCTGAACTATACTGAATTTTTTTTATATCATTTTCAAAATCATTCTTTAAATTCTGAAGTCTCATGTTATCATTAGAGTCAAGGTAATCCATTTGTTCTATCCTTTTCTCAAAGGGACCGGATTAATCAAATTTCACATGAACTTATTCTTCAAAAATCCCTGACTTCTTATTATAAACTCTATAAGCTTTGGAGGTAGTAGAATATCCTAAGAAAATACCTTCATCAAATTTTGGATCGAACATTCCAAGATTATTCTTGGTGTTTAAGATGTAATCCTTGCATCCAAAAACTTTAAAGTAATTGACTTTAGGTTTTCTGTTATTCCATAGTTCGTAGGGTTTCTTTTTAAAAATAGTTCTAATTAAAACTCTATTAATTATATAATAAGCTGTATTCATAGCTTCTGCCTAGAAATCTATAGGTAGGCTATATTCATTTAACATAGTTCTAGCCAATTCGTCAATAGTTCTATTTCTTCTTTATACAATCCGATTTTGTTGAGGTGTTTTTGGTGCCGAGAAGGTGTGTTTAACACCCATATTTGAGAAAAATGAATTAAATTCCAGATTCTCAAATTCTCCACCATGATCACTTCTCAATGAGATTATATTGAACCCTTTTTCATTTTGAACAGATTTGCAGAAACTTTCAAATAAATTAAAAGCATCATTTTTAAATTTCAAGAAGAAAATCCCTGTAAATCTTGAATAGTCATCAACTAAAACATATACATATAATTTACCAGCTAATCTTGCTACACTTGAAGGTCCAAAAAAATCCATATGAATATGTTCTAGAGGTTTAGATTTATCAACCTTATTCACAGATTTGAAGGATGATTTGTGTTGCTTGCCAAGTTGACATGCATCACAAAATCTGTCACTTTCATATTTGAGACTAGGTAAATTAGAAACTAAATATTTCTTAGTTAAATTATGTAAAACATATACATTTCAATGACCAAGTCTTCTATTCCAGATCCAGGATTCACTTACTTTAGCAGTCAAGAAGTTTACTTGTTCTTTACCCAAGGAATTTAAATCCAAAGTATAGACATTTTCAGTTCTTGTTGCTTTAAATTTAAACAGTTTATCTTTAAAAATAGTACATAAATTGTTAGTAAAATCATCAGTATATCCATCATCAAAAAGTTTAGAGATACTTATCAGATTGTGTTTTAGTCCTTGTACATAATGTACTTTGTTTATTGAGACTATTTTTGGATCTCCGACAGTTAAAATGCCAATGATTTTTCCTTTGGCATTTTCACCAAATGTGACAAGTCCTCCTTCCTTTTGAGTGAGTGAAGAAAAATTCTATGAGTTTCCAATCATATGTCTTGAGCAGCCACTTTCCTTGTACAATATATCTTTTCTTATCTGGTGACCTGCTACCTAAAAAGACATTCAAAAAAATTACATTGGTACCCATATTTTGTTGGGTCCAGATGTGTTAGCTAGCAATGATATAGGTATCCTGATTTTCTTTGTTCTTTTAAAATTAGCTGAATCATACTAGTCTTTTGAAAAATTGTCTTTCTTAATACCACAAATATGAGGTTGTCTTATGAAACAGTTTTTAGCTACATGTCCCTTTGTCCCACAAAAATTAAATTTAAAGTTTTTAGAGCTAGGAACAAAATAATTCTTATATAGATTTGGGTTTTCTCCTTTACTGCCAATTCCAAATCTCTCCATTTTAATGAAATTTTTTCCAAGAATTGAATTTAATGAATTCTCTCCTTTTGTAAAAACCAATGCAACCTGTTTTTAAGATTCTACTTCATCCTGTAGTGTTTTTATTCATGATTCAAAATTAATATAGTTAGTGTTAATCAAATTGTATTTATCAGTTAATTCCTTATATTGCTTGAGAATTGTATATATTTCATCTGAAATGGCTTTATATATATTTTTTAGTGACTTATGTTTCTTAAATAGTGAGTCATATCTTTCTTCAAGCATATTGCAGTAAGCTGTAAGTTTTTCATTTGTGTAGCTTGATTCAGAATTTGATTCAGAGGAGTAATATGAGTGTACCTCATCAATTTCTGCCATAAAGCACATGTTCACTTTTAGATTGACTTCTTCTTTCTCTGATCTTGATTCAGATGAGCTACTAGAGTCATCAGATACACTCCATGTGGCTTTCATAGCTTTATTGTCATTCTGCTCAAAGTCATTTCTTTTGAAGAATTTCTTCTTCTTTGCATCCTTCAATTGTGGGAAATCTGGTCTGATATGTCCAATATTTTTTTTATTCATAACATCTTACTTCCTTATTATCTCCCTTAAAGTATTTTTTGATTCCTCTTTTCTTGTTGTATAATTTTCTAAATTTTATGGCTAACTGAGCCAGTTCTTCATGTGAGTTGGATGAGTCAGAGCTTTCTAATTTAGCTATGACTTTTTTGTTCTTCATCTTTCTATTCTATTTTTGTGAAGTTACCTTCAAGGAAGTATATTCTCTTTTGATATGTAAATTAGGTTCATTAGCCTCATCTTTCATTTTAGCTTCATACATAATCAGTATACCAATCAACTCTCTCATAGTTAGATCTATGACTGGTGTAGATTGTCTGATTGCTGCAGAAATTCCATTCCATCGAGTAGGAAGTACTCTTAGTAAAGCTTGATCAGTCTGCTTGATAGGTTCTCTAATAGCTATTATGTTATTGACAATTTCTGTCAACCTCCCATTCATTTGGGTAATGCTCTCACCTTCAACCATTCTGAAAGTATCAAATTTTAATTTGGCAGTTGTATATCTCATTTTTCTAAAATTTTCTATTCCTTCATATGCCACGACTATTGTTTGCCACATCTCATATGTTGTCGTGCACTGAAATACTCTATTAAATTCATCTGGTCCCAGATCGCAGATAATTGCATTCATAGCCTTCAAGTTCATATCATACTCTTCCTCTATAGCAGCACTCCAAGTCTCAGGATTTTCAAGAATTTCGTAAGGATTCATAATCTTTGAATAGACTATATATCCGAGGTTTTTCAGATATATTATCATGCACAATTTCCAGAAACCATAGTTGTCTCCATTAAAATATGGTGCTATGACCATCGACATCCCTTCTGTTGTATTAGTCACGATGCTCTGTTGTATAATCCTTAAATTCTTCTAGCTTGATATGGCTCTATCCAAAGCTCCACACCTCTGATACCAATTGTTGGATCGGAATCTACAGATTATACACAAGAGGGGGTTAATTGTGTCTTTTTGGAATTTTTCGATAACTCTTTTCTTGAATGAGTTCTATCATTTATACATTATCAGATTTGATCATGCAGCGGAATAACTAAAAACAAGAACACAAAGATGTATAGTGGTTCAGGGAACAGAAGGCCCCTAGTCCACTCCACCAATGCTCACCTCCACGAGCGTGATGATTTTCACTATCTGGTCCTCTTTTCCGCATACCGGTTCACAACTGAGTATAGGCAGTTGACACCTTTACAATCCAAGAAAAAACAAAGACTTCTGGTTCAACCACGAACCAACACATCTTAGAAGGAGAAGCTGGTTACTCAAGGATAAAAAGAATTTCAGAAATAAATTTTCCAGTTGATCTTCACAATTTCAACAGAATGCAATTGACATCAGATGGATTAAAGTCTCTAGAAATATTGATCTTTAAGAAGAAGCAGTTCTGAGTTGATCCAGTTGTAGTAGATATAGAGATATAGTTCACAACTTCAGCTGTAGTAGATCCAAAGTAGATATATGATGTAGAATAGTTGAATCTTCTATCAAGTTCCTTCTTCTTGAAAGAACAGAGCTTTGACGCTCTTTTTTGAATCAACAGATCAATCATGAATTTCCGCAGTCTCTGTTTTCTATTTTTTTTAATAATAATAGATTGGTCACACATATATATATTCCTGTACCTGGTGTTTTAGAGAGAACATATATAATAAATCTGAGCATATCTCCCTCACATTTAGATCCATAAAAGTCTTCTTCTGATTCGCAATATTCAAAAATTTGAATTTACAGAGAGGTCGTAACTTCCTTTAAGACTCAGCATAAAAAGCTACTTTTACTTCGATCATAAATTCATTAATAAAATGTCTTTGAATCATTCAATGTCATACCTTAAAAACAACTTTAAATCCGGATTGAAATCCGCCCAGAAATCTGCTTACTGATTGCTACACATAAATATCTTCTGTCAAAATTTCTGATGCCAAATGTAAGGTTTGTTATGTGGCCTCAAAACGTAGCATTAATAACATATTATTGAAATGTAAGGTTAACAACATATGGTTGAAAACGTAAGGTTGAAGACAAACGTAGGGTTGATCATCAATAATTTTTCTTCAACACTCAAACTTTCTGTAGAAGATCCATACTTTTACATGATCCATACTTTTCATGAATGTATGGTTGATTACAAAATTAATGTTGATAAAACATACTTTTGAGAAACAAACGCAACGTTTAGATTTTAGGTACGGTTATCCTTCCATACTTTGCTGATAACCAAAACGTAGGGTTCCTTCCTAACGTCAGGTTCTTCTTCCATACTTTGCTGAAAACGTATGGTTGTTTAACCATACTTCTATCTTATCTCAAAAAGTATACATGCTTTTCATCCTTACGCTACGTTTATCCACGTAGGGTATGAAAACTTATTCCAGAACGTGCTAAATCAGATTCCGCGCTATATTTATCTATTTAAGATGTGAACAGTGATTCCATAATGCGCTAAAGCAGATTCTGAATAAGTAATAAATTCTCATTTTTTCAAGAGTAAAATAAATTAATAAATTCATGCACAATACTAAATAAAATCCTCATAAAAGAACTAAGGGTATTTGTGAGCATCAAAATTATCATAAAGAGATTGATTATTATTTTCAATAATCTCCCCCTTTAAATAACATTAACATGTATTGTTGAAAAAAATATTTTGCTCAACAGTACCCACACTTCTGAAAAATTGGTTACACATTATGGTATACAACGTTGTTTAAAATTACGAATTCAGTTTTTTACTGATGAAAAATGATAAAGTCATTGTCTACACATTAATTATTTTGAAAAATCATATTAAAAAATATCCCACACATGGCCATATGTTGGAAGATGTGATCTTTGAATTGAAAATATTTTCACATTATCTTTTTGTGGAGAATTCTGAGATCAAAACTAATAATAAGAGTCTCAAAAATAATTTCACATAGAAGGAGAATAATAATATCAAGAAAAGATAGACAGAGCTCATCGAAGATTACCAATTCTCAATACACTACCATCCTAATAATGAAAATAATGTGGTATATTTCATATGTAGAGAGGATCCTACAATTTTACAAATGATTAGAATTGAGTAGGATACAATCTTCTTCAAACTGTAAAGGATGGACATCAGAATCATTAAGGAAGAAGATAATCAATCCTTTCTCATATTACTTATCAACCATATCAAATAAGTAAAATAAAGGATTCATAAATAAAAGATATTGAAATTTAGAGAAGATGTAGAAGCTACTAAATAAAAAATCCTCAGTGTTCGAAATTGACGATAGATTATTCATAAGTAAGGGGTCATGATTATGTGTATCAACCAATCCAGAGATAAAGAATGATATTCTAAATTACATGTATAGATCAGCATTTTCAATTCACATAGGAAGAATAAATATTTATAAAGATCTATAATAGCACTATTGGTTCAACAATATGAAGAATTAGATCACTAAATTTATATAAAAATGTCTGGTGTGTCAAAAAGTGATGTATGAATGGAAACGTTTTAAGGGGATGATGCAACCTTTACCCATTCCAAAATGGAAATGGGAAAAATTATCATGGATTTTATCACTCTACATCTAAATAACCCCATAGGAAACAATGATATATGGGATATTATGATTCATCTTAAAAATATGACACACAATATCATAATTTCAGAGGACATTTAAGTTGAATAAACTTCATGGATATTCATCAAATAAGTGATGTGGTTTTATGGAGAACCATCGTTTACTATATATAATATAGATATTAGATTTACCTTCAAGATCTGTAAATGCATCTAAGATGCTCTAAACACTAATTTGAACTTCAATAAGCCTTATCCCCATTAATATGATGACAAATATGAGTGAACTGTTAAGACACTAGAAGAAATGTGGATAGTGTACTCTATAGAAATAAAATGAGGATTGGACCAATATCATCTTCAGGTTGAGTTCTATTACAAAAATAGTTTTGACTTAAGCATAAAAATTGATCAATATGGACCCCTTAATGGGAAATGATGAAGAACACTGGAAAAAATGGAAGAATTCAGTGAACAAGAGCTTCTAGGTCATGAAATGGTCAATGAAATGGTAGAAAAGGTCAAAATCATTTAGTATCACATTAAAGAAGCACAAAGTTGACAGAAGAGATATGTAGATAATCATCGAACAGACTAACTACTTGTAGTTGGAGACAAGGAATTACATTACATATCACAGTGTAAGAGGGTCGTGATATTTGGGAAGAAAGGAAGTCTGATTCTTAGGTACATCATACCATTATAGATTTTTGATTAGGTCGGATCTTTGTAGAATAAATTGTTACTTCTACCAACCATGTCTAATTTACATGACATATTCCATGTATCCCTCTCGAGGAAATACATACCAGATCCCTCACATGTTGTAAATCTGAAGAAGGTACAACATGAGAACAACCTATTTTATTAAGAGGATCTAGTGATGATCATGGACATTAGATATATAGTTATAAAAAATAAGACAATTTAGATTCTGAAATTAATATGGCAGAATCATATGTATAAAGAGGTTACGAGGGATATAGAGGATGAAATGATGGAGAAGTACCCTACCTAGTTTTACCTTATTATGTAAAATGAAATTTCATGACAGAAATATTATATGTGGGGGTGAATGTATTGACCCAAACTTTTATCAATGGAAATTACCTTCTTATAATTATTTAAAATTGTTTAAAAAACATAAAACACACAAAGAACTCAAAAAAATTATAATAAGTGGTATTTATAGAAATTATGGAATCTATACCAATGGAAGAATAACTTGTCGATTAAAATTGTAGTCTGAATATTGGAAATAGTAATCTAGCAAATAGAATATTACCATCACCAATGAAATTCTTAATAAATTTTATTTATCTTATAAATTAAAATATGATATATTTATATAACTAAATAAGTATATATATAAATGAAAAATGATAAATTAATTGTGGGTAAGTTTTTAAAAAAGTTTTTATTTATTATTTATTATTAATATAATTTTTTGGAAGAAAATAAATTTTTATTAAATTAATCAATAAATATATGTAGTCTTTGTCTTATGATTATAAGATAAATTTATGAGACCTTAATTAATTTTTCAACATGTCATAAAATCTATTATAATTTTAAAATCCTTATATTAGGAATAAATGAGGAATGAAATTAAAAAATAAATTTCGTATATTTAGAGAAACAAAATTAATAAAATTTATGCCATTTTTGAATTATACTAATCTGAAATTGGTTAGGGTGAATTTTTGATGTTTTTTTAAAATAAATGATTTTTTGTGAATAGTGAAATACAATAATTTACGGTATTACCTTAATTAATTAATTATTGAATCATGTATGTTGTAGGGATGAAGTAAGAACCCATTTTTTGAACTCATATTCATTGGTTACTATACATAGTCAAATGAATGAACACTATTGATAATCTTCTTCCAAAATAATAAAAAATTAATAAAATAATAGAAAACACTCCTCTCCTCCCACTAATAATTCCATCTTTCTTCCACACACCTCTAAAGCCTAGAAGATGGATTTTATTACAACTAATTCCTCTCGAAAAACATGTCACCACATTCATATTTTGATGGTATCCACCAAAAGTCCATTTCCATGTTCCCTAAAGAGGTTCTCAAGGATTTTAATACAATAGGTAAAATACTCCACCATTCCCATTTAAATTATTATATTATTCTAACTCATAATTTCCTCTAAAATCCAAATATACATGAAAAATATAGTATCATATATAAATATTGTAAAGTTATTTTTTAAATGTAATATAAAAAATCAATACACTTCTCTTCATTTCTCCATTTTTTCTTAACATGAAAACATCATTCATGAGGTGTTGATTCACCACCTTTGTAGCTGAAATGTTTGTCATTTCTATTACAACATCCAGAGAAAGTCATACCTATTTTTAAGGTTAAAGAATATTATAATATTAGTATTATAACTTATTTAATGTTTTGGAAATAGTATATAAGAAAAATGTTATTTAATAAAACCAAACAAGTGTATGATGATCTAAAATCGCTAAAATAATTGAAATGACTATCATTAATGTTTTATCCAATGAATAAATATAATATAAGAGGAAACATGATATATAACAACATTTAATAATCTATAAGTTCATTAATAAAATAAAATTTTAATTCTGGGAAACTTCTCTCATTTACGTGATTTTCCATATATGTATACAAGTGAACCGATAGTGAATCACACAAAAATAACTCTTTATTGATGAAATTAAAATTTAAGTCTCATCATAAAGTCCAAAAATGAATATATTTAAAATATATTTAATAAATTCCTTGTATAATTTTTTCTGAATTAATTAATTAATTTATCTACTTTTATTAACAATTACATTATGTTCATGTGCCTAACAATATTAGATATAAGGAAAGGTTTACTCTTTAAATCACTATTTTCTGTTGGGTTACACATTCTCTATCTTAAACCAAATGTAATTCTAAATTATTTTTTGAAATCTTTCTAAATTCACTATTTATGTTCCAAAAATATATATCTAGCTCAATTTTCCTTCTTTTATAGGGAAATACTTGTTTTAAAAGCTAACCATCCAAATTCCCATGCTAAGAATTCCCAAATAAATGGAACATCCGAGTTTATTACGCATTTTCATGTAATCTCCAAAAAATATTCTAATCCATATGTTTTTTTATAAAAAAAATTATTTTATGACTAAAAACTATATATATTCATTTCATGATTTATAAAAACTATTATAACTTTTTACAATTTAATGAATCTGACAATTTCACTTAAACTACACTAAAGAGGGTCATTTATAATGTAACATAAAACTAAATTTTAACAAATTTTCACTTCATTTGAATCTCATTTACCATGATATATTCATATTTTACCACATTAATTTACATGTATGATTTTAATCCATTTTTTCATGTACACTTTTACAATGTAAACATTTTTTTATATTATAAGACATGACTATGAAACCAATTTCATTCCATTGGAAACCCTTATGTTTTTGTTTTGATTCATAATGTGGAACACAAATGCGTGATTATCTTATTTTGTGCACAATAAGATAGCACTCTCAAGCATTGGTTAATATTTTGTTTATGAGACGCCATTTTTGGAAAGTGTGTAAACCCAAATCCTTGATGGCACATTGTCCACTATGTGCAATAGTCTTAGTAGTTATCATTGAATCAATTTAATGTAAAGATTTATTTTTATTCCCCATTTATATATTAACATGATTACATGATTCCATGTTCTATATTTTATTCTCCTATATGTTTATTCATTTCCAATTACTTTTTATTCCATCGTGGTAAGCCTTATAACCCTTTAGCTATACTTTATTCCTATGTTTCCTCCCATACTCAGATTTTTAGATCATATCTTTATTCATATATTCCCCAGGTAATCCTATTCATATGTAATAGATCAACTTAATTTAGGGTATTATTATGGATATTATATAATATATTTTTTATTTTGGATTATTCATTTCAAAATATGTACTTAATAATCCAAATTCAGTTGAATTTAATATCCTTTGATTGTTTTTGGTTGTTAATTATGTCTGAAATCCTATAATAATATGAGTAAATGGATAGGGCTATTATACAAACCTTTCCATTGGAACTATCCAATACAAAACATGTATATGGTTTAGTCAAATTGTTTCCAACACCATGCACTAACCATGCACATACCATTGGATCCATTTTGTAATAAGAAATATGGGTTTCCTAGAAAAGTGTGCTAGCCATGAACCCACATAAAATCCCCTCCAAGATCGAATGATTTCAACTTTTTCTCAAACATTTTACCACAAACCATGATCAAATAAAGAATCATAACCATGCTCAATTCAAAATTATTTTAATACCTCGTGAGCATTATGGCATTACACGAATTCTCCACAACCAGGCACACTAATCCATGTACCAAGGAAAACATGTGAAAACATCCTAGAACCTAACCCGAAGCCTCTAAATTTGATTTAAACACAGAAAATACCACCCGAACGTAATTAATGATACCCAACCAGCACATTTAGGAATTATATATTTCAAAATATCATTTTAAGCCTTGATCTAAAATTGAAAAAATCTTGTAATGAAAATTCAAACTCCTTCTTAAAATTTCAAGACATCCAGAAGTGAGATAATAAAAAAAACCCCTATGACCCTTATCTATCAATATCAACATGTGTAAAGAGTAAAAACCATACTGTCCATGTGACCCAATACATTTTGTGTTTCAAGGAACACCCAATGTACAATGTATTATAATTGAACATAGGTAAATGACCCATACCAGAGTATCGATATTACTAATACATGAAATATATAAAAAACATCATTTACCAAGTGAAGAACATTCAATATAATATGAAGGGAAATGAGATGTAGTAGACTTAGTGAGACTCGTTGTTTTACCAAAGTGGGTCACAATGTGGAATCCTTCCATGGAAGTGTAGAGCCCTTTTTCCCCTCTACCCAGTCTCAATATTAGCTTGGGTAAGTTCCCCCAATAAATTTAATATGAGTTTTTCTCCTTTGATCATACATGAGTGGGTATAGTGAGGGTTCTCTTCTTACGCATAGCATGAGTGATCCCCTATATGGGATAGTTCAAGATAAATACAGGAATGCCCCCATAAAACCAAGAATGTGATCCATTATTTATCCCTTCTCTATGTATGGTTAGGTATCCCGTTACCAACATTCAAATCATGTTATCTGTTTTGCAGTGGGTTATCTAAGGTAAGGTTCAGTAACCCCCATAGGATTTTCTAATGATCTTTTATCTATTTATCAAAATCTATTTTCTTCTAGTGAGACATATTTCAATCGAGTGTGTATCATAGATGATCCCTCTCATCTATTGAAGCTTATTCATGTTATTTCGTAGGGAGGATGAAATCATTGAAGTGTTCCATCAGCATAGTGAGGCCCAACTAGTGAGTTAATTTAGAAAAACCATTGAGTCTTGAGCAGAATATTATTGAGTATGTGACCTAACATTGAGACTTGGATCATTAAATTGTTCTAATATAGGTTATCTTGTTTTATCCATTTTATGGTGATTTAGAGCTAAGCCTCAATTTGATGATTTATGTTTTTTGATAATGGGGTGTCCTAATGGGTATGTTTATACTCACCAAATCATTGGATTTGGAAGATAATGTTTTCCTATATAAAAGAATGTCAATATGATGGAGTCATAGGGGGACCCAAAGCATGTGGAACATAGTTGTGCTATTCAGACCATATATGATTCTAGGAGTTGCATCATGATTTTCATCCCCTTGTTATAAGGTTGGACTCTTTAAATTTATTCTATTACTGTATTTTTCTTTATACATACCCATTATATTTTTTATACAAGGATGTGAGATTATATTTTATGCACGTATTTATAGTATAATTTCTTAACTTTTCATGAAATTTATGGTGTATGGATTTGTGTGTTTGTACATATACATTAGGATTAGTCTTCAATGCGTGTGATATAACTACACAATTCTAATCGATTTCCCCAAGACTATTGGTGGAAGTATTAGGGTGTCACACTCTTCTTTGGACCATCTCGAAACACTTCGGTCGGAGGGGTCAAGATATCCATGTCCTGGATAGTTGCCTCAATCCATAATTTGGTCATTAAATCTTGAATTATTTTTTCTCATAATTTTCTATCAGAAACAGTTTTGGTCATTTTATATAGACATCTCCTTAATGGTTCTTTATAGGGGAATCTATTTTCAAATTCCCATATACCAGATCTCATAGTCATGGAATGATCCCAAAACATGTATAATTCTGATCAATTATAACATGGAAAACAAAGGAATTGTTTCATTGTATTTGATTTATTTATTATTTTAAACACTCTATTCACTATCTATTCTTTATACATAATTACAATACCTTCCATACATAATTTTCTCTAGAATACCAATTTACACCCAGTGGGACATACATATACTAGAATATTGAGGTGAACACATGCTCATTTTTAATACATGGAATCCATCTCATAATTTAAGTGAACTTTTCATCTTATATATTCTGATCTCTTTACTACCTATATATAGGAAGGGGGTCATTTCATTCTATTAATTTTTTTTCATCATTCCAAATGACTATAAACCCACATATTTTATGATCTCCAACCTATTTCGTGATACTATATAGTACATGTGTCTTTGAAAAAACATCTTCCATGAGGGGTGGTGGAATATATTTATGTTACAAATATTATGTATTCTTGGCATCAACATCATTGAAATTAATCTTTCTTCCACTATCTATTTTGATGATGTGCTCCCACTAAATAAAATTAGAAGGTATTGGGATAGTTTCATTATTTCTTGAGGGAATTTATAGGTAATATATCCTTTTATACACATGATGTTAGAGAATGAAAAACGTAATGATGCAAGGTGCTAGATTGTTTCTGGAAGAGGACCTGAAAAATTAATCACTTCCCCATGAATGCATGTTAAAAAATGGATATTATTTTATATATTAATTTATATATTATTATATTTTATTATTTAGTTGGATCCTATTTTATTTTTGATATAATATGACGTAAATAATATATCAAAAATTATAATTCGACACCTGTATGACTCATCATCAACCTTACCATGTTAGGAAATATAAAATTCCTCCTTTAATTCAAACCATTCCACTATGTTGCATATGGGTGAATTGAGATAAATTCCAAGCTCCCATAAATAAATAACGAAATACTGGGTAAGATACCCACCCCTAGGATTAAACTGATTTTTATTATCTTCTTACAATTTTGATTCTCTAATTCATTCGTTAATTATTAGAATTTATCAAAGTATTCTAACTTATACCTATTTAAGTAGACAAATCCATACATATAGAAGTCGTTATTTAAGTTAATGAACCAATATAACACACATAAATATTATATTAGAAATGGTCTATATACCTTTGTGTATACCAATTATATAAATTTTGTCCCTTTCACCCTTACCAACAAAAGGTGGTTTGTTCATAATTTCTTATAAATAAAACATAAATATTTCATGTGTATGTAGTTTAAATGAATCTCAATATACTTATTAATAAAAAATTATCAATCACATTTTACTAAAATTCATAAGTATGTAAACCATAGATAGGTTTTAGATGAGTCATGTGAACCTACTTTATTATCAATTACCAACACGTAGATTTCTTAATCTAATACAAAAATACCATTATTTAGAAATTTCTTATAATAACAGATTTTTTCACAGTAAATAAAACATATTTTTTAATAAATTTTAAAATAAATATAAACAAATATATTTAGGATCCATAATTTTGGGTTTTTTAAGAAATTTTGGAATAGAACAAGAAAAATGGACCATTGATAGGGTAGTGAATAAATGGACTATTTTTATGAAATCTCTATTTTCCAATTAATCCTATAAATAATGTTATGGTTTTTCTTTGACTCAATATTATATCCAAATATCACCACATGTGGATTACTAATATACGAGAGTGAAACACACAATATTTACAAGGTTCAACATAAAAATCCCACCCTTTACTATGTTGGTTAGTCAACAAAACACAAATCCATTACTTTCATACATGTAATTTCAACCATAAAAAATCTCTGTCTAAAAAATAAAAATTACCACTATGTTCATTCACATACATCACCCTTTGGAAGATACAATTTTCTTATTTAACTAGGAACAATAAATGAATATACTACCCATTCTCATCGTTTTCTTCACCACCACAATGAAATATGTTCTTCCTCTATGATCAGATGGATCGGTAAGTCTGCACAGGTACCTCCTCATGATTTTCATCAATTTAAATGAATATTTATGCTAGTATTGAATCTATTTATAAATATAATATTATCTATATTATCCTTATGTTTTTATAATGGTGAGGTATATCTAATTTCGGTACAATTGGATTTGAATTACTTTTTTCTCTCCTCAATACTATGTTTATCAGTCTCTCTAAAGTTATTTTGATGAGTAGAAGTGATCTCAATCTTCACCAAACAATTATTGATACCTCTACCACATATTAATATATAAAAAATCATCATGAAAATTATTATAAAAATATCATAGTCAATGTTTACATTATAGAAATTCTATGATCTTTTGTAGCCAGATTATCTCATTCAAATTGATCTAATAATTCTCAACTAGTCACAAATTTATACATTTTTTAATTACATATAAAATATTCTTTTAAATACCTCAAAAAATCATGTTTCATTCTTCCACATAAAATATAAATATATGTGATCTCATTAATTTCAAAAAATACCACTTCTTTTAAAAATTCATATTTTCAAGCCTTTTTCAATAGACTATTTCATAAAAATTCGCTACGGTGTAATTGGATTCGTGGATAAACTTTTATACATCACAAAAAAATATATGATTCTCATTAGATAAATTTAAATTCACTACATCACAACCATAAACAATATTATGTTGTCTATAATGACTACATACCATATTGTCCTTTCGGATTCAGCGACATGGACATGTACCAAACTAGGTCATAGATTTCTTAATGTGGTCAGTTTGGATATGTGAATCATTTGAAAATATATATTTGGCTCCATGATCAAAACAATTATGTGAATTCTGAAAATTCTATATTTCTCTCAAATTAACGTTTAACCTCTTCAGAAAAAATCAATTCCTTATAAATTTCATAAATATTTCAAAAAAGTGATGTAGAATGTTCTCCTTAATCCTCTGACTCTTTTCTATACTACCTTTGAGGATCAGATCATCAATCATAACACTTGACTATTCCATAATGTCTTGATCTAATTCAGTAGAGTACATTATGCAATCTCCTTAAGAATACAATTAACAAGAATATGGAAGTAGATTAAACATATTGTGGACATATATGGATGATTTATCATGAATGAAATATAATTCCATTTCTGTAATAACTCATAAAAATTGCCTAAGTATCTTCTCCAATTCTACTGAACACATCTTGAAATATTATTAAAAAAACCTCCTTGAGAACAATAATCCTACTTTTAATATTATGGAAATATCATTCATCAATATCAATATTTGTTCTTGAATGAGTCTCTCTTAATCCCACTTATTGATAATCAAATGCAAAGGATAATGCGTTAGACTTATCACATCTTCATTTTTTGAAGGAACTCTCATACTCTTCCCATTTTTTCTGAGAGAATGATGATACTGCAGGGAGATCATAGACAATAAACTTTAGTTTTTCTACACTATGTCAATGTCTGATACACGAGTGCATAAATTGAATGATATTTAACAAAGTTTGTCTATATTATTTTTACACTACCATGCATGTGATATCATGATCAATATTTATTATTTATTAATAGGTCATATTTAAAAAGAAATTATTTATAAAGAAATATATAACATACACACATCTAAATAATACATCAAAATAGTTTATGTAAAAGTCATGTAACTCCGCATTTTTCATGTAATGATAACCAACACTCCACCATATTAAGTGAATTTAATTAAATAATAATAAATGGTTGTAAGTGTGATTCAATTATATAAAAATTTTGGGTTTAAATCTATCTTTAATTTCTTGATTCATTACAATTTATTATAATGCTAAATTATTCTCAATGTTTATCCCCTTTAAGTGATGATGTCCTCCTATTATATTTTCATGGAATTCGTATGTCTCCATGTAGTATACTGCCTCTATTTTATCCAGCAGTTAAAACTCAAGATATCACCTTTAACCCAATAAATGATAGTTCCAATAAACATAAAATAAAAGGTAATATGAACAGACCACTTGTTTTTATACCAAAATATATCCATGGAACGATGTTTATCTCAACTTGGTCTCTTCCTTTCATCCAATCTTGACATGGGATGTTTTTTTCTCTTCCTTTGAAATTATTCATTGTCTATAATATCTTTTACAACCACAGTCTTCTAATCCTTTAATTTTCTGGTTTTGGAGAAATTATGAAAAACCTTTACCTTTTTTAAGGAACTACATTATTTGTTTTAGCATCAAAATGTTTTTCCACTTCCTCCAATAGTTATCAAATGTAAATTTATATATCCAAACATAGTTGAATTATTTCATGAAATTCTATGTATTCTTAGAAATATCAAATGAAGTAACAGTGAATTTATTTTGGAACCACATCCCATGTATAACATAGGAAACCTCTCATTCCAATTTTTTCATGAAAGCCTCAATCTCGTGACCCTTTAAAATCCATATTCTACAGAATTTTCCAGAATAAAAATTTTATTTTAAAAATATATTTTTAGTGAATATACAGTCATGAGTGGTTTCCAATGATATTATATCCCCATGTCCTCACTAACAATCCCCTTTTTCATTTATATTTCATGGTAAAGACCTGTTAAAAAAGTATGATTTGGAATTGTTTCCATGATTACCACAAAACTGTACAAACCATTCAAATATTAATCTTAAAAATTGTTTACAGGTGTTTCTATATTTGGGGTGTTACTATAATTTTTCTAACAGAACATTACATTTCTTGTGGGGATATGAGCTCCTCAGCATAACCTTACCTTATTTTTATATGGAATATTTCATCTCAATTTTATTTTCCAACATATCCTGATTTTTTGTTTTCACATATACTCTATTAAATAAAACAGGTATATTTTGAAAAATATGTAGTCTAGATTTACCTTATTCACATTAACTGGTATACACATTGGTCTATGATGATTACCTACATACCTATATTACCATAGTGATTTTTTCTCTATCCATGTTAAACTCATTTTGTAATGTTAGACATATAAATTGTTTCTTATTCAATTATTCTTCATTTCTATCCATTCCCTCTTTGAATCTTATGCTAATATTTTCATGTTCAACTTCATAGTGTTTTTTAGTCAATGTTTCCAACATAGGTTCATTCATTCATCCGTAGCTATTTATTCTATGCAACCACCATTTTAATTTATTTCACGATAAAATTATTTTTCTTCTTCAGAAATTGTATCATTCCCATTTATAATTTTTGATTTTAGTCCCATAAAAATCATATCCTTTACTCCATATAATCACTATAACATGATGAATAAATTCATTTATTTTCATGAAAAAGCAACCAACATCATCATCTAAAGACCAAATTAATGACTAAAATTTTATTATATTTCTCATCAAATTATTATTTTTGGTGTGGAGGTGTTTATTATTAATATTACCTCCATTTTTTATGTAAGGTCTCTAATCCTCTAAATTTGATTTTTAATCATCATCCTTACTTTTTAGAAAATTTATAGAATATTGGCCACAATCATAGTAGCAGAAACACTTTAAATATTTCTTACTCTTTTCCTTATACATAACATTTCAAAAAACTTTTGATATAAGAGAAATTATTCAATGGATGTTTTGACCATTCTCCTCATCCATGTCGTTATCTTATTCAAAAAATTCTTCTCTAACCTTAATTTTTTCCATTTCATTAAAATCAATTTCAATTTTTATTTCTTTATGAATGAATGTGTCTTTTTAATCTCATTATTTATGTGAATGTTTGGTATCTCTTCAATTGTAATGTATTACCATACATCAAGGGAAGATATTTTTTTAATCAAACATAGTAGGGAAGTTCCTCCTCAATATATCGATATTGATGGAACCAACCAGAATTTCAGTAAATCCATCGATATTTTCAACAATATTCTTTACTTGGGTAATGTATTAATTATTAATCTCATCATCATCTCTCTTTAAAACTTATCATTGGATACTCACACATGAATATTAGATTATTTTACCTTTTCATTACCCTCATAGTAACTTCATAATTTATCGCAAATTTCCTTAGTACTATGGTGACCCAAGACCTTTGAGTATACCATTTCTGATGGAAAAACCATGATATAATTTTGTTCCCTCCATATAACTATAAATTTCACTTATCGACTTGTTTCATTGAATAATCATAAAATATTGGTGGAAAAATCATTATAATATTATATATCACATCAATTATAAGTCAAAGGAGAAATGGTAACATAAAATTCTAACAAATATAAAAATTCATCCCATCAAATATAGATAGCATATTCATTGTGGACTAAATTAAATTTTTAACAACTATCATAATTCTTTCTGGAACATTATTTAGGACCTTCCCTCAAATAAAACTTCAAAATAGGTTCTTTTACCATGTGCATATAGATCAGTAGGATGGAATGTAAAAATATTCATGCTCTTGAGTAACTATCTGGAAATTGTATATCAATCTTGAAACATCTTCCTATTTTGATGTTATAAGGATTTTCATCAATTTCATAGAATATTTTAGTATATTAATTTTAGTGACACTTATCATTGACTCACCATTTTATTATCCTTAATAATGAATGTATTAGTCTCTCAGAAGATCATATTATGAGAATAATAGTTCTCAATTCTCAATTCCCAATTATCAATACCTACAAAAAATGTTTATATAAAAAATAATTGTGAACATTATTATTATAAAGAATTGTCCATTTTCCAACTATATAAACCCCATGATATTTGATAGTAGGATCATATCCTTCAAATCAGCCCAATGATTCCTGATTTATCTCTCATTTGACCTTATTTGAATTTATGTCCAAAAAGTGAATTATGTCCCCAAAAGACTCAAGAATCATTATTTCACAAGTTATATAAATAATTGTGATTTTTTAAAAATAATAAAATCCTGAATCTAAAAAACATTAAATATTTTAATGTGCATATGAAATCAGTTCCAACAAAATAATTGGCTATGATGTGATCGACAACATGGTTCACTTTTTTTACTCTATAATCAGATACATGGTTCACATATGCTCAGTAGTAATAGTTGACATCATAGGAATCAACTATATTTTTTTTGAATTTCAAAATAACATATTCACCAACATGATTCAGTTATGTGGATATGTATTAGCTATGTCATATTGTTTTCACTGTATGAAGTTTTCCTAGATCAATCAATCTCTTATGAAGATTTGGATACAATTTCTGAAATCATACCTAAATAAGTGATATTCATATTTACACAACATTAAATCAAAACATCTTCATTCAACTGACATACATTATTATTTACTTCAAAACATTTAAAAAATGTTGTAGATGGTCCTCCTTCATCCTCCAGCACTTGTCTTTAATTAAAATGAGGATCAACTCAACAATCAACAAAATTGACGTTTCCACATTGTCCTGAGCTTTTGAACACGAGTTCTTTAATCATTAGAAACTAGTTTACTTTTCCGTTGAACATGTATGTAGGGTAAAAATATAGCATATTTATATAGATTCTTTATCAATCAATTAATCTAATACCTTTTCCTCAAATATCCATAACAATTCTCTAATCATCATAAACAACTATACTACACACATATTAATCTTTTAAAAACAATTGAAATACTTTATTGTAAGTAAATGATTATATAGTAATAGTATTCCAAAGAAAATATGACCCCTATTAGTAAAGGAAGGTGTTCTACCCCTATATATAAAGAAAAAAGTCATGATCCATTAAATTCTCAATGATCCACCTATCCTCTAGAAAATTGTCAAGAAACTAATTCATTTTAGATTTCAGATACATATGTCTGTACCAAAATCTGTATGTAAAAAAATAGAGTTTATATAAAAATATTCTTGAAATCCTATTATCTTATCATATATTAAAATTCCAAGATGAGTTATATTTTTTGTAATTAGGAAGTAGGGTTAATTTGGAGATATAGTATACATATTCAGATTTTGTAAGATAAAGAGTTCTAATGTGATTTTTTTTACATCAGAAGAGGCTTGGGGGATGGACCATGTGATTGGGAGAGTCTTAAGTGTTTGGGGTGAATTTTAAAATTTTTAAAATATGATAACCCTTATGAATGGTTATGTAACTATTCGAAGAAAGCTTAAAGGTAACAAAGTGGATTGTTTTGTCTTAGTGGTGAGATATGCAATCATCAAATATTTTCAATATGACCTTTCAGAAGAAAAAGGTTTTTTGAAGCATTATTCATGTTTGGAACATATATCGGTTAATCTTGTTGATCGATTACGTTAGGATGAGGTTCTTGGAAAGTGCCAACCGCATGGTTCTAATACAATTTGGCTAATCATTTGGACATACTATGTGAATCATTAATGATGGGGAAATGAGTATTTTTACCCTAGGAATTTTTATACCCATCCCCTTCATTATTGCTCCTCAAATGGATGGGAATACCTCCCATCATGCCACTAATTTATATTGATCCCCACATATTCTTAGGATGAGTTTATAGTATGATTATTTCCATTTAGGGTGAGAATGTCCATTTGTTTTCAAATTTTCGTTATTTATCTTAATTTATATCTATATTTGGTGATTGGGTAATATATTCTAGAGATTATTACATCAAATAATGGCGGTAACCTTCCATTATGTAACAGTTTTGACATATCTTGGCTAAGGGCATCCTAATATGTTTTCTGCATATAGTTTTGTTGGAGGTACATCATTGTATGAATTTTACATGGTATTAATATAAACTGGAAATATTTGATTGATTAAATGATGGTGAATGATGGGGATTTTAAATGGACTATGTTTACGTGCATTTTGGATGTATAATGCACCCATTACTCTTGGTTTCATCCTAAAGAGATCACTGATTGAATAATTACGCATTAAACCTAATTAAATTAATTTTATTTATTGATTAATAATTGATTATTTTATTATATATAATTATAATTAATTAAATTGGATTGTTTGGACTGATTTAGGTTCTTTTGGGGTGTTTAACAACTGATTGATATTGGATGATTGTCAATAAGGATGGAAGAGCATGATATAATGGGTATCAACATCATAAATGTGGAAGGCGTGTTGGGAAAAAACCATGATATCTTATCAATAATTATTCAAATATAGGTGTAAAAGGGTGAAAAAAACACCATATAAATGGATGAATATTTAGATGTAATAATATTTACATGGTTCTATAATAATCCCTTTGTCCATGGAGATGTATAACACATTACTGAAATATATGAGCTGAATTCTAGGGTACGATCTCAGAGTATGAAACCCTACCTTGAAATGATCTCATAAATAAATGAAGTGTCATGATAATGGAAATTCCAATTGATTTAGACTACAGAGTACATCCATTATTCTATAAAAACTAGTCGTAGAATGTTCATGAATCTACATCAATATATTTTTGTCTCTAGTCTTATATATTCTAATAAGAAGTTGATGTCTTCAATACTAATGTACCAATTTCAATTTCACTGGTTTGACGTTATATAATGATTCAAATTTATATAGTTTATATAAAAGTAGGGTTGGGTCCTTTGATCCCCATAACCCTACGTGGTGGTGCACAACCCCTAAAACCCTGAGTGACATTATCATAGACGATAAACCATGACAGTTCCAGTTTGGTGTATAATTTGAGCCACTAGTAGTTTGACCAAATTTTTCCAATGTATCAAACGACAAAATTCAAATAGGGTTGTCCAAGAATATGATCCTTGGTATTATGCATGTTCATTTTAAGATATGATATATCATCTCACCACAATGGGTGGTCAAATATTCATTTAATAGAATTTATTTTTGAAAATGAAATTATTTAAAGATTATAAAGATTCATGGGCTATGATGGACCCTTACGCACTTCGTTGATGCCTCTGTTACTAATGGAAGAATATTTGAATATTAATTTATTATTTTTGAAATATGAAACATTAGGACTGAGAGTTATATAAGCATAGTGTCCTTATTATCCTATAGTATAGGGGATTTTGATACCTCCATGTAGTGTGATGTAATGACTAAGGATGATTGGACTATATAGGATATGTGAGAACCTTAAGATGATTTAAAGACTTTAGGCTAGTCCAGATGATAGTGGTATGATAATTAATCCCTCAATGAGATGTAATTTCCTATGTGTGTAGAACTCACAAATATTTATGGATTTATTGGGAGTGTCATGACTTGTCTAATGATAAATTGGGTATTGAGATGGGATTTTATCCTCATATTTAGAGTGATGTCAATATGGATTTCCCTAGGAGGTCAATAATTACTTGAGATGATTGTGACTATTTTTTGGGTGTGTTTTCTGTGAGTGTTTAGTTGTACCTAAAGAAATGTTTGAGACACATTGAAACTTGTTTCATTCTAATTTTATTATGTATCTTAGGGGACCCCAGTGGGTACTGAAGTGAGATGTTAACCTTTTTTAGAAGGCGTATATATAAATTGATAGTAATGTTTGTAGGAATTACCAGAAAAACCAAATAAATGAAATGATCCTATTATGGCAGTGATAATGATAGGTCACACAACTATGATTCTGACTATATATATGTGAGATAATATGAATGGGGGGCACTACCCACTGAGATGTAACAAGATATCGGTTGTGCATGGTATGTTTTCCGTGGATCTAGAATTCATGCCTGTTATCATTTTGGAGTACCTCAGACACACTCCATGGATTTATATGCGATATGACTTCGATTAACGTGGACATGTTCCTTGGAATTGGGTTAGAGGATGAGACCCTCAGAAGTGGCCTCCAAGGTGGATTTGTATTTCCTTGACTTGTTCCTTATTATTGGGTTACAGGATGTGAACCTACTAGATATCCTCTTGGATTTATTTGAATTACCCTTGAAATTCCCCTAGAAATTGATTGTTGATGTTGATGATACCATATTTAAATTCTTTTAATAATCCTCCACTGGTTTAATATAGTTTGTCATTGTTATGTGACGTACTTAGAGACACTTTAGTACTAGTTGAAGCATGTTTTGGTCAATCCTAAATTTTATGTTGGAACCCAATGATCAAAAGGGTTATTTATTTACACATCCATAGTTATTATTTTTTCAATCATAGAACATTTTTACATTGTATTTAATATGTATGATATTGCGTTAGTAATTTAATATTGAGTTTTACTCACACCCTACATTGGTTGCAATACCAGTTGGGTACCTGAGTAGATATTATGTATCATTGGTTCAGGTTTGGATGAGGCCTAGTATAACATGATTGAGTAGGATAAATAAAATAATATTTTATATGGTGATGAGGTGATGATCGTGGATGGATATAGAGTCTTGTTTTGTTTTTTATATTTTATGTATTATATATGAGATCGTCATTGTGTGTGAATATTATTGTATATTGGTATGACCATGTCTACGTATGACCATATGATTCTATATTTTTTTTTATGATTTTGTTTATTTATTCCTCATACTATGATGTTTAATTTTCTATTTCGGATGTTGTTATGTTTATATTTTATTTTCTATTTTCATATTCTGATATTTGTGTATTTTCTTCCCTTGGTACTACACTAGACCCCTACCTCTATTATTTGTCCACTAGAGCATGACGGGGAGCACATAAGGTACCATGGAGACCCTGTTCAGGGAATCTATAGTGTGAATCATGAAGGGGTTCTAAAAAGTGATATCATATCTTTTAGGTGGTTGATATCACATAGTGTATTATATTTTCAATTTTGTGTTAATTTTTTGGATATTTTAAATTGGGAATATGAATGAGAATGATATTATGATTAGTATCATTATATTTTGTCATGAAAACCATTTACCGATGTATGTTTAGGCTACTAAGGACACAAGATATTCATTTCATATTTTAATGTTATGGTTTTATATTTTATCTACTACAATGCATGTGGATGTGAGATTTATAATTTATTATGGTTTATGTCTTTTGTTGAATTGAAAGGTGTGCTATTTACATGATTTATGTTTTTCATATAGGAATCACATTAAATAAGTGTGCTTGTTGTGAATGATATCACTTATGATAGGGTTCAGTTTGTTAATGATTCAATAAAAATATATATAAATTTTTCTAATATAACTTGTCGGTGGAATTCTACTTAGTTGAAGCATGATATAATTTAATTTGGATGAAAAGTCATGTGTATCATAGAATTGGATACATACAGATAAGGACTATACAATGTCTTATTTTAAGGGAAGTATAGTAACCCTTGGTAGGTCAATACATGTTTTTGATTCCTTATAAGATGACCTATTATGTGTGGGTTTTTATTAGTTAAAAAAATAAAATGGGTTCAGTTATTTGACGTTTCAAAAATCCTATATGATTTTCTGAAATATTGATTATTTATCTCATTATACAAAACAAAATTGTATTCCTTTTATACCCTCAATCCAGATCACTATAGGATGATGTAATTATATATATGTATGTACCCATATAAGATTGCAACCCCCAAGGGGGTTGTCTCGTATGGATATGAACGGTAAAGATGTGTACCCAAGTAGGATGCTTACATGACTTATGATGCTTGAGATGTGTATATGTAAAAGTGAGACCCTAGAGTGTGTGTTTTTTAATTATATATGTTAGGTGATATTTAGACATTAATATAGAGGATACCAGTGAGAAGTAACCTTTCTGATATAGATATCATGGGCTATGTTGTAGAGACTAGTGGCTTTGATATGTGACTCAGGATGGTGGAGAGAAAATAATTATATTTTATTTGAGGTTGGATATTCAAGGGAAACCTATGGTGTTAGACCTAGACTATTATCTTGTTGGAAACATGAATCATGAAGGGATACATTGAGTTACGAGATCCGTGCATAGAATTTAATATAAATTATACAATTGAGGAATTAATATAGCTAACACCTATCATGATATAAATACCTATACATGATTTGGAATCGTTTTTTTTGGATTCAAATGGAGTATTATTATGATTATTGAACCAATTTATTTCAAATTTTCTTTCGATAAGGTTTTTAGAGAAAAGGTAGACACCCGTGATTTTTGGAATCATACCCGAGATGGAAAGAGATAGTGTTTTGGACATGGAATATGTAATATGTAATGATTATTTGAAAAAATAATACTGGTGATTTTGGATATATGTGTAGGATATTCGATGGGTCTTGTTCATCTATTTAGGCACATATTCCTAGATAAAATAAGATATAACTCAGGAGATCATGATCTAGGTTGTGAGATTGAGTGGTATGAGCGAATACACCAACTAGAACTAGATGATATTGATGTGGTATGCACCACATAAATGATGTATCACTATGTTGTTGATTAGATAGAGTTTAGATTCTTTCGTAGAAGTGATTTACTTGATGGAATGTTGAGAGACAAGATTGCTAAGAATTCATTCAAATGAGAGATGTGTTGGATATATGATTTTTGATATAATAAGTATTTTTCAATTTTGATGCTCACAAATACCCTCAGTTATTTTATTTATGTTGTTACTTTGAGGCTATATCAAGGTTATATTTAATTTCATAACTGTTTAATTTTATGTGAATCATAGAATTATTTTACTAAATATTTATATTTGGGCGAAAATTTATTCTGCAATGTATTCAAGATGTTTTGTTGAAATATGGAATAACATTTCAGTAGGTGATGTTGTTACATATTGTTGGAATCTATATATATGTTTAGAACCCAAAAACTTAGATAAAAATTATATTTAGTTCCCTAAATTTTGATAAAGAACCTCACATATGTGTAACAAATGATTGGTATATCCCAAATGTAATAAACATTACATTGGAATCATACTCCACATTCCGTGTGTATACATTTGTAATCAACCATATGCTTTCATCCTTACTTATGAAGTCATCCTCATTTTGAGTAACCTAATTATGAACTAGTAATATAATGTATTAGATTTTTGAATTATTTTAAAGACACTATCTATGTATTCAGAGGAGTAAATTTCAGATTAATGAGATCCCAAGGGAATTTCAAATGATATTTAACAAATGGTTAATTAATTATAATTTCTAGGGAATGTTATGATTTTCAAGGGCTAAAAAATTAAAATTCCTATAATGATCTATATTTTGAAACCATAATTTATCTAGTGAATATTCATTGATTTCATTGACTAAAATTAAATCAATATTGATTTTTTAATTCTCAAAATGTCATATTAAGAGTTATATTAATATTTTTGGATAATGGTATTCATATTTGAAGCTTATGAAAAATATAAATCTCTTTCATTGAAATTATTTCAAGTAATTTTTTTTAAAATATATTGTTTTATATAATTTATTGACTCATACGTTTATAAAGATCATCTATTTCATTTTTCTGAATCTTATTAAGAAAAACATTGTATATTTACATGTTAAATTAATCTATTGATATGTATTTTTCTTTTTTATACTATGATTAAATTAGTATCTACTGATATATTACCTAATTTTAATATATTACACTTTTATATTTATCTTAAGGATAATGTTTTGAAGTTATCTATTAATTCATTTAATGATCACTTAATCAATATGTTGTTTCATTTGCATATGAATTCCTTCAAAGATAATTTCTCAAACCAAAAATGATTTATATTGTTTCAAAACAATCGGGTGTGCAGTGATTCAATGAGCATTGGTTTTCCATTAATTCCATGAAAAAGGGTTTGTAACAGGTTACAGTTACTTTCACTCATCAATCATTATCCATTGGAAAATGGATATATTAGAGAAAATCACCAAAATCACAGAGTGAAATTCAGTGGACTGGTCGCTGGGATGTCTATGCTTGTAACGACTATAAATTTCATTTTTTCCTATTATTGTATTTTTATATTACATATTCTATTTATGGAAATAATAAAAATTTTATTTTCATGATTAAGGGTGATGTTTTTAAATTAATGATTTTTTTATAGAACACAAATCTCACCATTTTGAGGCTATCATTTTTTAATGAGAAGAATTATATTAGAGAAACATTATTTTTGTTCTTTCTTTGAGCTAGATAAATAATGATTCAATGGTCCTAATGAAGAATAACATCAATAGTTGATCTTAAATAATTTATGTCTATGATCTCACGTACATATTATAATAGTGAAAATTATTAATACTAGAAATACATGATGGTCATATATTTGAATAAAATTGTTTTAAAAGCATATTTGAAAGTTTTTTATCAGAATAAAATTACGATTGATGAACCATGAAATCGAGATACTATAGAAGAAACTAAATATGATTTGAATTCTAGTTTCATGGTCTTGGGACATATGAATTCAACCATGTATATTAATGTTATATAAATATGAAATTTTAAAAAATAGTTATCTCTTATGAAGGAACTAACAATTTCATGCATTTGAGGTATAATACTACAAAATGGATGTTTGATACTTTTACTTTTATGAATCAGAAAGTGTCACCCAGATGAAAGGAATATTAATAGAATTTTTCAATGGTGCTTATTCTATGAGATCACTTATTCCTGAAATAGAATAATCTTTTAATGTAATCAAATATTTACATTCTATATTGAATAGTATTTCAACTATAATCAGATAGAAAACTCCTATCAAAGAGTTGAAGAATTTATTTTCCCTCAAAATATTTATGTAGAACTATATAATATGATGTTGATGATCATAGAATGATCAACATATAAAATATAACTCTCAAGGATTATATTCCTAGAGTTAAAATGTGGATGTTATAGCCTTAAATGATTTTGGATATTCAATATCAAGTGAGATGTTTTCATAGTTGTAAATAGGTTTAATAATTCATAGAAAAGGAAAAACAGTTAAATAGACCATTAAACACCTAATTTTTTTGTAGAAACAAATAAGATAGATTTTATGAATGTATATAGCTGGAAAATATTAATCATATTTTCTTACAGTTGAATGAATTAATGAAAAAGTATATGATTGAAACGAAACATCAAATTGATAGATGATTATGAATTAAAATTAAGGAAATCTATGAAGGATATTAAATTTGTCTTTATATATTATATTATTTCAACATGTTCTAAATCTGAGTAAGAGTAATCAAATAAAAAAGTCATTTTTCGCTTTATGGATCAGGAAGATAATGTACAATCTTACTACTCTTTCAATTCTAATTCTAATTTTAATTCCCATTAAAATTATAAATTAATTCAATATTACTCCATGTATGATGAAAAATATGAAATCATGATGAAAAATCATATATATATCACAATTATTTTCAGTTTCACCTTATGCATTAAAAATATTATTCTAAAACATTATGTAGAATTTCAAAAGAAGTCAACAAATTTTCGTTAAACAACATTTTGAATGATAGTAGAAATAAACAATTGCATATTGAATTAGAATCCATTAAAATTTATACATATTCTATTACAAAATGAGAAGAGTAATTAAATTTGATTCTTAGAAGGATTGTTTGAATGAAATAATTATATGGAATAGAAATTCATAGTGAAAAACAAAATCTATTCCGAAATTATATTGTACCAAGATAAAAAATCACACAATGTAAAAATTTACAATTTTATTGTGGAATTAAAGGTAATTATTCCAAAAATTATTACATAATGAATTATAAAATATGTATTAAAGAATCCATATATTTATAGAGACTTGTATATTGATATTTCAATTTTTTTGTAAAATTATAGAGATATGGTTACCTATATCTTTACTTACAACCACTAGAGAACCTAAAATAAATTGGGTAAATTTTTTTTTGATGTTTTTAGGTGAAAATCCAGAATTTTATACATTCATTATGGTATATGGATGATGTATATTCTTGTTATTTTAGTGTATAATTTTCCTACCTTTTTCACTATCTAATGTTGATATAAGATTTATTACTTTTGGAGACAATTCTAATTGAATGATTATTGGAGTTGGTATAGTTAGGGATCAAAAATATATCCTAATAAAATAAATTTCTCAATGATCTAGAGTCAATGAAAAATATAATTATTATTTATTAACATTATGATGTTTTTTATTATTTATTTCTCTAATGATTCTTGTTTCATCATTAAGATTAAACTAGTTATGTTTAGAGAACCTATAATAGAAAATGATTAGGATTTTGACATTAGTTTCATAGGTGAATAAAATGTGATTTTTTTTAAAAATAAATTAAATGAATCCTCGATATAGATTAGAAGTATTTTTCAATGAATTATATTTTATTATTTAAATTATCTGTGAAAAATGTTGTGTTTGATCTTCCATGTCTTAAATTTTATGAGAAAATGATTTATGATCCATTTCAAATATATAAATATCATAATTAATATTTAAAATCAATTAATAAGAATTCTAAATCTAATACATCAGAACCAATCATCATGGATTTTTTGGACTGTCAAGATTATAAGCCTTGGTATAAAATTTCATTTTGTTGTTATAGTTGAATATCTTTTCAAATTTACAAGGGTTTACATTTTGAAGTATTGAAGTGATGTTTTTCCTTTTTTATGAGTTTATTTTTGATTTGGTAAAAAATTAAAATGATTTAAAATAATTTAATAAATAAGTGATAGTAGATGAGAATTTAAGAATAATGAATTCAATTTTTTTTTTCACATATCTGGGTACCAATAAAATTTTTCATATCCAGTAACAAAATATAAAAATGGAATTATTGAAAGAAGAAATATAACTATTAAATAAATGGATAGAACTATGTTATATGTCTACAATCTACCTTCTAATTATTTTGTAAACACAATTAATATAGCATCATGTTTTTTGAATAGATTTATAATTACAGCTCATAAAAAATAAACCATATGAGTAATAGAATAATAGAAAACTTACAGGTGGATACATTATTGTTTTTTGGATGCCAGTTGTATATATGGAATTATATGGAAAACATTGATAAATTGTATCCAAATTCTGATAAATAAATATTAAATGGCTATTTCATGACATATAGATCTTATATAGTGTTTAATAAAAATTAAAGGAGAGATATATAATCTATTCATATTAAAATTGATGGGAGTTTTCCTGTTGATCATAATAAAAAAATATGAATCTATTGAGTCTTATAAAAAACACAAGACAATATTATTATAATGATAAGTTTAAATGTAAATTATAAAATGATCATGATCAATCCAGTTATGATGAATACAATATTAATGAAATATAAATTGTCTTACTGAGACAAATTAGGACATTGATGAACCATGAATTAGAGACTGTTATAGGGGATCATTATTATGGAGTTAAGATTATGATAAATTTTGGAATCCTAGTATAATTCATAACATGCCTATCATAGTTTGAACCTAAATCTATAGAAAAAGTAATATATAATGAGGGTTTGGTATTTAATATACTACATGAGTTAAATCTATTTAAAAGGAATAATGTTTTAGAATTAGTAGATAGTGTTACATCCCAAGTATGTAATGAATAATATATATTCTTATCTATGTCTATTTATGAAATAGATAGTGTTTTAAAGGCTTAAAATAAGAATCAATCCAATCTTAAGCATGGAATAGTCAATTTTTTTTAAAAGATTGTTTTACCGCCTTTTGAGGGAAAACCATTTTAAATATCACTATTGAAAATTTTATAAGCTATATTTGTCAAAATAAACATTTTCTTTATTATTGGGACATTGAAATTTACTTTGCATAAATTTCTGGTATTTTTCTGATAATGTTCATTTTTAATGAATAGTGAAAAGTATCGTATTTTAATTCAAACCCACGTTTTAATGTAATTTATTTATATAGATAGATTATATTTTAAATTGGATTTAAAGTGAGATTAGAATATATTTTTACCATTTAATCCAATGGTGGTCATTGTAATTAATATCACTTTGAGATTTGACATAAACGAGTGTCAATCTTTTGATAGGTATTGTTTCTTAAAAACACTCCTTTTGATTTGAAAGTGGGATTTAATTATAAAATTAATTAATGCAACATCTATGTTATGAATTTGGTAAAATAGATTTCATTTTTTAATTCAGAACATCAAATATAGCTTAGGGTGAATCTTTGGTATTTTTTCTGAAAAACCTTAAATTTTTATGAATAGTGAAACCACAAAGTGGTAGTTACAAAAAACTAATTATTCATTAAAATGGAACTTTACCACTTCTATTATTTGAATTTAAGAAATCCAATATAAATTATTTTCATTATTAAGTAAAATGTGGTTCAATGGGATCAAAATAATTTTTGATGAAAAGTAACTTTTAAGTTTTATTAATCGCGATTAAAGGGTAATTAGTGTGATTTAAGGTAAAAATGATATTATAATAAAATGAAAATGTCTAGAAACTTGTCATAACCCTATTTTATGAGTCATGGCCGACCAAGACAACCCATGGGTCGATTTTGGGGACCCCATTGAGCCACTTGGGTAAGATAATGACATTAATGCCTTTTATTTAAAGTAAAAGTAAAAACGACACAAACATGTATTGTTTTACTAAAACAATTTTTACATCAGGTTATACAAGTCATATTTTTATCTATAAATATTCATTGGAAAGATAAAAATCATTCCTACATCATAGTATTTTTTTTATAATTTTTATACATTAAATATATAAAACTATTTATGACATCATGATGATGCAACGATTACCTCATTATTTAACGATTTAAATAAAATAGAAAGATAATGAAAATCTATGACCTACACATGTAAAAAACTTATTGTATGGGTTTATTTAGAACCCTTATCACCTTATCCTTGAAAAAAATCAATGTGGGACCATTAAAATCCGAAACTCATTTTAATATAAAGTAACATTTTATACCTTTCCAAGAGTTCCCCTCCTATCCTCTTATAAATGGACCTCACCTCTACCACCTTACCCACACCTCTCAAGCCTTTGGATCGGCCAATCTCTGACCATTTTGTCTCTCAACATCCCTCTCCTCATCCTAGAAGCCCTACCTTAGGCAGTAAGCTCTTCATGAAACCATTTTGGTTCAAACCAATGGGAGTTACCTGATTTTAAGATAATGTCTTCTCTTGTGTTCTTATGTTTTATTTCGCTTCTCAAACCCCCTAAAATATTTTAATTTATTTCATTTGTAACAACACCAGAATCTTAATTATACTAGGATGTTGTTATTATAAGGATTCGAGCTACACTTACACACACCTATATCTAATGGTTAAAGAACATATTGGTTCTGTGGATGGTGAATTTCTGCCTCATGAAGCGATGATTGTTCAACACTCATATAACATGTTCAAAGGTGTCCATTAAGATTTCACTATATTTATATATGACATATAATATGTTTTTGTTTTACTTAAGCTTCTGTATTTTTCATTTAAGGAATACCTTTATGGTTTCCATTATGGGTAAACACGATATCTTCATTTTAGGAAGTGCGGACTACCGCCCCCTCAAAGTGATTTGATTCGTTAATACCATATGTGGTACATATAAAGGATATATTTAATGATATTATATATGATAACATACTAGAATTTTAATACTATTATGTATCATTATGCTTTAATTCCATTAAATATAAAATAGAAATGGAAGTAGCGTTCATGCGTACGTACGGCTTACCGTCTCCATGAACGGTGCATTTAATTTCTTACCTCTAAATGTTATATAATAGTATAAATGAATGTATATAATGGATATATATGATATATATAATTTATACATAATTAATATAATTCTGGATATAATGGATATTTTACCCCCTGAACAAACATGTAATTATAAAGAGTTTATTTTTGACTCAAGTACCAATGATCGTTAAAACGGTAGTTATTAACATAAATAATTACATAGTGTTAATGACATGGTAATAAGTGATGTAAAAGGAATAATTAACTTGAAAAAGGTTCATAATAATATAGAAATTATTTCATGTTTATTATTCATAAGATTAAATAACGATCGAGTCATGTCGGACCCGAGGTAAGGGTCTTCTTCTCAATCTCCTTTCATTGAGGAATATTTTGTTCTAAAATAAGGCTTTCTTTTATATGGTGTGTAAACCCCTTTGAATTTTAATTTTATACAAAAGGAATCTTTTTCTACGATGCGTTTTACAAAACTACAAAAAGGAAGGTTTCTTTTTTACATACGCGGTGACAATGACCTTTTCTGCCGCCGCAAGTATTGTTTGGTCTTTGGCTTCCTCAACAAGCCGTAATGTTTTTAAAATGAAATAAATACCATATACTCTTTAATGTATTTTGGTATTGAAAATGGATTTTTATAATGGATTTGTTATGTCAATATATTTTAGTGATATATTGTGATCAAAGTGTGGAAATTTTTTTCTTCCATTATATTTGTTTTATGTATTATGATTTAATAATGGAACTTGGACATTTGATGGGTGGTTACGTGATAAATCATATGACTGGTGGTTTCGTGAATACCAGGACAGGTGGTTACATTATAACCTCCAATGCATTGGGTATGGAAGTCGGTCGTATGTCTATTCCATTAAGTGATATGTGTGGAAGTCGACTGTATGGTTATTCCAATTAAGTATGTTTATGTAAAAAGTTACCGTTATATGTTATGTGTTATTTAAATGGGTTTTATGGTAATCCTTCGGTTACAAAAGGGTAAGTAAAGATATTTTATTCATTGAGGAGTATTTACTACTCCATAAAGGTTAAAAGTATTACTTTGATAAAGTAATCATGTTTTACTTTTGGTTTTAAAAAACTAAAAGTTTTCTTTCTTTGTGTATCCCTTACTGGGCTTTTTATGCTCACCCCATGTTTTTTTTAAATGTTTTTCACAAGACTTAATGTGGAATAGCATCAAGGATGGGATCATGGAAAAGTCATGCTATCTAAAACCTGGAACTAGACATGTTTCTTTTTAAGAGTTTTTATTTTATGGAATCTTAGTATAAATGTCTACTTTGTAATATTTTGAGATTTAATAGTTATGTCTTAATTCTCTAAAACTCTAAACCTGAAAATATCCTCAATGTGAATTATTCATTTAATTCAATATTAAGTATGGTTTAAGGCCATGGCCTTATAGTTGGTATCAAAGGTCGGTTTAGACAACTTTAGGAGTTAGAAAATTTGTTAAATTTATAAGTTAATTTATAGAATGATTGAAATGATATAGCATTTAAAGATTACCACGTTGCTTCACCTAAGATATTTCTATGATATGAATGGTTTTCTATAGAAGAAATAGATCATATTTGTTAGGAAGGCATACAGAGTATAATGACCTTTCAAATCAGCATCTAGAGATGGTCGAAATCATAATTTAGAAGTTTACTACACCGAGGGATCAGTTGAATCAGGTGATAAATGGTGGTTGTGTTTATTGATGATATTTTGGTGTTTTTTAAAAAGTAAAGAGGAGCATGAAGGTAATTTAAGGGTTATCTTGAAAACCTTAAAAGAAAAGAAACTGTATGGAAAATTCAGCAAGTGTGAGTTCTGGTTGCAAAAAAGATCCTTCCTTGGTCACATTTTTTCTAAATATGGGATACCTATTGATCCTACAAAAACAACGGTTGTTGAAGAATGTCCAAGACCCACAAATGTCACTGAGATCCATAGTTTCCTTCGTTTGGCAGTTTACTACCGAAGGGTTGTTGAAATTTTTTCACGGTTATCTAGTCCAACGACTAAGCTAACTCGGAAGGGTGTAAAGTTTATCTGGAAAAAATAATGTGATGATTGTTTTCAGGAGTTGAAAAGAAGATTGGTGAATGCTCCAGTTTTGGAACATCCTTCCAGGAATGTTGAGTTTGTTATATACAGTGATGCTTCGTTGAAGGGAATTGGCTGTGTCCATATGCAGAATGATCAGGTAATTTCATATGCTTTACGTCAGTTGAAAACTCATGAGGTAAATTACCCTACACATGACTTGGAATTAGCTGCTGTTGTTTTTTCTCTAAAAATTTGGTGGTATCATTTGTATGGAGTAAAGTGTGAAATATATATTGATCACAAAAGTTTAAAGTATATATTCACTCAGAAAGAATTGAACATGAGAAAGAGGAGATGGATGGAATTAATCAAGGATTACGATTGTACAATTCATTACCATCTAGGAAATGAAAATAAAGTGGCTGATGCTTTGAGTCGAAAAAGTATGGCTTCATTAACCATGCTATGTTTGGAACGGGATCCATTGGTTTTTGATTTGATGAAATTTGGCATAGAAGTTGTTGGTGCAGGATGTTCTTCTGTTTTGTTTCGGGTATCAGTGAGATCATCCCTATCAAACAGAATTAAGCAAGTGTAGAAGAAAGGCAGTGGGTTGTAAAAAAAGGTAGAACTAGTTCAGAAGGGTAAGTTGCCTGAATTTAACATTGATAATGATTGTGTTTTGAGGTTTGGGAAAAGATTATGTGTTCCTGATGATTCACAGTTGAAGAATGAGTTGTTATGTGGGGCTCATTGTTCCCTGTTTTCATTTCATCCTGGTAGTACTAAGATGTATAGAGATCTGCAGGAGTATTACTGGTGGGATGGAATGAAAAGAGATATTACTGATTTTACTATGAAGTGTTTGACTTGTTAGTAGGTTAAAGAAGAGTGGCAGTTACTGAAAGGGATGCTTCAGCCATTACCAGTTCCAGAGTGGAAATGGGAAAATATATCCATAGACTTTGTTGTGGGATTACAGAATAAATCTCGAGGTAATAATGCAATATAGGTTATTGTTGATCGCTTGACTAAATCTGCTCACTTCCTTCCTATTCGAGATACTTTCTCTGTAGATCAACTTTCTTGATTGTATCTTAAAGAGATAGTCAGGTTGAATGGAGTTCCCCTATACATTGTATCTAATCGTGATCCTAGGTTTACTTCTGACTTTTGGAAGGGCCTTCAGAAGTCGTTGGGTACTAAATTAAATTTTATTACAACTTTTCATCCGCAATTAGATGGGCAGTCAGAACGAACAATTCAGAACTTGGAGGATATTCTATGTTCTTTCTTTATGGATTATCTAGGAAGTTGGGACCAACATATTTCTTTGGTTGAATGTTCATATAATAAAAGTTTTCATTTCAGTATACAAATGGCCCCGTTTGAGTCATTATATGGTAAATGGTGTTGAACTCCAGATTTTTGGGATGAAGTGGGTGAAAGGAAGCAGATGGGAATAGAATTGGTAGAAGAGATGGCGGAAAAAGTTCAGCTGATACAGAAACACATGAGAACTGCTCAGATCAGGCAGAAGAGTTATGCGGATAACCGGAGGAAGGATTTATCTTTTGAGGTAGGTGATCATGTTTTTCTCAAAGTCTCACTGTGGAAAAGTGTGATGCGATTTGGTAAGAAAGGAAAGTTGAGTCGAAGGTCCATTGGACCATATGAAATTATGGAAAAAGTTGGATCAGTTTCATACCGAGTGTCTTTACCTCTATGTTTATCTCAGGTACACAATGTTTTTCATGTCTCAATGTTAAGGAAGTACATGCCAGATCCGTCTCATGTTTTGAGCCCAGAGGTAGTTTAGTTGGAAGAGAATCTCTCTTATGAAGAACAACCAGTTCAGATTCTTGACTGAAGAGATAAAGTGTTGAGAAATAAGGTAATTCACCAGGTAAAGGTTTTGTGGAAAAACCATATGGTTGAAGAGGCAACGTGGGAATCTGAAAATCCAATGAGGGATAAAAACCCCCACTTATTCGATAAGTAAATAAATTAAGGGGACACAATTTTCGAAAGGGGGGAAGGATGTAACATACCAAGTATGTAATGAATAATATATATTCTTATCTATGTCTATTTATGAATTAGATAGTGTTTTAGAGGCTTAAAATGAGAATAAATCCAATCTTAAGCATGGAATACTCTAATATTTATAAAAGATTGTTTGACCACCTTTTGAGGGCGAACCATTTTTAAATATAACTTTTTAAAATTTTATAAGATATATTTGTCAAAATAAACTTATTCTTTATGATTGGGACATTGAAATTTACTTTGGATAAATTTCTGGTATTTTTCTGATAATGTTCATTTTTAATGAATAGTGAAAAGTGTTGTATTTTAATTCAAAACCTCATTTAATTTATTTATATAGTTATATTATCTTTTCAATTGTTTTTACAGTGAAATTAGAATATATTTTTATTATTTAATCCAATGGTTGTCATTGTAATTAATATCACATTCAGATTGGACATAAACGAGTGTCAATCTTTTGATAGGTATTGTTTATTAAAAACACGTTATTTGATTTGACATCAAGATTTAATTATAAAATTAATTAATGCAACATCTATGTTATGAATTTGGTAAAATATATATCATTTTTGAATTCTTAATTTCAAATATATCTTAGGGTGAATTTTTGGTATTTTTCTGAAAACCCATAATTTTTTATGAATAGTGAAACCATAAAGTGGTAGTTTCAAAAACTGATTTATCATTTAAATGAAACATTACCACTGCTGTGATTTGAATTTCAGAAATCGAATATGAATTTTTTTCATTATTAAGTAAAATGTGGTTCAATGGGATGAAAGTAATTTTAGATGAAAATTAACTTTTATGTTTTATTAATCGCGATTAAAGGGAAATTAGTGTGATATAAGGTAAAAATTATATAATAATATAATGAAAATATCTAGAAACTTGTCCTAACCCAATTGGATGAGTCATGACCGACCAAGACAACCCATGGGTCAATTTTTGGGACTGCATGGAGCCACTTGGGTAAGATAATGACATTAATGCCATTTATTTAAAGTAAAAGTAAAAATGACACAAACATGTATTTTTTTCTAAAACAATTTTTAAATTGGGTTATACAAGTCAGATTTTTAACTATAAATAGTCATTGGAATTATAAAACGATTTCCTACATCATATTATTTTTTTATAATTTTTAGACATTAAATAAATTAAATTATTTAAGACATCATGATGATAGAACGATTACCTCAATATTTAACAATTTAATCAAAATGAATAGATAATGTAAAATCTAAGACCTAAACATATCAAAAACCTATTGGATTGATGTATTTTGAACCCTTATCACCTTATCCATGAAACAAAACAATGTGGGACAATTAAAATCCGAAACTCATTTGAAAATAATGTAACATTTTATACCATTCCAAGAGTGCCTCTCCTCTCCCCTTATAAAAGGCCCCCAACTCTACCACCTTACACACACATCTCAAGCCTTTGGATCGGCCAATCTAGGATCATTTTGTCTCTACACATCCCTCTCCTCGTCCTAGAAGCCTTACCTTAGTCCGGAAGCTCTTCAAGAAACCCTTTTGGTTCAAACCAAATGGATTTACCCGATTTTAAGGTAATGTCTTCTCTTGTGTTCTGTGGATGTCGAATTTCTGCCTCACAAAACTATGATTGTTCAACACTCATATAACACCTTCAAATATGGCCATTAATATGTCACTATATTTATATATGATATATAATATGTTTATGTTTTACTTAAGCTTCTGTATTTTTCATTTACGGAATACCTTTATGGTTTCCATTATGGGTAAAAGTGATATCTTCATTTTAGGAAGTGCGGACTACCGCCCCCTCAAAGTGATTTGATTCATTAATACCATATGTGGTATGTATAAAGGATAGATTTAATGATATTATATATGATACCATACTGGAATTATAATAATATTATGTATCATTATGTTTTAATTCCATTAAATATGATATATGAATGGTAGTAGCGTTCATGCGTACGTATGACTTACCGTCTCCATGAACGGTGAATTTAATTTCTTACCTATAAATGTTATGTAATATTATAAATGAGTGAATATAATGGATATATATTATATATATTATATTGACATAATGAATATAATTCTGGATATGATGTATATTTTACCCCATGAACAAACTTGTAATTATAAAGAGTTTATTTTTGACTCAAGTACCAATGATCGTTAATACGACTATTATTAACTTAAATAATTAAATAGTGTTCATGAAATGGTAATAAGTGATATAAAAGGAATAATTAACATGAAAAAGGTTCGTAAGCAAGTAAAAATTAACTCAAGTTTATTATTCAGGAGATTAAAGAACGATCGAGTCATGTCGGACCCGAGGTAAGGGACTTCGTCTCAATATCCTTTCATTGAGGAATATTTTGTTCTAATACAAGGCTTTCTTTTATAAAGTGTATGATCCCCTTTGACTTTTAATTTTATACAAAAGGAATATTTTTCTACGATGGGTTTTACAAAACGATAAAAAGGAATGTTTCTTTTTACGTACGCGGTGACACCGACCTTTTCGGCCGCCGTGTATATTAATTGGTCTTTAGCTTCCTCAACAAGCTGTAATGTTTTTAAAATGAAATAAATACCATATACTCTTTTATGTATTTTGGTATTGAAATGGTTTTTTATAATGGATTTGTTATGTCAATATATTTTAGTGATATATTGTGATCAAAGTGTGGAAATGTTTTCTTTCCATTATATGTGTTTTATGTCTTATGATTTTATAATGGTACTTGGACATTTGACGGGTGGTTACGTGATAAACCATATGACGGGTGTTACCGTGAATACCAGGACAAGTGGTTACGTTATAACCTCCAATGCATTGGGTATGGATGTTGGCAGTATGGCTATTACATTAAGTGATATGTTTGGAAGTCGACCATATGGTTGTTCCATTTAAGTATGTTTATGTACAAAGAAACTTTTATATGTTATGTGTTCTTTAAATGGGTTTTATGGTAATATTTTGGTTAAAAAAGGGTATGTAATGAAATTTTATTCATTGAGGAGTATTTACTACTCCATAAAGGTGAAAAGTATTACTTTGATAAAGTATTCATGGTTTACTTTTTGTTTTGAAAAACTAACAGTTTTCCTTCTTTGTGTATCCCTTACGGAGCTTTTTATGCTCACCCCATGTTTTTTTGAATTTTTTTTTCATAGGACTTAATGTGGAATAGGGTAAAGGATGGGATCAAGGAATAGTCATGCTATCTAAAACATGGAACTAGACATGTTTATTTTTAAGAGTTTTTATTTTATGGAAACTTAGTAGAAGTGTCTACTTTGTAATCTTTTGAGATGTAATAGTTATGTCCTAATTCTCTAAAACTCTAAACCTGAAAAGATAATCAATGTAAATTATTCATTTAATTCAATATTAAGTAAGGTTTAAGGCCGGAGCCTTATAGATAGACCCTCAGAATATCTTATAATAGGAAATAATCAGTTTTTAGGAATTTCAAACTTGATCAAGGTGTAATTAATATGAATAAGGTTATGCTAGTTGATAACAGTTACACATAGGAGGGATGTATAGACTATAAATAAACCTTTCCCAATATTTCATGGCTTGAATATTTTAGGATACTTTTGGTCCATGCATCATATAATAATTTTAAATTACAGCATAAGGTTGTTAAATAATTTTTTATAAATGGTTATTTAATAGAGGAAGATTATATTAAACAACCCACATGTTTTGAAAATATTAATTTTCCCAAATCATTGTTAATTTTACTAAATATATTTAAGGTATCAAAAAGGTACCAAGGTATTGGTATGAGAGGTTGATAACATTTCTTTTATAAAATTTATTTCTTATAGTAGTGTATGATACTACTATTTCAAAGAAAATACAGCTATCTACTATTTTATTAGTTCTTATTTATGATGATGATTCCATTTTTGTTCTACTAATAAAAATATTTAAAATAACATTAAAAAATTATTCTATATGAGTTTTAATTGAGTATGATGGAAAAATTAATTTTATTTTTTGTATTTCCTATCATTCAAAATAATTTTATAAATTTTGTTAAATAAATGTTAATATATTATGGATCTATTGAAATTTTTTGGACATGATATATAAAGGGATATAAAATGTCAATGTATGATAATATAAATCATGAAATGGATGAAGATGAAAATCTAGTAGACCACAAGTTATATAGTGGTATAATTAGAGGATTTTATATATTACTCCTAGTAAACCAGATAAAATAATTTCAATTTTCTTCTAGGAAAGACATCATAAAAATAAAAATTAATCTCATTAAAAATTTTAAAAATGATTTTGAGATATTAAAATGGAAATGGTACTTTATCCTTAGTTTATGAAAAACATATTTTTTTAATTTAATTACATTTTATAATGTTTATTTTTAAGCTATATATTAAATATAAAAATAACCATTGGAACCTATCATATTTTAGAAATTTCCATTATTTTATTTTCTATTTAGAAAAATCATTTAGATTCATTAAAAAATTAGGTGGTGACATATATATATGATGGTAGTTGTTGTGAACATATGTTGTGGATGAAAAAAACTCTTAGAAAATTAAGCCTTAATTTTGATCACAATATTTTGAATGTCATACTACGAATAATGTAACTATTTTGAAAAATTACATTGATTCGTTATAGATCTGGGAATAGGATATTAAGTATCATTTACTATGGGATCAATTGTAACACGGTGTTATATCAATAGAATTTTGTAATACTGAATATCGATATGATGATATTTTAACTAAACCACTTCCGAATACTTGTTTTGATTTTATAAAGGGGGATTTGGGTTTCTTTTATATTTTGTAAATATTATCTTTTAATCTCTATTTATATTAATAATTTCAACATTTAACTATTAATTAATTTTTTTATAGAACTGTTATCCTTTTTTATTTCATTTTTGTTGTTTTTGTATTAATAATAGTCACATATTTTAATTTAAAATGTTTTCTTTGAAATATAAAATCCCAAATTATTAAACTATAATATAAATTAAAGAAACCCATCCATCACCTAAAACTGTCAATGATATTATCATCTATCTTTCCTTCTATTGAATACATTCCAATTCGTTGAATTATTTTTCGATTGTAGAAACAGGAATTTTTTGAACCAAAACCCTACTACTATTTCTCACCATAGAGAAGAAGAAATTCACTGATTGGGATACTCCCTATAGTGTAAAATAAAAAAGTACATCTAGTTTAGATGACAGAGGGATTTAGGGGAATGTTTTTGACAATAAGTGTCTATTGGAGACAAGCAAGACATGGAACAAGACATTAACTATTCAAGGAATAGAATTACTTTTTGAGGGTGGTAATTATTACTATATTTTGGAATGAGTAGTAAATTATTGGTGTGATGTATCCAAATGTAGTTTCAGAAATAGCGACTACATTGTATCTTCAAATGTATATGACTAGGATTTTTCTATTTCATCAGTGGCGATTGATTACCTATTCAATTGTCCTCTCAAAGGGAATTTAAATTTTAGACTTAAATTGATTAGAGAGAAGGATCACAATTCTGGGGAAATTATATACTATATTTTTAGAATATTTCATTTTAAAAATACAATGGTAAATGATTTGAAAGATAATGAGATGGCCTTTTTCAATTTCATTCAAAATGTAAACATTATAAGGATTAAATAATTAGAGAAATTTTTTTTCTTGGAAAGGTTATCATGTTTTTTAGGATGAGTGATATCATGTTAAATATAAGCCTATATATGTTATAATACATGAAATAATACTAACATGAAGATGAAAGGATATAATTATATCCCAATGCAATATGGTATTCACTTATTCAATATATGAGAGGGATTATTACTGAAACCTTTGAAGGATTTAGATGTGATCATAGAAATACCCTTTCTTTTAAAAAACTATGGAAGATTTGATTCTTCATGAATGTAAGAAGAGGATAGCTTATTATAGTTGGTTCATAAGTATATGTACCATTTGGTTCTCGAAATTTTGTAGATAAAATATGATTAATGTCTATTAGGTTTTTATTGCATTGTGGTGATGAATTCGATGAGTATTGAGTGGAAAGAGTCACTGTTAGGCTACGCGTTTCAAGAGGAGAAGCTCCCGGATTAGTGGACTCTATTATTGGTAAATAGAATGTCCTTATATGATCTGGAAGGAGAAGTGTTCTGGATGAGAAATTTCCTTCCAATATTGATGAATTTACACAATTTTTATATTTATATCGGGAAGCATATACTAAAGATTATTCTGATATTGATCTTGTTCTGAATCCTTAGAGAATAGAGAAAATTTCACCTATAGAATAGTTTGCTGAATCATGTGTATAAGTGGTCATGTTTCCCATTCTTGTTGTTGAATAAATACCTCATAAAGTTTTTTTATGGTGAGGAAAACCCAATAGAGAAATATTATTAATCTCCAATGTTGGAAATGTTAAAGGAAGCTAATTTAATTGATTACGTAAGTTCAACTGTGGCTTCTTCTGTTATGTTGAATGAATAAAAATTTTTTATTTGACTAAGAATCCCTTGGAATGGTTCGTTGAAGATGGTGATGAGGTTACAATTTTTTTTTAGATTTATCCACTCCTTCTAGTGATGTATTGGAATTTCCATCTCTTTCGTTTGATGTTGTTAAATAACTATCTGTAATTATTTAAGAGTAGTCCTAAAAGTATGAAGGGGAATCATTTTTTAAGGATCAAAATATTTTTTTCCACCAACAAGGTTTATAGGATTAATTTATAAATGGATAGAGTTACAAATAATCAAGGAGATCATGAAGGTTTTATAAAGTATTTTTAGGACTTCCAATGTACATCAATTTAAAAATATGAATATCAGTCTCTCCAAATAAAGTATCAAAATTTTAACTAAAACATTATTTTTAATGAATGATCATAATTATTTGAGAATGGATTTGGTTTAACATAAAAAAAGGAGAAATGGTTTTGGAAACATATTCTTTTGATATGATGTTGTTTTTGGCCAATGAGATTACGTATATGAATGTTTTTATTTAATGTTAGGTACGGTCTTCTAAATATAATAGATCGGGATATAGAGATATCTTGAGGATACTAGAGCTATTCTCTACTAATCTATTAACTATGGATGAGAATGTTCAATGTTTTTAGTGTAATAGTGTGACACTGAACACTATTATTGATAATTAAGAAGTGTTATTTGACTGGTTAGCTTCTACAGAACCATGGTTCATAGTTTTAATCATCCATTTAGGATGCACAACTGACACATTTTTTCATAATTTCGAGATATTTTCAGAGAATCCCCAATTTATATCTTGTAGAAGTGATGAATGTTAGTTAATATTTATGGTATTTTTTATCGAGTTATCTTATCCACTGAGTTAAAATTTTAAATGCATGATAGTAGAGATATTGGGAGTTTATAAAAATCATCGAGATTCTGTAACCTTTATACCCTATTCTAGAAAATCTGGCCATTCATCCAATCCTCCCTTTTATATTGATCCATAAAATTTGTATCTCATTAGATGTTAATCTAGTTGTAATCTAAGTCTATATAAAATTTCAAATATATTTTTCACATATCACATATGTATTTATTTTTCACTAATATTTTATATTTTTTCCTCTCCATATTTTTGAATACTCCTATTTTCAGCTTAAATAACATTCACTTCCAATTTATTAAAAAATTAAATTCTTCTTATCCATTTCAATAATATATATTTTATCTCAAAAATTATATAGAAATCATAATAACCAAAATAAATTTAAAATAATATTTAGTAATATTATATATTTATTTATTTTTTCTGATGAATTTATTTTAAAAAATAAATATTAATTTGTTTTGTGTTTCCATGTTTATCGGTTTTATAATCATAAAAAATGGATAAATTTAGGGACATACAAAAGATGAGTCAAGTTGTTTTAATTTTTTTTTCACACAAATACCAATACCTATTTTAGTAATTATGTTATATTGGGTGGATTTATGGGTTATATTTAATAAGATATTTGTTTTATTTTCTTGGAATTATAGGAGTATTTTATTTGATCCTTCTATTTTAGTGTATTTGTATTTTTTATAGTTTTATGTATGATTCAAATTTGTCTAGAATTACTATTTAGAAAGAGATTTAGTTTCATGACATATGTATCCACCCTACATTTTCAACTCCATGTTTTTGTTGAACATTCTGTTTAGGAACCTATCTTTTTAAAAGGATTCTCTTATTTCAATGCCTAATGTTTTTTATATTCATAAAAGTAGAAGAAACCTCATGTTGGAATCATAATTAATGTCCTAAGACTCTATGTTTAGAAGACCCATACACTTACATTCATACATTTGAAGTCATCCATACGTAGAGTGACACCACACGAAGACAATTGTTTTTGGGATTTTAATTTTAAATTATTTCCTAGGATTCAGCTATGTTTTTTTCAAGAGTAAATGTTTCACTAAATAATTTAAAAGGATAAATATGATGATCATAAAAAATTAATCAATTCATTTTGGATTCTATGAGAATTTAAGATTTAACATGATTGAATAAAATCAAATTTAATGAACACTATTTATATTGATACCATGATTTATGTGGTGGATATTCTAGATCTATATGATCATAATTATGTAATTGTATTTATTTAAATCTAAAATGTATATATCAAGATTATTAGTTACTTTTTTCTCATATTTTTTATTTATTTAATGATGAATAAAATTATGATTTTTTCTCTTAAACTAGGTTATAAATTTCATTTTAGAGATAATTTTTTGGTATTTTTTATCTTCTACTTCCTTTCTAATGTTCATCTATCACAGTTCAATGAAAATTTGTTGGACTACAAATTTGAGATATATATTTAGATTAATTTCTACCTATGTATTATTCTTGGTAATATGAAGATATAATTTGTTTTTTTATTTTCCTTACATATTTGTGCTACAAAAAGATCAAATATTCATCTTAAGGATATTATTTTGAAGTTATTATTCTATTCCCTGGAAAATATATTTACATATAGGTTGCATAAACTACATATAAATGCATTCAAAGACAATTTTGCTTACCCAAGATAATTTTATTTGTTTCTAATCCATTAGGGGTGGTTTGTTTCATGGAATACATGTTTTCCTACATTAAATCCTTGGAAAACATTTGGTAAAAATTTATTGATATTGGAACTCAATTATAATGAGGCCTTATAAATGGAGTTATTAGTAAAAATAAAAATTATCTTGAAGAGATAGTTGGTGGAGTGGACTCACAGATCATTGTGACTCTGACTACTATAAAAATTCAATGTTACCTAATCATTTATTTTTCCTCTGCATACTCTATTTAAATAAAGGATACAAATTTTTATTCTAAGATCAATGGGGTTAGTTTTCAATTTATAATGTGTTTTTAAAATGAAATTGTTACACCCCAGGTAAATAAATAATATGACATTTACAAATTTATCCATATTTGTGAATAAAATATTAATATAACTTTAAATGGGACTCTATGCTCTATGGCATACCCAATACGCAACAACGAGTTTCTTGGGAATCTTACGTTGCAATCTAATAATAAAATAATATTATTTTAAATTGTAGTTAATGTCTAGCCGTTGTAATGGCGGGAATGAACATAACTAACTAAAAAATTATTATATATGTTTGTCAAATATTTTTACTTTTAACAATAAATGTTAGAGGATTAAAAATGCGAATGAATCCAATTTTAAGCGTAAACATTCTAATATTAATTAAAAGGTCGATTAACCGCATTTTGAGGACGAACCTCTTTTAAATCCACTTTTTTACAATTTTATGTGTTATATTTGACATAATAAAATTCTTATTTACAATCGGGACATCAATATTTACTTTGTGTAAATTTTTTGGTATTTTTCCGATAAAGTTCATTTTTTAATGAATAGTGAAAAATGTTGTATTTTAATTCAAAACCTCTTTTTAATCTAATTTATTTATATGATTAGATTATCTTTTGAATTGGTTTTAAAGGGAAATTAGAATATATTTTTACCATTAAATCCAATAGTGGTCGTTGGAATTAATTTCATCTTGAAATTGGACTTAAACTAGTGTCAATCTTTTAATACTTAATGTTTCATAAAAACACGATATTTTCTCTGACATCGGGAATTAATTATAAAATTAATTAATGTAACTTATATGTTTTGATTTTTTTAAAATAGAAATCTTTTTTGAATTAGGAATATCAAATATAGCTTAGGGTGAATTTTTGGTATTTTTCTGGAAAACTTCAATTTTTGATGAATAGTGAAACCACTAAGTGTTACATAAAAAACTGATTATTCGTTTACATGAAATTTTACCACCTCTGTGTTTTGAATTTCAAAAATCCGACATACATGGTTGTCATTAAGAAGTAAAATGTGGTTCAATGTGATTAAAATAATTTTTTTTGGTGAATAGTAACTTTTATATTTTAATCGCGATTAGAGGTAATTAGTGTAGTTTAAGGTAAAAATAATGTTTTAATAATATGAAATGACCTAGACACATGTTCTAACCTCATTGGATGAGTCATGTCCGAACATGAAAATCCATGGGTAAACTTGGGGACCCCATGGAGCCACTTTGGTTGGAAAATGTCATTAAAACCTTTTTATTTAAAGTTAAAATTAAAATGTCACAAACATGTATTGTTTTACTAAAACAAATTTTAGATGGGGTTATACAAGTCATATTTTTGACTATAAATATTAATTATAAATATAAAAATATTTCCTACATCATGATATTTTTTTTTAATTTTGAGATATTAAATAAATTAATTTATTTCTGACACCGTGATGATGGAGTGATTACCTCATAAATTAACGATTTAAATAAAATGAGAATATAGGGTGAAATCTAAGTCTTAAACTTGTGAAAAACCTATTGTATGGGTGGATTTAGAAACCTTATCACTTTATACTCGAAATATATCCTCTTGGGTCCTTTTAAATCCGAAAATCATTTTATAATAAAGTAATATTTTATAAATTTCCAAGAGTGCCCCTCCACTTCTCTTATAAAAGGCCCCCACTTCTACCACCTTACACACACCTCTCAAGCCTTTGGCTCGGTCAAAACCTTCCCATTTCATCTCTCCAAATCCCTCTATTCATCATTGAAGCCTCACTTTGGGCAGAATCCTTTCCAAGGAATCCTTTGAGCTCAAATCAAAGAGAGTTACATGATTTAAAGGTAATGTATTCCCTTGTGTTCTTTTGTTTTATTTTTCTTCTCCAAACCCCTGAACTCTTTTTATTACTATTTTTTGTAAAAGAAAAAGTATCTTAAGTATTCTAGGATGTTGTTATAATATGGATTCGAGCTACACTTTTACACACCTCCGTCTAATGGTTAGAGAACATACTGTTTCTGTGGATGGCGAATTACTACCTCACGAAACGATGATTGTTCAATATTATTTTAACCCCTTAAAAGGTGGCCATTAAGATGTAACTATATTTATATATGATATATAATATGTTTATGTTTTCCTTAAGCTTCTGTATTTTTCATTTATGATATACCTTTATGGTTTTCATTATGGGTAAACGCAATATCTTCATTTTAGGAAGTGCGGACTACCGCCCCCTCAAAGTGATTTGATTCGTTAATGCCATATGTGGGATTTATAAAGGATGGAATTAATGGTGTTACAAATTATCTCCCACTGGAATTATAATATACCTTTATATCATTATTATTTAATTCCATTGAATAAAAAAAAGAAATGAATGTAGCGTTCATGTGTACATACAGCTTACCATCTCCATGAACGGTACATTTCATTTCTTATCTCCAAATGTTATGTACTATTATAATTACATATATATAATGGATATATATGTAATATATTACATCTAAATGATGGATATCAATCAGGAATTATAATATATATATCTCTAATTTTTTTTAATTCCATTAATATGACAAAAAATGAAAGTATCGTTCATGCGTACGTACGAACAACCATTTCCATGAACGGTGCTTTTAATTTTTTATCTCAAAATGCTATGGAATAGTATAAAATGAATATATACTGTATATATATGATATTTAAAACATCAATAATATTCTGTATATGATGTAACTATAACTACATGGAAAATTCTTTTCCAACAAGTTCGATTTTTACTCATGTACCGACCATCGACAAACACGTCTGATATGAACTCACTTTATTAACCAATTATTATAACATTATAATATGTGATATTAACTGAATAATAATATTTAAAGTAAGTCCTCATGAAATTATAATTTGACCAAATTTTATTATTCAGGATATTAAAGAACGACCGAGTCATGTCAGACACGAGGTAAGGGATCCCACCCCTCTCTTTCTTTTTAAGTACTCTCTTTTATGTCATTCCTTTTAAGCTCATATTTTTCTTTATAGGGATGTTATTTTATATTAATCCTACTGAAATTTATATTTTCATATGATTATAGACCCTATTTTCTCCCATCAATCCATTTTGGAAGTTTTGAGTGGCGCCGTTAGGCTCCTGAATTTTCATAAGAGATCTAACCTCTCTCTTTCTTTTTAAGTACTCTCCTTTATGTTACTTATTTTAAGATCCTCTTTTTTATGATGGGGGATGTTATTTTATATTCCTCTTTCTGTATATTTTATTGTAATATGATGAGAGACCCTATTTGATCTCATCAATCCATTTTTGGATGTTTTAAGTGGCACCGTTAGGCTGCCTAATTTTCGTAAGAGATCTAACCTCTCTCTTTCTTTTTAAGTACTATCCTTTATGTAAATTCTTTTAATATCCTATTTGTTATGATGGGGGATGTTATTTTATATTTCTCTTGCTGTAAATTTTATTTTAATATAATGAGAGACCATATTTTATCTCATCAATCCATTTTTAGAAAGTTTTAAGTGGCACCGTTAGGCTGCCGAATTTTCGTAAGAGATCTAACCTCTCTATTTCTTTTTAAGTACTCTCCTTTATGTAACTTATTTTTAGCTCATATTTGTTATGATGGGGGATGTTCTTTTATATTCCTCTTTCTGTACAGTTTATTGTAATATGATGAGAGACCCTATTTGATCTCATCAATCCATTTTTGGAAGTTTTAAGTGGCGTCGTTAGGCTGTCGAGTTTTCGTAAGGGATTTTTCATCTCACTTTTAGTCCCGTGATATTTATGCTACATTTTCCACCATTTCCTTTGAGTGGTGTATGTACTTCCCATTATTATACTCTTTTTGTAATATAATTTCATTTATGGGTATTTACATATTCATTGTATGACCCTTCTTCAATGGGGTGTACATTTCAAATGTTACCCAAGTCGGTAAGGGAACCTTTCACCCTCATCTTTTTAAAAGACTACTTTTGTTATTTCTTTTAATTCACATACTATTATGTTGGGATATGTGATTATATATCCTTAATGATGTAAATTTTATGTGCAAATTATGAGATACCCTTTTTATCTCTCATCAACTCTTTTTCTAAATTTTGATGTGACGCCGTTAGGCTGCCGAATTTTTGCAAGGGAACTTCTTAACCCAATTTTGATTCTTTGGGATAATCTTTTACTCCTTGAATATGTCATTCTATGAATATGTGTGAATGTCCTCTGATTTTTTTACACTTAATATCCACATATATTTGGTGTATTCATTTGTCACACATAATTATGTAATTGATTTATCCTTAATCCAAGGATACCGTCTTTGTAAGGGACATCGTCTCTATCTCCTTTCATTGAGGCATAATTGGTTTTATACACAAATTTCTTTTATATGGTGTATAAACTCCTTTTACTTGTCGTTTATTCAGAAGGAATATTTTTATACGAAGCCTTTTACTAAATGACAAAAGGGAATGTTTTTGTCGTACGTATGCGGTGACAACGACTTCTCTGCCGTCGTGACCATTATTTGAGTTTCGGCTTCCTCTACAAGCCATACCTTTTATTAAATGAAAAATAAATACCATGTTTTACTTTTATTTTATTTTGGTATTGAAAATGGTTTTCATAATGTTTTTATATCAATGTGTTGTATTGATATCTTGTGATTGAAAAGTGGAAATTTTATGTTTCCTTTATGCATGTTTTATGTGATACGATTATGTTATGGTTCTTGGGAATTATTATGATGAAGGGTGGTTCCGTGATAAAATAAGTGTGGGTGAGCCCGATATAGCTCTCCAATGCATTGGGTAACACGAAGGGGTTAAACATTAAGGTTTCTCCAAAGAGATTTAGGGAATATACTGTGATGGGTATTCCAAACGTAACCGAGAGGGTTCCTCCCTACATAAGAATGTTATGAATGCCTCTAGTTACCTTTATTCTTTTTGATTTCTATTATTTATTCATTATTTGATAAGGTATGTTAAAATTATTATGTTTTATGAGTAAAGTATGATTTCATAAAAGGAATAATGTTTTCTTTTCATACTTTTATATCCCTTACTGAGCTTTTTCTGCACATCCCATGTTTTTGAAATGTTTTTCACAGGTCAAGGGAAAGGTGCATGATATGATTATAGTGTCAAGGAAGTGTCAAAATAGAATCCAAGTTTTATTTTAATTATGTTTCCGTTGATGGGAAAAACGAATACTATCTTTTATTAACCACTTTGTTTAAATGTGGAATGTAATTCATGATTTGTGATCTAATTCTCTAAAACTCTAAACCTAAAAATATCCTCAATCTAAATTATTAATTTAATTCAATATTAAGTAAGGTTTAAGGCTGGGGCCTTTTTGGTTGGTATCAGAGGTCGGTTTAGATAACTTTAGAGGTTAGGGTATTCTCTAGGCATACGTGACATTACCATAATGGTTAGGATTTCAGAAAGAGTCCTAGTTTTAGATAAAGTGAATGAGTAAGTATATCTTAGTGTTTATCTTCCTCATTAGTACATGATGGTTTTGTTGATATACTCACACTAACGTTTCTGTTTTTAGTCAATGGATGGATCTAGTCGACACTAAAGTGACAATAGGTTTGAAGGAAACTGTGGTGGTTTTCTGATTAAGAGACTAGATGAAATGGGGATTCAATAAGGAAACTCGTGGTTGTTCTAAACCAACTATCAAGGAGTCATGATCAACCAATTGTACCTTGGTATTTTCTGAAATGAATCATGTACGAGATGACCAATCGATGTCGAAGTTTAGGTGGTAATTATAATGGTAACCATTAGGGTTTATATGATCCTTACTTTTGAGGTAATTATGGGTTATTATTTATTATGATGGAAAATGAAAGGCATGAGATAAAATTGATGTTAAAATTTGTTAGCATTATTTTTGAATATTTTATCTCGTTTTTGGGAATGTTTTAAAAATTATATATTTTTGGAAAAAGGGCAACATGCAGACCGTGTGACAACCCGTTGCATCGGACAAAGATACAGTAATCAAACCCACAACCAAAGTGTGACTGGTATTTATCGCCTACCACTGGACTACGTGAAGTCCCTGGTTAGTTTGACTAATTCTTTTTAGTTAGATGATTTTAGGAATCAATTGTATGTTTATTTTGGGTTATCTATGGAAATGATTAAACTATAATCGATGATATGTGATTAGGTTAAAGACTTTTCAATATGAGAATTTAAGAGCAAATGATGTTATTTAGAGATAAAAGTTAATTTGTACCTTGGAAGACTATGTGATTAAATCCTTAAAATACTTGGGTTTCAATCTTAGTTTGGTTTACTTTGATGAATTTTATGGACAATTTTTTATCGAATGGTATTTGTTGAACTTTGAGTTTTTTTGGACATATTTTGGAGATTAAGAATAGATTTTATTTTTATAAAGGATTATACTTATGTGGATTATCTGATCTCATACTAACAATTTTGGTTTTAGATTTTGTCTAAATACATGGGAAATATATAGTTCTCTTTTTTGGATTAGGTTATTCTCAAGAAGTTGATTATAGTACTCTTAATGCGAACAAGTCTTCCTAAATACTCGTCTTTTGGAGAAAATATGAGTTTGATTAAGGAACATAGTAAAAGTTGAAAGTCTACGTGACAGGTAAGTATATTTCATTATGATTTAGTTAAGCTCAAAAATAAATTCCTCAATTAAGAGTAACTTAAAACAAAAATGTTGTCTGTTAACGTTTCTTACTAGGGAATCGAATACCGTTTAACCCATCACAAGTTTTTGATTTTCTTATGGTTAACTTTCTCCTAGACATGTTTACTATCACTCTCCATCAGAACATGACCTTTTGTTTTTTCCTCCATATCCATGTTTTTATACATGGAATCCTATTATTGGTTAACTCGGTGACCTTTGTACTTATCTTTCTTTATTTTAAAGTGATTTTTTTACTGACTCTTGTTACGATGTGGGATTTTCAATGAAGTTTCCAAGCCCAATTTTAAAATTGTGAGGAAGCAATTCCCAAATGGGGGGAAGGATGTAACACCCCAGGTAAATAAAGAATATGACATTTTCACATTTATCCATATTTGTGAATAAAATATTAATATAACTTTAAAGGGGACGCTATGCTCGATGGCGTACCCAATACGCAACAACAAGTTTCTTGGGAATCTTACGTTGCACTCTAATAATAAAATAATATTATTTTAAATTGTAGTTTACGCCTAGCCGTTGTAATGGCAGGAATGAAAAAAACTAACTAAAAAATGATTATATATGTTTTTCAAATATTTTTACTTTTTACAATAAATTTTAGAGGATTAAAAATGCGAATGAATCCAATTTTAAGCGTAACCATTCTAATATTTTTTAAAAGGTCGATTAACCGCCTTTTGATGACGAAACTTTTTTAAATCCACATTTTGAAAATTTTATGTGTTATATTTGAAAAAATAAAATTCTTATTTAGAATCGGGACATCAAAATTTACTTTATGTAAATTTTTGGTATTTTTCTGATAAATTTCATTTTTTAATGAATAGTGAAAAATGTTGTATTTTAATTCAAAACCTCTTTTCAATCTAATTTATTTATATGATTAGATTGTCTTTTTAATTGGTTATAAAGTGAAATTAGAAAATATTTTTACCATTTAATCCAATAGTGGTCATTGGAATTAATTTCATCTTGAAATTGGACTTAAACCAATGTCAATCTTTTAATTCTTATTGTTTCATAAAAACACGCTATTTGCTCTGACAACGTGAATTAATTATTAAATTAATTAATGTAACTTATATGTTTTGAATTTTGTAAAATAGACATAATTTTTTAATTTGGAATATAAAATATATCCTAGGGTGAATTTTTGGAATTTTTCTGGAAAACTTCAATTTTTGATGAATAGTGAAACCACTAAGTGGTACTTAAAAAAATGATTTTTCGTTTAAATGAAATTTTACCACCTCTATGTTTTGAATTTCAAAAATCCGATAGACATGGTTTTCATTAATAATTAAAATGTGGTTCAATGGGATTAAAATAATTTTTTGGTGAATAGGAACTTTTATGTTTTAATCACGTATAGAGGTAATTAGTGTAGTTTAAGGTAAAAATAATGTTTTAATAATATGAAATGACCTAGACACATGACCTAACCTCATTGGATGAGTCATGGACGAACAAGAAAATCCATGGGTCAACTTGGGGACCCCATGGAGCCACTTTTGTTGGAAAATGACATTAATACCTTTTTATTTAAAGTTAAAATTAAAATGTCACAAACATGTGTTGTTTTACTAAAAAAATTTAGATGGGGTTATAAAAGTTCTATTTTTGACTATAAATATTCATTAGAAAGCTAAAATGATTTCCTACATCATGATATTTTTTTATAATTTTTAGATATTAAATAAATTAATATATTTTTGACACCGTGATGATGCTGTGATTACCTCAAAAATGAACGATTTAAATAAAATGAGAAGATAGGGTGAAATATAAGTCTTACACTTTTCAAAAACCTATTGGATGGGTGGAATAAAAACCTCATCACCTTATCCTCAAAATATATCCTTTTGGGACCTTTTAAATCCGAAAATCATTTTATAATAAAGTAATATTTTATAACATTCCAAGAGTGCCCCTCCACTCCTCTTATAAAAGGATGCCACCTCTACCACCTTACACACACCTCTCAAGCCTTTGGCTCGGCCAAAACCTGCCCATTTCATCTCTCCACATCCCTCTATTCATCATTGAAGCCTAACATTGGGCAGAACCCTTTCCAAGGAAGCCTTTGAGCTTAAATCAATGAGAGTTACCCGATTTAAAGGTAATGTCTTCCCTTGTGTTCTTTTGTTGTATTTTTTTATCCGAACCCCTAAAAGCTTTTTATTAATTTTTTTCTAACAACACCAGTATCATAAATATACTAGGATGTTGTTATAAGAAGGATTCGAGCTACACTTTCACACACCTCCTTCTAATGGTTTAAAAACATATTGTTTCTGTGGATGGCGAATTACTGCCTCACGAAACGATGATTGTTCAATATTATTTTATCACCTTCAAACGTGGCCATTAAGATGTCACTATATTTATATATGATATATAATATGTTTATGTTTTCCTTAAGATTCTTTATTTTTCATTTATGGCATACCTTTACGGCTTCCATTATGGGTAAACACGATATCCTCATTTTAGGAAGTGCGGACTACCGCCCCCTCAAAGTGATTTGATTCATTAATTCCATATGTGGGTCGTATAAAGGAAGGAATTAATGGTATTAAATATTATATCTTACTGGAATTATAATATAACTTTATAGCATTATTATTTAATTCCATTTAATACAAAAAAAAAATGAAATGAATGTAGCGTTCATGCGTACGTACGGATTACCGTCTCCATGAACGGTACATTTCATTTCTTATCTCCAAATGTTATGTACTATAAGTACATATATTTAATGGATATATATGTAATATATTACATATAGTTGATGGATATCATTCTGGAATTATAATATATATATCTCTCATTTTGTTTTAATTCCATTAATATGACAAAAAAAAATTAAAGTAGCGTTCATGCGTACGTACGACCTAACGTCTCCATGAACGATGCTTTTAATTTTTTATCTCAAAATGCTATGGAATAGTATAAAATGAATATATAATTGATATATATTATATTTAAAACATCAATACTATTCTGGATATGATGTACCTATAACTACATGGAAAATTCTTTTCCAACAAGTTTGATTTTTACTCATGTACCGAACATCGACAAAAACGTCTGATATGAACTCAGTTTATTAACCAATTGTTATAACATTATAATATGTGATAGTAACTGAAAAATAATATTTAAATTAGTTCCTTAAGAAATTATAAATTGACCAAATTTTATTATTCAAGAGATTAAAGAATGTTCGAGTCATGTCGGACACGAGGTAAGGGATCCTACCCCTCTCTTTCTTTTTAAGTACACTCTTTTATGTCATTCATTTTAAGCTCATCTTTATTATGATTGGGTTGTTATTTTATATTACTCCTACTGTAATTTTTTATGTTCATATGATGAGAGACCCTATTTTCTCTCATCAATCCATTTTGAATGTTTTGAGTGGCGCCGTTAGGCTACCGAATTTTCGTAAGAGATCTAACCTCTCTCTTTCTTTTTAAGTACTCTCCTTTATGTCACTTATTTTAAGCTCCTCTTTGTTATGATGGGTTATGTTAATTTATATTAATATTTATGTAAATTTTATTTTAATATGATTAGAGTCCCTATTTGATCTCATCAATCCATTTTTGGATGTTTTATGTGGCGCCGTTTGGCTGCCGAATATTCGTATGAGATCTAACCTCTCTATTTCTTTTTAAGTACTCTCCTTTATGTCACTTCTTTTACGATCCCCTTTGTTATGATAGGGGGTGTTATTTTATATTAATATTTCTGTAAATTTTAGTGTAATATGATCAGAGACCCTATTTGATCTCATCAATCCATTTTTTGAATGTTTTAAGTGGCGCCATTAGGCTGCCGAATTTTCGTAAGAGATCTAACCTCTCTCTTTCTTTTTAAGTACTATCTTTTATGTCACTTGTTTTAAGCTCCTATTTGTTATTATGGGGGATGTTATTTTATATTCCTCGTTCTGTACCTTTTATTTTAATATGATTAGAGACCCTATTTGATCCCATCAATCCATTTTTGGACCTTTTAAGTGGCACCGTTAGGCTGCCGAGTTTTCATAAGGGATTTTTCATCTCACTTTTTGTCCCATGAGATTTATGCTACATTTTCCACCATTTCCTTTGAGTGGTGTATGTACTTCCCATTATTATACTCTTTGTGTAATATAATTTCATTTATGGGTATTTACATATTCATTGTATGACCCTTCTTCAATGTTGTGTGCGTTTCGAAAGTTACCCAAGTCTGTAAGGGAACCTTTCACCCTCCTCTTTTTAAAAGACTATTTCTGTTATGTATTTTAATTCACATAATATTATGTTGGGATATGTTCTTATATATCCTTATTGATGTGAATTTTATGTCCAAGTGATGTGATACCATTTTTATCTCTCATCAACTCTTTTTATGAATTTTGATGTGACGCCGTTAGGCTATCAAAGTTTTTCCAGGGAACTTCTTAACCCAATTTTGATTCTATGGGATAAACTTGTACTCCTTGAATATGTCATTATATTAATATGTTTTAATGTCCTATGATTGTTTTACACTTAATATCCACTTATATTTGGTGTATTGTTTTTTCACAAATAATTATGTAATTGAATTATCCTTAATCCAAGGATACTGTCTTTATAAGGGACATCTTTTCAATCTCCTTTTATTGAGGAATATTTTGTTTTATACACAAATTTCTTTTATACGGTGTATAAAACCCATTGAATTTTCATTTATTCCGAAGGAATATTTTTATACGAAGCATTTTACTAAACAGAAAAAGGGAATGTTTTTGTCAAACGTATGCAGCGACAACGACTTCTCCGCCGCCGTGACCATTATTTGAGTTTCGGGTTACACTACAAGACATACCTTATTTTAAATGAAAAATAAATACCATGTTTTACATTTATTTTATTTTGGAATTGAAAATTGTATTCAAAATGTTTTTATATCATTGTGTTGTATTGATATCTTGTGATTGAAAAGTAGAAATGTTATGTTTCATTTATACATGTTTTATGTGATACGATTATGTTATGGTTCTTGGGCATTATTATGAAGATGGGTGGTTCCGTGATAAAATATGGGCAGATGAGCCCGATATAGCTCTCCAATGCATTAGGTAACGTGAAGGGGTTAAACTTTAAGGTTTCTCCAAAGAGATTTAGGGAATATACTGTGATGGGTGTTCCAAACATAACCAAGAGGGTTACTACCTATGTAAGAATGTTATGAATGCATCAAGTTACCTTTATGACTTATGATTTCTATGATTTATTCATGATTTGATGAGGTATGTTAAAAGTATTATGTTTTATGAGTAAAGTATGATTTCATACATGGACTAATGTTTTCTTTTCATACTCTTATATCCCTTACTGAGATTTTTATGCTCATCCCAAGTTTTTGAAATGATTTTTCACAGGTTAAGGGAAAGGTGCATGATATGATGATAGTTTCAAGGACGTTTCAAGAAATAATACATGTTTTATTTTAAATATTTTTCCATTGATGGGAAAAAAATGAATACTATCTTTTATGTAACCACTTTGTTTAAATGTGGAATATAATTCATGATTTATGATCTAATTCTCTAAAACTCTAAACCTGAAAAGATCCTCAATGTGAATTATTAATTTAATTAAATATGAAGTAAGGTTTAAGGCCGAGGCCTTATATAAACACTTGACATCCATAATTTGCATTCATCAATTTGTGGGCCAATTCCATGTCCCATTATGGTGATATGTGACATTAGGGATGGATCAGGGTTATTATGGGGTAGTTGGCCTTTAGGTGTTCCTTAATAAGTACTATAATGGATGTGTGAGTATGGAATTAGTTGATTTTGCACTCAAGGGTTGGTATATGGAAATCTATTTGGTGTGGATTATATCATTGGAAATTAGATAATGTGATTCTCATGATGAATGAGAAATTCTGTGTTTGATGAGGGTGGGGTTCTAGTGATAGAGATTGGGTGGTCATTAATGTTTTTCGTAGTGTATTATATGTGATCAAGATACCTATTTCTAGCCATTATGTGTGATAATGGATAGAGTTTAGAGGTGTGGCCCTTCATGTGGATTGGAGAATTGGAATGATGTGACCAATCATTGGAGGGTTTAGGTGGTACGTGGATACCAATGAGCCAATGAATCTGATTTATCTGGTTGTGTTTCAAATACAGTATTTGGGATTTAGATGTGTAATTGGGTGCAGTATATGGGTTGGAATCCAAATTTTGATGGTTTTCACATCATCTATGGGCCAGTCAGCTTGAAGATAAACCGGTTCTTGGTGTAATTGAATGGAGAATGATTTGGTTAGTTGAAGATATAACCATATAATTACACAATAATTGAGGTTTGGAATTCAGTGTGGGTGTGTTGATGATCTGGATATGCCTCCAAGGATTAATGAATCATAATCGGGTCATGATGTGATAACACATCAGGGGATGCAAATGAGAATTTTTTTTGAATGGATAGGTAGAGGAGGTCTGACTAGTTCTTTTATATGTATTTTGGTGTAGTGATATTATAACCATATCATGTATTCATCACACCACAATTAATTGTCATTTAGGGAGAAATTGTGATAGTGGGGATCACCGTGACACTAAATTATCCCTTGTGAGAAAGGTAATATTAAGGGGACAACCATAATATTTTGTATGAATAGATTAGCAAGAACATAGTGTCTATTAGTATATGATTATGGATAAGTTTCGTCTAACTGTTTCAATTATTTTTAGGAGTGTTTCCTCATCTATTGATGAATGGTTTTTCTTTTTTTTTATGTATAAAAAATGGACACTCAATTTTCATTTACATATAGAACATATGAGTTAGATATGGGATGATGGATTAATTAAGTCATGTTTTGTGGTTTAAATTCCACAAAGTATTATCATGGGAGATTTTTTCTATATTAAGGGGTTTGTAAAACCCCATATACTATCCTTTTTGTAAATTCAATAGGCAATTTGAAATCTTAAAATTAATAAGTAGGGATAGTTTAAAAATACATGACTCAATTTTTTTTATTGAAAGATGGAGTATCCCTGGGTGATATTTTTCCAAGATATCCAACTATGAATAATGTAATCACTATTAAGGGGAGGGGGTGAATCAATTATGCCTTTTTCTTTCTAGTTATATTTTATACTTAATAACATTTTCTTTCTGTTAAAGATTTATCACATTTATAAAATCCAAACATTCAAACATTGATATAAATATGATTATTTGCACGGTTGACTACTTGTATAGAGTATATAGTCCTTGTAATAGTTTTTAAGTAATCCCAAACCACACAGCACACTGGAAACCAATCCTTTTGAGTGGATACAACATATAGGAAACTCCTTTAATATTGTGTAACACATTGATAAATACAATAAGTCAGGTGAATATTTTATCATAAGTAATGTAATAAGATTTTGAATAAGTTCAGAACCCTTCACTAGTTGATTCTAAACATGTCACTGTGTTTCAAAAAAAACATCATTTTAATGCTTTCAAAATATATTATTCAGTTTCTTAAACATTAGAAAGTAGGAACAAATTATCTTGACATTGTACGAAATCTCATTTCAATTCATTACTTCCATTCCGAAATATATAAAATAATGTATGAAAAAACAATAATTTGATATCTTATTCTCATAAAATTTTTCAACATTTTCTTTCTCTATCGTGGAAACTATTATTCCAATTTTTCAGTCTAGAAAAAATTATTTAGTGTGATAACACAGTTTCATCTGGTAAAGATAGACTATAAATTCTTATAAAATTTTATTCTATCTGAAAAAACTTTCTTAATATATATCTTTATAGAAACCAAAATAATAGTGTTTTCACTCTCTCTTAAAGGTAAATAGTTTAAAATTATTTTTTACACACACTCTTTTATATAGGTACACCTAGTGTAGAAATTATAGGAATATCATTCTTATTTTAAATCAAAAAAATACATAATTCAAACTCAGACTCAAAAGTTTTATCTTCATATTTATGTTTTTTAACAACTCTTATATTATATTATTTATTGTTTCTCCATTATCAAAACCACACAAAAAATAAATTTCAATAGAAAAAACATTATGAAAAGTTATGAGCCTAATTTGGTGCATTAGATTAACTTCATTAAATCAAAAAAATTTCTAGTACTCAAACATATTCAAATTCATACTCTTAATCACTAAGAAAATTCAACATTTGGTGCTTTATGATTGGATTATTTTGAACTTATTTTCCCAAAAAAACTATCATCTTCCTCTTCTCACATTTTTTAACTCGAAAGAGTTTTTTACATTATAACCTATGAATGGCGGTGCAAAAGATATATTTTCAGAATCTATATGTATGAGAAGATGACACCAATGATCTTAGAATAGTACAACATCAGAAACTCTATATCTTTTGAACTGTGATGGATGTTTAATGTCAAGAATTATTTTTAATACAACTTTTAACTTAATAGAAAAAACATAAATTAACATTTCACATTTTATCCACATAAAAAATTATCCCCCTTTTATCTACAAAACATAGTTCACATTATTTTAGTCAACATATAATGGGGAAAATTTTTATCACAATAAATCAGTATCGGATACTATTTTTGAATATCTCTAGGTGCATTCTTTATCTTGATCATATCATGATCTATTGCAAATATTTTTCCTTAAAATGAGTCTGAGAACAAATTTAACTAGAAAACGTCATCATAACAGAAAATTTAAATTGATGTATTTTCTTAAGGAAAGTGAATTGAATATTTTTATTATAATACATTATACATCATATCATAAAAAACTATAAAGAAAAATAACTTCTTCATAAATAGGATAAAACAATTTTTTTAGAAAACCAGTTATTTCAATATATGAAACCCATCAAAGACAACATGGTTCAAAAAAGCTTCTCCTTTATTAGACTTTCTATGGATTACTAATAATAAATTCAAATCATATGGGACTGATCTATGTGTAGGAAACATGAATCATTGATAGTTAATCCATGTATTCACTGAATAGTGTCATACGAAACTTCTTTTTCCACAAACACCTTTAAAAATTAATAATTCCATCACAAATTTAAACTATTAAAAAAATCACTATCCTATAATAACATTATTTCCATAAAAAAAATAAAAATATTATTTAAATAGCTTATATAATCACTCATTGGTATCGTATATTATGCCTTTTAAACTCCATAAATATATTCTTCTTTAATGGATCAGAGCATAACTATGGTTATATATATTAAATATAAATTTTATCCCCCTTGAAATAATATCGAAATATTATATGATAGAGAAAAAAGAAACATAGAAAATACTTGGAAATAAAGATTTTGGATTCCCATAGTCAACATCAATTTAATAAAATATTTATTTGGTAACAGAATTGTGAAAATGTCAGCAACATGTTACAAGATAGTAACATATTCCATATGAATTTCATTATTCACCATAATATCTTTGATGAAGTGACATTGGATAACTATATTTTTTGAATGAGATTTGTGCACTAAATTTCTGGTGAGATTTATAACTCTTCGATGGTCATAGCCTAAGGGAAATGGAAACATTACTTTAACAATAAAATCATACAACCTTAACATCATCAACAAATTTTTGATTACATCTTCTGTAGAGGAATAATTTTTAGCTTCATCTACATTAATAGTGAAAATATTCTACTTTTTAGTATGGAAACTTACACAATTATACCACAACATGAAAAACCCACCAGATGCGGAGACTCAACCACCCACACAACCTTCCAAATTAAAATCAGTATAACCAAACAAATTATTTCTTCTTGATATTTCATATTTTATTTTTAAATATTATTTTACTATCATATATTTTAGAATTAAATTTTCATTCAAGATATGAGGTTCTTTTGTATTACTATGGACTATTGCACATAATTCAACAACACTAATAATTTATAGTCTTCAAGTACTTAGATATAGTAAACTTCCAATCATCTTTTGAAATTATATATATTCCACTTCCTTTCCTTATGAATCATTAAACCACCTGGTTCCACTAATTTTTGTTTGAAAACATGTATTGAATTTTCAATTCCAAACATCTTAGGAATTTCTTTAGCATATTTATCATGGGATATGAAAATTCACATCTCATATTGTGATATTTTTATGCCTTAAAAGTACTTCATTTGACGAATCATTGAAATTTCCAATTACATCTTCGTCTATTATATATAGTTTTTAAATGTAATTACAATATGCAAATAAAAGATAATGGCATCATCGTAAACAATTATAGTGAGTGAGGTCTCCTGATTTTCTATGATCCAGTTATTATTATAAATTCTTTATTTCCTAATGTCCTTATTCATTAAATAGTAATCTAATTTGTAATAACTATATCTTTGATTTTCCATTAGACCATACAAATCATTCTTCAAATTTTACACATAAATTTCATCTATTACTAAAAAACCACATAGTTGTTTTATATAAATTTCTTCAAGAAGATCTCTATAGTGAAAATAACATTTCCCATCCATTAAGAAAAATAATATTAACCTCATTTTACTTAAATTTCATGATATATTTTGTTTTTTTCGAGCCATTATATAAAATAAGGGAATAATCAAAATCCAAATATTCAATTTTTTATTAACCATTGATTTTTTTTATCACATCACCATCTTCATTCAGCTTGTTTTGGAACACCCACATTTACAAATAACATTTTTTTCATTTAGTTTACATTCTAGTTCTCATGTATCTATAATCTTAATCTATTCAATGTCATAATTCTTTGAATGAGTCTATTCCTTATAATAAAAATATTCATTAACATATTTTTTCTCATCTATTGAATACAAATAATTTTGTATAAAAAACATTGATGTTATTAACCTTTGGAGTATTTGTTCTTGATCACCAATGTTGTATTGTACATCCACATATTTCCTCTACCTAGTAAGTGATTTTTGGTGTTCATTGACATCATTAGAAATAGTTGTGTATTATTATTATATTATTATTGAACAAACATTATTGGAATCATTTTCATTTTACTAAGTAAGAAATAATTCATCTTCTATGTTTTCTCTTCAATATATTTAAGTGAAACATCCCCATTAGTTTTTAATTAATTTCACATAAATTGATTTAAATATATTTACAATTTATTTTTTTTTTAAAAATCGATATTTTCTAGAATTAAAATAATATCCATGAATGATTCCATCTACACCGCTTTGATAAATTTTCCCAAGATTTATAAATTTGTTCTTTAGGAAGAATGGACTCCCAAACTCTATTAATTATTTCAAACATATAATTTCATCATAGAATGTTTTATAAGGATTCACATTATAACATGATTTATATAATCATCAATTCTGAATATAAACTATTGTGCCCATTTCTTGTATCTAGATGTAGTGAGAAATGACATGTTCAATCTTTACTGTACAACAAATTTCTATTAAATTTCTAGTCATTCCATGATAAACTGCATTATGTGGTGGTGTGTATGTTCCACTGAACTATCTTATGAATTCCATGTTTGTTAATAAAACTTCTGAATTATTCATTTTTTTTTATTCACGTCAAATATCAGTTCACGTATTATTTAAAAAATACACCTATTCATTTTTATCTCTTCTCTTGAGACTCCTAAACAACTTTGAAGCTTAAAATTTTTGTTACAAATACATAATACGTGTAATGTGATTAAATTCATCAATGAAAGAAATTAACTAATTATATATTAAATTTTTACATCCCCAACATGAAACATGTTCCCATTAATACATTTTCCTTTTGTATAAACTTTCCTGGCATTATCAATTATAAAAAAAATCTTTTCATATTTTCTTCTTCATGATGTTTGGAAACACATAACAAGTTATGTTTCGACTCATCAATAAACTTGGCCTTCTTGAATTTCAATTTTTCTTCCCCAACTATATAATATACATCACCTTCTATATTGAGAGATTCATCATTTCCAAATGTCAATGTTCCTTCATTAATTATTATTCACATTCTCTAAAATCATTAGATATCTTGTAATGTGTGATGAAAATCCACTATCCAAGATATATTGTTATTATCATTTTGATGATTTGAGAGTAGTTTCTAAAATATTATATTTTTATTTGAATTTCCCCTTCTTCACATCTAATATTTGATAATAAAAAAAATTATTGTGCCAATAACAAAATAAGACACCCTTTTTCAATATTTCAAGGTTGTTCACAACATTCAAAAATATATTAAAAGGCTTTAATCTTTTTTCAAGGATCAAAAATAGATTATAATAAATCATTCTTTGAGAAGATTGACCCCCCCTCAAACATTGCATCTAATAACATGTGGGATTTTTATAGTCTTGTTAGTTGAACTAATTCATATTTATTTTATGGCCAAATGCACCACAATACCAACAATAACCATGTAAATAATCATTTCTTATGTAAATTCTATACATTTAATATTTTTAACATGTTTTTAAAAAAATTATTTCCTTCCACATGTTTATATTTTTTCCCCTATAATTATTATTATCTTCCAAAATATTGGTCTTATCTTTGGATTTAGTCCCTACATTAATTGAATCAGAATTCATAGTAACCATTATTTCAGAATATATACTTTTAGAATATTATGAATTTATAACGTTGTTTGTTTTGGAAACATTCATGATTTTATAAATATTTACCATCTTATGACAATTTTCAATTTTATATCCATCCCTTAAAGATAATTTTTCTATCATTATCTGGTTTATTATTTCTAGAAAATTTTATAACATAAGAGATAGAGTTATAGAAACTTATAACTCTTTCCATAGTTGTATATAATTTTCATGAAACATTCCAAATATTCCATCAATTCTTTCTCTTCACATCCTAATATTTATTCCAATTATTTTCATTTTCAAGATATTAATTTGAGAACTCAATGTCATAAAAAAATTGATCCTTCACTTCAAAAAAATATTAACGATTTTTCACTACAGAACATTCTCTTTTTAACATCATGATTTCACTTTGATGTTTATTAATATTTATAAGAGATTATTTCTAATCTATTTGAAGTGATAAATATAACTGTGTCTCTTCATCTTCAGTACTACTTCATTTACACTAGAAAATTCATTATTATTAACTTTCTATATAAAAACAGTTTCTCTAAAAGAAGTTTTAACTTTTTTTGTTTCAACATCACCTTAATAATATTCATTATCCTTAGACAAAATACTTCTTCTTTTATATTTTGATATCAATTTATCTTTTCCCATGGAATAATATCAGTGAACATGTTTCATAAAGGATCTTAATGGCCTTATTTCTTCTTCATCACTCCATTATTCATTCCTTCTTAGAGTAAAAAATTTAGTGAAATGACCAATTAATCCACATTAAATGAATTTACGTGTCCAATTTCCTTCCAAAAATGATGTGCCTCTTTTCACATTTATATAAAACGATGATAAAAATTCATCAAAATATTTAATAACCTCATTTTCGAATATGGAATCATCAAATTATTCATTTTCAAGAATATTTTTAGATTATACATACATGCCATCATTGAATGTAATTTATCAAATATAGTTAATTTAAGATTAATAAATTTATCTCATCTCATTTCATATGTAACTAGTGCACATTAAAGGGTGCCAAAATATAGAGTTTTAGGATATATATCATTCGACGATGAAACATTGGCATCAAACTTGTCATGATGAATTTATAAGACTTTTTCAACAATAGCTGAATCATCCAACATATAATTAAGACATATTATGGTTTTAACAATATAATTAACTCTTGTGAAAAATACACCAATAGATTCATAGTCACCCATTTTGAGATATTCATACGTCATCATCTAGATTTTTAAAATTTTTTCTTCACCTTTGAATAACCATCATATTTGTTTTTAAAATATTCTCATATAGGTTTTTCACTACCAACACCATTCACTCTAAGAAATTTACTATTCGAATGTGATAAGAGTAAAACATTTTATCCATTTGATTATTTACAAAATATTTCATAACAACATATGAAAAAGGAAAATTTTCAACTAAATGGGTCAATCGAACTATATAAGCATCCAAAAAATCATAACAAGGAGTCAAAAGATAGTAAAAAATTATATCATTCCAAATATGATAGTTCATTACATCAAAAAAATTAATACCCTTACTATTCACATAATACAAATTCACCATAAAAACATCTCTTCAAAAAAATATTGTTAATGACTAAATGAAGGAACCTTCACATTGATATTAATTGAAAAGGCCCATACAAGATCAATTAAATCATTGAGGGGGTGCTAAATCATTGTTATATTTTTCTTTTATATTATCTTTATTGTATAATACCCTTCACATACTATTAATGATTTATATCTTCACTAAAAAACATATATTCAAACATCTATAAGAAGATAAGTATTTACAAGGACACTTACTTAATAAGAGTATCTAGTCCATGTAGTAGATTGGAAATAATAAAATACCATACAATACACATGAAATAATACATTTCTATTGATAAAAAAAGTAGTAAAGACCATTATAATTGTGTATCATTATGATCAATATAACAATGCATGTGCTTCTTAACACATTAGATATGTAATAATTTTTTTCATCACAATTATAAACCTTCACCTATAAATTCTAAAAATTTAATTATTATCTTTCTACGACATCAACATGTGTATATATTTAGAACAAAATTATTCACTTTCATAGTCATCACATATAAGATGATCTTCTCAAGAATTCATACAAAAACATTGTTTGGTCACCCATATCAATTCATCAGTCTGATTCAAGAGTCCAAAAATAAATTATAGAAAAAAACCTTTTAATATATTAACTTATAGAATCAATTCACCATTCTCATTCATTTTCTAGAAAAATATAAATTTGATTTTTCAGTCTGGAATCAATTCCATTAAAAATAACTCAGTGTGATATTGTATTGCTAGGCCACTACAACTTTTTAAATTTTTTTTGGCCTCGAACCATAACATAGGGAAGTCATTTTATAAGTAAAAAAAAGTTCTACCTCTCTCTCCTACACATAAATAATTGTATATTATTTTTAAATTTCACACTTAAATATATAACTAGAGTAGAAAAGGAGGGAACTTATTTTTATTTTAACACTCAAAAATTCAATAATTCAAATAACTCTTACAAATGTTTGGCTTCTTATTTGAACCAATTCAACTCTTATTAAAAATAATTGAGACTTCTCATAACATATAGAATCATTACAACTATTCCTGGACTCAATAAATATATTTATATGAAATTTTTCAGAAAACATAATCTAGAATAATTCATCACATAGATCCCTTGAACTGATTGAAATAAATAATTAAATGTCTACTTAGTCTACTACTCAGTTCCAATGAAAATGGTTGACTATGTTGGGGTAGATTATAAATAATTTAGTTTACTATATGAAATATCTAGAAAAAAATTCATCTAATATGGATAATGCATACTCTTGATTATTCATTCATTAATTCTCATTTGATGACATATAGGTGTCAACAACTATTCTGTTAGATCCTTTTTTTCATAAACTATATCAAAATGAAATTATAATAGAAACCATTACACTTACAACCTTCTGGAAATAAATGTGAGAAATTAGGTGCATCAGACTACCTTTATCCAATTGTAAAATTTACTTTTCTGAAAAGATAATCATATTCAAATTCCGATTAATCAAACAATTTTTATGATTAGTGATTCATGATATGTTGATCTATATATTTCATATTATTGGATTGAATGAGAAATATCATATTTTACTTCTCATATTTTTCAAATTTTATGTCATCTATACATCTGAAATTTAGACCAATTGGGCATCTGATATATTCTAAAATGATCTACATAATCCAAGATCACACTGATGATCTGAGACAAGTATTTCATATTATAATCGGCATACGTTGAATTGTGATTGATGTTTTTCATTTTAAAACCAATGTCCAAAATCCTTCAATTGAATAAAAACAATAGAATTTATCATTTATATTTTATTCAACAACCAAAAATTATCACCCTTTCTTTCCACAAAAAATATATCAATTGTTTTTTGTTAACCTATATCATATAAAATAATCATCATATTTTATAATAAACATATCTAGAGAAATTAAATTTTTTTACATCACAAAAACCATTCTAAAATATTCATCAAAAATATACGTTCGATAACATGTTTACCCATAAAACATCTTTTGAATTGAAAACATCAATCGATGCACATTCTTATGAAATTTGTGTACAGGCTTATGATTCTTATAATTCTTTTTTCGGATCATGACAAAAAATTGGGTTTATTTCATTATGATGTAAAAAAATATAACTTTTTTTAGAAAATAACATCATTCATCATCTGAAACCCAACATATCCAACTTATTCCCAACAATTTTTTGATATCATATGAGACTTTAAAGAATCCTCAGTTGACCAGCGATGTCTCCAAATATTTGTATTGAATTTTAAAAATTGGAAATGGAATTTACCCCTACACAAGGTTATTTAATGATTAATAGATACCGTGTGGGTTAATCATGTAGCTTATTATGGATTTGAGTTGTGGTACACAATCATTACCCAAAAATAGGAAAACTATAAAGTACTGGTAAATTTTATATAATGTTTATTATTCATGTTTTGATCATGGTTTTGTTAACCATGTTGACCAGAAATGTAGGAGTGGGGTTCATGGGTAGTTCCAACGACATGGATGGTTCATTGTTTGGAAATCTGATCATATAACGATTCACAATTCATTTTCACCCCTATACCACTTTGTCATAGTGATTTTGAATTATAAATTCTAAATATGATGAATAATTTAACTTTCTAATTGATTATAATATTTTTTATAATCACTATTAAAATGGGTTTTTTCACATGTTTGGATGATTTAATTACAGGTTGAGAAGATTTGGAGGGCTAAGATAATGTTGAAGAAAAATGTGCGAAATTGTATAGGAATCCAAAAACATATGTGGACTCAACTACATACTTATAATAAAATGTTAATTAAATATGGCATAATTTTTTAAGGATCCAAAATTCATTGGGATAAAACTATTCTAAATATACCAGATCCCAATTCTATCATTAAGGGGCTAAACAGAATATATCATTCTAATAAAATTAATCTTCACAATGTCAAAATTTATGTTTCGTATTTTTTCCAATATACCAGTCGGTAGATTTATAAACGGTGAAAAAAATTTAATTATTCAAGTAAACTGGTTAGGAAGAAACTTTATAATTTTTTCTAATTCTAGATATATTATCCTGGAAACTCAAATCCTTGGGTCATGTGGTTTCTCTAAATCTAGGGGCTCAAAACAACCTTACAAATTGCCTATAAAATGATACCTTGGAAACCCAATTAGAAAGAACAAACATGGAGAAAATCTCAACAAATATTGAGACCCAAAATGGTACTCTCTTAATTCTATAAGTTTTATATGCCCCTATCAACATAGATGGATCAAGGATTAAGGTGAAGATCTACCAAATCCTCATCCTCAGATTGATGGTGAGAAATATGATAGAAAATCATTTTGAGGGAGCTACACACTTGGGGGGAGTTAAATATTTTTTTTGTTATAATGGTTTTTTTTGTAATTTGTGTAACAGATTTAATTGATGTTTTCTCTTAAAACAAAACTTATTTGAATGAGTTTTTGGGATTAATCAAGTGAAAAACTTTTTATCTCATTACTGGTAGGATAGATATTTCACATTGGAATCATTTTTTGGTACTATTGGAGAATGAAATCATTTTATTTTGATCACACAAAAATGAGATATAATTGTTATTTATTATCCCTCACAGTGTGCTTGAGGTTAAAACCTGAAAACATGATTTTTGTGTCATGGGGTGGTTCTTTATGAGGCATTTTAAGAGGCAAGAGGGGAATCATGATATTGAAAATCCTCAACCAAAGGAAAACATTATACCATTAGAGATTTCTTGAATAATGAACTTTCCATCGTCTATAGTGAACATAAAAGTAATTACTCCACTAATATAACATAATACACCACCATCCTTTTAAAATATTAAAAACATTAATTAATTCATTTTAGGTTTAAAATTTCATTCAAAACCACCACTATTTTAGTAATTATAATCATAAATACAAACTTTAAATCTCAAAAAATCTTTAAAATATTACATAGGGTTCACCCTATGTTATTAATAATCATTAAAATAATAACCATTTTATGTTTCATGAAAATTTGGTTAATTTTTGGAAAATTTTCAAGGATAATGTTTTTTATTGTGTAATTTTTATAAAAACATTCGGTATTTCATAATTATATTTTTGTCACTATATTTTTTATCTTGAAATATAAAATATTCCTTTTGTAGGCCATGTGCATGATTAATTCTTCATTGAAGGAACCATGTACTTTAAAATATGAACTATATAGGAAATTTTGTCCTCGACACCAAGAGGCAGCAAACTATGCAATGAAGGATAACATAAATACAACAACACACTTCCTGATTCTTATTATTATTCTAAAACTATCATGAAATCTGAAATAAAATTTTATTATATGGCTGAAAATAACTAATCATTTAACGAACCAACATTGTATGATTTATATATTCATAATATAAACATTCAAGTACAATTAAAACCACCAAATTTTGAATATAAATCCATTTTAATTCACTTATTATAAAAATTCCTTGGAATCTTGTGAGAAGATATACCTAAGAAGATAAATGAATTTAATATTATTTAAAGAAAATTAAAACAAGAAAATGTGGATAATTAAAATGAAAAACATAGAGAATTACAATTCTCATTAAATGATACTGTGAAAGATTTGTTATATTTTGTAAGTTCTCAAATTAGAGGTTGGGCAGACAAGAAATACCTTTTTCTTTGAAAAATAATTTAAACCATCCCAAAATGGAACTGTATGCATTGAAATATTTGGTACAATGAAATCACATGGGAAAAAAGAGCATGAATATTTTGAATGAATTAAATGTTTATTTTCAACATATTCACACCGTCATGTTGGTGGTCGAAATTTAATATAGTATTTTTTTGAAGGTATAATATCTATTGATTGAAACATGATTGATGTTGTAGGAGGTAGTATGATAGTTTATAAAACCCAAATAACTATAAATACTCTCATTGCCAACATGGTGTAGAATACTCAATAATTAAGATAATGTTCAAGTGTAACCATTTTAGGTTTCTATGAGGCGATAATAAATTAGTTTGAGAAGAAGGTGTACACAATGTTTGAAGATGTATGTAACTTTGACCAAAATATATCCCCTTCCAAATGGAAAGCCCAATATCTTCCCCCATCCATTATGGTATTTTTTTTAAAAACCCACTATTAAAAGCTATTCCATCAACTGAGAGAATATTTTGAGATTTTGTGATGAAATATTTCTAGTATCCCACAATAAAAAATCTATTATAAAATAATCATTATATCCATCCAAACCTCATTGGAAATAGATGTAGGCCAATAAAAAAGGGGTATTGAAACAAAAAACCATGTAACCAACTTATGTAGAGTAGTCATCGACCACCCCCACATAGAAATACTCAACCACCACAATGGAGTTTCCAATAAACCTATCCAAAATATGATCTTATCCTAGAATACATGATGGAAAAATGGATTTATATAATATCCAATTCCAACAAACCACCAAATCAGCCATACAAACCTAAAAACCCATTTTCTCAAACTCACTAACATAGTGGGTGAAATTTAAAGTCATGGGCTATATAAAATACCTTATAAACCACTAGTAAAATCTACATATAAGGGACATATAAGTTTCATCACCCTTTACAGTGGAAGTCACCTTAATTTCTAAATAATCCCTCAGATAGAGTCATCCTCTACTATGGAAACATCCATTCCAACCGTCTCCAATTATCAAAATAATAATAACCATGTCTAAAGAATATTACCACTAAAGGAATGAATGTTTCTTTTGATGATTCACATAGATAAACTTATCCCCTTATATTTCCTCATAAGTCCACCCATCAACGAAAACATATGTAAACCGAACGTTATACTGAAATCTCGGAAGGTTTCAATAATGTTCTGTTAAAAATCCATTTGATTACTGCTATGATAAAAATTCCATGATACACCATGTTTCTAAAGAAGATGTATACACACCAAATGCTAATTTGACATGATGAAAATTTGAGCTTCGGGAGGAACATCTGGGAATTGAATGATCTATAAAATCCCACAAATTGAAATGATCCTAGAAATTCTCAATTTCATCAACTATATGAGATTAATTATGTTTTGATGATTGGATTGATTTGGGAAACTCTATAAATTTGAGGACTCACTATATTTTCTACTCATTCTATATTGGTGGACTAAAGCCAATGGGATTTGTTGTTCAACTAGAAAACCCGATTTCAACACAGCCTTCAAGTGTGTTAGAGGACATTTTTGTGATAGGGGACATTTTAATTTTTACTTCTAATTTTTATTTGATTAAAATGGAAGATGATAGAATAAATTGGGACTCCATAATGAAATTGGGGATACTGTTATTAAAACCCAAAAAAACTATGATTATTATTTACAATGGTTCATTATCTATTTATTCTAGTGGTGACATTATCCACTTCAACATCAAAGATGCCAGGATGCAAACATCAAACAAAATAATACTCACTTTATGTTAATTATTTTATTGTAAGATCTTCCCATAAAGAAAATAATTTTTCTCCCATAATCCCATTTCTATGTCTTAATCCATGATTGAAATGATATTAATTGATTCATGAATTTAATGTTCTATTGGGGTAGTAAAAATCATGAATGTTTCTTAAATTAGGATTTCATTATCGTTGAGGATCCTATGAACATCGATGATACTGGTAAACTTTTAAAATGATATTAGACGTATGTTGATGATACCATTAAGAATTTATATGAGATCAGTGGCCTCTAACTTCCACATTAACTACATTTACAAGTTGAACATTTATTAGAGGGATAATATGAAGAGATAAAAGTGTATTTACTAGAAGAATATAAGACAAAACATGCATGCATTGAAATGGATTACATTTATAATGATTATTTCGGATTTACTTTTACTCAAATAGAATTAATCTATGAAATTACGTTCATTATATTGATGCATAAAACCTAAATCATGAACTGGATAATAATGAATTGTTTTATCAAGTGGAAACCAAGAAAGATGATGTAGAATTTTTTTTGTAACACCAGCATGTAATATACATATCATTAAAAATGGGATTATTTATCATATTATGTCCATGGATTCCACAAGTTCATGGGAGAATTAAAATATGGGAAAAATAAGTGATGTTGGTTACCCCTTTGAAACTCCACCCACTATTTGATTTAGGATAACCAACTAGAACTTCCCATCTTGAGGTAGTCAAAACCAAGGGCCCACTGTAGGGAATAATCCATATTCCATCCTAATTTTTATTTTCATTATTATTCTATTTGAGTTTTATTTTATTGTAGTATATTTATTAATTTATATCATCATATTTTTCATTTAGTTTTTTTGTGAGAAATATGATGGAGATTTACTCAATCTTGAACTACCAATTACATTAGTGGTATCTATCCTTTACAAAAACATTCATTCTATGATTCAATTAAAAATATTATTCCATGTTATATCCAATTGAATATAGTGATGAAACTGTACACTTTATGTGTGGGGGGATATGGGTACATTCCTGGGATAGTAAGGATTTGTTATAATCTTTATTATTTTTTCATTTTATTTTATTTTACTTTCTATATAGTATTTTTTACATTTCCCCACATTACTAAGATAATTAGGAATTCGTCTTCATTCATCTTTTTTTTCTTTTAGATTTCTTCATGGTATTTTTACAATTTACAACTATTTCCCTAATCAACTTTGTGCTAGAATGATAATTTTAATTTCCAAAAAATCATGACTGTTATGAAAATGCATGAGTAATTTACCTATTTTATGTTAACATATCAATGAAAAATTATTTCAATGATGGAATGTGTAGTTGCAAATGAAATTTATATTGAGGTTTAATTTTTTATTGAAAATTATTTGTTTTTTGAGGGAATAAATGGATTTTTCATTTGGACTCCTTTTAAAAGAATTGTACCCTTTGGGTGAGTATTTTATGGGATAATTGATTCACTCTATATCTCCACACATCATTTAACCCAACCGTGATGTGTTTTTGTTTCCTACTTAATAGGAGATAACTATTATTTAGGAATATATTTATCATCATTCCAAAAAATAATTTTCCATATTTTCATTCCTTATATAATCATTTCATTAATGTATCAGATTGACTTGTGCATGTGTAGGTATTATCTGATTGTTTTATGGACTAAATATACTAAAAATCAAAATAAAATTGGTTCTATCTCGGTCAGAGAAAAAAATATCTTTATTTCACATTTGAATATTTTATAACTATTAAAATTAGTGTCGTTGGGATTCCAAAATGGGGTTAAGGTATGAGTGTGAGATTTGATCCAAGTGAAATTTTTTAAGGAAAACATAAAACAATTAAAAATAAAAATCGGGAGTGATTTAATGTACTACATATGGGTATATCTAGGGTGGGAGAATATGATTTGACTTCTGGGAATTAATATGTGTGTGTGGATTGAAATATGACTGAAAATGATGTAGGATAGGTTCGGTGGACATGATCAGTTAGGTATAGTTTTTATAAAATAAACATTATTTATTGGATATTATGTTGAAAGAATATCTTGAAATGATTGTCACATAGACACACATATATAGTTAATTAAATTTATAACTTTTGAATTATTTTATAAAATTTTCACTATTAATCACATTGAATTTTTTCGAATAGAATTTTTGATATATCATTTTCTATAATAATTGATAATTACTCCTTGGTGTGGTTTTTTCTTTAATCACATTTCAATCACAACTTAAATTACATGTGAATGTTAAATTTTATTGTATTTTTTAATATATTCATTATTTACTTTTTGAAATAGAAATTTTCTCTAGAGTGAAAATATTTTGGTGGGTGGGGGGGGGGTGATCACGTAGAAATTCACTATTCAATTCCACTCTTGTGCGACTATGTTAAAATGATTTTGAATTATTAATTAAAAATTTAATAATAGATCTAACGTTAGGTTTTATTCAATTATTTTTTATTAATAACTACTAAAAATGGTGATTTCACTTGTTTATATGTTTTTTATATAGGTGGAGGATATTTTTAGGGCTCAGATGAAATTTTAGAAAAACTGGTCAAATTGTGTCGTAATCCAAGAAAATATGAATAATCAACTAAAACCTTTTACAATGATTTTTATCCATTTGGGATGAAATTTTGTTACATAATCCCAAATTTAGAGGCATAATACTCTTATAAATACAACCAATCATAATTCCTCCATTAATGGGCCCAAACAAACTATTATGTCCATGAATCCGAATCTTCATGATTTCAAAAGTTTTCCCTATATTTTTTCTATATCATAGTCCCATTTTTTCAAAAGATTTTAAAATATTTATAATATGTATTAAAAAATTGGGGAAATTATTTTTTATTTTTTTCAAAACAATATAAGATATTCTGGCCACTAAAAACAATAGTCCAGATGGATTCCTCAAAATCTAAGGGCTCCAAACAACCTTCCATATTGACTATAAAATTAAACCATGGGAAACCAATTTATAATCTCAAACAAAGAGAAATTATATAACAATTCTGAGACCCATGTGGTTCTTCTCCTCATACTATATGTTCTATCATCCACAATCCACATAGGGGGTCAATGATAAAGGAGAAGTTCCATATTATCCACCTCCTCCTCTCAATGAGGAGCTAAATGGTTGACAATCATTTCAAGGGAGATACACACACATGGAAGGGAGTTCTATAACTTTTTAACCTATGGGTTTTGATTAATTTGTCTGTGAAACATATTAGTGAATTTTCATCTTCACCTTATTCATTTTCGAATGCTTTGTTCAGGTTTAATAATGTTAAACAATTTTTATCTAATCACCCATTGGGTGGTGATTTTAAGTTGGAATATTGGGTTGTTATAATGGGACAATACAATCATCCTCTTTATCTCACACATACCTGATATATCATTATTATTTGGTTTCCCTAGCACAATGGATGAATTCTAAACCTGGAAAATATTTTTTTTCAATTGGGTGGTTTAATTGCATATTTTTAAGAGGCAATAGGGGAATCAAGATATTGACAACCCTCAACCAAAGCAATCATTAAACCATATGAGATTTTATGAACAACGAACAAAAAAAGATGTGTAGTGAACATGAAATTATCTCTTTACTACATTCACCAAAAAAAACCTTACTTTTTCAACTATTAAACTCTTTAATTTATATAATTTATTTTTAAAACCATTGTCAAAACCACCTTTTAGTTTTGTAGATTTATAAAAAATAAACACATTATAAAGCCAAATATACATGAGTGGTGAACTAGGGTCTAACCTAGACTGTTAATAAACATTAAATACATAATAATTTTAATGTTTCATGCTAATTCAATCACTAAGTATGTGGATGAACCTTTTATATCATTAAATAGGAAAAAATGATTATTTTTCCCTCAAATATTTTAGACCACTCTATCCAATTTATTCAATGTATCATTCATGGGTTGACCACCCCTACAATATCTCTTTTATATTGAATCCCACATGTTCTATTTTTGATATTTGTGTTAATTTCATGATTTTAAGGTAATTCTATCCCACATTGTACCTCTTTTCTTTATATAGTTTTCTTTATATCCAATTTAGCTGACATAGATTTAAATTTGATAGAGGATTCATTAGAACATGGTGGAATCATCTTGTTATTTGGATTATTTATTATGGCCTTGCATGATAACATCTTGTGATGGTACTAGCATTTTATATTACATTTCTATATATCTACATCAGTATAATGATTTTCCTAGTGTTTTAATCCAGTTTGGAAAAAATTGATTGATGCATTTTTTGAAATTGCGGAGGATTTTAAATGTCTTAGGGTTGGGTGCATATTTGAAGTAGACCAAACACTATTTAATCTCATATTTTATGTTATGAGGTTTCTCGGTGAGTAATGATGCATTTATAACTAATTTATCTAAATTTATTAATTTATTATTTTTTTTAATTTATTACAAATTATTATAATTTACTAAATTGGATTTTTTGGCGTTAATTTGGACCCCATGTTGTTGAGTGATGGATTATAGAGCTTGGATGATTCATGATGAGGATGGTAGAGCGTGATTCTAATGAGAAATAGTTTTTTAAAACCGGTGGGTATTCCATTAACATTCCCCAATTTATTTTCTTACTTTTTCTCGTATGTTATTTTTGGTCTTATCTTGGATGGGTGGTCAAAATTTCATTTAAAATATTTTTTTTGTTTAGAATGAAATTGCATAATGTGAAAATTTTTAAAGGCCCCAATAGATTCCTATGAATTGGATTGATGACTCAATATTTCATGGCTGAGAGCTTGAATACGTATGTAGGTCATATGATATACATACCGTAAGTGGTGAGATTTAGATGAACCTAGTCACTTAAGGTTCCCATAGTATTAGTTCCTTAGTGATCCATGATTACATGGAACAAATAAATTGATTGGTAAATTTAGGCTATGTGAGAACATTATGATACCTTAAATCCTTTGGGTTTGATGAGATCATAATAAGGAGATTATTCGACCCCCACTGATATGTGATTACCTAGGTGGGTAGAATCTTTGGAGATTGATTGATGGGTTGTGTGTGTGAGGACTAACCTATTGTTGACATGGGTATTTGTATGGTCTTTGAGCCTCCTCCCAAGATATGTTCCAGAATAGATTTTACTAAGAGGCCAATGAGGATAATAAGATGCTGGTGACTATGGTTAGGGACAAGAGTCCCCTGACTGTGAATCTGAACATGAGAGATTAGTTTGAAATTTAAAGATGTTTAAAGTATTTACAAGTTATGATGTGACATACGGGTCCCTGTTGGGTACCCCAAATAGATGTTGAACTTAAAGAGATAATGTACACTGGAATGGGTAGTGATAAATTTAAGTGTCACCATATAATCCAAATCGATTATTCAATCATATTATCACTATAAAAATTATAGTAAATTGTTGGGGGTTTTTAGCGGTGGTTTCCAAATCCACCACTACATTATAAAGTAATACTCCCAATGTTTTTTCTAGTGGAACTTATATAAATCCTAGATAAATGTAATATTTAGTGGATGTTTAATAAAAAATATCACCAAATACATATTTTGTTTTAGTTTTTATTTTACCACCTCATTCAATACCCTCTCCCTCTCTCCCCCTCTTGGATACCCTCTCCCCCTCATCAATATGCTTCACTCCACCTGATGTTGTACCCAATTACTAATACCATCTCCCCCACACCGATATCTAGATTTCTATATTAGTTTAATTCATGAAAATGGTGTTTCATATAAACTTTAAATCATAACTAATCATGTTATTTAATACATATAATGTTTTTAAATGAAATTTATTAGTGTTGGATGACTCAAGGATATTTTGGTTAAAATTTATATTACACATTTTTTGTATCCTTGTATATTCCACCTCTTCATCATAACACCCCCATTATTCCTCATTACTCAACAAACATTGAATCTATGTATTATATATGGTTTTTTGAATTAAATTTTCATTATTTTCAAATTTCGTGTCCATATGGTTTAAGTTTCAAGGAGTATTGTATTTTTTTTAAAATTCCTCATTTGGAACAATTCAATTTCTAATGTAATTTTAGCGATATAAAATTAATAATATATATTGTAGTCACGTGAGAATCTAAATAAAAAGGCAGTTTTCTTCATATATTGAATTAAATTAATAGATTTTATAATAATATGGCTTGGAATGATTGATTTATTGTATTTATATATGTTTATATTCTGTTATTTTTATTTTTTTCCCACCTCATTTTCATAAACTTTTATAATACACCATTCACATACATTTATTGAATTTATATATATAAAAATATAATTATATTTTATATTTCAAATGGAAGAAAAAAAATTATTTTTGGACAAAAGTTGTATTACCTCATCTTAAAACACATCCTTGTTTGGTAGGTGATAGGAAATGTTTTTTTGAATTTTCAATTTCAAATAGATCCTTGGTTGAATGAAAGTTAAATTTTAATGTCTGAAAAGAAATTATTTTGTGGTTAAATAGAGACAAATTATTTGAACACATGATATTGAATAAATTTATACCACATTATATTTGTCTATTTTTCATGGAAAATCAAATGCTATATTTAAGTCATGATATTATGTCTCAAATTATACTATAAAATTTAATTTCGTAATAGAGTTTACTGATTTTAAAATATTCATAAATGAAGTTTTCAATATAATATGGTAATATCACAAACAATGTAACACATAATTTGATCCAGTTGTTGTTATTGTAGATATTAATGAATCTTTTTGAATTGTAGAAGTGCCTGCTCAAGATGAAAAAATAATGATGAATTATTTGTATAATACTAATATAAGGTATAATATATATATTCAAACCACTATGTTTTATAAAAAATAAATATAAGTAATTTCATGAAGAATAAGTAAAATATTAAATGTTTTCTCTTATTCTAACGTTTTACAATATCAATTGTTTATATGGAATTAAAAATAAATAAATTCCCACAGTATTGGAATTTTTTGTAATACATTTGTTGAATCTACAATACCAGCATCATTTTATGACATAAAAAGGGGAATTATTAATCTTGGACTCAATTATATTGAGATACACACATGTAAAAATAATAAATTTTTATTGGAACGAATATTATAATATAGAAAAGTGAAAAATATATTATACTTTTTATAGAAATAAAAAATGATGATATCAGTATTAATATATGTACAACAAAAAATAAATAGAAAAACAATAATTTTATGATGGTTTTATATTACATTCTATTAAAACTATCTTTGAAAACATTGATTATTTCATCCAAAACCTGTAAACATAATAAGTATCATGATTTAAATATTAATAATGATTAATTATTTTGACATCCAGAAGATTCAAAAGAATGGAGGACCATTGATCCATTATATATATATTTTTATTATAATCCTAGAAATGTGTGGTTGATATTACAATCTTATAGACTCAATCCTATATGCAATTTTTTTTGTAAAAAATATATCATATGGAAGGTTTTTTTATCCCTTATAATATACTACCCTATATGTGAATACAACATATTTAATTAATTATATTGATTATTATTCATTGACAATAAATTATAAGAAATGAAATTGACTATAATATTAATCCTCTTATTAAAGAATTACAATAGTTTTGAAATGATGGTGTATAAATATACAATCCATTTGAATTTTAAATGATCACGAATAATTATTCCCTTATGTGAACCATTATTAACATTCCTATACAATAAAAGTTTTCTAGTTGAATTATACATACAGGTTTCGAAAGTCCATCTTATAAAGGTGATTTTGAGCCTCAATGTCTATCGTATAGAAAAAAGTGATGTTTCATTTTTTATCATCAATTACATGATATATATAATATATCATTGTTTAATAATTCAAATATATATATATATAAAATCATTTGTGGATTCCACCAAAATTAATATTAATATCATTGAAATTAGAATAATTATCTAATGCTACATTAAATATAAGGAAATATTTTCTGCTAATTGGAAGTGGAAAATGAGTTAAAACATTGTTAGATAAAAATAGAGCACAAAATTGGAATAAAAAGAACATATTGTTTAAAAATACTTATTTGAAATATTATTTATTACATCATAATATGGATTTCATGAACATTGAGAACAATTCATGTGGGAATGAAATTTTTTCATCATTTTCTGAGCAAGGAAAATAAAATGATCATTTAAATGCTTATAAACACTATAAATTATTCAATATAAATCATTAACTATGAAAAATATGAGAATATGATGTTTTATAAGCTATTTTAACAATTAAAGTCTATAAAGGAGTTTTTTCCCTTTGATGATTAAAAAAATATGAATGAGGCTGACTGATATTTTAGTAATATTCCCAGATGGTATTAATTTAACAGTCATAATATACATGGATTGAAGAGTCAGAAATCATATTAATTGTCTTATATATTTTTTCCTTAGGAAATCAATAATTTTTTACCTATGAAAATAACCATTAATTTAATTTTTTTATTCTTCAAATAACTTTATGTGAATTCATTACACCCCTATGAATTGGATAAAATTTAGGAAATAATTGTATGTATTATATGTTATTTTTAGGTGATATTTTCAAGAAAATTTCAATATGATTATTTATTTAGTGGTGCATTTGTTCATAGAAGATAAATTTAGAGGGATTATACATTATCTATGGATACCCCCTAGGAGATATATTTTATTTTAAAATTATTTTCATTAGATAATTATAAATTTAATATTCCACACATTGAAAGATAATTTATTATTTTCTTACCAATTATTATTAGGTATCATTTTTATTTAAAGTTTTTATGGGAAAAATAATGCTCATCCACAAGGATTCATCACAAAATATTTAATTTTTCAAGAGTTTATATCATTTTTTCCTGATATTTGATTTTATAAATACAAGATTTAATCAGTATTGACATGTTTATTATAATCCAAGTTGGTTTCATGTGAATAATGATTCAATAATGTTTCAAACATTAGGCTGACATGTTATAAAATTCACTTCTTATTACTTTAAGGATATTTAGTTATGAAAACACACAAATAATTACTTCCCAGTATTAATTTAATTTATCAGTATTTCAAATAATTTCAGACACAAACAATAAGATGACATAGGATTCAAACAAAGATTGAGGAAAAGGCAATGAAATTATTACCAATGAAAAATTGGAATGGTGTGAATGTTTTTCATGTTATTAATCAGATATATAGTATGATTATGTTGAAAATTATATCAAATATATAATAATATTTATATCAACATGTTTAGTTAAATAACATAAATAATTGAGTTTAAAATTCTCATGATTTTATGTATTTATCTTTATGTAATTTAGGGCTTGTTAGGAGATTCAATGAATATAATATTGGTGGTTTTACGATTCATAATGATGATCATGTTTATGGTTTTAAAAGAAAAATAGTATATTAATTGTTGTAAATAAGGGTTACTATGTAATGTTGGATGATATTATTGAGTTAAATTATCATTGGAAATTTGAATTTCTGTTATTTAAACATAACTATGTAAATATTAATAGGGGTACACAAAAAGAATCATTACAATTTACTTATATTAATATCTCTTGGTTCATTAATACATATGAGAAGGAAGAACATGATACATATATTTCATCTTTCCATGAAAAATATAATATTATATTGATAATATAGTCAATGAAAGATGAATTGTTATTGTCCACATCAAACCGATAGACATGTATGATATGTCTGATGAAGTTTGAGTAATTTGGGATAGTGAACCACCTCAAAAAAACATAAATAATTTTTGGTACTTGATGATACTGAATGTATAGGTATGGGGAGGGAATATGAATAAATTGAATAATTAATAGAAGAAGTAGAAGTAATGGTTTCAATAGAACATGATAATTATAAGAACAACCATGAAAACAATATATATATGTTTTTATATTAATAAATGTGATGAATTTTTTATTCAACGTTTTACTGGGTAAAAATGATTATGGTAGTTTTATTTCTTATATTTAGTATAGGTATGATACGATACAATAGGTTTAGTGATAGTACATTCTCTACATAATAGGATTCTCATTTAAAAAACGATTTTTTTGATTCATGAATAATGGAACTATCGTCATTATGTATTCCAATATAATTTAATTAAACCTGATTACTAAATGTTTTAATAATCAAATGCATTTTATGAATTTATTTTTAGATAATTTTCGATTTTTATGTGCCAGATGCAATTTCTATATCATTGGACATTAAAATATTTTGAAAAAATTTGAATGATTTCAAGTAGATATTATGTTAGTAGGTCATGGACACTTATATATCATTGAAAATTGGAATAGATTCATTGTGCTTTTTGTTATATAGAATTATCAAAAATATTTCTAATGAAATTAGAACACCTATAAGGGGTTCATTATGGGTAAATTTCATGAATTCTCATTCATATTCATCATTTTAGTAGTCACATTTTATTCTGTAAACATTAAAAAGGATTCTTAATACCTTTATTATTTATCTTTACACATTTATATAAGTACTTAAAAATGAAAATATATAAAATTAATTTTATTAAATATCTTCATTTAAGTAAATAAATCTCATTATTTTCTATATTAATATGTTGTAATATCACCATGAGATGATGAAATTATCCAATTTGCAGAGGGTGTATTGATTTAAAAATGGTGTAATTTAATTTTAGAGTTTCTCTCCATAATATGTTATCCTAGTAATGGTGTTCCAAACAATGTTTTGGTTGTTTTTAGTTTTACAATATTCTGTATGAGATAAACCAAATCAACGTCAAACTATTTGAGTTCTATAATCGGTTGAATTTAGTTGGGTGTCTCCTAAATCATTTAGCACCTCATCAGATTTATGGTCATGTTCATAGATATCTATTAATCATAATTATACCACTGGTGAAATTATATTTTGATCAAACATTATATCATTTTAATTGTATATCATTTATTATTCAGTTGATATTCTCACTACTAATGTATGGTTAACAACATTAAATGCATGCAATGAATGTAGTATGTGGGGATGGTGATGATGTGAATCAACAGAAATGATTAATAGAGAGTGAGGGACATGAATATATATGGATAAATTAATATTGGTTTAATGCCTTTGTTGAAACAATTTGAAACATGAAATTATGTTCATTATAATGAAATCTTATGTTTTAAAAAATTTAGTGTTATTTTATGGTGTATGGAACTTGTTTTGATTTATTTTATTTGTAGGGTTATATTTTAATATATATATTAGATATTGGGTTTTGATGGGTTGTACATAAAGGGATTTTTTAGAAATGTCATGTTCTGTAGTGGTTTTAATCATCTTTTGTTATTTAGAAATAGTTTTCATTACTATTCATAAAATATATATAGTTAAAATTGTAGTTAAATATATTAAAAGAATACACCAATTAATTTAAAAAACCATAGCATAATATGAAACCATAGAAAACATCCAATACTAAAAAAAATTCATTAAATATTAATTATTAACATGAAACAATAATAGAATAGTGATAAAACAACTTTTAAATATTCAGAAACACACCATTTAGTTGTGTTTTTGAAAATCCATTGTGAAAAAATTTAATGTCATGTATATTTGCATCTATTCCTTAAAAATTACACTATTTACTGTAATTATTATTTTTTTGCAGAGGTGATAATGAATGATTGTGTTCCTAATAGGTTAACCTCAAATATTGGAGACAATTTTATTGGTATGTTATGCCCATGAAGATGAATTGTGATAAATGAGATTCATTGAATATTTTAATTGGATATGTCCTTAATTACTCATATCATTTTGGACTAGCATGGATATACTCCTTATATTTTTATATTCTGTGATTTGGATTTCCTATTACGTGCTCCTTGGAATTTTTGTAGGGTTTGTGACCCTGATAGGTTTCCCCTTAACTTTATATAGATTTCATTCGAAATATTCCTTTGAATCATGGTAGGGGATTTTACCCTCCTAGGTGGCCTCTGTTTTTTATTTATATTTCATTGGAAATTATCCCTAGAATTGACTTTTTAATGTGATGTTATAAGATTTCCTAGGAAAAAATCCTATGAAATTGTAATGGGATTTTAATTGGTTAGTATGATTACATGATGTGATAAGAGACATTCCAATCCTAGATGATTTATGATTGCGTCGATCCATAGACTCTTGTTAGAAACCGAGGGATGATAATGATTATTTATTATGATTTTGTAATTATTTATTTATTCCCTTAAACATATCACACATTTACATTGTATAATTTGTTATGTATGAGACCACATTTGTGGTTCCCAACTAATTTATACACACACCATAATAAGGTGGATGTGACACATAATTTTCCAAGAAAACATTACCAATCATAAGTTCCATTTTAATAGAGGAAATGTGTAGCATGATCGAGGGGGATATCTAATATAAGACTATATATCAGGATGATGCGAGAAATGGGGAAGGAAGTGGAGCCTCGATGTATTTTTATATGTATAGTATATCGGATTATCTCAGTGGGAGATTAGTGTTATATACTCTAATGATTGTGTGTTTCTATTATTATATGATTATGATTTAATTTATTATTTAATCCCATTTCTATTGATTTTTTTGTATTGAAATGGTTATTTTTACAACCATAGACCCCTGAACTAGTTGGAAGCCTTCGGAATATAGGGTGGTGTGCCAAAGGTTACCAAGTAATCTAGTCCAGTGAATGTTTCAAGGGAATCAGGTAAGGGATTTTATAATTTCACATGATAATGAAGCACTTGATGCTTTCATAGGCTTGTTTTGGGTTGCAATTATTGTTTTAGTGGTCTGTCTTTACAAAAGAGAAACATACTAGACATGCTTTCTATTTGGCATCATCGTATTCTCCATTTTGTTGGGATAGTGCTCAGGAGGAATATACATTGAGTGAGTTATAGCTCCCTCTTCATTATTATTCCTTTTATTCATCATAATAACTATAGGTATTACATTCCACATGACCCTATCAACATGAATATTCAATTTATGGAAATCCAATAGATAATTCTCACTATTTATAATAGTATAAATTACAATAAAACTAGATACGCATTTAGGTAGTGAGGTTAAAACAAGATATTTTCATAGCTCATTATGGCCCTTAAATGACTATATATCCATGTGAATTATGGATCCATTGATCTAGACTATAAGTGTCATAACTGGTGCCGACTGTCTAAGGATGAATTTGCATATTACAATGGAGATCTCAAATCTATCTTTTCTTTGCTTATCATGGTAAATATCATGACATTATAACATCATGTTATACACATCAATTTCCTTATGTTTCATCTTGAGGCCTCTTTACATGGAAGATACCATGAAATATTGTACATCCATGGAATCATATAAATCATTCATATAAAGAGAAATTTCATCTTCATTACCCTTTTTATGAGGATGTTTATGATTAGGGGCTTCAAGCAAGTATAATTTCAACTCATGGAAAAATATATTATGTATGAGTATATACATTTCTTATAAATTCATATTGGTCATAAGTATTTCCTTTATTAATAAAGATAACAATTATATAGTAAAATTTGTATGGTTTTATATTTTTATATGTACTAAAATAAAAAAGTAAAGATTTATCTGGATTACAAAATGAGATAATGAATATATATTATTTTTTTATAACCCAAATTTTTATAATGATTGAACATTCATCACTATTTTTTGGAAATATCAAATCAAATGGATATTATTGTGTAATGCACCCATAATTCAAATCTCCGAACCCATGTATGGGTCTAGTCAATTGCATGAATGTATTTAGGAAGAATAAACATTTCCAACTATATTAACATAATGATCCTTGATCTATTCAATAGACACCCCAATCTACAAATATTGAACATTACATTCTACAAAAATACCCTCCAAACATACACTATGTCTAATATAAGATTACTTACATTAATGTAATTCTGGTTATGTCAACCAAAAAACATCTTTTGAACACCACAGTAAATGGTATTGTTTCAGTGAGGAACAAATAAAACAATATCCTATTGTAGTTCTATTCTAAATTGGGTAAAAAAAGTCTATAAAAACATAATATTTTAATTTATATATTTAAATTATTAGCTATAATATTCCATGATTGTTTATATTAAGTTGATTTTATTATACTGATCATCCATGTATTGATAGTTTTTTTGAATAATCCATTTTATATTAATTCATCATTCATTCGTTTTAATTCAATTATTATGTGATTTCAATAAATTAAAAAATATTTACATATATATTAATTTTAGTTTTGATGGTTTTAACCACCTTAATTCATTATTTTATTGGTAATTGATACATATTCTAATTAATGGAATGAATATTATTTTATTATAGAAGCCTATTATTTTATATTTTTTATGTGTTTATATTCATTTCTAGAATTTGATGATCATGCTATGATATTAATCTAAATTATTTAAATTCATTGTAAAATATCTGTTGGAACCTAAAATGAGCAAAGTTAGCTATGTCGTTAAATTTGGTCGATATTTTTGTTCTACTAGAAATGATATTTTCTCAGCTCATATGGTATTCCAAATTTCCAAAAAATATAGTCTAGTGATATATTTCATTCTAGATCAGAGCAAATTTTATCATATGCTGTTTTACCTTCCCTTATTTTTGTACTCATAAGGATTTACAATTTGTATTATCATTAGAAATTTTGGACCCACGTATGGAGTTTTATTCTATCAAACCCCAAACTCAAAACGAATTTATTGAACATTTTATGCTTCTAAGAATAGACCCTTTCTTAATTTACCTTTCATAATACATTATTGTCATTATGGAACCAAAATTCATATGATGACTTGTGAAAAACATTTTGATTTGTATATGATGAAAATTTTAGCATTTAGGTATTTTCTACACCATATAGGTTGATCATACTATTTTAAGGTAAAAGATATATATAAGGGTAAAAGCTAATATTAAATGTATGTGATGGGTGATTCATAAATTTATTTTTTTAGAATATAGGTAATGGTAATATCATAAGGCTAGAATCTTACATCAATGTAACTATGCATATATAAATAATTTGTAAGGGTAATTTTCAGGGATTCAATTTTGAAATACATTGCATGATGGTTTCACATTAGAGGATGAATAAGGAATGTTTGACGATGTAAAATGAGATGTTCGGAAATAGTAAACCCTCCATGGACATTGGGAGGAAGAAATAATTTAAATTGAGATTCTGTTAACAGTGAATTTAATGAAAATTTGTAGAAGATAATTTCAGACCATTGAATAAATAAGTTGAAGGAATAACTATTGAGATGATTTTCAACATCACTGGATTAATCATGTTAGATGTTATACTGTTATTATATTAGTTCTTAATTTTTTTATTTTATATAAATTTTTTATAATCACATACCTAATTCATTAATAAAAGATATCTCATTTCTCATTCACTGTTTACCCACATCATTCTTCTATCTTATATCAATTCCTTGTAAATTTATCTATTCTTTTATCTTATGATAATATTAATCAATAACTGACTATATGGATTTCTCATGGGATTAATCTACTCTTGAAACAATGTATCCATTCATTCATGTTTGTTATTTATTAACAAGTTTTCTTAATTCTTACATTAATTTGTGTACATGAAGGTACCCTCACTATCGTTATTTTAATATCAGCTTATAATGAAATTATTTTCCATTCACTAATATAGGTGTGTAGTGTAATTGAAAATCCTTCAGAAGAATAAACATACACAATCTTCTAATAATTTTTTTTCACATACTATAGTGTTTATTGATTATGTAAATAAGAAATTAACAAAAATATAATAACTTTTTACCTTAGATTATTCCTGTAATTGACTTTCTTTCATTTTAAACCTCATTTTATTTAGATTATTTATCCTCTAAATGGATGTTTACTTTATGGTCTTTCATTCCACAAACTCAACCCCCAATTTTCCATGTTTTCATAAATAAAATGTGTTCTAGTGGATCGTGTAGACACACCTGAGAGGGGGTGAATGATGCGTGGACTACTTTTTTACCAAATTCAAATTCTTGCTTTGAATCCTTTTAATTGCATTAGTATTTGTTCCCCTATTGTTGGTTATTTAACATATGGATCTTTTTATCTATTACAAAGAAGTATGAGGCCACATGTAATGAAAAAAATTAAATTAGATCATGATTTTGAATTTTTAAATGGTTTGAACTTGATGTTGTAAACCTACTTCATTCCATGTAAACTCTTTTGGGTTAATATGTTATCCAATATAATTGAATCCCAAATTATAATATGATTCCACGGATAATCTCAAATCTACATAATCTATATTACCTCGGTTAGTGGAACAAATTATGTGGGTGATAAACCTCTACTATATGACGCTTGTGAATGGGGGTTTTATTACCTCCCTCATTCACCATCTCCTGCTGGTTCTATGATTATTCCAAAATTCAAAAGATGATATTCTTTATAAATTGGGTGTTTCCGCATTAATTTTAAAAATTCATCTTCCTCACCTCAAACTGACTTTAATTTCCATATTTTATGGGGATACATCTCATAAAATTCTTCCTATGAAACTATCAATTGCTTCTATTTTGTCACAAAATATATTATTGGAAACTCAAATAAAAAGTTTTTTATCTTCATAGAGACTGTTTAGGTTACACGGTCTTCGATAACTCCTATTCATCTTATAACTAACTATAGGTTATAGTGATTACTACGTTTTCTTCGAGACCTCCCACTTTCTTCTCATTTTCGTAGTTTTGTCTCTCAGACCACGATTTGGGACGAGGCTTCACTTTTTTCATTTCTTCTCCTTAAAGTTCACATCAACACACATGTTTGGGTGGCTAAATTAATTTCACTTTAATTTTCAATATTTTATTACAGGAATGTATATTGAAAATATCACCCACTAACAAAAATTAAATATCACCAAATACTGAAATTTATGTTCGCGCAATTTCCTTGGATTTTTTGTCAAATCATAAAATATTTAATGAATAACATCATTAAATGATATTTTTCAACCCAACTAAATAAAATTGTCATTATTCATCTCCATGACCATAATATTCTTCTTTATTCTTTTCAAAATATATCCAATAAAATATATATGTCAATATTTAGTTCTGTGAATAATATAAAGTCTATCGTGTAAAATTAAATCACATTTGTAATGCGTCATTCAATTAAAATAGAATATCATTAAATCACATATTTTTATATAACCTTAGAATCTGAATAATTTCCATTTCTCAAGATGTATTCACAAACATGTTGTGGTATTTAATAAACTAAAATCATAGAACAAGAATTTAAATTTTTTTAGGCTCCATATTTAAAAATTCTATAAGATATATTAATTAAAATATTTTGAAAATTCCCTGAATCCATATAATTTCCTATGGAAACAAAAAATTTCCTTCAAATATTCGAATATTGGATTTTATTTTTTTCTTGAGAGTAGATATCATTATCATCTGCATTATTATTAAAAAAATGTTAAATTCATTTTCACCAACAAGATTTACATGCAGTGGTTCATGTTGTACTAATAATTTTTATCAAACATTTCCCATGTACATTAGGATTGTATGACCTCAAATAACCTTAATATTTTACATATGACTATGTCATTAAGGCTCTATATGTTTTTATTCATATTCTACACAACTTTCCACATAAATACTTATATCTACAATTCTGGATAATTTTTGTAAAATTGTTCCATGTATGGAAATTTGGTTACACATGAAATTTAGATACATGGATAAAATGTTATGTAGTGAAATAATCTCTGTAGATCATCTATTTTAATGAATTTATTATGTGGATCAGCTACAACACAATGTTGACTATATAGAAATCAGTTATATCGATGAAAGGCCTATATAATCAATCACATACATTAATCAAAAGAATATGTTAATTTTTTAATTGATGTAATCACCTACATAGTTTAGATATTTTGTGATATATTTCAATGTGTTTCCAATTGGATATGTGATTCTTTTTTCCCACATCAGAATTCATTTATGTGAATCTTTTAGATGAGTAATTTGTTTACGTGGTGGAATCATATACATGATCAAGAATCAACTAAAAATAATTTAGATACATGAAATTTTGATATGTTGTTTAAATTTCCCACTAAAATAAATTCATATACAAGGATCAATTCATCTTTGTGAATGAAATATATAAAATTTAGCTGCATCATGATCCACAACCAACCACGTCGATTTACATCAGACATATTTAATACCATAGAAGTAAATGAGTATGTTTTCAATGTTTTTGTGCATGATTTAAATTTTTAAAAACCTTTTTATGGTTATAATAAATATAAAATGTTTTAAGAATCAATATTTGAAAAAAATTCACAATTAATTTAATGAATGTACTTTTTCTGAGGTATTTCTCTATAAAAGACAAGTTTCAATCCGTTATTATTTTTTCCTCTTTAATTTTAATTTAGGTAACAACTATAATATTATAATTATAATAGAAATAGATATATATTTTGATAGATTAACTTATGGAGATATAGGGATACAATATATTTTTTCTCTCTCTCTTGAATATCTCTTTTTGTTGTTTGTTTTGATGCGAAAAATAAGAAGAAGATCCAATTTTAAAACTCATTCTTCAATAACTGGTCATACTATTCGAGATGACTCTCATAAATATATTTATAATCTTAAAAATATCTCATATATATTTCATCCATTTTGTTTCTTGTGTCTTTCTATTTTGGGTGAATACTCTAAACTCTTTATTTTTCTCTCTTTGATAGGATATGTTCATTTTAAAATAATATTTTATGGTTATTTTTTGAACAGACTTACTAGAGACTTGTTAAAATATAATGTGTCATTTTAATAAGTATTTGAAACATTAAAATAGTCATTAAGTCCATATAAAAAGGGTAGGTAGTCCCTTAAAATGTCTTGACTGTGGAAAATCACAGAACTCATTGGATTTGTGTGTTAGTGTAATGGACTAAGGGATTTCTTTTCCCCGAACCACTATAAATCTCAATTATTGGTTTATCTTCATATGTATTTTATTTTCAAATCATGTATGTGAAAATTAGAATATTTTAAGTTAATTTATAATTTTAAAGGTTTTTTATGGAACAAAAATGTTAAATAACCCAATGAACCATTTATTGAGTCTTAGTGCAGTTAGTATCAGGCCAATAATATGTATGAAAGGTTGGATGTTTTATGTTTTCATCTAGAAAATTATAAAGTCTAAAGATCTTATATAAAATGGTTTCTCTAGTTGATAATAGAATATTTATGTCAATGATCATATATATTTATTACATTGTAGATAATTATAGTTATTGGAAGGCATGAAGGTATATTTATTTGAAGATCATAGGTCTCAAATATTATCTTAAATAAGATAATGCTTTTAAATTTCTTATAATATTTTCAATGTCATGTTATTGAAATAATGAAGATAGATATGATAAAAACTCTATATAAATGAATTTGTTAATATGTGGAATTGGTCCAGATGAGTTTAATAGAGTCTCATAGTGTGTTATAGTTCAAAGGATGCCAAAAAATGTAACTTTTTCATTTAATGGAATAATCAATGTGAGAGATATTCGGTATGATAATTTCCTTCCAAAAATTGATACTTTTATGATGATGGAATGTGAAATCCTTTCCCAATTAACGGAAGAAATTATAAGGTTTTAAAGAATATTGTTACTTTAGGAACACATATTCATGATGAAGATCATGATATAAAGGTACACATAATTCTACCACCACGATGAAGTAATATCTCAGTATCCATTAGTAAATATGTAGAGGTAATGGATTTTAAAACAAATATATTCATGGAAATATTATGATATATGTTAATGAGATGGAAGTTTAAGCTAGAGAAAATATATTTGTTAAGAAGTATATTGTTTTTTAATGTCATCAAATTGTAAAAAACATTAAGAATAAGGAAAAATATATTTTCCAGTCATCTTGTGATGAATCCTCAAATATTTCTAGTTTATACCATAATATTAAACAATTTTCATGAAAGATAAATAAGTTCTATAATAAGATGAGTTGTTTCATGAAACCGTATTAACCACTGAAAGAGGATAATATTCATTTTTTATTTTATAATATTCATGTGCTTTAATGTTCAAAAACATTTTTACTAGTTCATTTCACAATTTTATATTCTTTTTAAAAAATTATTGTAATTATTTTTAAAATGCACTCTTAAATGGTAAATTTTAGAACACCCAATAAAACACCAAATTTTTTTAATTTTGATTTCATATTTTATTTTTTGGATTACCATGCTATGAGGAACATTCCATAATCCTGGATATATTAATGAATCAATTGAGAATATGACCAATGTGGGCATTGAACAAATAACATTTTGGGAGAAGTGAATTAGGTTTCAAAAAACTGATTATAGCAGCCACAATCCTAGTCCAATGATTCAATCATATAAACCTATGATAAATGATATCAAGTATAATACTCCATTAAATAGTATCCATGTTTAATTTTAATGTATTAATAGATTTATATATTTCCCAACATGAAGATGATATTCCAGGAAAGATTATATGGCCCTGAAAAACAATCTATCATTTCAATCATATCTCTAAAAAATATCTTATTGGGGTAAGATTTTATAGTATGTTAGGGGACATATGAAGTTCCATTTATTATGTTAGGAACAACCCAAATTATTCCATACAAAATCGATTTTGGACACATCCAAAGGAGGCGTGGATTTTGGATTCCATTTTTTTCAAGGGTCAAAGAGTACACATTACAAAACACATTCGACAACCCTAGGCCAACCAAAATCTAGTAGGAAGACATGGAATATTTGTGTATCGACCCAAGACTCTAAAAATTACTATTTAATGTATCTTTTATGAATTATTTATGATAACTGGTGTTTAGTTTCATTATAATATTATGAGCCTAAATTGTCTTTGCGATGTTGTTCATTCATTTATGTGTTATTAGAATAACATTATTCTAATAATAAAACTTATAATTCTGCTCATTTAATGATCACATTAATAACATATTGAATCCATTTCCACAAGGTGTGATCTTATTCACATAGACTATCCTGAGATTTTGGATACAATGGTAGAGTGATAATTATTTCATTGTTGTTATTATTTAATTCATCCCTCATGAATCTTGTTCCTACTGTATTTGAGAGCATAGATCCAATGTATTGATAACCCTATTATGGGTCAATTTTAGGGAGTGACAAGGGGAACTATTCGATCTTATTTTTAAACCTATAATTTTTTATTAATTTCTTTTATTTTAGTATTTCATTCAAGGGAATTATTTCTTCCTATTCCCTGTTGAATTTTACTAACCCACTTTTATTCCATAATAATATCATTTATCTTTGAGTGATCTGGAAAAATCTCCTCAAAGTGTGTAAGTTATTAAAATTTTATTGTGATGGAGAATATATAGTAAGTGATTATTTTTTATTCAATTCATTGAATTAATCCTTATAATGTAAATTTAATTGAAATAATAGAAGTATTAATTCATCCAATTTAACCAATGTGATAACCTAGGATCAACTGATTCTATAAAATGGTATTCACTTGGGTTTATTATTGTCAATTTCAACCATATAAAATCAATAACATGTTGGTCACTTAATATTAAAAAATAATCCATGGAATGTACATGTTTGTGGGGTTATTTTTTGTTCTCTAAGGATTTGAAAAACCAAGAAACACTAAAATATACTGCTTCAACCCTCAAAACATGGGTAAATTTGGGAGAGACAGAATGTGCCACCCTTTATAGAGAATCTAGTTATTTATATTTACAACCATTATATTATCACCCATTTATATTTTCTCTCCTAAATTTATCTAGCCTTTTTCTCTTTAGTTTATTTCACTTTTCTTGGCACATATATGCTAATTCACATTACAAATAAAATACCCTAGTAGGGGTTCATAATCCTAGGGTTTTATTTTTAATTATGCCTACTTGGATCTTTCCATTTGATCCTAATATTACCAATACTCTATACTCAAAAATGGATTCCATTAAAATAGAGGGTCTTCATATAAATAAAATCTTAGACCTGGGCAAGAAGAGAAATGTAAATTCAAATCAGGCATCCCAAATCAGGGGCATTGCAGTAGATCAAACCAGGAGTGACTACCTCACACCATCATTGAAAAATCAACCCCTTTGAATATGACATGATTCACTTAGAGAAACACACTTTGTATTTAGTCATCATATCCAAAAAAACCATTCAACATTCCACGGGATGTAATCATAAATTCCATACATTCATGTGAAGGAGGTCAATTACATTGTTGAAACTTTGTTCACAACACATCAACATGATTAAATTAGATGAGGATCATTCCATTATCACCGATGGATCTTGAAAATATTTTTTTAAATATATTTCCTTCATTAATCCCCTACTATGGAAAATTACATAGATAACTATTCAAAATATACTCCATCAATTACACAATTATTACACCTAAAAAGAGGATCCAAAACATTTCGAAAAATAAGGAAAATAATTTTACCAATAATGAGAAAGGTTCAAAGACATAATCGACGTGGTTCCTGAACAATGATTTTCAATCCTAAAATAATTTCAAAATTTTATGATTATTTGAGTCTATTAAATAGATAAATCATAGACATGATGTGAAATGTAACCATTAAAAAAATCCCCAAAATGATACGTACGAGTAACATGAAGGGCTAGCTGACCAAACCAAACATGGGGAGCGTCACCTTACTATGAAAATACACCCAAATGTGGTATAATTCTCATCCATATTAAATAATAACATATCAATGAAAAAAATATTCACTCATAAGGATGGTTGAGGAGATCGATATTCATATTGTCCAAGAAATCCAATCGGTTGGCCCTTTTTACATAATTTCTGGAAGACATGACAATATCTCCAACAACAAAACAATAATTCCATACATAAAATAATTTAATTTATGATGAACACCATTGGATTTTAATGATCATAACATTCAAAATACATATTTTGAAACACTTTCAACCCAGGGTACCATCACCATCTGGGCTCCCATTAGAAAGATAACCAACTACCCATTCACAAACCTAGTTATCCACAAAGTCCAAACCGAAAACCTTCAAAAAAAAATCAAACCCATAATTACATTCAACCAATGCCATTTTAATACCATCATAAACTTTTCCAACACCATAAACCTATCAATTAACCACTTCAATAAGTCACCCAACAAATAAAATATACACCTAGGATAAACCAACTAACTATAACCCATGCCTAATCTGTCCCTCTCCCAATACTTGAATAATTTTGTAAATAAATGGAATTAATTAATTATGAGGGGTCATCACAAAAACATTAACTTAATACCATTAAAACTATTTTGTAACCCATGCCAACTCTGGATGTTCAATCCTCATCCATTAGGGGAGAATCCCATTACACACAAACCTACCATAAAAAACTAAAAGTAGTTACTATATTAATAAGTGGCAAATAAATTGATAAATATGAACAAACTATTCTAGAACCATTAAATGAATAAACATAAAATGTTAATTATGAATAACCACTATGTGATTATACATACCCTAATAAGTCTATGAATGTATCTCATTCTTATTAAACACTCAAACATCCACCTCTCTTCACTCACCTCATGTGTGGAAAATAAAATATATAACTAAATTAATCAGTGAGGGGAATATTCTCACCAGTTATGTTGAACATAACCCTCCTCAATGTAATCCAAACCATACCTACATACTCCATGTAATTAAAGGACCTATTAACATTCAATAAGAATTTCTCACATAAAAGAAAGTACTTTTGGATACCATTGTGAGTACCACCATTAAAGGGATTGTTCATCCAAAATTGAAATACCAAGGATTTACTTACATAAATATTTTTTTGGAGAGAATAATGTTTTCAAATAAAGATTTTATCTAGGTTCCAATGTTATTATCAATCCATATTCCATGTGTTGTCAGATAGGGCTTATGTAACACAACCCCACATCTATCACTCTTTAACATACTAGTCGAAGTGATAGTGTTCATAAGGGGATATACAAGTATATTTTGGTAAATGTTTAAAATTTAATTTACACTAATTAATTAATTGTCCATGAAAATCAGCCAATATTAGGTTCTAGGTAGAAATAACCAATCATCCCTGGTCGATCCATATCAGAAACATTCAACTCATTCATATTAGTTAGGAATGAGAACATGATAAGAACCATCTAAAACATCATCCTCAATCTGACCATTTATAATAAAAAAATATAAATTGAGGTTTATGAAGTGTCATTTGGAATATTCGTGTTGATAGTGAACTTGAGGGGAATCAAAAAATTGTTGTATAAAGTTTAATTCAACATGAGATTGATTTCCTTTATTAACATGATTAATATTTGTGTTCTCGGATTGATTCTATTTGAGATTACTCTTTAGATGATTTTTTATAATACCCAATAAATGATTCCATCAGAGAAATTTATTAAATTGAGTCCATAATAGTTCCTGACCCTTATCTAGCCAGTGTAGTGGATGAAACTTCTATTCAAAATGAACCAATTCTGTTAGTAAATTTGAAAAAACCTGAATTTGATGCAATGTCTCATATTGATTTTAAACGTTTCAACCAACCTTGTCTTTAAAATATGTTATTTCCTTAACTACACATAAATTAATTCTTAGGGGATAATTTATCATTCCTTAATTTTATTTCTTCATAACATGTTTCCAATAAAGATAAGATGCTTTATGTTGTCCTAGGAAATCATAGGAATGTAATTGGATGGAACTTGTCTGATATTCATGATATTATGCCACTCATTGGAACTTATATTACATTTATAGAATCTGAATAAAAATCATATCTTCATCCTCAATAGAGACTCATTCCCCATCCTAGGGATGTGGTATGGAAGTAAATTCAAATGTTTTTCAATGTGGGTATCATCTACTCTATTTCTAAGAGTGATATTGTTAGACTAATTTATGTAGCTCCATATAATGTTGGAATCACAATTATTACAAATGAGTATGGTGATTTTCTTCCCACAAGGGTTTTTAGTAGATGTATAGTCTCCATTGACTATTTAATGTTAAAAAAATTCACTAAGAAAACTATCCACATTTCCATTAATTAATCAATTCCGTGAGTGAGTGATAGGGAATCAATAATATTTTTTACAAGATGGATACAAAGGTTATAATCAAATTTTTGTCTCATTAGTAGTTTAAGTAGAAATAAACTTCACCTTTCCATTCATCATTTTTTCCTTCTAGCACATTTACTCAAGGTTATGTAATTACTAAGGTACCTTCAAGCGGTGCATGAAGGGTATCATCAAGTACATGATGGGTGTATTGTTCAAAGGTCTTTTATTATAAATTCTCTATTATCAAGGATACATTTGAGAGATTCATAATAAAATTTTAAAATATTTTATCTAGATCTGAGGATATTAATTTAGTACTATATTGATAAAATTTCATTTCTTGGTAATGGAAGCGATAGTTCTAGTCTATATATTTATTGGTGTTGGTATTGAATTTGGTAATGATATGGTTGATATCTCTATTCAAAATACCTATCTAAAAACTCTTCATTATGTTTGGTACATCATTGGGCATGCTGGTTTCTATACGTGGTTCATTAGGAATTACACTACATTTATTGACCTCTTTTTTATCTTATGGTGAATGATAGTGATTTTTTATATATGTATATATATGGCTAGGATGAATTATTCTAGACAATCAATTATTCTCTTATATCTCCACCTATCATGAAATCTCTCAATTGGAATCTTATATTTGAGCTCTTGTGTGGTTTGAGTGACTTCATTATAGGAGATTTCCGAATAAAATGTTGTGATAAAACACAATGTTTCATTCCTTATGAACATAAATAATTAAATGATGAAGAAATATACTATTACCCCCATGAAAAATATATTATTGATGTTTTCAATTCCTTATTAATATTAAGGTCTTATCTTGTAGGACCCACCATCATTGTCTTTCTTATTCATTCAATAGTGACATAAATTTTCCAAAGAACATGATTTGAAGGATAGATTGAATAGATAGGTCCTTATTATTCATTTGTTTTATATAAAAATTAATGATAATAATTGTTTTCAAAAATTTTAGATAATAACCTCTCTCATGTGGAATTTAATGACAACTCACATCCCCTTTCTGTGCCTAATGTATTACCCAACAAGTACCATTATTCTATTTGTTATTTCCCATGCAATGATAATATTGCACACCATATGGTTTCATGTGTCATTCCATAATTCAGAAAGGCCAATGAAAAGATTAAATTCTTTTATCATTTCAAATACAATGTGTTTGATGATCTAGAATTCTTCATGTTCTGTCCTTATCAAATCCTTAAGATATTTTTTGGGAGTCTCAGGAAGAGTCCATTATAAAATTATGTTATATAGAGGCATATGGAGGACAACTTTCCTCAATCAAAACAACTGAAAATAACCTCAAAATTTCATTACTCTTGCCTACCCTCAGTATGCATTCCTATATATTATGTTTATATTTTCCGAAATGTCATAAATTGTGATCTCTAATAAAAAGGAATAAAATACCTCATAAGCCCATTATGTACATTGAAATCTTGGATGGTTGGGGAATTGATTTCATAGTACCCTTCCCAAAAAATGGGGATGTCTCCACATTCTTTTAGATATTGATTATGACTCAAAATCGGTTGAATCCATTCCAACTAAGTCAAAATACTATCAAGTTTTAATCCAATTAGTAAAGGAATTCCTATTTTTTATATTTGTAATTCGATGGTATATCACTAGTGATTGTGGGACCCATTTCTGTGACATTCCATTCCTAAAAATAGTGTACAATTATGGTATATCTCACTAATTTTACACTTCCTACCATCCTCAAACCAACATTTTATATGAGTTATAAAATTGGATAGTTATGATACTTCTTGAAAAAAATATCAACAATGCTTAGAAATATTTTTTTTAGGAAACTCTTAAATTCCCTTTGGGAATATCTTATTGAATTTAGAAACCATCACAAGTATGAAACCATATAAGTTGTTTTTAGAAAATTATTTCCATTTAGTAGTGGAAATTGAATATAGGTCTTTCTTGGGATATAATAAAATAACATTGGCGTTTATTTGGAAAAAATTGAAAATTTGTTGTTAAATAACTTGAGGAACATAAGATGAAGGATTATGAAAATTCAAGGTTAAATAAATCTTGAATTCAATCCCTCCAATCTATGAATCTCAAATTCAAACACATTGAACATGGAAAATTCATTATCCTATATAGTTACAAACAACATTAATAACCTTGAAATTGATCATCAAGATGGTCTGGTCCCTACACGGTGCATCATGTGTATCCCCATAGGGAAATAGAGATTTAAAATCCCACTAATGGTATTGATTTTAAATTTTATATTTAGAGGTAATATCCATTCATAGAATAATTAAATAAACATTAAATAAAGGAGGATATATTATATGAAACCTATGAAACCAAATCAATTAATAGATTTAGGGTCCATGTTGAGGTAACGACATTAAAAAATGTACTTTTTGGGAGGCAACCCATATATTAGCTATACATTGAATTAGTGTTTGGAGTTATAATATATACATGTATATATATTTATCCTATATTATTTTATTTTTATTATTTATTTATGCAGACCTCTTATGGTTTACAAGGGTTATTATTTGGTATGTGTTTGAAAATTAGGGGCCATTGAGTTCATTTTTTTTACTCTTTCGGAAATCACATACATCCATAAATTTAACACCATTATTTTATCCACAGTGGGGAGTCCATGAGTAACATAGAGATCAATGGATTAATTTGATGTGACACAACCATCACAAGTATAAAACTATGTGACATCATTCCATTATTCTCCTTTTCATATTTTATTTCAAAATTAATCACCTCATCCTCTTCCCCATCCTAAATTTTATTTTTATTAAACCCTTGGGATAATGTTATTATTGGGGGGGGGGGGGAAGGGGATAAAATTAGAAAAATTGTTTCATTGATAATACACATTGTAAACATTGAAACAAAAAAACAAATAAATTTTCAGTCCTTGATTATTATTTTTATCCATGATAATGGTTATGAGAATAGATTTTGGATGTAGTGGTTCTTTAATGTCATTTTTACCCTTTATATTTACAGACATTTAATGACATATTCACATTTCATATCCTTTCGGTTGTGAGGTATTGGTTTTATTTCTTGGGGTCTAATAATAATTGTTATAGGTTTAGAGATAGTTTTAAATATAATATGAATATTCAAATAAAAATAATAAAAAATATTAAAATAAAAAAACAGTTAACTTGCACGTAGAGAAATATGGTGAAATTATGTGAGGATTTATGCACATGGAGTTGATGAATCCAATTTTCCCCCCATATTTGGTAATTTTATCTTTTTTTTGTAATTATAATTTATTTGGATTTTTTATAAATCGAGTTGATTCTTGAGTATTTGGTAATCAATTAATGTAACATAATATTTCATCCAGGGAGTTATCAACAATGTCTTGATACAGGAGTTCCCTTGATTAATTTCAATTTCAATTGCCATGGAAAAACTGAAAATACAAGGATGTTAATCTAAATATTAAAATTTGATTCCACCCAATGGTTCAATATTTTCCCTCTTAAATAAAAATGAACCCCATGTTTATTTTTATATACAACCCATCATCATGTTTAATTTAAAAGAATGATATGTGGTTATGGATTTAAAAAAAATGAGATTGGGCACAGGATATGTTTATGAACCTGTCATGGGATTGAATATTTTTTTGGGTTACTTAATATTTTAGTATGATGTAATTTGCTCATCATTTAATATTAAAATCTTTGGAAAAGGGAATTCAAATTTTATATTTTTGAGATACATTTTGGATCAGGAATAGAATAAAACACTTTGGGGTGTGATTAGCCATTAAAAGAGGAAAATAATAATTTTTTATATTACAATAATAATATTATTCAATGTTCATAATTATTTTTACAATTTTATTTTAATATTTGAACTTAATTTCATATCATTTTTTTCATTCCTTTTTATAATTCAATATTAAATGGTTTATTTTTGAACACCTCATAAAATACCCAATGATCATGGCTTTAATTTAAAATTTAATTTATGGTATCCCATGATGTGAGGAACATTAAATTGTTTTAGAGATGTTAAATATTTAATTGATAATATGACCAATGTTGGATTAAACTAATAAAATTTTGGGAAATGTTAAATAGAAAAAATCCCTATAAAATGATTATTACAACAAAGATCTAACCCAAATGAAGCTGAAATTAAAATTTAATATAGAATACATAATGGGGAACATTTTAGTAAAACAATTTGGGGATAATTGTACACTTTTAATGGATTTATTGGTGGTGAAATATGAAGTTGAAATTTTGGGCCAAATTCTAGGGATCATGAAAATATCCCCCAATTACGATCATATCTCAAAACAATATACAATTGGGGTTAAATATTTTTTTTTAAATATATAGAATATTTTTATTTTTATATGTTCCACCGATATTCATAAACACGTAATCTTGTTTGGACACATCTTCCGGAGTCAAGAAAGGTGGAATCCATTTTAGGTCAAGGGGGAAAAGTCGACACTCAACAAACAATACACCACCCTAGGCCTACCATAATCATGTGGGATGACATGGAATATTGGGAGATATAACCATGAATTTTGTAATTAATATTTATGTTATTTTTGTTGATGTGGTAAGGAATATTGTTGTTTTGTTTGATTTTAATGTTACAGTGCCTATTTGCCTCTACACTATTCTTCATTAAATTGTACATTATTCATGCCACTATACGCTATTTATAAAAATTATTCTTCTTTTCACTTTATGATAGTTTAATAACATTCTGATACATTTTTCTAAATTTCTGAACATATTCACACTATCACTTCTGAAATTATACACACAATGGTGGATTGTTTATTATTTTATTAGTGTTTTTCAATTAAGCCCTCACATGTTTACATCCCACATCAAGTCAAAGAATAAAATCAATACAGAGATTACCCTTCTATGGTTTGACTCATGGGGGAAGAAATTGGATGTTATTTATCCCTATAAGCAAGTTTAATAATTTATTTTATTTTATTTTTTCATTCAATGAATTTTTTATCTTCCACTTCCTTTTCGAATTTTATCACCTATTATTTATGAGATAATAAGATAATTTACAATAGAGTGCTCATGAAAATGATCCTCTCTATGTGAAGTTGACTTTCATGTTTATGTGAAGGTGTTAAACCAATATGTCATGAGTTTATTCTAATTTCATTGTATTGATTTTTCTTGAGATAATGAAATCCAAATAATTTAGAAATGAATCCATCCAATCAACTGAAATCCGTCAACTCATTCTCTCAAATTGAATTAATATTTATAAGCTATTGTTAATTTAAAACATATTAAATCAAAATCAGTTTAACACTTCATATAATAAACACTCTATATAATGTACTCTTTAGTAGGGTTCTTATTAGGTCTCTATGTATTCGACAACCAAATTAAATATAAAAGTGACATCTTCAAACCTAAAAAATTGGGTAAATTTAGGTGAAACCAAACCCCATAAACATGTTCAATAAGTAACTAGGAAATTATAAAGATGAATTATATTATTAATGAAAAATGTCTTCACATATTAAGCTGAACTACCCATTGTTGTGAAAAAATAATATATCTGAAAATAAGTATTTCAAGAATATTAGTTATAAGAAGGAATCTAAGAAATCCAAATGGAGTGCTTCTAAATATAATAATGATGTTTCATATTCAGAAAAGAACTTGATCATTCTAATCAAAAGGCTAACATGTTCATTATAAAACACTCATAAGAGTCACATTTTAATTAGGCTTATAAGTGTAAATTTAACTTATTGTTGAATTTTTTTCTCATGAGTAATTGTATGAATATTGAATTATGATGGAAACAATGTATTAATATTTGAAAAAATAATGCTCTTAAAAAATACAATAATATTTTTGTTCATGAAAAAGGGTATTATGTAAACTGGTTTCTAAATTGAAATCCAAGCTAGAAAATTCTGCTACATCATGTATTGAACAGTATAACCTGATTGAAATTTTATAAAAAGACCTTCATGACTATAAGTATTACACTATTTCATTAACTAATAAATAAAATAATCTAAATGTAATTACATGAAACAATAAAATCTATAGAAATAGGTTAGTGACAGGAAATGCAGGTTGAATATCAATGTTTTATTGAAAATAATTTATACAAAATTATATTAATAAAATCATAAATAAGGTTTCGTGTTCTAACTGTAGTGAATTGTGTCACAATGATAATGTTTTTAAGTTAATAATAGTTCAATTTTTTTGTATTAAAAAATATTTTCATGAAAAAACCATTTCAAAATGATGTGATGGATTTTATAGATTACACAAATATATTTGGATTCTAAAATCATTAGTCCCTCACATAACTGGACCTATGATATTATTGTTAACAGATCAATGTCTTGTTTAGTTTTTCTTATATATAAAAATGAATCATAGAATCAATGAAAAGTTTTTTCTGGAATGATGATTCTCAAGAAATATGAGTGGATAAATTTTAAATTTCCTTTCCAAATCAAAAATTGATGGGAGCTATGTCACTATTAGTGGAAATGGTAATAGATATATTATATTAGTAAGATCAGTTGATAATAAAATTTATTTACCCCCCCAAAAAGTTATTTTTGTTAAAGGATTAAAGAATAGTCGAATATGTATTTACCATATTTGTTATGAAGGTTATTTTTTATATTTCAATAATAATGCTGGTTCAAATTTTAAAGAAAAAAAAATTAAATTCAAGGATCTATAAAATGAAATTTTTTATATATAAGATATTAATTATTTAAGTAGATAAGTGGTTAAATATCTAAATTTTGAATCAAATGAATCATGGATTTTGAATAGAAGTCCCATAAATTAGAATCCTTTGTGAAAATTTTCAAAATGGTATTTAGTTTCAGATTTACCTCAAAATTAATTTTAATAGCCTAGACCTCCCTGGTCCATTCCATTGTGAATCACCGGTGTGTGAGGTGTTCGAGGAGGTAATGGTGACTTATCCCCAAAACATTTCAAAATTTTTAGTTTTGTGAATTGTGTTTTTGGTTTTGTGAACAGAGCAACAGTAGCCTTATGAGAATAGAGCAATGATAACCTTATGTGAATAGTGTCATTGGTAGCCTTATATGAAGAGTGATATGATAACATTATGTGAATAGTTTCATTGGTAACCTTATGTGAACACTGCAATGGTAACATTATGTGTACAGTGTCATCAGTAGTCTTATATGAACCGTGCAATGGTAACCTTATGTGAATAGTGTCATGAATAGCCTTATGTGAAGAGTGAAATGGTAACCTTATGTAAACAGTGTCATCAGTAGCCTTATGTGAATATAGCAACGGTGACCTTATGTGATCAGGGGCATCTTTAACCTAATGTGAAAATTGCAATTGTAACCTTATGTGAACAGTATCATCGGTAGCCTTATGTAAAAAGTGCCACGGTAACCTTATGTGAAAAGTGTCATTAGTGGCATTTTGTGAACTGTGCAACGGTAACCTTATGTGAATAGTTTCATCGATATCCTTATGTCAAAAGTCCAATGGTAACCTTATGTGAACAGTGTCATCTATAGCCTTATGTCATTAGTGCAACTATAACCTTATGTGAACAGTATCATGTATTACCTTTTGTGAACCGTGAAATGGTAACCTTTTGTGAATAGTGTAATCTCTAGCCTTAATTGAAAAGTTCAACATTTACCTTATGTGAATAGTGTCATTAGTTGCCTTATGTGAACAGTGCAACGAAAACCAAATGTGAACTGTGTTTCCATAATGATGAATTCCAATGGTAGAAACTATTTCCTATGAAAATTTTATAGTTCATGAATAGTTTATCCATATCGTTGAGGATCCAACGGTAGCATATATTTTTTCTAAATTTGAGGTTCATGAATAGTGTTTCTAGAATGTTGAGGTTCCAATGGTACCCTCATTCATTTTCCAAATTTTGAGTTCATGAAGAGTGTTTCCAGAATGGTGAGGTTCCAACGGTAGCCACTTTCCTTTCCCAAAGTTTATGTTCATGAATAGTGATTCCAACTTCATATAGTTTCTCCCCTTTGATGTTTCTTTTGACGTAAAATGCATTTAAGGCCTCTTATTCAAGACTTTATGGTCGATGAAATGGCTGTAACTCTTATATTAATTTTCCTAAGGCTCAGGATGTTTTTACATGGTCAGACTGTGTGGTTTAATGCGATTTAATTTTAATGGAAAATCCAACATATCTTAAAATGATTCTCTGTTAATTATTATAAAGGGATGAGATATTTTCCTCCCTAATTCTTCCTCCTAATTCTCAGCTATGATACACCCGAACCTTCCATTCCTTCCCATAGCAGTTGTGCGATCAAACATTCCTCCTTGGATTTGTTCCCCTATAATATTTTTGTAAAAAAACTGTATCAATCGATCTCTGATATAAGGTATGTTTTATCATCATTCATTTGAGTTCATCTCCTTTGGTTTCTCCATTCCCTTTTATGGAATGGTATCTCTATGTTCCTAATAGATTTTTCTTGGGTGTTGACCTGTGTGGTGGTGTCTCTTCATCCTCAGTTGGATGCAGTTGTCACGGGGGAGAATTTCATAACCCGTTGTGTCGATCCTTCTCCTTTAAATAATGATAAGAACCGTTTGAGGTATGAGATTCATTTCTTCCTTTTATTTTATGTGAAACTATATAGTTAGCATTTTATATCAAACTAGATCACAATATAATTGACTTATTAATTATTTGAACCGGAAAAATAAATTGATATAGATTGTATGTTATTTCCTCTTTCTTTTCTAAATAGTGTGGTATCTATGATTTATTTTTCTAAATCTTAGTTCATGATGGAAATTGGTTACCATGGTAAAGCTGTATTTAATTGATAATTGTTTGGATAAAGATAAAGAGTCTTTTGAATGAATCTAATGGTAGTTGTTGTAATATGATGATAATCAAATTGATGCAGTAAGAATGTTTAATCAATTTATGATAGCTTACTATTATGTTTTCTAAAGGTGGAACCAAAATATAATAAGTAGGTTAATTCTATATATATTAAATAATTTTTTGTTTGATAAAAGATAATCCCTTTTAGGGTTCTGAGATACCCTATTATTTGTTTATGGGCCAAGATCCCAACTGATATGATGTTTGTTTTCCTGCTTCTTGAGTAGTAACGTGATCTTGGAAAAATTTTGTGATATGAGGTGCATGGAGGCCTATTGGTTGTTGCAGATATTGACACCTAGAGTGGCGAGATACATCAATTTATGCATGTGGCTATCCAAGAGGACACTAGAGATGATGAAATTGGTTACATGTGAATGTATGGATGTTTTCTGATTTATGTTGATTGAATATCTTCTTTACATTCCCCACTACTGAAGGAATGTTTTCAACTTACCTTCCATCCAAAAAGTGCGACGATGCGTGGGGTATGCCACATGTATTTTGTGTTTCGCGACTCAAGGGAGGATGATTCTACACACTTTTTAGGTGGAAAATACTTCACGGGTAGTTCAAGTACTTACCAACTCGAGCCCCTTGTGTTTAGTAACATAGAATGATTTTCCATAATTCCTGGGAATATGGGAAGGTAATAATGTTGTTTATAAATGATTGAATAAATGATGTTAACCCAAGGGGAATGGAGATTACTGAGGTTTCAATATAAAAGGGACAGTGGACTTAGGGTGTAATTCTAATGAATTATAATGTGGAATTGTTAATGGTTAATTATCATTTAAAGTATTAATTAACATAAAGTGCAACTAATATAAAGGTAATGAAGTAGTGTAATAAACACATTTAAATTGTTTTGGGATTATAGGATACCTAGTCTTATAAGTGGCAGTCAGGAGTCCAAGAGACATTAGCTGGAGTTGAGTCTAAGACTAGATTATGCCCATTGTGTGGTTTTTAGCTATAGTATATTCTATAATTATTATGTTTCTACATGATACTCTATCTCGTTAGTTTTGGAGACAGAAACCCTAGGGATTATGAGCCCTGTGGGGTGTTTTCCCAGACATTTTGATGGGTGGATAGATGGCTGACTACCCCCATTGGCCCTTCTCTCTTCTCTTTGTAGATACTTGTGTTGGTAGGCACAATGGTTAGTTTTCCCCATATATGACTGTAGAGGGTTGTAATTGTTGTGGTTATTCACACATATATATTCTTTATATGGTTTATTATGGACTACTATAGGTGTAACGTGTATAGGCTATGATGGCTTGAGGATCCTTACACAATGTATGGGAAATACTGGATTGAGGATTAATAAAAAATGTATGATAGATGTTATGCAAGCTATGGTGGCTCCCATAAACTACTTAGTTACTTTTATTACGTAGAGATGGTGGTTTTGTTTCCTGAGCTGCATGTTGTGGTGCTTCTCCCAGGTGTCTATGGGAAAGCCTTTTTAGAGAGAGACTCTTAGGACGTGTGATATTGGGTAAAAGAGGAAAACCAGGGGGGAAGTAGTATTAGTTTACCCTTGATATTCTTTATTATAGTATATACTCTTGTATAAGATACTTGGTGAGATTAGTCATGGTCAGGCTAGTAACATTTTATTCTAGTTTAGGTGAAGAGTTATATTAAATTGTGGTCTACATTGCTTTAGCATGATTTCATTACTTTTGCACGATTGGCTGTAGAGAGGATCCTACTATGTATACTATTATACTCACCCTATTTATATATAAACTATTTTTCAAGCCACTTGGAGAAGGTAGGAGATCAGGCTGGTATATACTATTATGGGGGAAACATGTGTTATTTGGGTTTCGTGGTTGCTATTATTTTTTATTTATTTTGTGTAATGGCATTTTTTTACATCCAAGTATAGTATTTTTTATTGTCATTACATATGTGTTCTTACGTTTTATTTTATATTAAAATTTGAGACAGAGATGGTTTGTGTATATCATATCTCTCTCTATTCCATGTGTTCGCTCATAGGTTAATGCCTCCCATTTGTGTGTTCACTATACCCTCAGTGCCAGTTGCCAACCCATGGCCTACTGGAGGTGGAACTCAGGGGGTCATTATCTCCCTTCTCACATTTTCGGCCAAGGAGGGGTTCACCTTGTGGGGAGGGGGTCGTAACAGAGTGGTATTAGAGTACTGGTTGAGATATAGGATGGAGTTTGTTGTTAGGAATAAGTGAGGATGTGTGGTATGGTAGGGAAACAGTGTCAATCATGTTTAGAAGGTTATGTAAACACTAGATACCGGTTGATACATAGGCGTTTTGGGCCCCCCTATGATCTGATGCACATACCATTATGTTTAGAATGGCTAGAAAACTACATGATACTAATTTCAGGGTAGATATCTAGTAATGTATCATGCATCATTCTTCATTGTGCCAGTATTTGAATTTTGGACCTTGGGATAGGTTAACTTAAAATAAATAAAAGAAAATAATTAATTAATTAAGGTTGAGTCTTCCATATTTAAATTTTATGAGATCTAACTTATTATTTTTTTATAGGTATGTATCCAGGTCGACGTCCTCGTCAGGATCACATAGAATATGTCTAGCAGGCGGTGCCAGCATATCACCACATGGTAGAGGTTGACGACGATTACACTTGTAATATGACACTTTGAGAGTCTTAGAGACAGAGTCTAATAAAGTATGAGAGATCCGTTTAAGATGCAGTTACAGAAGACTAGTTTGAGAGTTCAAGATAGGCTTCAGTTCGATCCGTGCTCAGAAGGATCACCAGGTGTTGTTGGTTTTGATGATGCTTCATGGTGAGGCAAGGTGGTGTTGGTTCTTTTTCATTAGGGATCGCGAGGAGTCGATGATCTCATAGAAGTAGTTCTGAGACATGATTAATGTCGAGTTTCTTTCATCAACCACAGAGGCATCCAGTCTCCAGGAGCTTCCTACCCATCGACATGGGAGCTCCAATCTCCGAGAGTTTGGAATCTGTATCAGGAACCTTTTACGATATTATTTAGATCTATTTCTACATTATGAGGCTAGAGCGAAGCTTTTTGATGAGGCGTTGTGCCTAGATATCCTACGCCAGGTCACCTAATTTATACTTAAGACATATCTTGTGGTGCTGGAAATGGAAGAGGACATTGAGAAGATATTGTCTAGAACCGGATCGTCAGAAGTGTGGAGTTTTCATGAATCCTCCTGAAGCAGAGCTGTGGTTCAGAGTTCTTGATTTACTGGGTAGAAGAGTTTCTATTTAACCAAAGGTAGTTCCCATCCCTCAACATATCATTTTTTTGGGGGCATTAACTCTCAGTCTCATGCCAAGGTATCAAGAACTTGTTTTTTTGTGTTTGTCGATGTATTCAGAAGAGAAAGTGCATGAAATATCTGAGAAATCATCGAACACCATGTGTTATGCTCCATGTTCCTCCATTGAGGATGTTCTAACCAAGGCAGTAGCTACAGGCTACACCAGCTTTGGATTATAAGAGGGTAAATGTGGCAGACAGAGGACAACCATGTGATGATCTCAGTCCTTTGAGAGAAGAGCTTGACCTTGGTGGTGGTTTTCATTAGGTTCAGATAGGGCATTGAGGAGGTCGTGGTTAGCTTCATTCTTTATCATTTCCATCTCTAGTCTAGCCTGATGTCATTCAAGGTACCCTTTGCTTGTTTTCTTCCATGGTGTATTCCATGTATGATTCAGGAGAAACACACTCCTTCTTATCACCTACCCTTATCCATTCTTTCGGACATGATGTAGAGAGGCTTCTCATACCCTTGGCATTGACTATGGTGATTGGAGGTCGAGATGACTTGTTTGAAGTATGTAAGGAATGTGAGTTAGTGTTGTTGAAGCACCACTCTTGGGGAGATTTCATATGTTTACAAATACAACCTTATGATGTCATCCTCGGAATGGATTGGTTGTATTCGGTGTAGGATATCCTGGATTTATTTAAGAGGTTGGCTGTTTTCTTTGATGAGGATTGATAGACAGTGGCGCTCATTGGTGAGGGAAAACCTCAGATGGGTTAGAGGTGTGTTCCATCCTCATCATCCATGATGGATGAGATAATGTTGAGTTCTTCAGAGGTTTAGCTGTTCGCATTTCTTAGGGTCATAGAAGAGTGCCCTTATATCTTTCCAGAAGAGGTTGTAGCAACAAAACCTTGAGGATAGAACAAGTTTGGGATCAATCTACATCTAGGAACATCTACCATATATATGTATCCATATAGTATAGCCCCTTATAAGTTACAAGAGCTACGTATATAGCTTGATGGTATGCTATAGTGCAGTTCTTTTTGGTCGAGTGTGTCAATGTGGGGAGAACCAGTTTTTTTTCACGAAGAAGGATGATGACAGTTTGTAGTTGTGTCTCTATTATTATTTCTTAAACAATGGGAAAATGAATAATTTCTGTCCCTTTTTGTTGAGGGATGTTTTATTAAACCAACTGAAGGGTTCTTGTTGGTTCTCAAATATCGAAATATGGTCAGGATATCATCAGATGCGTGTGAAAGATGAGGATATCTCGAAGTCTGCATTCTGTTGTCTTCATGGGAATTATGAGTTCGTTATAATGCTATTTGGTGTGACAAATGCTTCAGTTGTATTCATGTGATTGATGAAATCTATGTTCCATGAGTTCCTGGATAAGTTAATTGTGGTTCTGATTGATGACATCCATGTATAATACAAGTTGGATGAGGATTATGTAGAGAAACTACAAAACATTTTGGGAGTTCTTCATCAACATCAGTTGTTCCGGAAGTTGTCGAAGTGTGATTTTTGTGCTTGAGAAATTTGTTTCTTGGTGTATGTGGTTTCCCAGATGGGAGTAGTTGTGGATCCATCGAAGAGAGAAGCAGTTGTGTATTCAGAAACCCCCAAGACCGTGTCAGATATGAGAAGTTTCCTTGGTATCACAGGCTACTATAGGACGTTTGTATCCTATTTATCTCAATTTGCAACTCCTATGAATGCATTGAACAAAAAGGATTAGGCGCTCATAAGGATTGATCAGAGTCATATAAATTTCATGTATCTAAAGGGGATGTTAGTGACTTCTTCAGTTATTTATCTTCTAGTAGAGGGTGTTCAGTTAGATGTTTTCTGTGATGCTTCGCATCTTGGATTCGGCTGTGTTCTGATGTAGCAACAATCTTTTCTTTCTTATGGGTCACATCATTTGTGTCCCCATGAACATAACTATTCCATCCATGATCATGAGTTTCCAGCTATGGTGTTTTCTCTAATAATGTGGAGACACTACCTCATTAGATATTACTTTGTGGTTTTCACCTATCATAAGAGCCTGCGGTATTTTTTTCTCCCATAGTGACATAAACTTGGGACATTATCGGTGGATGGAATTCCTAAGGGACTACGACTTTAAAATATTGTATACACCTAGAAAGGGGATTTTTTTAGCTGATGTGCTGAGCAAGTAGTCACGTAGTGATGCATTGTGTGAATCAGCTTATTACTGGAGAGTAATGGGAGAACTGCTAGAATTACATCTTGAAATTGGAGAAGTTGGGGAAAAGGTTGTATTTCACAGATGAAGGTGCAGCCATCTCTGATTCAACAGGGGGAAAAGTCCCAGTTGGGGGATCTTGAGGTGGAGGTATGGAGAGACCAATTTTTTTGGTGCAAGGCCCCTGATGGTTGTTCTGAGGATGAAAAACAACAAGTGTTGTATCACAAAAGGATATTTTATCCTCTGGAAATGCATGAGATGGTTGTGAGAGAGTTCCATAGGTCACCTTTAATGGTGAATCCTAGTGTGACAAAGATGTACTGATCTTTTAGTAATCAGTTGTGGTGGCCTGGGCTAAAGCATCCAGTTGGGAATTTGTGTCACGATGTTTGGTTTGCGAGAAGGTAAAGGTCGAACAATGTGTTCCTAGTGGTCTTCTCCAGCCGTAATATGTTCCTCAGTGGATGTGGGAGGACATCTCAATATACTTCTATACTATTTTAGCTTGTGCTCAGGGTGGAAATGACTCTTCTTGTGTGGTAGTGGATCATTTGACCAAATCAGCCCAATTCATGTCAATCCATGAGTCAAGCTCAGTAGATGTTTCATCGAGGCAGTATCTGGGGTAGGTAGCGAGACATCATGGTGTCCCAAGGTCAATCATTTCTGATCAATATCATCATTTTACCTCAAGGGTGTAAAGAGATCTCCATCATTATTTTGGTTCTCAGTTATGCCATATCACTTCTTTTCATCTGTAAAATGGATGGTCAGATCGAGCGAACCATCTAGACTCTTGAAGACATCATGAAATATTGGGTCCTGTATTTTGGAGGTTCGGGGATGAGGCACTTAACCTTGGTAGAGTTTTCATACAAAAATATGTTTAACTCCACCATTGGTATGGCACGATTTGAATCCTTGAATAAACAGCCTTACTGATCTCCGTTGTGTTCGACTGGGGTTGCAGAGTCAGAAATTCCCAGACCATAGCTAGTGTAGAATGAAACATAGATGGTTTAGGTGATTTTTGAGAGGAAGAAAGTAGCATAGGATAATCAGAAATCATATGCCGATCAATTTAGGAGACCCTTATAGTTTGGTTTCGGGGATAACATGTTTGTGTAGGTGACTCCCCATCATGGGCAGTGATGGTTCGGTCGTGGGAGTAAGCTTTCTCCCCAGTTTTTGGTCATTTCAAATTTTTGGCTTGTGTAGGAGCTGTTTCATATAATATGACGCTTCCCCCACAGATGAGCCGAATACATGATATCTTCTATGTATCATAGCTCTATCGTTATCTTCATGATGATTCTCACATCATAGATTGGTTAGAGATCAATGTTGATGAGGATTTGACCTTCAAGGAGCGACCTGTAGAGACCCAAGTCCTCAAAGAGAAGCTGTTGCATAAGCGTTCTATCCCCTTGGATTGTGTCTTGTGGTGACACAATGGCATGGTGTATAATATATGGGAACATAAGTCTCAGATAAATTCTCAGTACCCAGAGTTGTTTTATGTTTCAATATTTCAATTTAATGATGTTTTATTTGTGTTTATAGATCTTTCGTGCTTATAAGATGGATTCCTTTTGTTTTCTCTTGTGGCTTGATCTATTTTGAGAGACATCTAGATGGGTGGTGGTTCAGAAATCTTTTCTATTTCCTTTTAGGTCGGTTTTTCATTCATGAAGAGAAGATTGTTTTTAGAGGTATCTGATGTAATGGCCTGGACCTCTCTTGTCCATTCCAATGTGAAAATATGGGTTTTGAGGTGATCTGAGAGGTCAAGATCACTTTTCCCCAACACTTTTCAAAATTCCTTACTCCGTGGATAGTGTTTCCAATTCTCTGAATAGTTCAATGGTAGCCATATGTGAATAGTGCAATAGTCACCTTATGTGAATAGTTTCATCGGTTGCTTATGTGAACAGTGCACTGGTAACCTTATGTGAAAATAATTATCAGCACACTTAGGTAAATAGTGCAATGGTAACCTTATGTGAACAGTGTCATCAGTAGCCTTACGTGAATAGTGCAATGGTAACCTTATGTGAACAGTTTAATTAGTAGATTTAGGTGAACAGTAAAACAGTAAACTTATGTGAACATTGTCATTGGTAGCCTTAAGTGAACAGTGAAATAGTATCCTTATGTGAACAGTTTCATCGATAACCTTATGTGAACAGTTTCATCAGTAACCTTATGTGAACAGTGCAACGGTAACCTTATCTGATCAGTGTCATCAGTTGCCTTATCTAAATAGTGCAATGGTAACCTTATGTGAATAGTGTCATCGGTAGCCTTATCAGAATAGTGAAACAATAACCATATGTAAAAAGTGTCATGGGTAGCCTTATGTGAATAGTGCAATGGTAACCATATGTGAACTGTGTCATTGGTACCCTTATGTGAACAGTGCAACGATAACCATATGTGAACAATGTCATCAGTAGCCTTGTGTGAACAGTGCAATGGTAACCTTATTGGAATTATGGAATCAGTAGCCTTATGTGAAAAATGAAATAATAACCTTAAGTGAACAGTGATTCTAGAACTCTGAGATCCAATGGTAGACTCTATTTCTTTTTCAAAATTTTGAGTTCATGAATAGTGTTTCCAGAACCGTGAGCTTCCAACAGTTTCATCTTTCCTTTTCCAAATTTTAGGATCATGAATAGTTTTGCTAGAATGGTTAGGTTCCAATTGTAGCCTCTTTCATTTTTCTTAATTTTGAGATCATGAATAGTGTTTCCAAAATGGTGAGGTTCCAACAGTAGCCTCTTTCCTTTTCCAAATTTTGTGTTCATGAACAATGTTACCAGCATCCTATAGTTTCAACCATTTGACGTTTTCTTTCACGTAAAATGTATTTAAGGCCATATTTTATTGTCTCTAAGGCCAATTCAAAGGCCTCAAATCCTATATTAATTTTCCTAAGGCTAAGAATGTTTTTACTTTGTCAAACTGCGGGATTTAATGTGCTCCTTTTTTAATGAAAAATCTAGCGTATCTTAAACCACTACTCGGTTAAATCATCTAAAGGGATGTGATATCTTCCAGAAAATTTCTTCCTCCTTATTCTGAATTTTGAGACACTCAAACCTTCCATTCCTCCCTTTAGTAGTTTTGCGATCATACTTTCCTCCTTGGATTGGTTCCCCTCTATTTTTTGTGCAACCATGAGGTATCAATCAATCTCTGATATATGGTATGTTCTATCATCATTATATTTGGATCATCTTCTTCAGTTTCTCTTTTCCCTTTTATGGAATGGTATCTCCATGATCTTAATATACTTTTCATGGGTGTTGACAGGTGTGGTGGTGTCTCTGCATCCTTAGGTGGGTTCACATGTCAAGGGGGAGAGGATCATAACACGTTATGCAGCTTGTTCTCGTATAAATAATGTCAAAAACCATTTGAGGTAGTGGATTCGTTTCTTCTATTTTATTTTACATAAAACTATAGAGTTAGCATATTTTTCCCACTATATCACAATGGAATTTACATAATAACTATTTTAACAGGATAAATAAATTGATATTGATCGTATGTTATTGCATCCAGTTTTTCTCGATACTGTGATATCTATGCTTACATTGTTTACATCTTCGTTCTTGATGAAAATTGGTAAAGAACATAAATCCGGAATGAGTTTATAATTGTTTTGATAAAGTCAAAGAGGTATGTCAATGAATTTAATGGTTGTTTTTGTAATTTAATGTTAATCAAATTGATGCAGTATAAAAGTTTAATCAATTTGTGATAGCTTACTGTTTCAGTTTTACAAAGTTGGAACCTACGGAGAATAAATCAATTCATTCATGATGTATTAATGAATTGGTTGTTTGACAAAAGATAATCCCTGGTATGGTTATAAGTTACCCTCTTGATTGTTTAAGGGCCACATGCCTAATTGATATGATGTTTTCTTTCCTACTTCTTATGTTGTGATGTGAGACTGGAAGGCTATTGTGATATAGGGGGTCACAGAGTCACATTGGTTGATGTATGAGTTGATGCCTAGAGTGGTGTGATGCATCCATTTATGCACGTGGATGTCAGGGAGGACACTGAGTATGATGAAACATGTTGGTTTTGAATGTTTGGATGCTTGATGATTATTTTTGTTTTTTATTCCCATTACTTTCCCCACTGCTCAAGAAAACTGGTTGGCTTACCCTCCATCCAAAAGGTGTGATGACACTTGGGGTATGCCACGTGCTTTCGGTGTTTATCTTCTTGAGGGAGTACGGGTCTATTCACTTGCTATAGGTTTAAAAGACTTGATGGGTAGTTGATATACTCACCGAGATGAGCCCCCTTGTGTTCAATTTATTAGAATGATTTTCATGAATACATGGGAATATGGAAAGGTAATAATGTTTTTAATAAATGATTGAATAAATGATGTTAACAGATGTGGTATGAGATTTCTGTGGTTACAATTTAAAAAGGGACAGTGGAATTTGGGTGTGATTCTAATGAAGTATAATGTGCAATTGATAATGGTTAATTATTGTATAATGAATTAATTAATGTAATGAGAAACTAATAAAAACAGAATGAAGTAGTGTAATAAATCACTTTAAATGGTAGTGTTCTTATAGGATACGTAGTCTTAAATGTGGAATTTGAGAGACCAAGAGACGTTAGTTGAATTTGAGTCTAAGATTAGGTTATTCCCATAATATAGATGTGAGCTATAGTAAACTCTTTACCTTTTCTGTTTCTATATGCTACTCCACCCCGTCAGTTAGGGTGATTGACACCTCTGGGACTCAGAGCCATTGGGGGTGGGGGTGTTTTCCCCAACATTTTTGTGGGAGGATGGATGGATGACTATCCCATTTGGTTGTGATCTCTTCTCTGGTAGTTACTTGTGCTGGTAGGAAAAATGGTTAGTTTTACCTATATTTTTGTGTAGAGGGCTGTAATGGCATGTGGTTATTCACACACATATATTCTAGTTATGATTTTATATGGACTACTATAGGTTTAACATATATAAGCTATGATGTATTGAGGATCCTTACTCTGTGTATGGGATAAAATGTCTTGAGGTTATTACTCGATGAATGATACACATTATGCAATTTATGGTGTTTCCCAGAAACTACCGGGTTACTTTTCTTACGTGGACATGGTGGTTTTGTTATAGGAGGTGCATGTTGTGGTTCTTCGCCTAGGTTTCTAGAGGAATAAATGATTGGGGAGACATACATTGGATGTGTGACATTGGGGAAAGTCGAAAACTAGTGGGGAAGTAGTTGCAGGGTACCCTTGAAATTTATTATTATATTATATACTCTTTTATGTGTTACTTGGTGAGAGTTTCAATGGTGAGTCTCGAGATATATTATACTTATTTAGATGACGAGTTAGTATCACTTGTTTTTCACTATTCTTTACAATGCATTCCTTACTATTTCTAGAGGGGCTCTGGGGATGACCCTACTGAGTATACTATTATACTCGCATGATATATATATAAAATAATTTTTAGGTCACTTGTAGAATGTGGTGATCATGCTGGTATCTACTAGCACAGGGTTGCATGAGATGTTTCGGATTCATTATTGCTATTTTTCTTAATTTCTTTTTGGTACATGTAGTTTTCGCCTACCAGTTGTAATAGTTTTTCATGACATTACATATATTTATGTGGGTTTTCTTTTACATTTCAATCTATGTCAGATTTGGTTGGGGTCTATATTATCTATCTCATTTGTATGTGTTCTCTGGGAGGGTAATGCCTCCCATTTGTGTGATTGCTATATCCTCGATGCTAGTCTCCAACTCGGGGCTTACTATTTCTACCCCTATTACAGCTCTGTATAAAGGTGTTCTTGAATAGAAATATAAGAACCTACCGAACATTATAAGGAAAATGTTATAAGAGTATAACCTACACACACATTTTTCGGATGAAGCCATGAATACTACAATTTATGACATAAACGGAGACCTATATAGGCCAATTTTGAAGACAATACCCTATAAACTATGGAATAATATAAAACCAATATTTGGATACATTATAGATTTGGTATTTAAGGTTTATAAAATAAGAACAATGGAAAATCATTTTATATTTGATCCAAATAATGAAAAGGCATCATTAATGGGAATTCTATTACTTCCAACTCTTACAGACTTTTTAATAAATTTTAAAAAAATTGAAGAATCAACTAACGTGAAATTTGATGAATGAGATATTTTTTATCATAAATGGCCCATTTTGATGGGATATGTTATTCACATAAAAACATGGGAGTTGAACTACTCTATAAAAATGAAAGAGAAGACGATTCTAGAACATGATTTTGGTGAACAACATCCTAGAAGGATGGATTCTAGTGAACTAGAATTTGTGCCTCTTAGCCAGCCTATATCCCTTAATAAATCTATCTTATAAACTATTATAGAAATCAATGGTGAAGGAAATTAGTATATAATAATTGTAGGAATCATTATTTATTTTATTACCTTTCTATCTCAACAATAACATGAATACATTTAGTACGCCTTAATATATGTGATTTGGGTCCAAATTTTTCTTGTATAATTAAATCAATTCTAGAGGAAAATGTTTAGGAATTTGTTAATACATTCTATGTCTATCCAATTGTTTGAAAAATGGGATTTTAGGAATAAAAAAGATTATCTTGGTGTGATTACTAGAAATATGGACACATTGAAAGCTAAATTTTATAACTAAGGGGATGGATTAGATTATGAAGATCACTTTTCACCCATAGAAATATTAGAATAAATTATAATTATTTATAGTCTATGCATCAGACATGAATTTAGAATTATACCAATTGGATGTCTAATCTTATATTCTTATTTGTATCCTTATGAAGCGAGTTTATGATTAACAATATCCTTGTTTTGAAAATCCTATAGTTACAAATTCTATTTGCAAATATTATAAATATCCTTATGGACTTAAAGAAGCACCTAATGCTCGGTATTAATGTTTATATTATTTTCATCAATAAAACGGGTTTCAATAGGAGGGTAAGATCCTACTATTGTCTATAAAACGTTATCTTTTGATATATTATTAGTTGGGATATATGTTGATGATGTAATTTCTGGTTCAATGAATAAATATTTGTTTAATGAGTTTTCAAAACATATGGGGAAAGAATGTTAAATGAGCATGATGGGTGAATTAAACTTTTATCTAGGTTTGAAGATTTATCAATAAGATTTCGTGAATGTTCTAACTCAATGGAAATGCATTCATGACCTACTAAAAATATCTGGACTTAAAACTGGTAATGTACAAACAAATCCAACGAGTTCCAATAAAAAAATGACTTGGAAGTAGTTGGGAAACCAGTTGGAAACATGCTAGTTTGGAGAATAATTGAGAGTCTATTGTATATAACCTATAATAGAAGAGACAATATGTTTACAGAATTCTTATTTGATATATTTCAATAATGTCTCAAGGAGTCTCAATTATAAGATACCAAAAATAATTTTATATTATTTGAAAAGTAAAATTTTTCTTTCATTAATGATTTAAAAAAATATACATTTATTTCAGTTCATTATCTTATATATAATTTGGTGATTGTAGACTAGGTAGAAATATTACGTTAGGAACGTAAAATGTTTTAGGAAAACACCTAGTATCTTGATCATCTATGAAACAACACTCTATTTCATTAAATACCACTGAAGAAGAATATATTACGACTAGTAGTTTTTGTGCCAAGGTGATTTGGTTAAAACATACCTTGATGTATTTTGGATTCAATTTTAACCAATTGTTTATTAAGTATGACAAAACTAGTGTTGTAAAAATTTAAAAAAATTCCTATAAATAATTTTTTAAAAATCATATAGATTTAAGTCATGATTTCATGATAGCACATTCTCTAAAATTTAATATTTATCATGAATTTATTTATATTGGGAATCAATTAACATAGAAATTTATTAAAATCCAAGCATATTCAAACTTGGTATAAAATCACCTGGGTGAAACAATCTATATATTTTCACATGTATCCCTATTTCAAACATATTTCATCATGGATTACTGTGAATATTCATCGACAATTATATAGTGTCCACTTATTTATAAGACAAAAATATGGCCCAATATCATATTCATAAAAAGATATCAAAAAATACTTATGTAATACATTCAATAACATACATTTTTCTCATTCGTAATCTTTCAAATACAATCGTCTAATCAATATAGGATTGTTATGAGAACATTACAGGATTCCAGCAAGGCATGCAATTCAGCCCCAACTTCTCCATTAAGAACCACTCAAATTCATTGTAGTTATTCAATTACTTCTATCCAACCCTATAATTTATCTCGATACCTCAACATCGATTAACATCCAAGGGTACAAAATATTATTTTATTCCCCCCAACCCAAATTTGGTTTGTTTCTCTCATGTGGTATAATTTCATCACAACATAAATGATCTTCAAAAAAATATTATGTTGAATTAGGAACCTTCATCATTGGTGTGAATGACCTTGGTTTCAACTACAGATTCTTGGCTTTCATCTTCCACCACAAACATAAAACAACATTTTTCTTTTATCTAATCTTTCCAGTCCAACGGTAAATGATCAATGTCAGAATGTGATATTTTATTTACATCCTCCATTCATTAGATTGTCTTATGAATATGATTCTAGAATTAGTGGGAGAATCATGATAATATTATTTATGTGCTTGGTTATATTTCAACAACCTCAATCTTCACTCTCATGTTCATCATCAGTTTTCAATAAAAATTATGGGGTTATAACAGGTTTGGATATATCAGTATGATAGAAAGTATTGTGGTGGATGCTTACTTCACATTTTATCTGTAAGGAATTGTTATGGTCAATCACAATAAGGGAAAAATATATGATACTTTAATAGCCACATGTTATTAAATGAATCATACAATTGATCCTAGAATGTCAAAAACAAAAATTCCATTCCAAAAATTATTAAATGATTCATAAAACTCAATAATTATGAAGAAATATGGGCCTTGATGGGTTCTCAATGAATTTTACATTAAGCTCAATTTTACCCCTCCAACATAATAAAAACTTCACAATGTCTTTATTAACGAATCAATGTTAGGGAAAATAATTATACCAATTTGATAAAAAATATTTGATAATTCAATACAAAAAATGTTGTCAAAAAGGGGGTAACATTAAAACACTTAATATTTTCCCCCACACAAATCAAAAAATAAAAAATTAATAAATGTGTATAATTTTCCATATTTGACACTATCTATAGATTTATGATAGAAACAAATTATCCAATGTCTTCCTGTTACAGATAGGATCAATACTGAAATTTAGAGAAAAAAATATAAATGCTAAAAGACACATAAATAGATCATGTTAAGATAGTGAACACTAAAGAATTTAATAGAAATGTATTTTTAGATGTTCTTAAATTATAAAATATTCAAAATTTAAATCCAATCACCACCAGTAACATTTAGAAATGAAAGGGAAAAAAATACAAAAGTTAAAACAAATAGTTTGCTGGTTAAATATAAAGCTTAATTCATTCAAATATAATTCTAATAACCTTCTAGGAAGTTAATGAGTATGAATTGTGTTTATAAAATAAAATCACATATAAAATAAATCTTTTTAAAATGACATACAACAATTTTAAATATCAATGTAATGATAACATGAAATAGAGGATTAGAGTGATGTTATTCACTTTATATTTCCCATTATAGTTTCATTAGTCATGAAAAAAGATGATAACCAATATTGACAGTGCGAAAGCCTATTCAACCACTACGTAAAATTAATACAATCTACTATATGAAACATCATCCTACAATATGAAAACTCGTATCCATATTGAGTTTTCCATCCCAACACTCATATAATCAAAGTACCACTCTCTCTACACATCTACTACCTTGGTCTCTTCTTGTTAAGTACCCAAAATTATTTCAAAAAATAAGAAATTTTATTCCATCAATAAGAATAAAAAAACATTTACATGCATAATGATGCATTGAATAAAAATAATGATCGATCAAAAAGTGATCCAAAAAATTGAGGGCACCACACAATAGAGTATAAAACATTTTGTTGAATAGAGAAAAATCAGAAGCCTAGATAACCATGGGTTGCCACCCATAAAGCTCTAGATTTAGAGATTCAAGACATAACTTCCCATTTAATTTATATCCCTGATCGTAATGTCGGAATTGGTAATTGTTCGTTTTAACCTGAATTTTATATATTAAAACATGAAAAATATTTTAAGAATCATTAATCAATTATAGATGCTAATATAATTTTCAATATACGATCTAAAATAGAAGTAATCATGGTGATGTTTAGATCTATTTCACTTCCCAACCCATCACTTTAATATTTAAAAAGGGTTGAAAATTTCCTAGAATAATACCTTAATTGATCATTAAATTTATCCCAACCTTCCACCAATATAGTATGGTTAAAACTCTTAGAAATATGTGAATTTTTACATGTAACATTGTCACCAATTATTGAAATGGATCCCAATAATCATGATCATATAACAACATAGAAAAACCTATCTTGATAATTTATTATTTTAAACTATGAATAGATTTTCCAAATTCTACATATGTTTTAAATGATGAAAAATTCTCAAGAACATGTTCGAAATTGTAATCAATGCACTCAACATTAATCACAATGGGTAAAATATTCTCAATGAAGTAAAAAATGTTTATAATTAAAATAGTAAAAATATATATTAGGGATTTGAATATAGAATTCCTTAATTTTATAAACTTCCAACCACTCAATATTAGATGTAAATCACTCATACAATAGTTCACACAATTTAGTAAGAATTATCAGTAAATATGAGTCAAAATTAGGATCTAGGGTAGGATTTCCATCATCAAAAGATAACCAATATTTTGGTACATAAATCTATGTAAATCCTTTAAGAGGATCTAAACACTATATTTTAATAACAACAAAGGTGAATAACAAAAGTAAAAACATATCATATGTTTTTAAAAATAATCAATTACTGAGGAAACAATTGAAATTGATTTCCATACATTATGTGAAGGGAGATGGAGGTTCCTCCAAAACTCAGTACAAAACTTATCTTAGTTTAATCAGTTGAGTAATAAATATTATCATGTTTGGATTAATAAAAAATGAAATTATTTTATATCATTGACATAATAGAGGATCAATTGTCCTTGAGAAACATAAATTTTATTACCTGTAGTAGTTATGAATGGTATTCTTAAAATGACTAGTTCTTTTTCATTAAACACTATTTCAACAATCAGAAAATCAGTGATCAATATATAAGTATCTACCTTAATGATTAGGGCATCCACCCTACCACAGAGACAAGTGAGTTTCTTATCAACCTATTTAATAGAAACATAAGCTGGTTTCAAGTCCCTTAGACACATATTTTTGAATTTTTATAAATGAAAATGATCCAAACCAGGAAATGGTTTGATAAGAAATTTACCACCTCGCTATCTCCAATTATACATTGAATGAATAAACACCCAAATCCCGTTTAATTTGGGAGGGAATTTCTTTTAATGAAAAACACCACATCATTTTTTGGTAGATATAGTGTCTATGTCTTTCAAGTCTATTTTATTTGCTAAAAATATCATAGGGAATCTAAAATGGGATTGGATTTTATCTAAATATTACACAAATGAGATGTCGATAACAAAGCCTCTACAGATGTGAAAGAATATAAAAAATTTATTTTCATTAAAAAAATTAAGAGTTTGTGTCAATGGGAATGTATGGGAACAATCATTCAAAATTGTTTGGTTATTCTACTCATCCTAAAATGTGTCTTTTTTATTTCAATCATTAACATATTTTCACTTTATATTTATTTTTTATTTATCGTTTATAATTGAATATTCACAACTCTATTCACATTGGACCTTTTTATAAAAATTTATATTTTTATTATTTTACAATTGTTGAGTTTTAGGATTGTTAAATAATAAATTTCAACTTCTCTAGGTTACACACTAACTTCCAATTTTTGTTTTTGTCCTGGCCCGATTGTCATTCCCTATAAATTATATAAAGAGTTTATCTCAATGGTACATGAAAATTAATGGTTAAATTTTTATATTATGTCTCAAACTAATTTTCCCAAATTATTTCCCATACTAATAATGTTAAATTCATTTCAAATAATTTTGAGTAAAAATGTTTTAGAATATTTTTCATAATCCATGAAAAACTCATTGGGGAATCAATAGAATAATCCTCACATTGAAATTGTTTTAGGTAGATCAGACCATTCAGATATAGTATTTTGTTTCGTTATCCTCTGATATCCCTATAACATGTTTTAGTGATCTTTTAATCCATAATTGTATTTGTTTGAATGTGTTCCATTTATTATTTATTTAAAATAATAATTAAAAAAGGAATTCTTGATGGGATGAATAGTCATGAATTGATATTGAAAAAATACAATCAAATGGCCATTCCACCCACAAAACTCACAATACACATATGACGGACTATATTTTCTTTGACAAGTTACCTATTTAACAAATTATCTTCATAAACTCAAGAACATATTTTTGAAATTGAGAAATTTAAAATCATATTTATATAATTGAACCAATTATTTTTAGGTTCTATTTATTTTCATTCTACAATTCTAATTATATTATTAATATAAGACATGACTATTAAAAAAATTAATTATTTTGTAGTTTTTTCATAGTAATTCCCAACCACTCTTTATTCATGTAAATATTGAGAATATGGTAAAAGTTTTTCACAAGTAAAATCCATAAAAACATTGGATTGAAATTAATGTTAGATTTATTTCTTATTCTATCTCTGAAACATATCCCATTCCTCATTGAATGAATCATTTTAACATGAATTAAACTAGATGTTTTACCCCTTAGGACTTTATTAAACTAATTTTTTAAAAATTACCCCACCGAATATTTATAATTTTGGTCCCAAGTGTCAAACATGCAATAAACTAATTGACTAAACCACTTTTTAGCACTAATTTCCAATAAGAATAGAATTGTTAACATTATAAGATATTTCTCACTCAAACTTTACAGATGAAACTATTGATCTAAATTATAATATTATCTAATGAACAAAAAAGGTTCTTGACTATCCATTCTATAAAAATTTATAATTTGTTAGAATTTGGTTTTATTGAGTTTATAATTTTATGCTTTTTAAAAAATCCTAATAAAATATGGGTTTCAAAAATTGGTATATAGTTGAAATTATATATTTTTAGTCCTTTCAATAACTTTATTAATAAGATTAGGTTTGAAAATATGTTCATGTACATTATCAATGTTATCTATTTTTTAATATTTCTTTTGATATTTTTCAGTTATTTTTATATATGTTTTTTTATTATCTTTTTTTGTATACAAGTATCTTCCCTAAAAATAGTGCCCAATTTTTTTAAATGTTTTTGATTGAAAACCTCAAAATTTTAATTATTTATAAAGCACTATTACTACTCATACATTAATGAGTGGGTGTTAAATCCATAGGGGTGGATGAGTGATTGTGTAAAAGACAAATAAAGTAAAACAAATAGAAGTTATCAATAATATAAATTAGTGAACATAGAATGTGATATGTTATATGAAAATGTGTAGTGATAATGGTGTATGTGGTGTTGGCATAAATGAAAAATGATATTTAATGTATAGAGTAATTATAAGATGAATATTAGAAAGAGAGAACAACTAATGAAATTAAGGATAAGAAACTAATTTTAATCATTTAAAAATATTCTCTGATCCAGCTCGTGTTAATTACAATTATTTAGTGCATTTAGTAAAAGTGAAGATTCATTGTGATCTTGCTTCAGAAAACATTTACTGTTCAATTACATTTTGTTATTATTGATCTATGAATCTAGACTTTATGATTAATATGTTAATTATAGTGATTAGAGTCCTGTTCTTTTCCAATTTTCAATACACCAATTGATGATCAAAGGTTGGTTGAGTCACTACCGACACCCATTGTTTATTAAGTATCATGAAATGATTCACCCAATTAAACAAAAGGAGAACCCCAAGCATCAATTTAATTAATTAATTATATTTAAAAAAGTAGAATATAATTAGAAATTTTAATCCATTAGAGTCTAAATCCCTAATAAATTTAGGTACACATCATATAGAAAAAACATAGAAGTTAAGAGAAAGAAAATAGAAATGTTTTTTGGAATGAAAGATTTTATCTCATATATGAAACTCTTGGAAATAATTCAAGCTCAATAATTTGATTCTTTTTCCGTGTTCTCGGATGAATGATTATTATTTTTAATTTTCTGCCCGCCACATCAAGCACCAAATTACAATGTTATTTACTGTATTAGCTTTGACATTATAGCTTTAAATGTCAAAATTCGCCACCATTTGACTAAATAAAATCTCATCAAACATCTGTGACATACCAACATGTGAAATTTATAACACCTAATTAAATATAAGTTGGTATATTCATTTGGTTAAAAAACTTTCGAGATGTAAATAGAAAATTATTGATGATTCTCTGATTTTGGACATTATCATCTTCTTCGAAATCACCATTTGGTTCTGTTCTGTAAATTTTATTTTCATTTAGAAAAAACAATTTTTTATTTTATTAATTCGAAATTTTTTAATAAATTAGACCTGTACTGATTCTACATTTGAAGCCTAATGCATTGAAGCTTAGATTTTGATGTTCCCAATCGATTCGCCACAAATATAATTCTCATCCATTCTTGAATCAATTGTAAAAATAAATGAATATTCAATACTTTCTCATAAAATCTCCATTCCAATGAATATGACATGTTCTTAATAGGTTCAAATCTATTAGAAAATATATCCTAACTCAATATAAATTAATAATTTAAATCCACATCAATTTTCATATATTTTAACAAACACGATATGTTCATTAATCACTAATTTCAAAATTGAGGAAATCAAGTGTCATTGCACCATTTAATTTTCATCAATAAAACCTAGAAAGATTTATATTTCAAAACAAATACCTTCAAGTGTAAAATTGATAAAAATATCATAACTAGAATTTGAAAACTGTTCTGTCTTCATCCATTATATTTTTTAAGAACTTAGTCAGCAAACACCTAGGTAAACACATCTGTATTTTTTCACCCATGTCCCCCATTAAAAATCGATTCATCAAAGATTTCTAACATTATTTACAAAAAAATGGATAGAGTAAAGTTTTCCACTAGACATGAATAATGTTTGAGCTCATCTATGTCCAATTTTCTAAAAAAGAAATAAAAAATTTGAAATGAAATATATCTTCAAGAGGAAGCATGCTAGGTCTTGATATTCCTCATTTAGTCAACTTATCATTACCATGTTTTATAGAGAATTTCATTAAATTGTAATTGGGAAAATACATTAGCCCAGTCTTGAGCCTCAGGAACCACTCCATCACATCACAACCATTCAATTTCTTTCACCTACCCATTTTTATTAGTTCGACACATAAACAACAATGATAAACCCATATATAATGACGATATTATTGTCTCTCCTCTAACCCAAAAAAGGTTATTTTCACTCAGATGGTCCTTGTTAATAATAACCTCATTGATATTCACAAATATGATGTGTTAATGATGCATCATAGGCCTATGAAATATTGATATCAGAATCGTCCTTAGATGTTAGGATTACATACTCATCACGAACCCATAACAATGTTGTCCTTAACTAAATTCTCCCACTCCCATGATCAACCGTGTATATAATAATTTGAACTTAAATATATATATTTAATCAAATAAATAGGGTGAACAATCTGATTCAAGGATTAGTTATAGTATCATGACAATCTTCTTTACAGACTAAATAAATTTTACGTGTCCTCAATTTTCAGCCCAGAGTTTATCCTTAGTTCACTGTGAAATTCATTGTTCTACAACCGGTTTGTTTCTATTGGTAGGTTGTAAAGGAAAGAAATATCTACTTTATTCATGGTCAGTCAATAATTAAATATTGTGCTTGATCATAGTAAGGGCGTGGCCAATGATGATTGAACAACCAAAGTTAAATTTTTTACCCATATAGTTGGTCCAATAGTGTCAAATACCTGAAATCAATGTGTTAACATCATTTTCACATATGATTAGATTGAACTGTCACTAATGAGCTTATAATTTTTTGAGGAATCGTCACTTTAAGCAAGGTATGTTTCCCAGAATATGGCATGATCTATACATTCCATTAGCAAAATTAAATCCCATATTTTTACCTCACATGACAAATACACGCATTAAATAAATATAAAAATAAATAATCAAATAGAAATAAATAATCAAATAGAAATAAATAATTACAAATTTATTTAGAAACCTAAACTAATACTCAAATGAAAAATGAAAAATTAAAAAAAGGATAAAATAAAAAAAACATTAAACAATATTTATCTTCACATATCATTATGTAAATAAATAAAAATAAATAATGATAAAAAATAAAAAATAATTTAACTATGAATTAAGGTTATAAATTAATAAATCATTAAATAAAATTATTTAAAATTAAATTAAATATAAATGAAATAAATAATTAAATAATTAAAAAAAGAAAATAAAATAATAGAACACAGAAATGAACCCTGAAATAAAAATTTAAAACCTAAAATAAACATCAAAATTAAATAATAATAAAATTGCATGAAATTTATTATAATTTTCACATAAGAACATAAATTTAATATAAAAATCACTTATATAAGATTTAAATTTAAAAGTAACATATAAGTAATAATTATCCAATTATATGCATATATTAACATTAAAAACATAAATATACTATAAAAGTTTTCAGGACAAAGATATAAATTAAATGTAACATAACCATCCCTAGGAACTCAGGTTCCCACTAAACATGGGTCAGATAATCCCATGAATGTGATCATTACCAATACCTATCATATCCTAATATCATTTATTCCATTTTGAAATAGTAAAGAAACCAAAACACCTCATTTTATAAAACATTGTAACATCCTTATCCTCGAACTCTATCACTTGTATGATTCAGGTTTCTACTAAACCTCATATATTCCTCCTCGTATGGATGAGGATATTGACTAGCAACGAGGGTGTAAGGGGAATATTGGGGTGACTATATCTTCTATCATATATATTCAATAATAATTGTAATCATATGAATAATCGACCATGAAACATAATTTGAATAATGGATAACAACAAAACGAAGCCATTAATAAAATAATTCATGTCGTTCCATAATTTATACTCATCTAAATTAAATTATAAATTTCATAAAATGAAAAAAAAAATAGAAACCAAATATTCACTAAAAATCACTTCTAAACCCCATTCATGGTCCTGTCTACATTATCCATCCCCATCCTAAAAAGAAATCAAAAAAGGTACATGTCAGCTTACACATATCCAAACCCAAATCAATAAAATCTATCGGGTAAATCCAAAATTTATGTGAGAGAAACTACGTATGCTGATACCATAAAAGTCAAAAAAAATAATGTCTACAAAAATTGATGATGTGAAAATACTATAAATGGGGGAATTAATTTATGAATTAATACAGATATAAAATAAATCTTTTAACCCGTAGGATCTAGTCTGACAACTATAGATAGCCAACCATACTTCCACACAATTTATAATATCTATGTCTTTACAAAATATTGCATACATTGGGAGGAATGCTATGTACAACTTATAACCTCACACGGGAATGAATTCCATTTCAACCATGACATATCATTGAGGAAGGATCTTTATGTCCATCATTTATTTTTCATCTAAGAAAGAATTAAATCTAAATCCTATAATTTTATCTAGGAAGAAATGACATGTCCATCCCGTAGTTTTATTAATGAAGGAGTTCCATTTTTGGCCTATAGTTTCATCCATTAAAGAATTCAATGACCAACCCATAGTTTTGGCTAGAAATAATTGACATGTCCATCCTATAATGTCATCTACGGAGGAATTCCATGTCCTTCCCAATATCTCGTGTAGGAAGGAATGCACTGTCCACCTTATAATTCCATCAGAGGATGAACATCATGTCCATCCTATAATTTCATCTTCATTAATTAAACTTCCAAGGAGTTATATCATGAAAAAATGAATTCAAATAACATAATATATGTAAATTATCATTATTAAATAAATTTACCAATTAATAAAATAATTTTAACTATTCTCAATTTATTTATCAGTTAAGAAATATTACAGATACAAATTTCATCAAATTAGTATTTCATTATTCCCATAAATAAATACTTATTTCATACCACATTACTAATTTTAATCCATGTAGTTCCTACTCAATCCAATCATCACAATTACCATATTGATTCCTATTTTCAATTAACATTCAAAAACAATTTACATTATTAAGGATAAACAAGACCAATTTATAATTAATCATAGTGATATAAGTTAATTCTTCTCAAGGATAAATCAATATTCAAATTCCAGACCACCCCTTAGGTGGCTAAATTATCAATCATAATGCCAAGAGAACAAAGGGATTTCCATCCATATGGTTCCCCTAAGGTAGTGGGTTTCCTGATGGTTTAGGTTGTATGCACAGTGTGAAAATATGATCAATTTTTTGTATACACTATAAAAAAATAGGTTAGGGATATTTTTTATACCACCCACGACAAAAGAGTATAAGATGATAAAATTTCTCAATGACCAAGGTGGGATTGAGATCTTCCTTTTTTCCAATCATCAAGAGCAAGAAATTCTATCAGCCTAAGACATCATTTTAAATAAGGATTTGGGTGTACTAAACTGGGGCACTCCCAAATGTAAACTAATGTAACAAGTATGTGAAGATGAATATATAGTCTTACCATCATTCTTCATTTCCATAACAGAAAGATGAAATTTAATATGCCTTTGGATTAATGAGGGATCCCAAAATTTCCTAACAGAAGGCAACAATTTTAAGGAAAATTTGGAGGGTGGTATGAAAAATACAGTGCACAATAATTAAAAAATAATAATATTCCCCCCAATTTATGATGTTAACTTGGAATTAAAGTTGTGAATTCATGAATTTTTAAATATGTCAAAAATATATTGCCTCATCTTGAATCTCCTTAGAAACAGATCATGTAGTGAATGCTCATCACAAACCTTGATGGATTTCATGTGGTCTATCTATAACAATTCATGCTCTAAACAACATTCTTGGTGTATCCATGAAACATTCAAATTGTTAATTGACTATTCATTATGCGAATAAGTTCTTATAGATATATTTAATATCCCTACATTTTTCTCTACAAATGCCCACAAAGCGCTATCCTTGAAAGGTAAAAGGTCTTAAAATTATATGGTATAAAAAATTAATCCGTATTAAAAAAGGATAAACCAAAAACATAAGGATGAATATACCAAATCATTACATGAGATTATTGATATAATTTCTTTTTCAATGATCTACCCATGCTCGATGAACCTTTTAACATTGTTATATAAATACATGAGAGTTAGTTCCTAACAATCTAATGATTGTATTGATCATTTTATATCACAATAATAATTTATTAGCATTGGAATGATTATTTTGTTTTATATAGACTCAAGATGATGGAGGAGGAGTATCACTCTGTGTTATTGGGAGGGATCTAGGAAAAAGTAAATTGTGGACTTATTGTTATTATCTCTACAATTTTTTTGTGCATGATAATTAAAATGGAATGGATAGGGTTAGAAAATGACATTACTATGTTTTTATAAACCTTGGTTTAAAGAATAAATAATTTCACATGGGACACTTTTATACTCAGAATCTCTGGTATAACCAATATTAATATATTAGTAATATTATTATCATTACATTCATAATTTGATATAATCTCATGAATTGATAAATATTATTTAAGAAATAAATAAATTAAAAATTATTCAAATTATATGTAATATATGATTTCTTAGTGGATAATTAACTCATTGTGTTAATCGTCCACAATATTTTTCAATCCATGAATTATGAATATTTATTTAAATAATAAAAAATTACTAAATTATTTTCCAGTAAGTAGAAAAAGTTTATTTTTAATTAAAATAGAATAAATATTTAATATGTTTTATAACCAAATATATTCTATTATATAATTAATGACTAAATATTTCATGTTAACAAAATATAATAAATATTAAACCATGTATGCGAATAATATTTATTCAAAATGTGAAATTTATATATAATATAATTGAGGTTCTATGTACATTTACAGTGTGGCCCTCTAGGCCTCTTTCTCAGTGACATTACAAAATACTACGTAATGTCAAATTTTATCATCAAACTATATGTTACGAGCACATACAATGTTTTGAGTTCTTTATTACAAATTTTTTTAAGATAATCTTTGTATATTTTATGATGTACAAGATGAATAATCCTCATGAACCATGAAATTGTTATTAAGAATAATTGAAATGATCTTAAATATAAGAAGATAGATTCTTTTCACATATAATTTATAGTTAAATTATTTAATAAATGAATTACCATTCATTGAATTCCTGATTCATTTTTAGTGATTGGAATAATACATTTAATTGCCCCATTTTTACATATAAGAAATAGATGGTAGATTCTATATAGTGGTGATCCACACATGGTTCAAGATCCCATAATTATTTTTTAAAATTACTCTAGATTCTATCATAGATTGTCTTAACACTTGTGGTGATCAAAGTTGCTCTCAACTAAATCATTCAAGAGTGATAGAATTATTTATGGTGGAGGAGAATTAGATCTATGTTCTTGAGAGACTTATTTGGGAGATATCACTAGGGATTTAGGGAATCCCCACTAGAATTAATTACACACAACAAGATTAGGTAGCTCTAACAAATTCGTAATGTCATAACCTTGTCTATATTGTGATATGTTATGAGAATAATAATTGTAAAGGATCCATAATTATTTTTAATAATACCTAAAGAACCTCATGTCTAAATAATAATAATATTATTATTATTTCCTAACCATCTATAATAAAATAGAAAAACGAAATTTTATTTTTCATTAATAAATAAATTGATATTTAATATTAAATTTCTCACCTGACCATACAAATCTGCCTATCAATAAACCTCAATATTTATTGGTCCTTGAATAATGAATATTTTTTAGTTTAAAAAATATTACTTCATTATTCACAATAAATTATTAATATAATCTAATAATTGAATTAGTGAATAAATACTTATTAAATTTTCAAACCATTAATAAATAAATAATTTGTTACATTGTGAATAAACTATATTTAATATATATTTTATATTCATGTATAAAAATGAATAATTACATGGTGAATAATTATTTATTAAATATTCAACTAATGTATATATTCTATCAAATAACTAGTTATTGAATATTTGTGATTAAACAAATATTAATAATTATTAAACAATGTGGGAGAATAATATTTTTCCAATATGTTAAATTTAAATATAATTTAACTAAGTTGTAAAATAAATGTAGCGTGCGACCCTAAAATAGACATTATTAGTGGTATTATGGTACACTACCAAATATATAAGGTTAGAATGAAAGAACATACCAAGGCTCCAATAGAGAATGATGTTAATTTCTCAATTACATGCTACCTCCTATCAACATAAATATGTAGTATAGTACCCACATCTCGATATCTCTATTCAAACATGTTTTAATAGTTCAGATCAACCTATATGATTGATGTCGACTTTATTGAATTTATATAAATATGCATTAAAAAAACACAGCCATAGATATAGTCTTAATGAAGAAGTTCAATTATTTTAAAAGGCACTTAGATATCAAGCATTATTACAGAACATAAGGGATAAATCATTTCTTTTTTTATTAAATAATACAACATCAATCATGATTCCCCCAATGTATCCTATATGACCATGAGCATATTTCGTCATGGTCATTATCAACAAATCAATGTATGATATAAATGACATCAATTAAAAATAATATTAACATATAAGCATCATTACACATGTCTAGAGATCAAAATATACAATGACAATCAGAAATGAGGATATCATATTGGGGGTTATATTCTCATTATCTCATTCAATGAAGATTAATAAGGGAGTACACAATGATAATGTTTTTCTCCAAGTCCAATGTGTCTAAACCCCCGATATCATGTTTCAATTTCCCCATTAAATTATTCAATCTAGCTATATGTAATATATTTATGAATATATAAATTGAACATCTTGGTTATCATCATAGTGTGTGATTGATACGACCCTTTTTGCAACATATACACTTAAAAATAATTAATGAAACTATCTTTTAGGAAAATAATATGGATGTGATAAAAGCATTATATTAATATTAAAAAACGATGAAAACATAAAATCATAGTGTACATAGATGTCAGTTCTTGGGTAATAACAAAAATATCCACCACATGTAATAGATACTTCTTCTAATAAACATTAGTCTTCTAACACTAACTTGATGTTTATCCTTCTGCTGCGATAAGCCATCGGTGAAGGGGTTTTCCCTATTTAACATTGAGGAAAATATTCTCATAAATAGATTATCCCATTGAAAAAGACATCTCCAGTGGTAATCTTTCTATATTATGTGATTCATTTTATGATGTGACCTTGGATCGTTTGAAACACCCACCACTATAATTTTATCACAATATAATGTTATAAATTCTTTTCTATTAAGAAATACATCAAGATATTTGGCGAAATATTTAATCTAAACTACTTCTTTATTATATTAGATGTTATTATATAGTAAAACTATAGAGATCCTCTCTTTTAATACAGTAACATTAAATAACTTTTATGTAATTTTTAAAACAATATAAAAAAAAATTCCCCTAGATAATAATATTCTAGTGTATTTGGAATCATGGAAAACATAAACACTTGTATATAAATGAGCTACATTATCCCCCACTTGTAACACCCCAAGATTTCATGATACGCTTCTCTTTCAATAATGCAATAGCTTGCATTGTACGCAAGTTTGAGATTCTAACGCACCACGACCAATCAAAATAGCCATTATGAATATTAATAACCACTATTTGAAATTATATATGTTTTATACTTCAAAATTAACTTCATTTTTGGATTCAGAATATCGAAATTAGCCTATGATGAATTTTTGGTATTTTTGTGAGAACTTCCAATTTTTTATGAATAATGAAAAATACTTAAAAACAACTTTTTTAATCAAAATAATTTATAGTGGTAAATTATAATATTGAGTGGTTTTAAAGTTTAATTAGAATATATTTTAACTATTTTATCCAATGGTGGCCATTATAATTAATTTCACTTTGAAATTGGACATAAATAATCGTCAATCTTTTGATATATATTATTTCTTAAAAACACGTTGTTTGTTGTGACAATGGGAATTAATTATAAAAGTAATTAATGAAAATTATATGTTTGTAATTTTGTAAAATAGAAATCATTTCTGAATTCAGAATATCAATTATAGCTTAGGGTGAAATTTTGGCATTGTTCTGAAAAACTTCATTTTTTGATGAATAGTGAAACCACTAAGTGGTAGTTAAACAACTGAATTTTCGTTTAAATGAAACGTTACCACTTTTGTGATTTTAATTTAAAAAAACCAAAATAGATGGTTTTCATTAGGATGTAAAATGTGGTTCAATGGGATTATAATAATTTTTTTGGTGAATAGTAACTTTTAAGTTTAATTAATCGCGATTAAAGGTAATTAGTGAAATTTAAGGTTAAAATGATATTATAAAAATATGAAAATACCTTTAAACTTGACCTACCCCTATTGGATGTGTCATGGGCGACCAAGACAATCCATGGTTCACCTTGTGGACCCCATGGAGCCACTTTGGTAGGAAAATGACATAAATAACTTTTATTTAAAGTTAAAATAAAAATGTCACAAACATAATTTGTTTTACTAAAACAATTTTTAAATGGGGTTATAAAAGTCCTATTTTTGACTATAAATATTTACTGGAAATATTAAAGGATTTCATGCATCATGATAGTTTTTTTATAATTTTTATACATTATATAAATTAATGTTTTTATGACACCATAATGATGCATCGATTATCTCATTAATTAACGATTTAAATAAAATGAAAGGATACTGTAAAATATAAGGAATGAACATGTCAAAAACCTATTGGATGGGAATATTTCGAACCCTTATCACCTTATCCTAGAAATATATCATTTTGGGACCTTTAGAATCCGAAAACCATTTCATAATAATGTAACATTTCAATCTTTCCAAGAGTGCCCCTCCTCTCCTCTTATAAAAGGCCCCCAACACTACCACCTTACTCACACCTTTAAAGCCTTTTGGCTCATCCAAATTCTGCCCAAATAATCTCTAAACATCCCTCCCTTAATCCTACAAGCCTCACTTTTTGCAAAAGTCTTCCCAAGGAAGCCTTGGGCTCAAATCAAAAAGAGTTACCCGATTTTAAGGTAATGTCTTCTCTAATGTTGTTTTGTTTTATTTTTCTTCTCCAACCACATAAAATCTTTTTATTAATTTATTTTGTAATAACACCAGTATCCAAAATATACTATTATGTTTTTATAATAAGGATTCGAGCTACACTTACACACACCTACATCTAATGGTTAAAGAACATACTGTTTCTGTGGCTGGAGAATTTCGGCCTCACGAAACGATGATTGTTCAACACTCATATAACACCTCTAATGGTGGCCATTTTGATGAAAAAATTTTCATATATGATATATATATTATGTTTATATATTCCTTATGCTTCTGTATTTCTCATTTGTGGCATAATTTATGATTTGCATTATGGGTAAATGTTATAATTTCATTTTAGGAAGTGCGGACTACCGCCCCCTTAAAGTGATTTGAATCGTTAATGCCATATGTGGGATGTATAAAGGATGGAGTAAATGGTATTATACATTATATTAAACTGGAATTATATTATACCTTCATATAATTATATGTTCATTCAATTAAATATGAAATACAAATGAAAGTAGCGTTCATGTGTACGTACGATTCACCGTCTCCATGAACGGTGCATTTCATTTCTTACCTCTAAATGTTATGTAATATTATAAATGAATGTATATACTATAAATATATGATGTATATGATATATACATCATGATTATATTTATGGATATAATGTATATATTTCCACATGAACAAAGTGTAATTATAAGATGTCTATTTTTGACTCAAGTACCTAAGATCGTCAAAACGACCGTTATTAACACAAATAATTACATAATGTTCATAACATGGTAATAAGTGATATAAAATGAATAATAAACTTGAAAAAGGTTCTTAAGAAATTATAAATTAACTCTAGTTTATTATTCAGGAGATCAAAGAACGGTCGAGTGAATTCAGACACGAGGTAAGGGAACTTCTTAACCCAATTTCCATTTTTTGGGTTAATCTCCTACTTTCAAATTATGTCAGGATATTACTATGTCCTATCATATATTTTTAATTTCGTTATGTGTACATATAGTGAATACATATAATAGATCTATTTTATTCAAAAAATGATCTTTGTAAGGACTTCGTCTCAATATCCTTTCATTGAGGCATATTTTGTTTTATACACAACTTTCTTTTATACGGTGTATAATCCTCTTTGGCTTTTATGTTTATTCAAAAGGAATATTTTTATATGAAGCGTTTTACTAAAAGACAAAAAGGAATGTTTTTCTTGTCGTACGTATGCAGCGACAACGACTTCTCCACCGCCGTGATCATTATTTGAGTTTCAGCCTCCTCTACAAGCCATAACTATTTTTTAAATGAAAAATAATTACAAAGTTTTAATTTTCATTTATTTTGGTATTGAAAATGGTTTTGAAAGTGTTTTTTTATATCAATGTGTTGTATTAATATGTTGTGATTGAAATGTGGAAATGTTATGTTTCCTTTATGCATGTTTTATGTGATACGATTATGTTATGGTTTATGATATGTTTAAACTTGTTCATATGAGGAATGCATTGGACTTAATAAGTGACGGGTGGAGCCCGCTACAGCTCCTCGATGCATCAGTAGGTCTCATTAGAAAAACTAGTGTCTTGGCATGAGGCCTTGACAAAATCTTATTTGTAGTCTTGGCACGAGGCCTTGGCTACGTGGTTATGATAGTCTGGCATATGCATTCCATCATTATGAAAGTGGTTATTGATATTGCATGTGATTATTAGACTAGTAGAATATCCATGTGAGTAAGTGAATGACATTATTTAATTTTATTTTTTCCATATTATGCTGAAGTTCAAGTTTAAAAAGGCTTTTGTTTTAGTTATACATTGCCTTAAATGTCTATGTTTATTGATGAATACTTCTGCAATATTGTTGTCCATACTGAGCATCTGAGCTCACCCCTTTCAATGTATTAATATTTTCTAGGATGTGAAAAAGTATTTTATGAATGACATGTAGGGATAGTCAGAAGAGGATATGAGTGTGGACTATGGAGACTTTGTTATTTTAGATTTTCACTTTATGATGTAATGTAACATTTATGATTGCATCTAGTGTTTCCAAGGCTACTAAACTAATCGGCCTTTCGAGACTTGATCTTTTGTGATCAGGACAATGTTACGCAATAATGCACCGACTCAGGGTAACTGGGGTCGGGGCGTTATAATTGGTATCAGGGGCAGTTTAGTACTAACCTTGGAAGATATATTTAGATAAACTCTAATTAGAGAACATAGCCTAAAGATAGACATTGAGGATTAGTATAGAAGAACTTCCTAGAATTTTGGTATTATAGAGATGTTGTGAGTTTTCCGAGAAATACATCCATGTCTGAATATGATCAGGTAGATGCAGCTCTAGCACCGATGTACCGAGGGGTAAAACCTGAAAACACCGCTTTGAGCTAGACTCGAATGGGAACTGGTACACGACAACGAGCCTTATTTCACTCTTGGTTACGACACTCTCGGGGGATATTCTTAGGATAATTCTCATTTTCATTACATACCACTATGAAGGGTTATGAGTATATGCTTCCTCAAAGAAAACATATTTATGATTATGGATTATATCTATAAATAGTTCAATTTATGTTAAGTATTTTACAAGTATGGAATTATGTATTTTGATTCATAAACTAATCTAGTTTATGCCATTGTTTAGAAATGGCGCCTAGTGGAAGGAATGGAAACCGTATCAATGCACGCACTCCGTGTAGGGATTTCCCTCCTGATCAAGAAAATTATTGTGGATCTGGAGATACAACTGGTGCTGATCTACTTATTACCATACTTGGACAACTCACTCAGGTTATGAATAATAACCTTACTCATTTGGATCACCCTAATCCGCAACGTGGATGATGAATGTTAGACCGCTTCATAAGGCAACAACCACCAAAATTTAATTGGGGTACAAATCCATTAATAGCTGAGCAATGGATAAAATCCTTAAAGAAAATATTCCACGCCTTTAGGAGTAGAGAAAGAGAGAAGGTTGTCATGGCAGTCTACCGCCTCACTGGAGATGTCGATCAATGGTGGTCGCTGATTCAAAATACAAAGGAAGATGAACAAGTATCAAGTATGTAATGGAGAGTGTTCAAAGAGCTTTTCTTAGAAAAATACTTTCCTCGTGACCATCGAGAAGATATGGAACGGCAATTTCTAAGTCTGAGAGAAAAGGAGGATGAGAATGTCACAAAGTATGAGGCCAAATTTACAAGGTTAGAGAGGTATGCTGCAGATTATATACGTAACCCAAGACGTAATATTGATCGTTTCATTGATGGGTTAAAACCATTTCTCCGTCAATATTTAGTATCACAATCCTTCTCATCATATGAAGATATTGTCTCATGTGCTATCAAGACATAAAGGTAATTCTCTAAATCTTATGACAATAAAGTAAAGCAAGAGAAGAAAAGAACGGTGGAACAAGAGACAGATAAAGGTAAAAAGGGAAAGACGGATTTTCTATTATGCGATAATTGTGGGAAGAATCACCCTGGTACTTGCCTAAAAGGAATGGGAGTTTGTTACAAATGTGGAGAAAAAGGTCACCAGGCTCATGATTGCAAGGGAAAAAAGAGGCTATCAATATTGAATGCTACAATTGTATGGAAATGGGTCACTATGCAAATGAATTTCCTAAGCTTCAGGGAAACTTACCTCAGAAAAGGCCAGGGGATCAAGGACAATATTATGCTGTTACTACAGTTGAAGTGGAATAATTAATGTATTGGTGCTTTTGGACTGAAGGATTATATTCTTGTTATAAGAATAATTTGATATATATAAAGATTTTACTGCAATACTTGTTTTTTTCCTAAGGTTTTAATATGATGAAGGTAATCATATTTTTAGTATGCAAAAAAAAGAGAAAAATTAATTTGTTTGGGGAATCTAATGTTATAATTGATTTTGGAATTTAGAGACATTTTAGAGAAAGTCTGGATAGAGGTATTTTGGATAACTATAAAGGTTGGAATGTATTAAGTTGATATTTGGATAGTATTATATATGGTTAAAACATTTCTGAAGATTATTTTTGGAATATTATAATACTATAGTTTTAGGAAAAGGACAACCTGCAGGGTGGGGAATAACCCGTCGTGTCGGACAAAGCTGTAGGAATCGAACCCACAACTATAGTGCGACAGGCCTTTATTACCTAACACTAGCCTAGAGGAAGTCCCGGGTTATTACAAAATATTTTTCCTAATCTAAATGGTATGTGGTAATATTTAGAACCTTATACAATTAGGATCAATATAATATTTTTGGGTTCTATTATCATTTTGAGTGAAAGATGGGTTTGTGGTAAAAAATTATTAAATAATGAAAGTGTACATGACAAGTAAGTATATTTCCTTACATTCTTAGTAAATCTCCTAAATAAATTCATCAACTTTATGAAAGGTAACTTAAAACAAAAACGTTGTCGGTTAACTTTTCCAACTGGGGATTTAATGACCGTTTAAAAAATCACATGTTTGTGATTTTCTTATGGTTAACTTTCTACTAATCTAGTTTTCTACAACTCTCCATCAGACCTTGATGGTTTGTTTTTCCTCCATATCCATATTTTCATATAATCTTAGTATGGTCTATCTCGGGTGACCTTTGTACTTCTCTTTCTTTCTTTTAATGTTATATTTTTATTAACCTTATTTCTGATGTGGGTTTTCCACAAAGGTATTTTATATTTTCAACCTCTAATTTTCAAAGAAAAATTTCATATTACGAAGATGCAATTTATTTAAGGAGGTGAGAATGTAACACCCCAAGCTTTCACGATATGCTTCTCTTTCAATAATGAAATAGCTTGTATTGTACGCAAGTTTGAGATTCTAACGCACCGCGACCAATCAAAATAGTCATTATGAATAGTAATACCCACCTTTTGAAATTATATGTGTTTTATACTTCAAAATGAACTTCATTTTTGGATTCGGAATATCGAAATTATCCTATGATGAATTTTTGGTATTTTTCTGAGAACTTCCAATTTTTTATGAATAATGAAAAATACTTAAAACCAAATTTTTTAATCAAAATAATTTATAGTGAAAAATTATAATATTTATTGGTTTTCATGTGTAATTAGAATATATTTTTACCATTTTATCCAATGGTGGCCATTAGAATTAATTCCACTTTGAAATTGGATAAAAACAATTGTCAATCTTTTGATATATATTGTTTCTTAAAAACACGCTATTTGTTGTGAGAGTAGGAATTAATTATAAAATTAATTAATGAAACTTATATGTTTGAATTTTGTAAAATAGACATCATTTCTTAATTCAGAATATCAATTATATCTTAGGGTGAAATTTTGGTATTGTTCTAAAAAACGTCAATTTTTGATGAATAGTGAAACCACTAAGTGGTAGTTAAAAAACTGATTTTTCGTTTAAATGAAACATTACCACTTCTGTGATTTGAATTTCAAAAATCTGACATACATGGTTGTCATTAAGAAATAAAATGTGGTTCAATGGGATTAAAATAATTTTTTGGTGAATAGTAACTTTTAAGATTAATTAATCGCGATTAAAGGTTATTAGTGAAATTTAATGTAAAATGATATTATAAAAATATGAAAACACATTTAAACTTGCCCTAACCCTATGGGATGTGTCATGGACGACCAATAAAATCCATGGGTCAACTTGGGGACCCCATGGAGCCACTGTGGTAGGAAAATGACATAAATAACTTTTATTTAAAGTTAAAATAAAAATGTCAAAAACATAAGTTGTTTTACTAAAACAATTTTTAAATGGGGTTATACAAGTGATATTTTTTACTATAAATATTCATTGGAAAGATAAAAGGATTTCCTACATAATTAGAATTTTTTTTTTAATTTTTAGACATTATATAAATTAATGTTTTTATGACACCATAATTATGCAGCAATTACCTCATTAATTAATGATTTAAATAAAATGAAAGGATAATGTAAAATATAAGGCATACACTTGTCAAAAACATATTGGACGGGAATATTTCGAACCCTTATAACCTTAGACTCGAAATATATCATTTTGGGACATTTAGAATCCGAAAAGCATTTCATTATAATGTAACATTTCAATCTTTCCAAGAGTGCCCCTCCTCTCCTCTTATAAAAGGCCCCCACCACTACCACCTTACTCACACCCTCAAAGCCTTTTGGCTCATCCAAACTCTGCCCAAACACTCTCTAAAATTACCTCCATTACTCCTAGAAGCCTCACATTTGGCAGAAGTCTTCACAATGAAGCCTTTGGCTCAAATCAAAAAGCATTACCCGATTTTAAGGTAATGTCTTCTCTAATGTTGTTTTGTTTTATTTTTCTTCTCCAACCCCCTAAACACTTTTTATTCGTTTCATTTGTTACAACACCAGTATCCTCAATATACTAGGATGGTGTTATAAGAAGGATTAGACCTACAC